>JAPPVO010000013.1:70893525-72093525 GCA_030407325.1 Camellia japonica | reverse complement strand
ATACAAAGAAAGCACAAAGCACCACCCTTAGGGCACACAAAGACATGGCCACAACAAGCCACAAACTCCTCACCACAAGGAAACAAGACAACTAGCCTAGAATGAAGCTAGCCAAAGTGGCACAGCCAAAACAGCGTTATAGGTTAAAACTTCAGTAAAATTTTTTGTTTATCCCTAGCAAGCAGGAGTCTCCAAATCTTCTCTTTAAGCTTATTTCAGTTTTCACTTGGTGATGATGATGGTCGTAGGCTATCCATATTCCCCTTAACTCCATTTAAAGGAGTTGATTCAACAAAGATTTCAGAAGCACCATTGCCTACACTTTCATCAACCTCGTTCACATCTTTACAATGGGTAGCATACACGGAGGGATCACATTATTATCCATTTTACATGTGCTACCTTCAAAGGATGCATTATGTGTATTGCCATATCAGGCGTCATATACCTCTGGTGAAAGTTCTATGCCTCTATAAATTTTTGTAGAGTTGGTGGCTCAGGACATTGTTCATGTTTGTGATGTTTTTTTTTTGGCAAGTAATATTTGTAATTTTAATATCTGAAGTGCAGCCTTTTGTTTAATGATATAGTTGTATCTACTTTGTTTTGGTGTAAACTATTTTACGAAAGAACTCTGCATGTCATGCTTAATGTTTTATCCTTGATACAATGATCTCAAGCCTAGAAAGGGGGGTGGGTGGGTGGGTGTGGGTTTGTGTTAGGTTGACAGCTAATGCAAAACTGAAATATCGGATGACACCTCAACAGCTAATGAGTAGCATTGTCAGTTAGGGCAAGGAATTATCCAAACTAGTGGGTGGCACATGCAATGTGTGTGCAATTCAAATAAGTAATAAAAACAAATAATAAAGAAATTAATATTATAATATGTATGTTGCCTAACTGGTAAGAGTTTTCTTAATGAAACCCCTTGGTCTTACTTAGGTTTGAACCTTGTTTACCTCTTTGTGTAACTTTTTATTTTAGGATAGGAAAATCTGCCATGTGGCATGAGGAGAAGCAAAGGCTTCAAGACACCAACTAAGGCTATGAAGTACTGACACTTCAAAACAAGTGCCGTATCCGTGTCGGACACAGAGACAATTCGGGGATACATATGGGACACAACACATGGCGTATCCCCTTATTTAATTAATTTATTTTCAGGGGACATGCCAAGGACGTGCCGGGGACATCGGGATCACACCAGGGACATGCCAAGTTGTCTTTTATCTTATTTTATTTAGTGTTTTTGATGAATGTTGAATGTTTATTATTTTTTTCTTAGATTTAAATACGTAATAGACCATCCATAAAAAAATATATAAACTGTAAGTGTTAATTTAAAAGTATTTTTTTATAATAAAAAAAAAATATAGAATTAGAATTAGTTTTTGTTAATATTGATTATTTGTGGATGTAATATTAATCTATATAGCAAATAAAAATATATGAAAACATATTTTATTGCCGGGTGGGTGTGGGTTTGTGTTAGGTTGACAGCTAATGCAAAACTGAAATATCAGATGACACCTCAACAGCTAATGAGTAGCATTGTCAGTTAGGGCAAGGAATTATCCAAACTAGTGTGTGGCACATGCAATGTGTGTGCAATTCAAATAAGTAAGAATAAAAACAAATAATAAAGAAATTAATATTATAATATGTATGTTGCCTAACTGGTAAGAGTTTTCTTAATGAAACCCCTTGGTCTTACTTAGGTTCGAACCTTGTTTACCTCTGTGTAACTTTTTATTTTAGGATAGGAAAATCTGCCATGTGGCATGAGGAGAAGCAAAGGCTTCAAGACACCAACTAAGGCTATGAAGCATTGACACTTCAAAACAAGTGCCGTATCCGTGTCGGACACATAGACAATTCGGGGACACATATGGGACACAACACATGGCATATCCCCTTATTTAATTAATTTATTTTCAGGGGACATGCCAGGGACATGCCGGGGACATCGGGATCACACTAGGGCCATGCCAAGTTGTCTTTTCTCTCATTTTATTTAGTGTTTTTAATGAATGTTGAATGTTTATTATTTTTTTCTTAGATTTAAATACGTAATAGACCATCCATAAAAAAATATATAAACTGTAAGTGTTAATTTAAAAGTATTTTTTTATAATAAAAAAAAATATAGAATTAGAATTAGTTTTTGTTAATATTGATTATTTGTGGATGTAATATTAATCTATATAGAAAATAAAAATATATGAAAACATATTTTATTGCCGGGTGGGTGTGGGTTTGTGTTAGGTTGACAACTAATGCAAAACTAAAATATCAGATGACACCTCAATAGCTAATGAGTAGCATTGTCAGTTAGGGCAAGGAATTATCCAAACTAGTGGGTGGCACATACAATGTGTGTGCAATTCAAATAAGTAAGAATAAAAACAAATAATAAAGAAATTAATATTATAATATGTATGTTGCCTAACTGGTAAGAGTTTTTCTTAATGAAACCCCTTGGTCTTACTTAGGTTCGAACCTTGTTTACCTCTTTGTGTAACTTTTTATTTTAGGATAGGAAAATCTGCCATGTGGCATGAGGAAAAGCAAAGGCTTCAAGACACCAACTAAGGCTATGAAGCATTGACACTTCAAAACAAGTGCTGTATCCGTATCGGACACACAGACAATTCGGGGACACATATGGGACACAACACATGGCATATCCCCTTATTTAATTAATTTATTTTCAGGGGACATGCCAGGGACATGCCGGGGACATCGAGATCACATCAGGGCCATGCCAAGTTGTCTTTTCTCTCATTTTATTTAGTGTTTTTAATGAATGTTGAATGTTTATTATTTTTTTCTTAGATTTAAATACGTAATAGACCATCCATAAAAAAATATATAAACTGTAAGTGTTAATTTAAAAGTATTTTTTTATAATAAAAAAAATACATAGAATTAGAATTAGTTTTTGTTAATATTGATTATTTGTGGATGTAATATTAATCTATATAGCAAATAAAAATATATGAAAACATATTTTATTGCCGTGTTCTCGCTGTATCCGTGTCCCTATTTTTTTGAAATCACCATGTCCTGTGTCCACATCCGTGTCCGTGTCTGTGTCCGTGTCTGTGTTTCTTAGACTAAGTTTTTTTCTTAATACAATAGGATAGATGATGTTTCTAACAAATACAAATACCATCCTCTTCTGTATCTTATGATTGAAATGAACTCAAAACTTACTTTTTATCTACTAGGATATGTTTTGCCATTGGTGGACATGGAACACTTCCAATTGTAACTCTTTGCGTGTTTGCTCTCTCATACTATTTTGGATCAAGTTCCCTTTGGGTTGATTGACTAAACTTTTGATTGAAGCCTTTGGTTTAGATAATGGAGCTGATTGGATGCATTTTCCTATTTACTATGAGAATAATTTTCTCTTGTTTTATATAAGAATAAAAATTGATTGAGTTTTGCTTCCTTACAATGAAGGGCAAGAGTTTTTGTTTTTTTGTTTTATCAAAACGACTAAGGATGTCTTTAGGGGATACTGTGTCTAGGGCGCAGGGGGCTTTTGTGAAAGGAAGAAAAATTTTAGATGTTGCCTTAGTGGCAAATGAAGTAGTGGAGGAATATAGGAGTTCAGGGAGGGAGGGTCGGTCTTATTTTTAAGGTTGATTTTGAAAAAGCATATGACCATGTAGATTGGCAGTTTTTGGATTTTGTAATGGACAAGAAAGGATATGGTGGGCGGTGGAGATCTTGGATTAGGGGTTGTTTGTCGACTTGCAATATGTCAGTCATAGTTAACGGTAAACCAGGGGAGTGCTTTAGGGCTTCGCGGGGGCTTCGACAAGGGGACCCATTCTCTCCATTTCTTTTTATTTTGGTGGCTGATGTTTTAGGCAGGATGGTCGATAGAGCTAAAGAAACAGGTCTTTTTGAGGGGTTGGAGGTAGGGAAGGATAGAGTTAGTGTAACTCATTTACAATATGCGGATGATACTATATTTTTTTCTACAGGGGATGAAAATCAAATAGTTAATCTTTATTCGATCTTGAGAATTTTTGGGCTTCTTTTGGGGCTCAAGGTTAATTTGGGAAAAAGTAGCGTGGTGGGAATTAATATGCAGCAAGATCAACTTCAGAACAGGGCGTCTCTTTTAGGATGTGGTATAGAGTCACTTCCGATTAAGTATTTGGGTCTCCCATTGGGGGGTAATCCTAGGAGTGAAGTTTTTTGGTCTCCAGTGGTGGAAAAGATTGGCAAGAGATTGGAAGGTTGGAGGAAGGCTTTATTATCATGAGGGGGTAGATACACTTTGGTTAAGACTGTTTTGAGTGATATTCCTATTTATTATTTATCTTTATTCAAGATTCCGGTTAAGGTGGCTAGGTCAATAGAAAAGTTGATGCGGGATTTTCTTTGAGAAGGTAAGGATGAAAGGAAAAAGGATCACTTGGTGAATTGGGAGGTGGCGTTGTTACCTAAGGAGAAGGGGGGTTTGGCTATTGGTAACATTGTGGCTAGGAACTTGGCCCTTCTTGGCAAGTGGTTATGGAGATTTCCACTTGAGACTGATTCACTATGGCATTCGGTTATAACAAGCAAATATGGGATTCAAGACAATGGTAGGGATTCACGAGTGGTTTTAAGGGGTAGCTGTCGTACTCCTTGGAAGTCAATTTCTCAAATTTTCACGTGTTGGTCTCGACATCTTTCTGTAAGGGTGGGCAATGGGGAAATTGTTCGGTTTTGGGAGGATGTTTGGATAGGTCAATCTTCTTTTGCTGCGGATTTTCCGCATCTTTATCGAGTGGCTCGTTCTCATAATTCTTCAATTGTTTCCATGGCTTGCTCTCTTTTGGCTCCAATTGCCTAGAATTTTGATTTTTCTAGAAATCTTAGTGATAGGGAGGCTTCACAGTTGATTTCTTTATTATCCAGAATTGATCACTTTTCTTTATTTCCTCTTTTGGAGGACAAGAGGGTTTGGGCACTTCATTCGTCCGGAATATTTTCTTGTAAGTCTTTTTTTGATTACATCATCGATAATCCTCAAGTTCCTCAGTTTCTTTTTTGCAAAAAAGTTTGGAAGGCTTGTGCTCCCTTAAAGGTAAAGTGTTCATGTGGGCCTTGGTTCATGGAGGAATTTTGACAAATGATACATTGCAGAAAAGGAGACCCAATCGTTTTTTAAATCCTCAGTGATGCATTCTGTGTTGTAAGAGCGGGGAATCCGTGGATAATTTATTCTTACATTGTCCAATAGTTTTGAATTTATGGCATAGATTGTTTTGTTTTGGAAATATTCTGTGGGTGGCCCCAAAAAGGAGTGCGTATATGCTCTTAGTTGATTTTCGCACATTTGGAGGATCGAAGAGAGCCAAAATTCTATGGACTTGTGCCGTCTTTGCAACTTTTTGGGTTCTGTGGATGGAGCGAAATCAAAGGTTATTTGAAGATAAGTTCCGGGAGGTGGGCTGTTTGTGGGAGCATGTTTGTCACTTATCTTCTTTTTGGGCGTCGGGGAACTCTTTATTTAAGGGAGTCCCACTCTTTTTGTTAGCTAGAGATTGGGTGGCGGTATGTGCTATGTAAGCTTTTGCCTGTTTTTAGCTGGTTAGGGGTTTTTTTTGTGTTTGTATTTTCATTATCTTGTGTTAGAGGATGCCTCATCCTCTCTTCCTTTTTTGATTTATCTATAAAGCTTTTGTTGTTGATCAAAAAAAAAAAAAAATACTAATCTTATGAGTTGAAAAATTCATTCCATGTCCTCATGGTGTTTTCATTTTGTTGGGGACTTCATGGGGATCCTTTCATTTTTGGTTGGTGTGGTGCTTTTGTAATGTTTATTTTTTGTGACTTCTGTTCTACTATCTTCTTGGTTTCTATAAACTGTAGTGTGATTCTTTGCATCAAGAAGAATTTTAAAAAGAAGACCTATGCAGCCTATTTTGGGTAGGGCCGCAACTTAGGCAAGTTGGGTTGAGCTAGGGAGGGGTTTGCCCAGGCTCAACCCAAGCTTTACCAGAGCCATTAGCAAGCCACGGCCTGTCCAAGCTTCACCCCGAGGTAGTTGAGCCCAATCCCAGCCCAAACTGCGATTTACAAATTCAGGCTTTGATTGGGTTGCCCAATGGCCTAGAGCCCCAACCACCCCCACATTCTATGATATTTTTATGCTCGTTATTGAGTTTAAGAACATAAAAAATTGCTCTGCCAAGTTGGAATCCAAGTTACATTTCATTCAAATACATACTAAACATGACAACTTAAAGAAACTATGCTGTGTAGACATATGTGTTGTCTGGAAGGTTCACATTGTGCATCTGCACATGCACGCGCACACATACAGGATTGCGTGTATATTTGAAATATACGAGGGAGGGAGGGAGGTTTTGTAGAGGTAAGTGAGACCGTGGAGCTTTTGATATCTTTAATTTGTGGATGAAGTGGGCATTTTTACCTTTTCTAATAGAATGGGTGTCCTGTACATTTTAAAAAGAGCTGTATTGGCATAAAACCACTTTAAAGTACGAGTTTGGAGCTTTGTGAATTGTCATTGTACATGTTGAACATGTTAAAATTTTATGAAGACAAATGAAGGTGCCTGCTTGCCAAGTTGGTAAAATCTCTCAGTGGTCAAGTTGGGTTTTATGCTTGGGCAAGTTCTTATTATTAGTATTGTTTTTGGGGGTTGGGGGGTGGGGGAGCTGAAAGAAAGATCTTTCAAGTTGCAATAATTTATTTATTTTTACTTCCAGGAGGGATTAACTGCAGAGGAAATAGCAAGCAAGGAGCCTGAAGAGTCAGAGCGCATGCAGGTATGATTTTGCCGCTTCAATCTGGTCTTATTCTTCAGCACGTGAAAGAAATATATGTAGCATTTTGACACAAAGAAAGGGTTTTGTGACACTGCAACTCCCTAAAATAGAGATGCATTGACCATGACTAAACATGGTTAGAAGCTTAGCATCCTAAAATAGAGATGCCGGGACCATGACTACATGGTTAGAAGCTTAGCATTGTGTGATTACAGATAAGAGATTGGGCCCCTTCTCAAAGATATGATGATATAGCACACCTTGCCTTTCACTTTCGGAGTACTCTGCTCCATGAATGCCATTATAGAAGCAGTGACATAATGAGAAAATAACGAGCTTTCCCATTGCGTTTTAAGTTTTTTTGTACAGTTGGAAAACATAATGAAAAAAGTAATAACTGAATTAACTTTATATGACCAAAAGATGTAATGCCCTCGTTCCTTTTCCCTATTTAAATTAAACTAAGTGCACTCATCTTTGAATGTCCAAACTCACACTGAAGCATACTTGCAGTGATTAGTTGGACACGGAGTGTCATTTGCTGATAGGATTCACTTATGTGTTAGATACTCATTATTCAACATATCCTTAATTAAGTACAGTCCTTAATATCATAAATATTCTGTTACGTTATTTGTGGTCAGCTACTTGTTTGACTCTTGTAACAGATGACTGATGCTCGTTGCAAAAGATGCTCAGAGAAAAAAGTGGGTCTAATAGACATCATACAAGCTGGACTTGGAGACCGTTATCAGGTTCCTATCATTCATGCGTTAATGTTGAATTTGATTGTGCAATCGATTCTTTTTGAACTTAATCATTGAAAAGGCTTTTTTTACTATTGTAGTCCCTACTGGTAACAATTAGCATAATGGCAGAATATGGAATTCAACAATTATCAAGAGTTAATGAATATATAATATACATCAAACATCTTATTTCACTGCCAATTAATCTAATTGTAGTCTAATAATGTATAGTTAAGAAAAGCTCAAAACCCTAGAACTGTATTGAGGAATTCCATTTCTTTTAGTTGCCATTGACCATCTTTTGTTTTTTTTCTTTCTTTCTGGTCTTGGGGTTACAGTTGGAGTGTATTGCTTGTGGTAATACCTGGTATGCTTCTAGAGACGAGGCATCTACACTGACAATAGACGGGCCTAGTTCTGCCAGGAGTGTAGGCACTGCACCATGGGCCACTGCCAAGTTTGAAGATGTCGAGAAGAAGTTGGTGAGTCCCAGGGAATCCGAGAAGTCAACTAGTGATGTTTTCAAAAAGACAACTGAAGCTTACATGCCGGTCTTGGACACCCAGAAATCATTTAACAAGCCTAGTAGAACTGAAGACAATACTGCAATAACTAAAGATGCTGAGTAGCTCTAGGCGCGCTGATTCTGCAGTTTTTTGAGTCATTATTTCCTCAGGGTTTCTCTATGTGTACAGGTAAATTGTATTCTGTGCTTGTACATATCTAGCTAGCGTAAAGATGTTTTAACCATGCGAGTGCAACTAGTTGAAATGGAGTGAGCTTAAAGTGGAAAAATTGGAACTGTTTAGTTTAGTGGGTGATACATAATTACCAAATATAGTTTTATCATGACCATTTGTGGGCTCGTGTCGTGATACCTTATAGAGTTCTATTATGAGCATTTTTGGGCTCCCCTAGCTGCATACTTGAAATTTTAGCTTCATGCATTCATCATGGCATATATTTAAATATTTTGACTCTTAATTAAATTAGACAAATTTTTGAGGAAATTTTTTTGTGCTGGATCAAACAAACAGGAAAAATTTAGACAAAATTTCGAACAAATTTTTTCCCCTTTTCGTGTGCAGACACATCCCTCATATGAGTCAAGGATGTATTTGTCTTGGTGTAGTTGGTTATCACGTCAGCCTCACACCCTGAAGGTCTCCCGTTCATACACGAGTGATGCCAACTTGATGAACTCAATAAAAATTGGTTGTAAGTTGGTCTGGCCATGCGGTCATAAAATATATATGTATATATATTTATTGCATGCAAGTAAAACCATTGCTCAGCCACGCTCACCAACACTCGAATCAGGGAGAAATCTACGTGTAAAATAGAGGGATGAGAGAAAGGAGATCAGAAATCATGGGAGTTGCATGAAGAGGGGCTAGGGGTTTTGATTTGGGGGAGAGAAGGTAGGCTGAATGCTTGAGAGATGAGAGAGGGTGGAGCACAAATTAGGGGTGAGCATAGATAGGATTGGTCCGGATTGGGGTAAAATCATAATCAATCCGTTATCTACAGTTTTTAAAAAATTGAAACCAATTCGAGGTGTTTAAATTGTGGAACCAATCCGAACCATTCATTTAAACACAGATTGGATTGGTTTAAGATTACGGATTCACATAATTAATAACTAAAAAAATATATATAACATTTTAATTTCATAAAAATATAAACATAGTATCATATTAATTGTACAATAGCAACATGTCTTTTTATGATAACGAAATACTGTTTTAGAATTTAAACAATCATAAGAAAGTTGGTTCTACTATAAGTATTTAGACCATTACAAATTAAAACTAAAAACCAACAAACAAAAGTAATAAAAGAAGATACTATGCAGGTTTAGTTTTGGGTTTAGATTTTATATGAAATAGAAGAAGGTACTATGCGGGAGGGTGTACAATATAAATATAAGCTATTTGTATACGGTCCGGATCAGTTTCAATCCAGCACTGTGGGGTTCAATCCGGAACCGATACATGGACTAGATTTTTAATTTTTTTAATTTTTCAATCTAGAATCGAATCATGAATTGAAAAAATCAATCAAAATCTACCGGATTGGACTGGACCGGATTGGATTACGAATTTTATGGATTCTTTGTTCAGTCCTAGCATAAATCGTAAATGCTTGTATTCTGATGGACTAATTCTATATGTACCAATTAATGCACTAACTAGTGTACTAATTAATGATGTAATATAATTTAAGATATTTTTAGTATTTGTAATTTATATAATGAGTAGAATTAATAATAATGTCATAACTAGTGTTGGTATACTAATAAGTATATTAATTGATGCATATAGTATCACTCATTCTCATGAGATGTGATTTTGACTTGATAGTATGTAATCTGAGCATTTAATCAAGAAGGATCATGTAAGGCAAGGCCGTAACTAGGGCCATTTCCATAAATAAGCTAAAATAGTAAAGGAATTCTCAACTAAGCCTAGTTTTGAAAGAATTCCCAGAATAAGTTAACTCGCGGTTCACAATCGCGAGTTTAACAAATTTTTCCCGTTTCGCGTGAAAGTTGGTAAATTTTAAATTCGTGGTTACGGAAAGCGATTTTGATTAAGAAATCGCGGTTATAAAACGCGATTTTATCTAAAAATTTTTTTCTTTTAAACTCGTGGTTCTAAACCACGATTTTATAAATTTTTTTTTTTCCTGAACTCGCTATTTCGATCCACACTTTTTGACCAAAATCTTATCTTCTGAACTCGTGGTTGTGAACCACGAGTTCACGACCACTTTTATATCACAAACCACTCACTCACTCACAGCCACACCACACACTCTCTCTCCCTCTCTCTGACACGTCACTCACACACACATCACACTTACATCAAAATAAAAATAAATAAATTTTAAGAATTAAATAAATATAAATAAATAAATAATGTTTAAAAATAAATAAATTTTAAGAATTAAACCCTAAACCCTAAGATACAAAAAAATAAATTTTATCTTAAACACTAAAGTAGCGTTTGATAACGTTTACGTTTTCAATTTATGTTTACAAAAATTTTATAAACTGATTTTTGTTTATTTTTAGAAAAACATAAATTACAAATGCATTTGGGTTGAACAAAATATTTAAAAAATTAATTAAAAAAACAATTGAAAAAAATTTATTTGGAAAAAAATAATATATTTTTCCAATTAAATTTTTTTCCAATAATATATTTTCCCAATTAAATTTTTTTCCAATAATATATTTTTCCAATTAAATTTTTTTCCAATTAAATTAAATTGGAAAAAAATTTAATTGGAAAAAAAATTAATTAAAAAAACAATTGAAAAAAATTTATTTGGAAAAAAATAATATATTTTTTCAATTAAATTGTTTTCCAATAATATATTTTTCCAATTAAATTTAATTGGAAAAAAATTTAATTGGAAAAATATATTATTGGAAAAAAAATTAATTGGGAAAATATATTATTTTTTTCCAAATAAATTTTTTTCAATTGTTTTTTTAATTAATTTTTTTTCAATTATAATATGTGTGATTCCATTGTCATAAATAATAAATATAAATATAAATATTTTAAGCTTGAACAAACATATTTTTTAGTTTATGTTTTTAAATTTTTTTAAATATTTTGTTCAAACCAAACGCATTTGTAATTTATGTTTTTCTAAAAATAAACAAAAATCAGTTTATAAAATTTTTGTAAACATAAATCGAAAACGTAAACGTTATCAAACGCTACTTTAGTGTTTAAGATAAAATTTATTTTTTTGTACCTTAGGGTTTAGGGTTTAATTCTTAAAATTTATTTATTTTTAAACATTATTTATTTATTTATATTTATTTAATTCTTAAAATTTATTTATTTTTATTTTGATGTAAGTGTGATGTGTGTGTGAGTGACGTGTCAGAGAGAGGGAGAGAGAGTGTGTGGTGTGGCTGTGAGTGAGTGAGTGCGTGGTTTGTGATATAAAAGTGGTCGTGAACTCGTGGTTCACAACCACGAGTTCAGAAGAAAAGATTTTGGTCAAAAAGCGTGGATCGAAATAGCGAGTTCAGGAAATTTTTTTTTTTATAAAATCGTGGTTTAGAACCACGAGTTTAAAAGAAAATTTTTTTTAGATAAAATCGCGTTTTGTAACCGCGATTTCTTAATCAAAATCGCTTTTCGTAACCACGAATTTAAGATTTACCAACTTTCACGCGAAACGGAGAAAAATTTGTTGAACTCGCGATTGTGAGCCGCGAGTTAACTTATTCTGGGAATTCTTTCAAAACTAGGCTTAGTTTGAAAATTCCTTTACTATTTTAACTTATTTATAAAAATGACCCCCGTAACTAAGCACATCTGGTCGGTTCAGTTCATGCGGGGTTTTGTTGGCTAAACTCAGACACTCGACGGAGCAACCGAAATTTACAGATTTACAAAATCGGTCAACCGTTCAAAAAAACATGATTTTGACTGTATCATGTCAGGTATTGGGCTTATGAACAGAATTGGGATCCTCTCCTTGAGCCCCCTCCTTGAGTCCCTCCTTGAGGGGCCTTCGGGTCCACTTTGAGGCCCAATTTTGATAATCTGAACCGTTCACATTTTCATATTTATTCAGTATAACATACCTGTAAAAAATCAAGTTGATCGGATATCAGAAAGTATGTGTTCGAAAACTGTTTATTAAAAAATAGTTTGTAGTCCTAATTTTTTGAACACATACTTTCTGATATCCGATCAACTTGATTTTTTACAGGTATGTTATACTGAATAAATATGAAAATGTGAACGGTTCAGATTATCAAAATTAGACCTCAAAGTAGATCCGAAAGCCCCTCAAGGAGGGACTCAAGGAGGAGGCTCAAGGAGAGTATCCGGACTCGAACAGAACAACCCTAATGGAGATAAAAATTCATAAAGTTTACGTACTTTAATCTCGAAATTTGAACAATTCATAAAGCTTACACACTTTAATCTCGAAATTTGAACTTCTAACCACTCATATGAGATTGTTTTAGAGATGCCATTGAATTGCAAGCCCATGCCTAAAAGTAATGGTTGGGGCTCAGCTCAAGCAATTGCTTGAATTAAGTTGTGAAACTTGATTTTCTTTTTAAAAAATACATATATATACACATTAGAAGTGACAACATACACGATGCGTATATATATAATTATTTTTTAAAAAAAAAACAAGATTATAAATTGTATAATTGAATTTAAAATTTGAAAATTGAAATGAATTTGAAAAAAAAAAAAAAAAACACAGAAGTTGAGAGATTTGGATAAATAAAAGCAAAAAAACCTTGAATTTAAGGCTTAACTACTCACAACTCAAACAACAAAGGTTGTTTCATAAATTTGTGTTTTCAAAACGTAATTTTAATGAGTTTAGCAAAGAAATAATAATAAAATAAACATGACTTTACAAAAATAAAATAAATATACAAGTGCTTAGAATTGAGAAATATGTTTTAAAAACACTAGTTTAGTAAAAGTGTCATACTTGGATGAAATTCAAGTCTCAATATGATCTTTGAGAACCATGGTGATTTCGTAAGGCTTAGGCAGTAGACAGGGACGGAATCAGGATTTCATCACCGGAGGGGCCAAAAGATAAATAAATTTTTTGTACTATATACATATGCACGCATGTATGTACAATATGATATATAAATTATGTATATACACAAAAAAATTCAAATACCACAGAAGTAATTTCTAATAGGATAAAGTTTTTTGGGTACAAAATAAAAAGAGAGCACAAGATAAGAAAAAAATAAGATATATATTTTTTATATTGAGGGTCATTTTATGTACAAAATGAAATATATTTTTAAAATACTATGACAAACCATATTTTCACAGAAACTGGGGGGCCATGGCCCCCATAGTCTTCTCCTAGTTCCGTCCCTGGCAGTAGAGTCGTCTTTGTAAAAGAGTTACGTTTATTCAAGGCTCTTGTTGGCACTTTAGTCCACTTCCTCCAAATACTTCGAGCACTATAGTCCACTTCCTCCAAATACTTCGAGCAACGCTTGGGAATGATAATGAATTTTAAGTAATTTGAAATTTATAATAAATTGTTTATATAGTTTCAATATAATATACATAAATAAATAAAATATTAACGTCAAATGCAGCCTATTAATTAATGGACTTAAAATATTGGGCTCAAATCTTGAAAAAATAAGGTTGGGTTGGGTTGGGTTGGATTGGGCTGAAGAGTTGGGCTGGCCATTACCCACCTGCCCAACCCAAATCCATCCATAACTAGACTCTTCAAATTGCCTCCAAAAACACACACACGCACGCACTCTCTCTCTCCCTCTCTCTCTCTACATGCTCTCTTTCTCGTACGTTCTCTCTCTCTCTCTCTGTTCTCACTCTTCAGTACTCAAATTCACCTTCCAAGGCAGACGGTGAGTAAACTGGTTCGATTGGCTCGTTAGAGTCGTCGGAGGAAGCAAGTAAATGAATTTTATGTATTGAATTGAAATAAAACAAGGTCATCGATGAGTTAGGGTTGATTCTCTCTTTATTTTTTTCTCTTTGTTCTCTCTCTTCCCTACTCAAATTCACCTTCTATGGCAGACGGTGAGGAAACTAGTTCAATTGGTTTGTCAGAGGAAGCAGGTTAATGAATTTTATGTATAGAATTGAATTAAAACAAGCTTATCGACGAGCTAGGGCTGATTTCGTGTTTTTGAATTGGGGGGTTTTTATGTGTTTTGTACTAGGGTTTATTTTGTTTTTTGTGAGAAAGACAAATCACACAATTGTTTGTTACGTCTGTTCTTTTTTCTATTTCTTGCATTTCTTGTTGAGATTCAACATCCTCTAGAGTGTTTCACATAAATCTGGAAGACTTTAGAAAGTTGTAGAGAAATTCCGAAGATTATGGAACAGTCGAGAAGAATCCAGAATATTGGAGAAATTTAAAGAATTTTAGACAAATCTAAAAGGTTTTGGAAGGTTCTAAATATTCTAGAAAAGTATAAAAAAAAAATCTCCATTATGTAATAAAATAATTTAGAGATTTAAAAAATTTTAGAATATTGTAAAAGGCTAATGATGGCCTTTGGATCAAATTGATCCTAGCCATCTATTAAGGAGGCCAAAGAATATATACAGGGAAGATATATATAATCCGTTATCTCCTTTATATTAAATATATATATTTTTTTTCTCAATCATATAACTAGAAGTATAAAAATGACTCGCGGTCCGTGGGTGGCTTGAAATCTGCCTGCGACCCAGGCCCTAGTCCGAGCCCAACTTGGGACCCTTGGGCTTGGGCCATCATTTTGAAATCCAACTTAAGCGCTTGCTCAAGGCCCACTCAAAATTCGGTATGCTTGGCCTGTCCGAGGCACAGTGTCATTTTTGGTAGAAAAGAATAAAATTTTATTTTAAAAATATATAAAAAAATGTTTAGTCACCCAAACTTGAGCCCAAGTCCAGGTCAATCGGCTCAGCCAAGGCCCGAATACCCCTTAGGCCTGGGTTTAATTTTTTAGCCTGTGGCTCAGTCCGATCCAAATTTTGGCGGAGAGCCAGTGAGGCCCGACATGGGGCTGGCCCAAGCTCGGGCCCAGGTGGGTTAGGCCGGGCCAAATTTACACCCCTACATATAACTATTAAAGAGAGAGAAAAAAAATATGAAAGCTTACGACATACGAGTGTTTCAACATATGCTATCCTTTGGTCCAGACCCAACAACCCTCCTGACTCACCTAACAGCGGCAATCGAAATTGTAATTAATTAACAATTAATATATTATTATTAAATAAAAACTCAAAACAAAACAAAAATTTAATTACAAAAAATTAATTAAAAATAATATTGGATATATCCAAAGGATTACTTGAAAATTAAAGTAGAAGAAACAGAGAATTGGTTTATTATTTTGTTTCCTTTCATTTATGCTCCTAACTTAAAATCATGAGAGGAACAAGAATACCTAGCATGATACACCATAAATTATGTCCACTATTGTGACAAGCTCTCCAAAAATCAATGTACAAAGAGGGAAAAAAGCAACAACTCAATTCAAGATGTTATTCAAAGAAATCTGAGTAACAAGACCCTAGTTTTTGCTAATGTGTCATGATAAAACTTTTCAATTAAAACGTTTAGGCACTTGTGACATTTTGGTTTACTATCATGGTGTTTGATTGTGTTGTGGGACAACAAACCACCCAAGTTGGCAAAGTGTTTCTTGCAGTTGAAGTAGGTAAATTGGAAATCAGCCATAGGAAACTTATAAGTAGGAGGTCCTGATTAATGTAAAGCACGGATCACTAATTAACCCTAATTCAAAAACGAAATCAACAACCTTAAGAACTGGAAGAGAAAAAGAGAGAGGATCAAACCTAATTACAAAACCCTAAACCCTAAAGTGACCCTAATTTCAAAAGATCATAAATATCAGATGTAACACCCCAATAAAATCACCTCAACCATTTTCCGTTTATACATTACATTGTCTGTTTGTACATTACATTTCCAAACAGTGATCATAAATTGATACGCATATATTAATAATGGGAAAAGATATGACGCCCAAAACACTTCTCTTTATCATTGAACTTTCATTTGATTATACATTCATAGTATACTTGGCATGTTCCCATTAGTACAAGATTACATGTAATTCAAAAGATAAACAATCTGAACACATTAGCCCATTAATTAATCATAACAGTCACAACAAATGGAGATTATTTCATTTTTACCCCTATACTTTTACACGATTTTTAATGACCCCCCCAGGCTACTCTTATTTTCACGCGTACCCCCATACTATTTAAGTTACTATCAATTTTGCCCCTGTCGTCACATTTGAAACGGAAAATATTAAAAAATTACATATGGCCCCAAATTTCAAAAGAAAGATACAAACCCACCCTTTCCTACCAACAAACCACCATCGCCAACCACTACTTCAAGCCCTTCTATCTGTTTCGTCATAATTCTGTTTCGCCTCATTTTACGTCGTTGGATTCAACTCATGGTCTAGTTTTCGTATCACATCTCAAATGTCTCGATCTTCTTCTTTTTGCATGCTATTGAAGTTCCGAAAGTTATACAAAAAAGAGACTTTTCTTCTAATTTTTGACTTTTCTTCGAGCCACCTTTCAAACTTCATATCTTTCTCGATTCTTGGCAGTTCTACTTTATTCTTTCGCCATTCTCTTCACCTCACTTCCTACTTCACCCTACACTACCTCGCTTTCTCATTTCTTCATGTAATGGGGCGGTTTTGGTATGCTGGAAGTTGTTTGAAAACTATTTTTGAAAATTTCAAAACATTACAACCCATATGGTGCAGTTCTGTGAAAAAAAGTGTTTGGTACCCTTTTCCTGTATCTCTCATTACCATATCTTGACACTCTCATCTGCGGAGCCGGTGAAGACCAACCCTTCAAATCTGGCAACTACCGCATTCACTGCGTGATCATGAGCATAAATCGATTCCAAGCATTTTGAATTCGATACTCTCCAAACCTTCATTGTCTTATCCCAAAAAACTGAGTATAACAAAGATTTGTCTTCGCTCAAACTAAGACACGAAATCACATTGAAATGTTTGATCCAAACCGTATTTCGATTCCTTCTCACCTCAACATAATTGCTCAAATTGATCGAGCTCTTTATATAAGGTTTCAACGTAGGTAAAGTCCCAATTCATTTGTGAATTGTTGGATTCTTCACAAACACTTTCCATAATCGAATCTTCTCGTCTCGATGGCCCATGAAGATGATTTCATTTGCAATTAAAATAGCTTTAATTAACCCACTATTCGATTTGAACCCAGAAAACTCCTTCTGATTCTTCCATACCCGAATGTTCTTGCTATTAGAACCAGTGTATAACAAGTCGCTAGAAGTGGCAAGCGAGTATATATGGCCTTCTTTTCAAACAAGAGAACCCATTAGGCCTGTGTATGAATAGTAATTATCAATTTGAGTGGTATGAGAGGGCCATGGAGATTTCGATAATGGCGAGGATTCCTCCCAGGAAGTCGCGTTTGGTGGAGAAGTGTTAGGAGGGCTGGTGTTGACATTGCTGAATCGAAACGATTCATCTGTGGACTGGAGAAGTGTTAGGAGGGCTGGTTTGCATTTTTCTTTTGAAATTTGGGGCCAAAATGTAATTTTTTTAACGTTTTCTGTTTTAAATGTAACGATAAGGGCAAAATTGATAGTAACTTAAATAGTATGGGGGTACGCGTGAAAATAAGAGTAGTCTGAGGGGGTCATTGAAAATATTGTAAAAATATAAGGGTAAAAATGAAATAATCTCCAACAAATGAGCATCTGTGCTCCACAAAAGGTTCACCATGCCCTCTAATTAACAAGGTAGTGCTTATTCGTCATGACCTAAAAGGTTGTTATTATAGGAATGAGCAATAGCCCAGTAGATAATATATTTAACCAGGTATATAAACATTCAATATAATCATGTGTAATCCAAAATTTGTTGCTCCAAAACTTTTATTCAAAACAAATTCACATAAGTATATATATGTAAAAGAATGTAAAATCTTCCCAAACAATCCCCTATTCTCCGTCCTCACACGGATGGGCCTGTGGGCACCTCAAGCTTTTCACATTTATCGTCCTCACACGATTGGGTATGTGGACAGCTCAAACATTTCCACATTTATCATCCTCACACGATCGGGCAAGTGGGCACCTAACTTCCTCGCGCGCATACTAAATACATCACACAACATATCATTTAAACAAATCCCTAAATTTGTCTCATCACTAGATGTCTCAACACATCCTCATCTCCTCAATTCATTTCCCATTTATTTCCAAAAACAAAGGACCATAGTCAATAATTATGGTTTTGCATGAATTTGGAGTTTTTCTCCTATTCTCTTTAAATCCACGAATCATGGGATAAATGTTGTTTTCATCAAAGAATATTTAATCATTACAAAATTATAGAGGCAAAGCCCCCTTTTTCCATTAATGTCCATTAAATTAAATCACCCCTCTCACACCACACATACATCATGAAATCTGTCATATAATCACATCAAAATATAGATATACAAGATTAAAAGTATTCATACCTCAAGAATGAAGACAAAGAGATAGAAGCCCAACAAGAACTTCGAAGAAAATGTGAAACAATTGGTGAAAACCTTGATCTAAGCTTGCTCTCGCTTATCTTGGAAGATCTAAGATGAATTTATAGTAGAAAAGAGGGAAATCAAGAGTTTTGGGTTAGGGTTTTTTGGAAATAGGTGATAAAAGGAGAGAGGAAATGAAAAAGTGAGAAAGAAATGAGTAAAAGTCAATTTTTAAGAAGCTGATTCCAAACAGACTGCTCGAGCGCTCACTCTTACGCTCGAGCAAATAATGAAGGCTCCCAGAGTCCCAGGCGTGAGAAGCAGAAGAAATTGTCGAGAAACATTTAGTAGTTAATTTTTAAGAAGTGCAATTTTTTGTCGCCAGATTAGTCATTGAATAATTGTTGGGAAAGGTATTTGTGACTAAAAAATCTTAGTCGCCAAAAGTCCTCAATTGCCGACTAATTTTTTAGTCGCCAAAAGCTTTCCAAAAAAATAATAATATTGCGTTTTTAGCGACTAAAACATTTGGTCTCCAAAAACTGAAATTATTTAAGACAACTAATTTATTTAGTCGCCAAAATATTTTTTTGTTCGTCTTATTTTTTTTTAACTACTAAATGTTTTAGTCGCCTAAAGTGCAATTTTTTTTAGTTACTAAAAATTTAGTCACCTAAAGTCTGATTTCTTTTTGGGTACTAAAGTTTTAGTCGTCAAATTTTTTTAAGCGAATAAAGTCTTAGTCGCGTAAAGTTTGCTTTCTTTTTTTCGTGGCTACTAAATATTTAGTTGCCATTTTTTTTATTTTAATTTTTTTTTAGCTAGTAACTATTTAGTCACTAAAAATATTTACTTCCTTTTTGGTTACCAATTGTTTAGTCACAATAACATGATTTTCTGTTTTTTATTTTTTTATTTTTTTTAAATTTGTCGACAACCTGTATGTATTCCGTGCAACCTATACCATGTATATAAACAAAACAATACATATATTATCAATCATTCCTCAATTTGCATCCATTTCACTTCCAACCATCCAAAAACTAATAAATTTTAATATCAAATTCCATACAAACTAAGTATATTCCAACATAAAATAATAATTCCATACAAAACAGAGAATCATACGAAAAACATGTCATCCGTACACACAAATAAATAAATATTCATTACCATACCAAATGGCCATTTGGCGTAATACAAATTAACAATATTAATCCACACAAAAGCAAAGGATGACAAAACAGTAGGATTATACAAAAGTGTAAATTGTCCTATGTCACAAAAATAGAAGGGTAAATTACAATTACACCCCTTGAGATTTTCTTAAAATACAAATTGCCTCTTGTGGTTCTGGAAATTACATTGCACCCCCTGAGGTTTCTAATTTCACAACAAATGGATTATATTATTAATAAATCATCAAGTCAATTAACAATTTTTAATGATATTAGAAATATATTTCAATTAATAATTTAGATAATTTTATTATTGTATAAGAGAGTAGTTAAGAATTTTATTTTTTTAGCTAATTTTGTAAAATAAAAAATTCTGACAAGGGGATATTTATAATCTTTCAAATCATAGAGGGCAATTTGTATTTTAAGCAAATCTCATGGGGTGTATTTGTAATTTACCCAAAATTAGAATATCCACAAGTTCGTGCCAAAAGCCATCTACAAAAAAAAATTGCACCCATTAGTACCAGAAACGCATGCATAACTTGATAACTTGAGGCAATAAGATCAGAGAGTGAATTAAATTATTCATCTTCTTTAGTGCTTTTTCCATTATACTCTTAGACAGACTATGAGCCAATTCTACACTAATTTTCAGCAAAAACCAATTGAAAAATCTAGAAAACCCTAGCTATTGATTTGTGATTATATATCAATTTTAAGCAATAAATAACAATCCCAATCAAACAATCAAGACAAATCGACACACCGATTTTACGTGGAAAAACCACAATTAGAGCACCTCCAATTGTGATAAAAAACCATGGGCAACAGCCACAAAACAATCCACTAAGAAGATATAAAGGAATTACACAGGTATACTCTCAATTACCTAGCGAATCCACGCCCGAATTGAACCAACCCCTATGTGCCTCTTCCAACCCCGTCTTCACCTCAGAATTGTCTTGATGATGAGCCACTCCAGAATCCACCAAAGCTTCAGGCTCGAATTCTTCAGAATCCACTGAAGAACAACTCTCTCTTTTGTATAGAATGAACAAACAAACCTTTGATGTATACTTCTTAACCCATGAGTTGAATACTCAATT
Organism: Camellia japonica; assembly: GCA_030407325.1. NCBI lineage: Eukaryota > Viridiplantae > Streptophyta > Magnoliopsida > Ericales > Theaceae > Camellia > Camellia japonica. The sequence continues at coordinate 72,072,605 of JAPPVO010000013.1, read as the reverse complement.
AAACATCAAAGAAAACTAGCAAAATATCCCCAGATATAAACCCTAGAACCCAAGAAGAAGATCTGGAGAAGTAATCCTAGATTTGGAGCAACTTGTCAATTTATAGAATCTGAAATCACGAGGTCCGCTTGAGTGTGGGAATGGACACTCGAGCAGGGACACTATATGACGTGTTCCAAACCAGGATGTACGCTCGAGCAGGGATTTTGACGCTCGAGCGTGAAAACACGGATCACAGTATTTTTGCAGACTCACCAAACTTCTGGAACTCAGCATTTTCTGCTCGAGCGGGGGAATGTCCGCTTGAGCGGACAGGCAACTTGGAATGCATTTTTGCATTTTGCTTCGGAGGCGCTGTCCCTCGACCCCACGAGCTGACCGGGCAGCTCGACCCCCGTCATAATCAGCAAGTGGCAATCTTGAAAGAATTAACATCACAAAACTTCTCTGCAAGGCACAATTCGGGTTGGATTCGCATTCTAAAAACTCATAATCTCACTGAAATAAAAAGTGCGAAAACAAATACAACTTAAAGGAGTTTTGTCAAACGGGGTTGCCAAGAATAAAAACCTAAGACCAATAACATTCAATTTTAAGGAAGTAATTTGCAGACTAATAAACAAACAAGCCATAAACAAACCTAGTAAGAGTATGTAATGTTTTTCATATTATGTTTTTCATGAAACTCATATCTAGCAAAGAGTATGTAATGTTTTTAGTTGTTTTGTATCAAGCTGTTTTAGGATGAACTGTTAGGGACAGTATAAATCATATCAATTTAAATCTACTGAACAAATTAAAGAGACAAAAGACTCCGAGAGAGAGAGAGAGAGAGATAAGAACCCCCGTTTGAATTCCGAAAATGTTGAGAAGAACCTAGGTGCCAATCTTTTAATGTTTCCTACTAAAATTTTATGTACCATTGGCTACTAAATTCGCTGTTTGTCACCAAAGATTAATTTATAACGATTAATTTATTTAGTAGCCAAACACTTAACTAATGGCGACTAATATTTTAGTCACCAAAAGTAATAATTTGCAGGCTAATTTTGTTTTTGTTAGAAAAGTTGGGTGTACCCCGACTAAATCTTTTGTAGTCACCAAAACTAAATATTCGCTGACCAATTTTTTGGTCGCCAAAGAGTAACAATAAAATTATGGCTGTCATTTGGCGACTAAATTTCGTTTAGTCGGCAAAAATTAGTATACCATGACTAAAACAAATTTTAGTAGCCTAAAAACTAGACCACGCCAACTATTATTTTTTTTAGTCGCCAATTATGGTATATTTAGCGACTAATTTTTTTTAGTCACCAATAAATAATATGCCTCAACTAAAAAAATTTAGAAGCTAAACCCTAAACCAACACCAACCAATATAATTTTTAGTCACCAAAAGTGTAAATTATTGTAGTGGATTTTTGACACAAAACCTTTTTAATACAACATCTTTATACGAAAAAGAATAAGGTTCGGCTTTAAACCCGAGCCGTTACATCAGATATAATACAAAGAATCAATAAATAAAAATCATAGATCACAAATCACCTAACTCAAAAACGAAATCAACAACCTTAAAAACAGGGAGAGAAAGAGAGAGATGATCAAAACTAATTTCAAAACCCTAAACCCTAAAGTAACCCTAATTAAAAAAAAAAAAGAATCAAGAAATCAAAATCCTAAATAAAAAATCATCCGTAACCCCCCTAATTTCAAAAGCGAAGCACATATTACAGATTACCTAATTCAAAAGCGAAATAACCCTAATTCAAAAATGAAATCAACAACCTTAAGAATAGGAAGAAAAAGAGAGAGATGATCAAACCTAATTTCAAAAGATCACAGATATCACATATAATACAAAGAATCAATAAATCAAAACTCCAAATCAAAAATCAACCCTAATTTCAAAAATGAGGAACATATCACAAATCAACCCTAATTCAAAAACGCAATAACGCTAATTCAAAAACCAAATCAACAAGCATAAGAGAGAGAGAGAGAGAGAGAGAGAGAGAGAGAGAGAGAGAGAGACATCAAACCTTCATCTTTGTTCTCTGATTCCTCGCCATCTACTGAAGCCTTGCCATCTATTGACGATTTGTTCTCCGATGCTTATCTTTGGATAGATAATTGGCATTCGTCATGGAATAGATTTGGAAAAAGTGGTCTATAATTTGGGCATAATTCTAGGGGGTCAAGGTTTTTGATAATGGAAATAGCCTAGACCAAGAACAGAGTGACCCAAGAAATTACATCCAATACTCCATCCATTTTTCACCTATAAAATCTTCTCAAAAAAAAAAAAAAAAATTATTATTAGGGGCACTCTCATCTTATGGAGATTTTTCTACCACATATCTACTTGGAATGCTGGTAGGACAACATGATGTAGTTCCTTTGAATAATGTAGTATAGTTTTAGAAACATGTTCCAAAGTGGGCCTTCATTCTCTAGCTCTGTTCATAGAAAGTTGGCAACCAAAGATAGATTGAGAGAGAAGGGTATGAAAGTTGATCGAGAATGTCCTCTATGTAGTCAAACAACAGTGTCACACCAGCATCACTTCTTTGGCTACAATTAATTGTACTTTCATTTGAAGAGAGATCCTGAATAAAGTCAGTCTGCCTATGCAATGGGATTGGGAAATCAGATGGATTGTTCCAATGTACAAGAAAGAAAAATTCAAAAACTCAATGTACAAGCTTTCCATTGTTGCGAGTCATCACTAATTCTTCTCACTCTCTAGAATCTTCTCTCTAGAATATTTTAGAAATTTTCACATGAATCTAAAATACTCCAGAAAGATCTAGAAGATTCTAGAACATCCTAGAAGGTTTCAGAACATTGGAGAAGTTTGGAGAAATCTAGAAAGTTCTGAAATCTAGAAGATTCCAGGTACTGGACAATTGAGTAACTGAGTGAAAGAAAAGTGATATGAGTGGTGTAAACAAGTGTCCTGCAAGAATGTCTGCAAGTATGAAGGAGTCTAAGTGTGAATACTGTATCCATTGGGTATTGTGTGAAGAAAATGCTTTGAGTGTATTGTTGTGTACAATTCTAGTATACAAGTGTTTGAGTGATATCAATAAAGGTTGCATTTTTTGTTCCATTAGTGCGTCAAACTCAACATCCATATCCGCTATTATTTACCACATGGAATGAAAGGAATTCACTAATAAAACCATTGAAGATTCACTAAAAAGACTGAAGCTACCCTTATCAAAACCATTGAAGATGATGTTATAGCAAGTCAATAATACAAAAATACATCTACATATATAAGGATTAGAGTAAAAGATACCCAAACCAAGGAAACTGCATTGATTGTACTCTCTTCTTCTTATTATTATTATTATTTGGTAGGTTTTTGATAAAGAACAAATGATTTATTAGAAATGAGCATCAAGATGATGTAAATAATTGCAAAGAAGCACCAAAACTACGAAAGCCTAAACATGTAAAGTATCTATAAAGTCCACCAACGAAAATAAATCAGGAGACACAGTCCCAGTATGCTTCAAAACAGGCACATTTAACTTTTCCCTTCGAAAAATCTATCAATTATGACCAATTAGAAAATCTCCAATTATGCAATCACATGCTATGAGACCTCCCAAAGTTGTTTTCCATTCAACAAGCAGTAAATCTCTTGCTATAATGTTAGAAGAGGGTTACATATCATCAAATTTTAATACCATTTTATTTCTCCATGCACGCACATGGCACACATGACTCTCAAGTGATTATTATTATTTTTATTTCCTCATATAATTTATTCCTAAACAAAAAAGCAATCACAAACATCCCAACCAGGCGGTGACAAATATCTTGTAGCAAAGTGTATTTGTAAATGTTATTGTTGTGTTCTACAGTGTCATCTTACAAGGATTTACAAGTTGAATACAGAAGAATCCAATCTGGTAGTGTTGGCACCATAAATCTGCAATTTTTATTATTTATATAATTGCAAGACATGTAGCATCCTCCTACTCATTTGGAGATTATGAGAAGTTGTGAAATATGAATAGATGATAGAGAACAAAGTGGAGAACATGGAGCATGAAGTGGAGGTTGAAGGAAGTTATAGAAGATCATAGAGTATGAAATGGAGAAGGTGGAAGAGTAGGTAGTTTTAGGTAGTTTTTTCCTACAAATGTTTGCCTATAAATAGCCATTAATGGCTACATTGTAGAGGACCCAGACTCAGATCTAGAAACCAGTTTATTTACTTTATATTCTTTCTAGTTTTACATGTCCAGCACTTCAATTCCTGTGCTGCGCTTCATTTCCTAGGAGTAGTTTCAAGTAGTCATTGCTGTAAATCTTTTCAAGGCTGGGTCATTTCATTGTAAATTCCTATTTACTTAATGAAATTCAGTTTCTGAATTATTCTGTACTCGTTATTTCTTATAAATTTATCCTCAAACAAGCCACCAGTAAAAGTCATTTTCATTGAGGCTGAAAGAACTTCAACACAATCATCTAATAATTGGTTGGCAATTAAAACTCTGTAAGGACTGATTGATCCTTGTTGGCACGCTTAAAATTAGATAATTAACCTTCAAAAGCCAAAAAAGCAAACATATATTTTTTGGTACGCCCGGTGGGATGTCAAGTGTAAAAAATGAAAAATGAATTGGATTCGTCCATTTCAAATAACCTAGATGAAATCTATTGGTGTAAACAAAAAATTTTGGATCTTCAAGAAGAGATCCATTTTCTTGATGAAATAAACTTTTATCCCTTACAATATTATTTAGTGGAAGAAAAAAGACACAATTTAATTGGAGAAATTCATCAACTTGATATGAAAATTCTTCAATGGAATGATGAGTTGTCAACTCTCACTACCAAGTCTTTAACTGAAGCTTTAATGGCCGGAATTGGTGAGTTTTTTTAAAATTTTTCCATAGTTGAAAATAGCTAAAGCAAAGAGTTGATTTCATCAATGGCTAGGGGGGTCCAAAAACCAATTTTTAGAGAGTCAAGTCACGAAAATAACATACCTATGGGGGATTTTCATAAACCATTAATGGCTAACATGGAAAAACAGCTCACTTTGCCAAATAATTATGAAAATAAATTCAACGAAAGTCATGTTTTTAAACAAAACATGGTCAAAAATAATGAACAAGCCACTGTTCATGAATTCAAAATTTTTGACATTTTTCAAAATGTCAAAAAGTATGAATTTTCATGGTCACACTATACCATGACTTTTATTGTTCCAAATCCATTTTGGATTTGTGGATCACATCAAACGTTGACTTTGATGGAATGGCTAACAAATAATATTTCGTTATTGCAATATATTGGGCCAAGAATATGGTTATTAGTTGATCCATAAAACCATCACCATTTGGTTTTGTGGTTACCTTCAAAGCATGTCCTAAGACACTTCGAAGCATGTTATTAAGAACATGTAAGGGTTGTTAAACCTCTTTTCAAAGGATAAATGGTTGTGCTGTTATATATATTTATTGAAATATCATTTTATAGCCACTAATGGCTAGTTAAAATGCCAAACTAATTTCATAGTAATCCAACTCTTTGGATTTGGTTCAAAGAGATGTCATGAGCACTTTTGAATGACGACTTTGATCCTTTAGTAACATATGTGACTTTAAAATGGTGGTTTTGTCATCAATAAACACCTTCAAAATGTAACATGGGATGAGAAAGCTTTCGAAATATGTACCTCCTTTCAAATATATGTAAAATTACAATTAATTGATTGTCAAATAATGCCTATTTTGGCATGATAATTAGTGACTTTATTGATAAACATTTTTATAGCCATTTGTTATATGAAAATGTAACTAGTATTCTAGAAATGTTGGTTCGAAGAACAACGGTTTTGGTGTCTTCGGAGAATTAATAATTGGTTCGAAGCACAAAATTAATATTTTCATTAATTATGTGTGAACCAGAACATACAAAATTTGAATAACCACAATGTTGGCCAAAGGTTGCTTCAAAAGCCCTTTTGCCATAATTTTGTAAGCTTAGAAGCACTTCATCTTGCATCAACAACAACTTCGAAGAAACAATAATGGTGGTTGTGAACCTTCGAAACTTTGCCAAGTACTTCCAAGGATGTGATTCGTCATTTGTCAGCACCTTAGACCTTTGGAGGATGATTTTGGTCTCAGCTTCGAAGAAACAATAATAGTGGTTGTGAACCTTCGAAGCTTTGCCGAGTATTTTCAATGATGTAATTCGTCATTTGTCAGCACCTTCGACCTTCAAAGTATGATTTTGGTCCTCTATACCACCTTCGAAGCTTCTTATTAGTCCATAATAGCTAGCTTGTGTAACAACTTGCTAAGGTGAATCATGAAAATTTGTGGCTTTGAATGATTCTAAGTGCAAGCAACATCAACCTACTTCAAAAGGTTTCAAGTTTTCTAAGTGTTTGAAGTATGAGTAAAATAAAATTGTTTAATTTCCTTTAAAGGATTGATGCCGATTCGAAGCACATATGTAATATCCTTTCAAGGCATATATATAATTCGAGACAGCTAGTCATAATTTCATGCTCATTCGAAGCACTTTATTGGTGCTATTATATCATTCGAAACACTTTGTTGATATTATTCGAAGCACTTTGTTGCTTAGATTAGTCATGTGCTTGGTTTGGCCCTTCAAAAATTCAAATAAATATCATTTTTAAGGGTCGCAGGGGGTAATGTTAGCACCATAAATCTGTAATTTTTATTATTTATATAATTGCAGGACATGTGGTATCCTCCTACTCATTTGGAGGTTATGAGAACTTGTGAAATATGAATAGATGATGGAGAACAAAGTGGAGAACATGGAGCATGAAGTGGAGGTTGAAGGAAGTTATGGAAGATCATGGAGTATGAAATGGAGGAGGTGGAAGAGATAGTTTTGCATAATTTTTTCCTACAAATGTTTGCCTATAAATAGCCATTCATAGCTACATTGTAGAGGACCCAGACTCAGATCTAGAAACCAGTTTATTTACTTTATATTTCTTCCAGTTTTACATTTCCAGCACTTCAATTCCTGTACTGCACTTCATTTCTTAAGAGTAGTTTCAAGTAGTCGTTGTTGTAAATCTTTTTAAGGCTGGGTCATTTCATTGTAAGTTCCTATTTACTTAATGAAATTCAGTTTCTGAATTATTCTGTACTCGTTATTTCTTATAAATTTCTCCTCAAACAAGCCACCAGTAAAAGTCATTTTCATTAAGGCTGAAAGAATTTCAACACAATTGTCTGATAATTGATTGGCAATTAAAATTCTATAAGGACTGATTGATCCTTGCTGGCACGCTTAAAATTACATAATTAACCTTCAAAAACCAAAAAAGCCAACAGGTAGTAAAGCCTCAACAAAATTCTGTTAGCTCCAACCCCATGCATACAGAGGAGAAAGTCAAGGAAGAATGGCGTAAAAAGACTTCCACCTCAAGAGAAGGAGGTCTGAGCTGGGCATCTCTCCCTTCTCTTCACATTGTTGCCATTGTTGACACTCACCCTCACCATTAAAGAAGGTAGAAATTTTTGGTGGGTTGGTATCTCTCTCTCTCTCTCTCTCTCTATCTTTGTGTATAAATAGAGACAGGATGGAGAGGATGCATTGTATCAGAAAATTGAGAGAGAAATATGTGAGTTGAGTGAGAATTTTATCTCCTCTGTTTTTGTATTTTGCTCAAGTTTAGTGAAATTCTCTTTTCTGCTCCGTGGACGTAGGCATTGGGCCGAACCACGTAAAATTTGTGTTCTCTGTGTGTGTGTGATTTATATTCTGGGTGTCCATGATCCTAACAAAGTGGTATCAGAGCCGGTGGGGCATTTTTCACAAAAATAAAGTGTGATTTTCAAAATTTACCGAGAATTCAAAGTGGTCAAAATCCACTTTTGATCACACCATCTGAAAGGCCTCGACGAGACAAGCATAGGGGTGAAAACCGTGTCGGAAAAGGAAGCTAAACAGGCCTGTACGCGCTAAACGCGCTCTGTGACGCCGTTCTCGCACACGCCCACTCTTACAGGCACCGCACGCGCTTCCAAAGGAAGAAGACGCGTGATCTCATGCGCAAGAACGTGCCACACGCGCACACCAGACGATCTAACGTCATCCACTGACGTCATTCGAGCCGAGCCGGAGCGGTTGACTGCGCAACTAACCAAGCTGTTGTTCCAGCTGTTTTGGCTTGATCTAAGCCATTTTGAGTCTGTTTTGAGGATCCGATAGTGCTTTCCAATTATTTGGAATATTCCGGATACATCCGTACGTTCATATTTTTCAAATCAGATTTAAAAAATTTGCGGTCTTTATTTTGGCAATCCGAAGTGCTTTTTTGTCTAATTTGACCAATCCGGACTCAACAGTGAAGCCTGTTTTTTAGATAGAGATCATTTTCTGTAAAGAAAAGTGTTGATGGATGAATCAACGTCGACTTTGGGATCCACGATAAAGTTGAATGCTTCTAACTATACAATTTGGAAGCCTAAAATGAAAGATGGCTTGTACTGCCAAGATTTGTTTGACCCCATTGAGCTTCATAGAGTTAAACCAGCAATAGAAACTGACGAAGACTGGATACGAAAGAATCGAAAAACCATTGGCCAGATCAGACAATGGATCGATCATAGTGTCTTCCACCATGTTGCCCAGGAGACTGACGCATATGCTCTCTGGACGAAGTTAGAAGGCATGTACCAGTTAAAGACTGCTCGGAACAAAGCCCTCCTAATGAGAAGACTTGTAAATTTGAAGCTAAAAGGCGGTATCTTTGTTGCTAAACACACCAGTGAGTTTCAAAATCTGGTGAACCAATTGGCAACTATCAAAATAGAGTTAGATGATGAGATGTAGGCCCTATTGCTACTTAGTTCTTTGCCAGACAGTTGGAAGACGTTGGTGGTGTCCCTTAACAACTCTGCACCAGAAGGAAAACTGACCATGAGCATGGTTACAGATGCTCTATTCAGTGAAGAGGCAAGAAAGAAAGACATGGGTGGAGATCAATCCCATGCCCTCGTCACAGAAAATAAAGGTAAAGGTAGAGAAAGAGGCAGGAGAAGAAGCAAAAGTAGAAGACGCAGTAGAGGAAGATCTGAAGACAGAGGGAAGTGCAAAGGAGATACGAGCCGGCCAAGGTTCAAGTGTTACCATTGTAGTCAGGAGGGTCACATAAAGATATACTGTTATGCTTTGAAGGGAGAACAAAAACAAGGCAATAGACAGCCAAAGACCGAAGATGGGAACACTGCAGTTACTGTCTCAGAGGATATTGCATTATTCTCTGTTGAAGAAGAAGAATGCCTCCATATATCAGGCAACGACACCGAGTGGGTGGTAGATATAGCAGCTCCCTACCACGCTATATCTTGGAAGGAGTTTTTTAGTACGTACCAAGCTGGAGATTTTGGTACAGTGAAGATGGGTAACTCCAGTTTTTCGAAGATTGTGGGAATCGGTGATGTTCGCATCCAAACCAAAGTTGGGTGCACGATGGTATTGAAAGATGTCAGTCATGTTCTCGATTTACGTCTAAATCTTATCTCAGGAGTAGCCTTAGATCAACAAGGCTATGAGAACTACTTCGGCAAAAGCATATGGAAGTTGAAAAAGGGATCTCTGGTGGTAGCCAGAGGACAGGCAATTAGCACACTATACAAGACTTATGTGGAGGTGAATTTAGATAGCCTCAACGCAGTAGAAGATGAGGCGTCACCAAATTTGTGGCACAAAGGCTGGGTCACATGAGTGAAAAAGGTTGCAAATTCTGGCAAAGAAGTCTTTTATTCCCTTTGCCAAAGATGCGAAATTGAATCCTTGTGACAACTGCTTATTTGGGAAGCATCATAGAGTCGCTTTCCACTCATCATTTAGAAAACAATCAGAGTTGTTGAGCAGAGTATACTCTGATGTATGCGGTCCCATAGAAGTGGAATCTTTGGTTGCAGAAAATACTTCCTCACGTTTATTGATGATGCATCACGGAAGGTATATGTTTATGTCCTAAAGACCAAAGCTGAGGTGTTCCAGCATTTTCAGACATTCCATGCTATGGTAGAAAGAGAGACTGAAAAAAAGCTAAAGTGTCTCCGAACAGACAATGAAGGCGAGTACATATCAAAGGAGTTTGAAGCCTACTGTGCTACTCGCGGCATTCGGCATGAGAAGACTGTTTTTGGAACCCCACAATACAATGATGTAGCCAAGAGAATGAATCGGACCATTGTGGAGAAGGTCAGATGTATGCTCAAAATGGCAAAGCTGCCAAAGCCATTTTAGGGAGAAGTTATTCGTGTTGCCTGCTATCTGATTAACAGATCGTCATCCGTTTCACTGAATTTTCAGATTCCAGAAGAAGCATGGTCTGGAAGGGAGATTTCTTACTCTCACTTGAGAGTGTTTGGGTGCAAAGCATTTGCACATGTATCCAAGCAGCACAGACAGAAGTTGGATGATAAAATCACTCAATGTATCTTTATTGGCTATGGAGATGAAGAATTTGGATACAGATTGTGGGATCCGAAAAACAAGAAGGTCATTCGAAGCCGAGATGTGGTGTTTCAAGAAGGCTAGACCTTAGAAGACTTTGGGTAACCAGCCAAACCCAAAGTTGATGATGTTTCAAAAATTATTCCGAATCCTGCACCATCACAACATGCAACTGATGAAGAAGAGCTACTGTAGCATGCAGCCAATGATGTAGAGTTGCAGGATGGATTTACAGAAGAAGAAGATCCAGAAGCAGAGGGTGTTGAGCAGGGGGAGCCACAACCCCTTCCACCAGAGACTGTTGGTCCACAGTTATGAAGATCAACAAGAGAGTCTAAGCCATCGTCAAAATACCCTGCTTTTGAGTGTATTTTGCTTACTGATGAGGGGAAGCCAGAAAGTTTTCAAGAAGTTCAGAATCATAAGGAGAAGAGTAACTGGCAGCAAGCTATGCAAGAGAAGATGTAGTCCTTGCAGAAGAATCAGACTTGTGATTTGGTGAAACTTCCCCGGGGTCGAAAAGTATTGAAGAACAAATGGGTGTTCAAGTTGAAGAAAGATGACAGCGGAAAGCTAGTCAAGTATAAGGCCCGATTGGTTGTCAAAGGTTTTGGACAGAAGAAAGGTATTGATTTTGATGAAATCTTCTCGTCAATTGTGAAAATGACATCCATTCGAGTAGTTTTGGGACTAGTGAATTTGGAACTTGAACAGATGGATGTGAAGACGGCATTTTTCCATGGTGATCTGAAGGAAGTAATTTACATGGAGCAACTAGAAGGTTTTGAAGTCAAAGGGAAAGAAAACTTAGTCTACAGATTAAAGAAGAGTCTCTACGACCTCAAACAAGCGCCGAGATAGTGGTACAAGAAGTTTGACTCATTCATGGTGGGTCATGAGTAGAAGAGAACTGTTGCAGACCATTGTGTTTATGTCAGGAAATTTCCCAATAGAAACTTCATCATACTCCTATTCTATGTTGATGATATGCTAATCGTTGGACAGGATGCCACAGCAATCAGATCACTGAAAAGGAGTTATCACAGTGCTTTGACGTGAAGAACCTAGGCCCTGCACAGCAAATTTTGGGCATGAAAATTGTGCGTGACAGGAAAGCCAAGAAGTTGTCGTTGTTACAGAAGAAGTACGTTGAACGGGTGATTGAGAAGTTCAACATGAAAGATGCCAAGCCAGTTAGTACTCCGCTGGCTAATCATTTCAAGTTGAGCAAGAGTTCTTGTTCCTCCTCTACAAAAGAAAGAGAAGAGATGGAGGCTATTCCCTACTCATCCGCCTTAGGGAGTTTGATGTATGCAATGGTGTCTACCTGACCAGATATTGCTTATGTTGTTGAAGTAGTAAGCAGATTCCTTTCCAATCCAGGGAAAGAGCATTGGGAAGCAGTCAAGTGGATTCTGAGGTACCTTAAGGGTACATCTAAAATGTGTTTGTGCTTTGGAGGAGCTAAACCAATCATGGAAGGCTATACTGATTCAGATATGGCAGGCGATCTTAATGATAGGAAATCTACATCAGGATTTATGTTCACTTTCGCAAGGGGAGCTGCGTCTTGGCAGTCCAAGCTGCAAAAGTGTGTTGCTTTATCCACAATCGAAGCTGAATATATTGCAGCAGCAGAAGCTAGGAAAGAAATGTTGTGGTTAAAGCGGTTTTTCCAAGAGTTGGGACTAAAGTAAGAAAAGTTCACGGTACATAGTGATAGCCAGAGTGCCATAGACCTGAGCAAGAATTCAATGTACCATTCTCGCACAAAGCACATTGATGTTCGGTATCATTGCATACGTGAAGTGATAGAAAAGTAGTTATTGGAACTGGTCAAGATCCACACAGATAAGAATCCAGCTGACATGTTTACAAAGGTGATCTCGAGAGACAAACTCGAAATTTGCAGAGACATTGCCGGAATGGACTTCAAGTGAGAAGTCAGTCATGCATGTGGGTATGGAGGGGGAGAATTGTGAGCTCCAACCCTATGCATGCAGAGGAGAAAGTCAAGGAAGAATGGCGTAGGAAGACTTCCACCTCAAGGGAAGGAGGTTTGAGCTGGGCATCTCTTCCTTCTCTTCACATTGTTGCCATTGTTGACACTCACCCTCACCATTAAAGAAGGTAGAAATTTTTGGTGGGTTGGTATCTCTCTCTCTCTCTCTCTCTCTCTCTCTCTCTTTGTGTATAAATAGAGACGGGATGGAGAGGATGCATTGTATCAGAAAATTGAGAGAGAAATCTGTGAATTGAGTGAGAATTTTATCTCCTCTGTTTTTGTATTTTGCTCAAGTTTAGTGAAATTCTCTTTTCTACTCCGTGGACGTAAGCTTTGAGCCGAACCATGTAAAATTTGTGTTCTCGGTGTGTGTGATTTATATTCTGGGTATCCATTATCCTAACAAATTCCGTGTGGATTTGTTAGATTGAAGTATTTATCATCCCTATCATTTAAGGTAAACATAGAAAGAAAGAAAGAAAGAAATGAAAGGACTGCAAAAGAGAGTGAGAATAAGACGGAATAAGATGTAAAGCCTCACGAATCAATCCTTTTGAAGGTGTATTAATTTATAACAAGAGTTCACTGAAAGCAATAATAATAATAATAATGAAGCAATTGAATAAAGAACAGAATTACACGCAATCAAGCAAAATAGCAAAACAATGACAGTAGTTATAAATTAAAGAAGAAATAGTTCCACCAACTCTCCTAGAAACAATAACACTACTTAGAAAACCAAGCAAAAACACAATAAATATCAATGTAGAATAGTAGTAGTAGTAATAGTAGTAGTAGTGCAGATCAGAAGAAAGATGGCATGACCCAGATAGGAAGACAAATACGGCTAAAAGATTCGCCTTCATAGAAAGGCATTCGGCTTCCATCTTCCAAGTTGTAGATACCCATGTCTTTCCCTCCTCCTCGCTTGAACGACCAGTACTGTTCGGCATAATCGTCGGTGTAATAGATGCAATTAGCCTTAATGCCGGGGAATTTAGAGGTGACCTCAATAGAAATGGAAGCACTGTGACCCAGAAACAGAGAATGATTGTCTTCTAAGCTCTTCATCTTTTTCCATCTCCCATTGCTTATATTGAGTCGAAATACTAGAAACTCACAAGTCCCGGAATTATCATAATCATCATCATCATCATCAAGTTTATCAGCATCAATGCCATATCCATCTCGTAGGACAATGAGTAGCGCCCCCCCCCCCCCCCCCCCCCAGCGGATTCGACTATGTATGGTCGATTGTAGACAACTAATTGAATAGGTATTCCTATTCCTCCAACATAGCGTGCCACGGTTGGATTAGAGCCACCAACATCACATTCATAAACACGACAACAAGCATCGACCGCATAAAATTTGCCCTTATAATAAGTAACATCACAGAAGGCACCATTGCGAGCTTCAATTGTGGTCTATGTCTTATCTCCAACTCTCCAAAAACCCAGGTATCCAACACCATAGATAACCATGATTACAAAGTGGTTGTTGTCTTTGTCTTTGTGAGAAGGAGAAGGACTTGAAGACAAGACTGCCTTCTGTATGCCAATCAAATTGCTTATTAGGCCATCAGGGTCGTAATACTTTAAAGTAGTCACAGGAGGAAGACCAATTTGAACTCGGGAAAAAGGATGAAGTAGATTGAGCTGGTCATCTTGGGAGATTGTAACAAACCATCCAAGCGACTCCATGCATCTCTTTCCCTTTGCTTCTGGTAGCCTCATCACTTTTCAAATCATGCTGCCCTTCCTCAGACTAACAAAACGGCGCTCTTCTTCTTCTTCTTCTTCTTGGGCGAGCATAAGCCATGGAATTTGATGAGACCAACCTCTTTCATTAAAATTCTCCTTCACTGCCGCCACCTGCCAACTTTTGCAAACTCCACCGAAAGCAACGTAATCTTCCACCACATCGATTCGTTTAGCGATGAGGACCAGAACATCTGATATGAGTTCTGCCCCACTTCCCCATCTATCTAAATCAATTAAAACACAAACACAAAAAGAAAACAAAGACTACCCTTTTCCAGAGTTTGGGGTTATGATGTTCTATGATGGTGCCCTGATTTATAACTACTACAACCCACGCGCATATTTTAGAGAAGTTACTAAAAAATAACTTACTTAAATAGTCCAGTTTTAAAACATTATTAAAATAATATGTTTCCAAACGAGTCAGGATCGAGGAGCAATTAATTACCATTGGATTAGAAAGGGCTCCTATTTTATAGGGTAAACTACCAATAGGTCCTAATAGTTGGACTTAATTTTCATCAAATCCTATTGAAAATAAGTCTTGATAAAATTGTCGTTAAAAATAATTTTTTAGTGACAATTTTTTATATATGTCGCTAAAAATTGACAATTAGTGACTTTTTGTCATGATTTTTATAAATTGTAGCTAAAACTTACAATTAATGATGTTTTTTTATGACAAATTTTTCCCATAGGACCTATTGGACAATAAGTCCACTTATTAAGACTTATACGTAAGTACCCCTATTTTATATACCTCTCTTAACATTACCTCCGAATCCAAATCCTTCGCCTAATAAGAAAGAGAAAAGTTACGGATCATGAAATTTTTTTCATGAAAATGATCATGAAAAATTTGTGATTCTTGAATTACCTTGATTAGTATGTGGTGCTTTATTCTAAGTGTAATCTAAGGGTCACAAAGCTTTCATAATTATTTTCATGAAAGGTTTTTCATGATACCTAACATTGCTGAATAAGAAAAGGATACACGTACACTTGTGGATTCATACACTCATGTTTGAAGAAAATACACTTCATCTTACATTTTGGGTAAGAATGGGACTCTTACGGAGATTAAACCTAATTAGGAAGAAGAATTTTAGATAAGGAATACTTGCTAAGCAAGTAGAGTCCTAGATGGAACATGAAACGTAGGATGAGGCATGACACTCACACCCCATGGGTTGAGGTACACATTATTAGCTTTAGTATTTACGCTATTGAGTATTCTAGAGAGAGAAAGTTGTTGACTTGAGTATCGGAGCGCCTATATGGAAAGGCCGGATGGAGCACTAAGAGTTCTTTGTCTAGCAAATTATCAGCAAATTCATTTAGAAGATTAACTTTGTTCTCCAATTTTTACGAGAAGATCTTATTGATCATGATGCTTTAAGTCCTCTTTTATTAATAATTCGTGAGTTGTATGGATGAAAAGATAATGTTGTCATTTTTTTTTACTAAAATGTATATTTACTTTTATTTATTTCAATATTAATTTTAATCGTTTTAATCATATTAAAAGATGTATTAATGTAAACTAACTGTTTTTTTTTTCTCAAACCTCGAGAATTGAATGTCATTTACCAAAAAAATGAGAGAGAGAGAGAGAGAGAACAGTACACACAGCAGCAGCATGACTCAAGGAAGAATGCCTTTTTAGTTAGTGGACATGAACAGAGGCTTGGCAGCTCTGTTTCCCAACCCTGCTCTTCTTCATGTGAGAGAGGGATACAATCATCACCACCAGTCAATCATTTTTTCCTCTCTCAATAAGGCTTTTTTTTTCCTTCCTCTCTACAGTCAACACCTCTCTTCTTCTGTTTATTATACTTTACAGCTATATATTGGTCATGTTAGTGATCCTTCACCCTTTTTACCCATCTACTTTTTTGGATTCTTTGAGACTTCTAACTACCCTTTTGGTCACATCTGACTGTTCTTGAAGAGGAGTATGCTTTGGCTTCTCTGTCTATGAAGCACAGTACTTCAAAAATGGTATCGTACGAGTATCGGATATTTATTGGGTGCAGATATGTGTATCGGTACTGTGATACGTGTACCGGATATGCCGAATACATGCCTGGTACGGCAAATACATTTGGATACATTGTGGGTATGGCATGGGTATGCCATGGGTATGGCACCAGTTCGGTGAGTTTTTTTTTTGCAACTGCTAGAATTTATTATAACCTTTATTATTCTTTTTTCAATCTTGAAAATATCAATTAATTTATTTCCAACACCCTTTACTCATGAGTCATGATTTTGCTTTCTTTTGCATTCTGTTTTAGACAATCAAAAAATAAAAATAAAAATAAAGAATTATATAACTTTTTAGACAAGCTGTTCTCTTTTTAGTTTTGATATTTAAATTTTGATTTGTATGTTGGATGTTTAGCTTTAAAAAAAAAAAAAAAATTTGACGTACCCTAGCCGTACCCGTATCCTACTTTTTTAAAAATTTACCATATCGACGTACCCGTATCGTACCCATTCCCCGTAGCCGTACCTGCACCCGTGCTTCAATTGCCACTTATAGTTTCAGATGAAGACTTTGAGCTCAAGAGATTGGAAGATATGATTAGTTCTACTTGCAGTTTGTTGGGTTTTTCTTTGGATTCACTTCTCTGAGATCTAATGGGGTATGGTATGTCCATTTTCACAAGCATTTGTGCTTAATTTCTTTCTTCTTCTTCTTTTTTTTTTTTTGGCTTGGAATGCAAGAGTGTTTATGAAGATGTTTTTAATGATTTTGCTTCTTTTTACTCTTAACAGACAGACTAATACCCATTTTGGGCTTTCATTGATACCTTAAGGTTGTTTGTTAGTTGAAGGGTTTCAGCTTCATGTTGAATTATTATTTGTAGGGTCCATAAATTTGCTATTATCTAAATATAAAAATCTTTTGAACTGGTGCTTCACGAATAAAAAAATTTAAGGAAAGTTGGGCTTTCAAGTTTACTAGTTTGCTTGTGGACATTTTTTTCGCCAATTCAAGCACATGGGTATGGTTTTTTGTATGTTCTTTTAATTGGGTGTTATTCTCTGAGATCTTGCTTTTGTGTATAATTTGTGGATTTTTATTTGCTCATCTCAACAGTTAAAGTCATAGAGAGTTATCTTGAGAGTTTAGTTTGATGATAAAATAAGCATTTAAATGTACACATTATTTGGTAAAGATGAAGTCCTTTCACTTAGTAGAAGTTGTGATGGTTTAGCATTGTAGATAGCTTTTGCAATGGCATATAATATAACATAAGTTGATTTTCATTTTTTTTTATTTTTTATTTTTTATTATCAACCATTTCAATCAAAATCCCATCAAAAATTTGCATTTGAAATCTTTGATTCTTGGTTTTCTGAGAAACCAATTTATGTGCTATACCAAGAATTTCGGTACAAGATCATTATTTAGAAAATCATTTTTCAATTCTAATTCTCAGTTTAATTCTGATTTAGAGTTCAAATTTTTATTTTTTTATTTTTTTATTTTATTGTAGAAGATTGCTAGCATGTTGTTATTCAATTCTCTCTAGGTATTTATCTCTGTGTTTGTGCTTTCTCTATTTTCGATAGATTGTAGATCTGTTAACGTGACCGGGCATGGAATTGGAATTCTTTAAATATTGCAAATTGGATGGTAGCCCAAAAACTAAACTTCCATCAACTTGGTGTCATTCAAAGGTTGAAAAGAAAAACTTTACAGAGATGAACTTTCATCACTATTGCAGTTCATCTTGGAAAAGCATTCCACCCCGGACTCTTTGCTAGAAGAGAATCAAGTGCTAAAGCGCAATTATCAAAGCTCCAGAGAAGTGAGGAAGATGAAGAAGATTGGAGCTGAGGAGGATAGGAGAAAAATTGAATTAACAGAAAGCAATGCCATCGCTTTCTCATTAGGAATTGTCGACTCTTTGTGTAGCTCTGATGAAGATAGCTCGCTAAATTCAAACTTAAGTACACCTTTTGTTTCCACGGACAACATAGAACCGTGCTCTAGATCCAGTAGTACAAAAGCACGTTTCAGTCCTATCAGAAGCTTGTTTAATCCATTCACAAAATCCAAGTCTCAGCGAAGTCCTTTGGGTCCTGCAAGTGGCTCTCGTGGGCTTCCACTATCTCGGATGTCAAGCCTCAGGAGGACAAACATGTTGCGGAAATCTTTATCAAATGATTTCTCAAACACTTTGCATAGTCCTGATTTTGGTTCTCAGTTTGTAAAAAGAGATCTCTGTAAAAATTCAGCTGTTTCAGGTTCACCAGGTCACTTGCACGGTTGCCTCAAGTTGGAAACTAAGCACGGGGTGCCATTTTTTGAGTTCTCGTTGAATTTCACAGAAGATATTTTTATGGCCCAGACATGGAAAACAGAAGACGCTTTAAATTTGGTGTACACTTTTCACAACAGAAGAAAGAGTAATGCTGGCGGATGGGGATTGAAAAATTGGAACAAAGAGTACTCTATGGTGGGACAAATGAAGGTTTCATGTTATTTATGTACAGAGCTAAAAGATGTTGGGGCTTTCGACAACTCTATGGTGACTGAGTTTGTATTGTACGATGTTGTGCACGGTGTTGTTAAACCTCCCAAGGGTTCTAATCAAAGCCCAGCTCGTGGAACTTGTGAGTTGGATGATGTGCCAGATCAATCGAGGCTCAAACTTCAACCAAAACATGTTGTGGACAATACCCATTTTGATTCGTCAACTCCAAAACCTTGGGCACCTAAAGATTTGCATCCAAGCCTTGAAATAGCGGCCATTGTCATACAAGTCCCATTTGGAAAGAGTGATCAAACACATCCAAATTTGCTTGACCTCTCTGCGGCTGAGAAGAGAAAGGAAGGCATTCTTGATTGCTCAAGCCCCACAAAGGTAAATGTGGTTGTCCCTTTTGGAAACCATAGTTTGCCCAATAATGAGAGCCATGGTCCTTCACCATTACTTGATCGGTGGAGGTTGGGTGGAGGCTGCGACTGTGGTGGTTGGGACGTGGCATGCCCGCTTACTGTTTTTGGCAATCCCAATATTCAGAGTGCTGAAGATCATAGGCTCATGGAGAATCAGCAGCCTTTGGAGCTTTTTGTTCAGGTAAACTTCTCATCTGATATGGCAGATGACATATCAAATAATTGTTTTCCCAAGCGATTCACATGTTTGTGACCCATTTTGCTTTTTCAATGAATTCATTTGTTCTTCCTATGCTCATGTAAGTTTGGATCATTAACCATTCAATATGTTCACGGTGATATTTCATTATCATCTCTCTCTCGTTTCCAGTGATTTGAATGACTTTGTAGGGTATTGACTACATTTTAGACAACAAAAATGGTGTTCTTTAATTCCATTAAAACACAATATGGTGATTTCATTTTTTTCATTTTTCTCTTAGTGCCAAACAAGTTAAGCAACATATTTATGGCCTTCGTGCCAAACAAGTCAGAACAAATTTACTTTTACAACTTTTGCAATTACACATGCATAACAAAGACAATTTTTTTCTTTTTGTATCAGTAAAACTTTATTTGCAAAGCAACCTTAGAAATAAATTCATAGTGGCTGCCCTTTTGCTTTCTTGTAAATTCGGCCCATCTCTCACAAACTATTACTTCATTCCACTTGTCTACAGGGATCAAAAGAAAATACACCGGCATTGACCATGACTGTTATGAGGAGGGATGGTATTCAGTTGACTTCCACGCACAATTATCTCCATTACAAGCATTCTCCATTTGCGTTGCTATATTGCATGGCACAGAAGCCTCAATTGCTGTTGGGCAAGAGAGAGACAACAAATTGTTGAAAAGGAATTCGCTTAAAGTGTTTATTGAGGAAGAAGTTAAAATTTTAATTGATGCAGTTACAGAGGAGGAAAAGAGGAAAGCCATCAAGAAGATGGAAGAAATCCCACAATCCTTTAAACTCAACCCACCCTTTTCTCCGATTGATCGGGCGTAGACACATTTTGGCTTTGCTTATTAAGGCACAAATGCATTATCAGTTAATTCTAGATTGGGATTATAGGTAATGGGCTGCGAGTTTGTACTACTTAAAGCAAGTTTACTACAATGGAGGGACCGTGCTACATCTTCTAGCGAGGCTCTACATAATTTGTTCAGACTTTCACTTTTTATAGCAAGATTCAAACAACCCACAATACAGTCCATAATGTTAGTAGATGGTGAAGGAAAAGAAGCAATCATTCAATTTTTGAGAGATGGTAGTTCTTTCACTTCTGTTCTTTGTAATTTTTATGATGGGTAAATGTTTTAGGGAACGTAGATTGTGAGAATGATGAAATAGAGCTTCCACCGTGACGGGTTTGAAGGCAAGAAGATCACTTGTATATTTTCAGAAGTCTCTGTATCTCTAGAATAAATGGTAAATGGTGTGTACTCTTTATCTTATTCTTCTGTGAACTATATAGCAATTTTCAGAAACATTTGTTTATCTCACAGTGGGAATTATGCATTTATATAGTTTAAATAACCTCTTAACCCTTTGCACTCTTTCTCACTTGTGAGTAAAGTTCTACTGACACACAAAATCAATCATCCAAAGAACTGACCATAAAAAGAATTGGTGGTCATGCACACAGGTTGGGGGCTTCCGTCATAGGAGAGTTCGCTAAACTCACAGTGAGGCCACGTGTTTGACGTGTATGGCGACTTGGTCGGTTCTATATCTGTAGAATTGTTGTGGTGTCCATCTAGCCTTTCAATTTTTGCACTCTTTTCTCACTTGTGGAGAGTAATTCTATGGGCACAATCGTCCAAAAAACCACAAAAAGTATTGGTGACCATACACGTAGACAGTAGCGTAGGACAATAGAGCCCGCTACAAGAGTGTTTGCTCAACTCACGATGGGATTTCATTGTGTAACGTGTATGACCACCTGTATATTATGCGGTCAGTTTACCATCCTTAGAATTATTGTTATTAGAATGAAAGCACAGAACCAAAATAAAAATAGGGATACCGTGAAAAGAGAAAGAGCACAAAAAGAGAGGCAACAAACTTCAAAAATATCAAAAAATTACGCCGTTGCCGGGGATCGAACCCGGGTCACCCGCGTGACAGGCGGGAATACTCACCACTATACTACAACGACTTGGATGTTTCCTATGTTCAAATTTCTTTAACTTATTTGAATTAATTTCCTTTGAAGTGTACAAATACAAGCCAGTGCTTAATTCTTAGGGACAATTATTGTTCAAAAATATTTTCAAATCAGTGGTAAAATTTACAAATATTAATAATTAAATTTATAACTTTGTCACTAATTTGACTGATGTCTAATTTTTCCCCAGTTCTT
Organism: Camellia japonica; assembly: GCA_030407325.1. Taxonomy (NCBI): domain Eukaryota; kingdom Viridiplantae; phylum Streptophyta; class Magnoliopsida; order Ericales; family Theaceae; genus Camellia; species Camellia japonica. The sequence goes on along the minus strand of JAPPVO010000013.1, from coordinate 72,051,029 downwards.
ATACTCTTTTGAACATATAACAATAAAGAAGAAAGAAAATCACATCTACCTCGCTCAAAATGAAGACAAGATTATCACAAAAGACAAAATTAATACAATTAGAACAATGAAGACAAAATTATCACAAAGACAAATTATAGAGACTAAAAATATAATTTGAAATAATATTAATAGCACCTTGCTCAAAACGGCCCCAACTTCTTTCCATTCCTTTAAACAAAAGCATTCTACAGCAAACTTGAATTTATTGAAAATTCCTTGTATTCTAATAAAATGCCTAATAATGAATATCAAATTTACATAAAACACAAAAGATAGAAACTGCTAGAGTAAAATACTTTGAACATATGTGTTATTTTCATAGAACAAAGATAAAAGGTTCTGTGATCTCTTTCACCGTGCCATGCGGCTAATCTCATGGTCTCACCAAGGAATTGGAGTAACCCAAACAGCAGGAAGGGGAAGCTTTGTTGATGCAATGTTTGTAGGGTAAAGTGGCTCAATGGTTGAGTCCTCCAAGTTGAACATACCCGTGTCATATCCTGAACTTTTAATGTACCTGTTTGTACAACACAAATCATCTGTAAAATATATGCAATTCCCTTTAATCCCAGGCACATCAGATTCAGACAGCGACACCGATTGATTCAATCCCAGAAACAGAGCAAATTTTCCCAAATTTCTCACTCCAACCCACTTGTTCTCAATAAAATCTAACTTGTACACTTCAAAACCAGTGGTGTGGTACCCTAATTTATTGTCATCAAATAGACGAAGAACTTGAAATAATTCACCTCCTGATTCAACCAAGTAACGTTTTTCAAGCCTAGGAAGATTAGGCAATTTAGTCAATCTGATGAGAATTGGATTTGGATTGAAATTGAACTCAAAGGCAGAGAGGCTTCCACTAGAGTGCACCACATAGAACTTTCCATGATGAAAAATGGAGTCAAGGTGACCAAGAGGTCCATCAGATGGGACTGTGGTGGAGTCGTCTATGGAGGTCCATGAAGGGTCGCCTAGTCTGCACAAGGCTAATGCTCCATAACCGTAGATCAATAGGACCATGATGCAGTTTGAGTCTGATGATGGTGGGGTTGAGGATAGAACAGCTTTAGTTATGGGCCAATCAGAGGAGGTTTTAGATGAGAGAGTTGTGAGATGAGGGAGTGGATATTGGATCCCTGTGACAGGGTTTAGGACTTGCATGGCCATGTGGGTGGTGTCTATTGTGACCATCCATCCTTGATGAGACCCACAACATGTGGTGCTTTTAGGCACAAATAGCTGTGGAAGGTGGTTGTGGCGGTGGCGGCGGTGATGGATTGTTGTGATGGGTAGGAAAAGGGAGAGTTGGGTGGTGGCGGTGGTATGTGAGTTGGATGAAACTATGAGGCCGGGAAGTTGGTAGCGGTGGCGGTGGAGATCGTGTTTGGCGGCAGATCTCCATGATGAACAAGCGGTGCTGAAGTGGATGTAGTCTGAGAGATTGGTGGTTTGTTTTAGAATTAACAGTAAGATGTCTTCAGAGAGGCTGGACCAGTTGGACATGTCTATCAAACTCTGTTTTTCTTTTCTTCTTTTTTTGGATAGAGAGAGAGAGAGATATTTATTAATTGGGAAATCGAGTCTGAAACTATGGTAGGGTGTTTGTAAATTCTATATCTATCTATTTATGGTGGCGTATTGAGATTGGAATTGGTCTTAAAAAAGGAACTTATGGCGGTTGCTATTTGAGATCTTTTGAAGAGTCGGTGTGTTTATTATATGCCACTACTAGTACTAATTCTAGTTTTTCTGTATTTTTATCAATAATAAAATAGGGAGTAGCTGCCCTCCCATCTGAGATTGGATTGGACGTACTGTTCAGTTTATGGGACTCTATCATGGATTTCGTTTTGATAATCTGAATCATTATAAAATTAGTCAAATACTATATCTTGTAAAAAAATCATATTTATTGGATATCAATAGCTATTTCATTGGATCAGTTTTTTTATCAACTGTTAATTTCTTTATCGTTCATTTTTTTTTATACAAAACTGATTTGATCACATAATTATCGATATCCGATCAACGTGATTTTTTATATATAGTACTCGACGAGTTCTACACATTGAACAATTTAAATTATTAAAACAAGATCCGTGGTGGGCCCTCACGAACTGAACAATACCGTCTAATCCGATCTGAGGTAAGTTGCATCCAATAAAATAAATTTAAATTTAGATGCCACATGAGCATTATACAATATTCCCATGCAACAAGGATGAGACTGTACCAAGTGTGAAAAGTTGAGAATTATTACAATATTAACTAGCACTAATTCTAGTTTTTCTGTACTTTTATCAATAATAAAATAAATTTAAATTTAGATGCCACATGAGCATTATATAATATTCCCACGCAGCAAGGATGAGACTGTACCAAGTGTGAAAAGTTGAGAATTATTACAGTATTATACTAAAACACAAACATAACCAATTCCATCAAACTCTTTTGTTAATAGATTAAAATAGTCAGAAAAAAAATTTAAAAATCACTATAAATTACCATATTATTCTTTATTCTTTTACATAGCTTTTTTATAAAAAAAATTAAAAAATTAATTAAAATAATTAATTCCAAAACGAATAAGTCTTTACAAAAATAAATATAATTATTAAAAAAAAGTATAAAATAATGTGGACATCTAGTGTGTAAGACTAGCTTGTGTTGGAATAATTCGTCTTGAATTCTTCAGTTGGTGGTTTTTGAGTCTTCAAAACTTCGCAATGATCTTGTTTATTTTGCGCTACCAAGTCATTTTTCTAAAGACAATATTTGCACCCACAAAAAAGTGTGCAAGGGGTTACTGCAAATTTGTCTTTAGGATACAATGAAGCCTGCTCTAAAGATCAAATCTATTGGCGTCTGTATTGACGATAGTAAATCAGAATACTCTTTATATAATCAAGAAAACCAAGACACTGATAATTAAAACTGCAAAACTTGATTACCAGTAAGAAAAGCAAAAATTTGCTTAAAAAACTTTTGATTGAAAACTCTAAATCAAGAGAGAGAGAGAGAGAGTGAGAATTGCAAGAATGAATTCTGAATTTTTGAATGGAATGAAATGGCTGATTTTGCAGCCTATTTATAGGCCTTGATGCACCTGATCGGATGCGATCATTCATGTCCCTTGATCGCATCCGATCAGATCTGACCGTTGGATCGACGATCTATGATGAAGATAATTCTCACACCAAATAGACCCCTTAACTAATCACACCTGATCACGATCGGGTGCCATCTCATCCGTACGTTCGCGCGCATCTCTAATCAACGGCTATGATCAACCCACTCTAGATCGAATACATAACGGATTGATCGGTTTGTTGACTCATCGCCAACGGATGACATGTCACTACCACGTGGAGTTGACTGTATTCCACGTCACCCATGTCACGTTAGATCCACGTCATCACTCTAACCTGTCCGATGCAAATAGGAAAGCGCCTTTATGGCACCTTGCTAAGTGCAAAGTACGCCATCAAATGCAAAGTGCACCATCAAACGCCACACAGCCCACTGCGTACGCCGCGTGCGTGTGGTGCGAAGCACCATCCTTGCGGTGTGGATGCATGCACACTAACTTTCACCTCACAATTCCATATTCAAAGGAATATTCCATGTAACACTTTATTAAGTGTTCCATATTTTCCTCTCGTTCTGATATCGGACAAAGTCTCAAGCTTATTTCATGCTTTCAAAAAAAAAAAAACTGGAAGGTTTTTGAAAACACTCAAAAATAAATTATAAATTTGAAAACTCATTTTGAAAATTCCTTAACAACTGATGACCGACTACACCACCCACACATTGATGCCATTTTCTACAATTTAAATATTAATACTCAAGCCTCGTTTGGTGTAACTGTTAAAACAGATTATAGATTATAACTTAATAGATTATAAATAATGACTTTAATAAAAAACTGTTAATCTGTTTGGTGTAACTGTTGGATTATAAATTTAAGTTGCTGAGTGGTGTTTGTTAAATAAACTATGAAGTAACTTTTTCAATTAACTTTTATTTTTTGTTATTCACTACTTGTCTACATTTCTCATAAATAATAATAATAATAATCTATAGTCCGTTTGGGTCTTTTTCTATTTTTAAAAACATAAAAAAAAAAAAAATCTAAGAGTATAACCGTAAATTAATATGTCAACAGTAGAAACTGATAATCAAAAATAAGTGGTGAGCAGCTTCTCAGAATCAATTTTTGTAAGTTAAAATAAGTTGTTAGAATAAAAAACTGTTTGAACTAAGTTTAACTAAACAATCCAAAATAATTTTTTAAAAACTAAAAACTATAAATTAACTCAAAAAAATCTAAACAACCACATCGTTTCACTTTTATTTAGAAAAGCCCAAACAAACCCATCGTTTCACTTTTGTTTATACTAATAACCAGATTCACAGTCTAACCAGGAATGTGAGTTAATCTGACTAAAGATACAAGTGGTGGTTTCGTCAGAGTCCAAAAAAAAAAATTAATAATCATAGAATCAAATCATTCAATTTTATTAGTTAAGATTGAAACCGGTCATAAGCACCAGTTGATCTGTGTAACGCACGTATTTTTTGTTTTTTTTTTAAAAAAAATATTTGATGATATAATATGTGTTATAAAAGAATAATTTTAATTTTAATTTAAAATTTTAAAGTATGATTTTAAATATTTATTTTAAAAATATTGACATTATCGTTTTATAAAATTATTATTTGAATATTTATATATATTAATTTTAGTTAAATTATTTGTATATTTTGAAAATGTTAGTTCAATTGTATTATAAAAGTGTAATTATCATATAATAATTTTGTATGATACATATTAAATTATAAAATAGTAAAATAAATACTCCTTTTAATATTAAAAATAATAGTTAAATTAGAAGAAAAATTAGTAACATAAAATTAAAAATAATTCTAATTATTTAATTTTCTTTTATATTCATTTGGAAAATAAAAATATATAGAAATAGAAATTATATAAAAATTTTCAAAAAAATTAAATATAAACATGTTGTAATAGGACTATCATATAATGATTTTATATGATATGTATATATATATATATTAAATTATAAGATTATAAAATAACTATTCTTAATTAAATTAAAATATCATGTATATAAGAGAAATTTAACGACGACTAACCAAAAAAGAATCACATAATAACATTTAAATCCAAAAGGAAAAAATAATCCAAACCATAGTACATCTCATTATGTGAAAGTGATTAATCATCTGTAATATGATGTCAAAACATAAAAAAACTTACTATTCAACAATTAAAAAAATAACTCAAGTAATAAATCCAAACTTTAGAGGTTTCTCAAGAGTATCATTGGCCCTGTTTGGTAGGGTTTATTTTCAGCTTATTTCAGCTTTTAGCTTAATTTAAGCTATTTTGATGTGTTTGGTTTAGCTTAATAAGCTTATAGCTTTTTGTAAGTCAAAAATCAACTTATTCTTTGAGTGGGGGAGGAGAAACTTAATTTATAAGTAAAAAATCAGCTTATGTTCACAGTTATAAGTTATAAGCTGTTACTTTCTTACAGCTCTACCAAACGGGGCCATTGTTGTGCAAGTTTTTCCTTATATGAGTTGTGATTATATAAAATAATATAAGAAATAAAATATAATTTCATATATAGAATTACTATAAAATTTAAACGACAAATCTATTACATAGTTTAATATAGAATTGGTATTGAATATAGAATAATACATGGGAAAATAAGAAGGAAAAAAAAAAAGGAGCAATTTAGCATTAAAAAAAATCCTAATACCCTTAAAAGAATTAAGAAGAAAAACTCGAAATGCAAAATTGATGATTAAGTTTGTGAATTATCTCAATTTACGATGAAAAATATACGGGAAAAAAAATATTTGTCAGGTAGAGTCCATATAAAATAGGTAAAATTAATATAATTTAAATTATGTTTGGATTTATATAAAATAAGTAAAGTTAGTATAATTTAAATTATGTTTGGATTTGTGTAGAACTCTAGATAATTTATCAAATAGAATCCATATAAAATAGATAAAGTTACTATAATTTAAATTATGTTTGGATTTGTGTAGAATTTTATCTGTAATTAAGAAAATACATGTTAACGTAATTGTCTTAGAAAAAAATAAACCGTTATAATGTGCTACTTAAGTATAAAAAAAAAAATTACTTTTAATAATATATATATGACGGAAGAATTCACATGAAACATTGAGGGTTTTATAAAAGAAATTTACAGACCATTCTTATTAATAAGACTTATTTATCTATAAATTTTGACTGATAAATTTATTACTATAAATTTATTCATAAAAATAAAAGACTGATAAATTTACCACTCAATAAAAAATCAAAATAGGACTTAAAGTCTTCTTAAAGGAGATTAGTTGGTAATTACTCTTTTTATTATAAAACATGTAAAATTCCACATAATATAAAATGATGAAAAATGATGAGTATATCCCCTTGCCTTTATTTTATTATATAACATTGATCACTTATCTTCTAATCCTTAAAAAATCAAATTAACTATAAAAATATTTGAAATATAATATTTCCGTTAATATTGGATACGTTATGAAAAACTAATTCAAAAACAATGGATTCGGTTCAACTGTTTTTTCTTACAACCCAAAATTTGAACTATCACTGATATAATCAACACCGAGACCCCCACCTGTTAACATGAACAAAAATTGTGATACCGCTTCCTCTATGACCCAGCAATCACAAAAACTATTCAGTTATCAAGTAATATCGTGGCATATGCACATGGTGCAACTAATCAATGAAACGCCAAAAACAGAAGTAAACGGGACCAATCTTGTCAAGAAGGATCAAATCGGCTTCACACATCTCATAATTACGAATACCACGTCAACATGCTAAGCACCAACAACCTTAAGATACAAAGATGGACATGATAGTGAATCTCATCCTATATGATGAATGGTTGTATATATTACAATGTAAAGTTTACAAATAAGCTCTTCCAGTACAAGAATTTCCAGTAATGGAAGCCTGTTAATAGGCTAAAAGTGAAGGAATGTCAGCAGACTTTACAAGCAGGAAGGTTTGCAATAGTCCTTCTGCCACCCAAAGTAGCCCTTCTAATTTACTGCCATCGTTTTGTGGACTTGGTTGAAGAAAAACCGCCAACACTTGTTTTCTTAGAACCTGAGGCGAAGGAAATAAATATTATGCATGGTTAATATACTGGAGTATAACATTACTGGCTGCTAGTTTAGTTATTAGGAAGTTGTTCCCTCAATCTCCTATATAACAGATGTGACCTATATTTTCTATAAAACTAAGCACAGAGATCAGCAATTATTAGTTTTTTATTTAATCACCACGGTTTACATTTTACAAGACATGGAAAATAATTAATCACTACTGAAATGATTTTTTGATATTATTTTCAGGAAGAAATAAATAGATAGAAGGCGCTTCAATTGAGGATCACAGGGGAAAAAAAAGTCTTTAGTGATATTTCATATCAAATTCTACCCAAAAAGGAAAACAGACAAAATATGACCAAAAGGCATTCCAAGTTGAAAAACAAAGCATAAAAAATAAGACATACATCTCATGCATGGCAGGTTTTTCATTAAAGAAAAAATAGTAGTTTTACATACTTGATGAAGCTTTTGAGGAGCTCCTCATCAATGACAACCGAGAAGTTGCTTTTTGCACCTGTTTTTGTAGAGGTCTAGGAAGTTTAGATGGCACACCGGGCCTGCAATAAACCAATAATAGAAGCAGAATTAGATTTGTCTAATCATGTTGTGAAGCCAAGTGAGGGATCTGATGTTCCCAACTGCAAACAAACCAACTAATGCAGAGATCAAAACATAAATGTGTGAATCTCCTAGATATACCAAAATACAACAAAAACAAGGATGCTGGTTGCTGAAGAAAACCTATTTCAGAACATAGAGGATGTGCATATACAGATACTTGAATACCTCAAACTGGCACTGGAAGGAGAGAAAGGCAACATAATAAGAATTATGATTTCTTTTTTCTTTTTTTCTTTTTTCTTTGTTCTTTTTTCTTTTGTGGTGTTGGGTTGGACACAAGTATCATCAATAAAGCAAACCGTGCCTTTTACTAGATGAACTGCTAACCCTATACCAACTAATAAATATCAATGGTTAATCAGCACTCAGTGTTAACAAATAATAAGATAAGACTCCTAAAAAATAAAGTCAAATCAAACAACAGAATAAAATGCACATGAAGACTCATTTTGGGTACAAGCTCTCTACATAACAGTGGGATATTCAATATTCATAGCAATTTCAGTTTCTTTGCAATTCAGTACTCTATCCTTGCAAAAAATTTAATTGCTGGGAAGATGATCCTCTAAAAGAAAACAACATGCAGGCACATCAGCAGTTCATCACACCAAATAATATGGAAGCAAATATAGAATGACAAAATGAATCCATTTTCCTCATACGTTAACCAATATGTACTGCAACTCAAAAACAGTATGTGATACATGCTTCTTTCTAATTGTAGGTTGTTAAATTAGATGAGATATTATGGCATCATTTCCCACACCTTTGCCAAAATATAGATACAGTAAAGATGCACAATAAACAGAAATGTCAGGTGTAATGCACTTAGTCTTCAATAAAGTTCCTAGAGTTATCACATACAGCTTGAGTCTCATAGTCCAGTGAGAAAATATAAAATTATCTGAGAACTAATGCATATTCAGGAACTGATCAAAGCTAAATTACAGCAACCATGAGTTAAAGAAAATAACAGGTAAAAAATGTTCTGTCGTAGCAATTTCAAATATGGCAACATAGCACACACCAAAACAAATGAAAAGAATTTAACTATTTTATGGGAGTATAATTTTCGTCTTACAGTGCATTACTGGAGTTTGGAGACGAAAGAAATATTTAGTGTGCACAACAGATAACATTCTAAAAAACTGAAAATTATAAAGGCAGAAAAACATGTGAGAATCTATTGATTTTCGTGGGGAGGCCTTGCTTGGGTGGCACCCAAATCATGTAGTTCAATGCTTTCTATTGATTTTCGATTTCTAGGCTGTAACAAAAAAGCAAAGGTGTTGGGGCTTTGTGCAGTTTTTGCTCTATTCTGGGTCATATGGTTGGAAAGAAATTAGAGAATCTTTGAGGACAAAATATCGAAGTCCATTCGATGTGGGAGAAAATCAGTTTTTTGGCATCTTTTTGGGCTTTAGTTGCTCCCCCATTTAGGGGAATCCTGCTTTTGTTAATTTCTAGTTATTGGAAGGTCATGTGGGTCTAGTTTTTCTTTTTTTGGTTTTCACTTTTGTGGACATCTTGTCCTCCTTGTATTGTTGTCTCCTGTTTTCTCTATTTTAATTTGTTGCTGATCAACAAAAAAAAATGTGAGAATCTAGAATGTCAAAATACTTTATTTTTACCCACATAAAAAATTTCGGCAGCCTCAAAACACTTTTTAAGGAATGAAAACACTCACTTTTCTGTGCTATTTGCTTGAGTTTTCATAGTTTCAGGGAAAAGAGTAAACTCCACAATACTACACATTGAACCATCAGTTTCTGTGCCCATTGAAAGTTCACCATCAGATATGTCGCTTAATCTCTCCCCAGCATCTGCATCCCCAAATCCCAGAAGCTCAATGTCTTCTGTAGTATTTTGGTTTCCATCTACTAAAGCAAGCCTTGATTCAATGTTTCCAGTAATATTTTGACGTCCATTTGCTACGGCAAGTCTTGATTGTTGAAAAAATTCCTTATGGTGCCTAAAGTCATCCATTGACTGATGAGAACCTGCTTCAGAATGCTTATCACTGTACTCTGAGCTATTATTATTGTCCAAATCAGAAACTGCTTTGTCAGTAGGTCCTGAGCTTTTCCCCCCTGGCAGTGTTTGTCCTGGACGTGGAGGTCCTACAGAATGTCTTCTTGGAGACGAAGACCCATACCTTGGTGAGCTCATACCATGTCTCTCACCATTTACACTAGTTTTAAGCAGCCGCAACCTTCCAATTTCTTCATCTTTCTTTGCAATTGTGTCCTTTAGGGAAGCCACCTACAAGATCAACCAAAAAACATATATGAGACAGTAGAATGAAATCAAGTTTTAAATAAAATAAAATTGGCCACCCAAGAGATTTTAGCATGCATTCTTGAGTTTGCAATCAGACAGATTATAATGCCATTCCAGATATAAACAAGTGAAGGCAAGCAAGCATCAAATAGTAGGGCATGAGGCACTTTGCCTCAAATTCTTACAAGAAACACAAAGCAAACACAGATTGTAAAAGAAGTAAAATAATGTACATAAAGTGGCATATTGATGGTTAGGTTACCAAGGCACAGTAATTGTCACAATGATAATGCGAAGTTAATTCAACATAATCAGCTCTGTCATCAGTAGAAAATCTTCATACAATTCCGAATCTTAAGCATCTTTTACAATCATCCACCAACATTAACATTTGTAAGGGGGTTCGGAGTGAACAGTGATTAAGAGAGTGATTAGAGAGGCAAAACTGTATCAATGGTCCAACAAATCCAGGTTGGCTAGACAATGAGTAGTTGGGTGAGGGTGGAGCAAGTGGTTCAAGGAGAAAAGCATGGCAATGCACAAATACGCAACACCTCCCAAAATCCCAAGAAAACCCTCCTCGTGGACCTTTAAAATGGGTCCTATTTATAAGCATGTCCTTGGTATCAAAGGATATCAAGTAGCCAAATAAGGTGAGGACATGTGTCCTTAAGAATCACATGGCATATTCTGCCTTGGACCATTAGCTGAAGGTTTCATATGTCCTTTTGCATGTACTATGTACTATGAAACATGGGTACTTCAAAAAACATGCCGTACCCGTACCGGATACTTACCAATGTATGATACCTCGTATGGTATTTCTGCATACGTATCGGGTACACGAAACACGTATCCAAAATTTTTCTTCTTAATTTTTGTTGTACCCAGACGTACCTACTATATACCCAAGCCGTATTGTACCTCAGTTGAAATAATATTTTCTTCTATTACAGAGATAAAACTTCTTTCCCTAGACTTCTTTTTTATTTTTAGGTATACTTAGCGTGTTTTTAAAATTAAACTTTGGTTTGTACGTTATTTAATATATTGACATTTGATTTTGATTTATACCTTTACTTTTGACATTAAATGCTAATTGCAGGTTGGATCTTAACAAATTAAACCATTTAATTAATTTTCGCATTACTCTAAATAAAATAATATTTTTTTACAAGCATACCAAGTCGTACCCGTACCCTACTTTTTTTGAATTTTAATGTATCGATGTACTTGTATCGTATCAGTACCAGTACTTGTACCCGTGCTTCATAGACTATGTACTATCTGTTTGGCACAAGTGCCTCCGCAACTACCTTTTTGAACCTTAGTAAGTGCACTTGCAGAGGTAGTGTTTGCCGCTGAACTTAGCTTCTTAATTTGAACCTCAGTAAGTGCACTTACGGCGGCAGTGTTTGTCGTTGCGCTTGCCTTCTCGGTTTGGTTTAGCCAAGACATGCATATTCTCAGGATTTCACAGCCTACTATTAGCCATGTTCGTGTTCACCTCAGCGACGCCTCCACCCTTAACCACTTAACCACAAACTTCCCAGCTTCCCAGAACGAAGCCCACAGCTAAGCCTGCTATCAGCCGTATAGTGCCTAAGTACCGAGCCCAAGGGGGCTTCCTTGGTCCTGCCTATGCAACCAAGGCAGGTCCATGACCTAGATAATGGAAAGGGAGTCCCTTACTTTCAGACTACCCTGCTCCCATCTTCGTGGGGTCATCGCGGTATACTGATATTTTTGGCATGCTATTAGCTCCAACCAGTAAGCATTGGGGCCTGCTATCAGCACCAAGTTATTGAGCTTCAGGGTCTACTACCAGCGCCGAGCTAATAATGTTTTGGGGCCTACTATCAGCCCTAGAGTAGTAATACCTTGGGGCTTGCTATCAACGCCAAACATTAGCCTCTACTTGTGGAGAGAACCTTTTTTGAAGGTTGTTGTCACCCTTGTAGAGTTTTTCCTCTGCAAATTAGTTGCGGCAGTTATGGTTGCTATGGTTTCTGTTTCCCTCAGCAAGTTCGAATGGTGGGGCCACAATATTTGGGATGACGGCGCCGGCAATACTTGGGATGTCGGAGCTACCTCTGCAACTTTACCGCTGCAAGTGTTGCCTCTACGAGTTAGTTACGGCGACTGTGATTGCTGTGGCTACTCTTTCCCTCAGCAAGTTTAGATGGCAACACTGACGATACTTGAGATGGCGGCGTCGACAAAATGCCTCAACCACTTGGCCACTGCAAGTGTTGTCTCTGCAACTTGACTTAGCCATTTTTCTGCATGGAGCTTGTTCGGACCTTTGGCAGGTCGGACCAGGCTCGACCCTCTAGTTGACCCACTTCCCTTGGGTTTTAGCCCATGCTCCTTTAATCATTATTACTCGTCTAACAGAGGCGACCTCAGCACTTAAGTCCATACTTAATTTATGCCGTCTTACAACATTATAAAGGAAAACCCTTCACCTAAGAAGCACAAACATTTATATGGAGAAAGCATCTCGTGTCAAACACGACACTCTTCTGACACTCCTAAAAAGTGTGCCCGAAAATTCTTCAATATGTCCTAATTAAAAATATAAATTCATAATATTGGACACTTTATAGACACTTCGGTGATACTTCTTGAACCCTCTGAACATGACCTATGTGATGAAACTCTTCATAGTAACAATGTATTGTATTCCTCAAAATGCAACTTACTCTAAATATATTTTGTAACATTAATAAGATGAATACATCATTTGTACTTCTATATTCTACAATTGTTTTGCATTTTCTTTATTGCAATTGTTACGTGATTGATATATTAATGTTTTAGTGATGGAATATATGATTTTCTAACTTCAATTAGTGTTATATTTTTTCATTATCTTTGAATAAACTATTCATATATTTGACAAAATAATAAATTTATAAAAATATACATGTTTAACATGTCCCAGAAGTGTCTTGTCCTGCATTTTTTTTAAAATTGACATGTTCACATGTTAGCGTCGTGTCGCGTGTCATGTCTGTGTCTGTGCTAATTGGCCCTTCACTTTCAGTTTCAGCAGAAACGCCAAAAAGTACACCAGTGTCCTTAAATCTCTGCCACTATCATGTTGCAAAAGCCATCCCCAAGCAAAATCCTGGTATGTCAAAATACATGCACCTAGATCTATTCTTTTAAGATTCTGCTAATGCGTGAAAGCTGGTTTTGGGATCCCTAAAAATTAACAAATACAGTGAAATATTGTTGCGGAGGGAAGAAGTCAAGGATCTTCATGCCAAATTGCATGGATATAGGTTCTGTACTTCAAAACCCTACATTCATACTGTTCTCTTAAGAAAGACGGACACTTCTCAGGTGGCATGTTGTGTCAAATGAACAGTCGCTGGACACTACCTGACACCTGTTTGACATACATCCTATTTTAAAATTTTTCTAGACACAGCACGCTTCGGACACTTGGGAAACACATGTCTATTGCTTAGACACACATGAAACACATTATAATTTGAATAAAATAACTTGGAATCTAATGAAAAAATCATAAAAGAAAAAAAAAAGTATATTTATACATATTGTCCTCTTTTAGACTTCAAAAATTATAATTTTTGAATTAAATGTTCATTTTATTATATATAATAAATATATAATTTTTTATATTTTGCATATGTTCCCTACGTGTATGTGTCGGCATGCCTATCGTGTCACATGTCCGTGTCCATACTTCTTTACTATTCTGTATTCCGAACATGTGGTCATCAATGATAACCACAACACTTCTCAAACCATTGCGCAATGTACAGATGATCCCACATTCATAATCTTGTTCACTGTGCGCTTGCCACAGACATTATCCTTCTACAAGCAAAAGTTAAAAACTACACAAAGGCCTCTCTCTCTCCTAGTCATTTTTTTATTGGCTTGCACATTTCAATCTGATGCGCTTTTAACACTTCATCACTTCCTTCGGTTAGGTAACTTGAGACAATACATTTGGATTATAATCAACATGGAGGGAAGACACACTGCATGTGAAGCATTAGAAAAGATAGAAAAATGAACTTGGTTGGTGACAGGAAGTTTTTTCCTAAATGTTTAGTGGAGGATTTTTTTTTTTTTTTTTCCCTAAATGTTCAGTCAAACTGTTGCCCAATTTTCCCACTTTTCTGTATTTGCAGAAAACAGGAGTCTTGATTCAAAACTTCAGGTTATTACAAAATCCCTACAAAACCTCTTATATAAGTAACATTCATGAAAATTAAAAAAGAATAAGGACCTGTTCCATAAGTTCTCTGACACCTCTTCCCTCTTTGTTGCTTCGTGCAGCACCTAACTCAACACCAGACACTCTCTCAGCAAACTTCAAGGTACTTACACTTTCAAAATAGGACTCAACATCAGGATTGAGCTGTACAAACATGAGGGTCTTTGCTTGACCACCTATAATGTAAACCCACCACAGAAAAGATGAAGGATTAAGCAAATCCATGAAAGAAAAAATGGTTTTAAACTTAAAATGCCGAAGCAAACCATAAAATAGTCAGTATTAAAATGGGGAAATTTGTAGATATACCCAGAGAGCTTTGAAGAACTTGAGTTAGTTTGCTATTTCTGTATGGAACATGAGAGTTTTTTTGTGCAAGAGCAAATATCACATCTCCCAGAGCCGATAGTGATTTGTTTATATGTTGAGCTTCCCGTAGCCTGTCCCCTGTTGCTTCAGAACGGTCTACTCTTTCACTGCCAGCAAGATCTACCAAATGTAGACTACCACGCAAAACAGCATCACTCTCCAAATCGGTGCCACGGACATGAACAGTGACGATACTGAAACATATGATTTCAATGAAAATTAGGCACAGCTACAAAGCTGTATATAGAATAGGAAACAACAAAATATTATCAGCAAAAAACCTGTGGGACCGGCTGCTTCTTTCATTTAGGGCAGTCGCACCTACAGCCCTATTCATTAACCCAATATTCATCAAATCCAAGACATCTGCAGTTGATTTAACAGGATGGATGCTAGCATCAGGGACAGCAAACCCATTTGGTAGGGCAGTATTCCAGATCCCAAGTGTGTGCAAGTCAAAGGAAACAAAAGTTTTTTAATGCCAAAACAAAGGAGGACAAATAATATTTACATTAAACCAAATGAGTAGATGACAACAACAGCATCGCAACTTTAAAAAAAAAAAAAAAAGCAGCATCATAAAAATAATTTCATGAAAATTCCAGTATTTTAAAAGACGAAGAGAGAAGGGGAGAAAGAGAAGAACAAAGGAAAGCTCCCAAAAAAATATTTCTTCTAATAAATATACTATAGTAAATTAAAAGTGGAAATTAGTCAAGACATATAGCTAAAATCCCAAATGTGAAGGGAAGGATATCTCTTCTGAGAAGTGTCACTAGAGAGTAAATCACGCACTTGTTCATTATATATCTCCACCATTTGAACACAAACTTCATATGTGATGGAGTTTTTTCTACTCTGAGAGAGATGGAAAAGATCATTCAAAGCTCGATAGTTGACCCCCCAATCCTCTCTAGATGATATATTGGGGCCAGTCTGGAGAAACACAATTAAAGTGTGAGGTACAATTATGAATAAACAACATATTTGTCACCATAAACCATTGAGAATGGCTCATACCATTGTATAAGTTTTTCCAGAACCAGTTTGACCATAGGCAAAGATGCAAACATTATATCCATCAAGGACAGATCGAATTAATGGTTGAGTGTCTAAAAATACCTCCTCTGCCAATGTAAATATAAGAATAGTGAGTTAAAATTGTATACCAAAAATGTAGGAAATAAAGATAAATAAATAACACCAAACTACATATATTAAAGGTAAAAATCAAAACCTTGAGTAGCTGCTGGACCAAACACCTTGTTAAATTTGAACAACCGATGACTGTCTTTCCCTTGTTTCAAGGGATTTGCAACAACCAATTCCCCGTTCTCACCAATATATTCTATAGTCGTATGCTTTTTACTTTGTCCAGGAAGGAATGGCCTTATTCGGCAATAAACTCTAATATTTCCTACCAAATAAGAAACAAATAAATGAGTTAAAATAAATGCTGTACTGAACAACCAAGATTTGTGATGATCAGCATTGTACCTTTCAAATCCTGAACCTCATTGTACAACTTCCTATTTTCTGCAAGGACTGTATGGTAATTCTCAGCAGCATCTACAAGTCCTTTAAGCTTCACCCCTGTCCACGACGAAAGGTTTAAATCACAAGGAAATGCCATGTCCATCATGAATGCACAAGCTTAGTAGTAGACAAAACAAATTTTAGACCATCACTCTACCTAAGTGATAAAATTCTTCAGAGTAAACCTTTTGTGTCTTCGAAACTTCTTGCTTTATGGATTCAGAAGCCACCCTTAGTTCCTGAGCAGTTTAATAACTTCATGTCACAAACTATACAAAAGGCAGTATTGAGTTACAGAAGTGACAGCTGATGCAAACCTGAAGCGATCCAAACTGAGAATCGAGAAAGCACTTGTAGCTGAGTTCTTTCTTTTTCCATCTTAGTGATTTAGACTTAGAAAATGTCTCAAGTTCTTTGACCTTATTCCTTGAATCACTCAGAAGGTATTCAAGTTCCATTAACTTCTTCTCCAACTCCACTTCAGTTTCTTTAGCATCTGTTTCAAGCTGCAAGCAGTGCTTTTCATAGGTCATTTTGGCCAATTCCAGTTCTTGTTTGAGTGCAGAAATCTGAATTTCACTACGATCTTTCTCTTGAACTAGTCTAATTACATCTTGCTCTTCAAGTTTTTTATTTTCCTCAATTTCAGTCTTCTCAATCTGCACCAAGCAAGTAAACAAATATTAGCTGCAATGCAATGAGTATCTCACATGAAACTAACAGGAACATTTTTTACTGAAACATTTATCTATTGAGCGGTAACAATTACAAGAATTACCTGCCTAGAAAAATAACAAACAGAATATAGAAACCAAAAGCCAGCAGCTTATGGTAACATCAGAGTTGCTCACGAATTATAGGATTAATGCAACAGGTGTTGGCATGCATATTTATGATGTCTGAAAACAAGTAAATTGAGAAGTGGTTGTTTAAAATTCTAGAAACAAGAAAAGTTCTAGTAAATCACAATTAACTGCAAGGGTCTGTTTTCTTTCTTTCTTCCCTCTTTGGCCATATTAATGGACAGCTTTAAGACAAATATCATGCTAAGGAAATGAAACCTAAAATAAGTCTTACAAACTAGTCAACAAATCAATGCATATCTTGGACTTGGAGAAACATGGAGGCTCAGCACAGTGCCAAATCAATAGGGATGACTAGTTAATGTAAGAAATTAATGTATAAATTGATGTATTATTGATTGATTTCAATATACACATTTTACAAGACCAAATGACACTCCTTATATAGGAGATATTACAAACATCATCATAACCCATTAAACCCATTATATACCACTTACATATTATATATTTCCACTATCTACCACTATATATTTCCACTATCTACCTACCACACTAACACTCACCTAACACACTAACATAAAATATTCTAACAGCCCCCCTCAAACTCAAGGGGGATAGGAACCAACCAACTTGAGTTTGGAGAGAGTAACAAAACAGGAAAAATAAAATGACAAATAAAATAAAAGTGGATAGGAGACACTGTATGGTCGTGTCAGACCGTTGTAGAAGACCGTATGGTTATGGCAGACCGATGTAGAAGACAGTTTATGGGGTCATGTCAGACCATTGTAGAAAACAGTTTACGGAGTCTTGCTGGACCCATGTAGGAGACAGTTTACGGGGTCATGTTGGACCGTTGTAGAAGACACTCTATGGCTGTGTCGAACCGTTGTAGCAGAGAACCGAAAAACAATGTCGGAACAGTTTACAGAGTCTTGTCGGACCCATATAGGAGCTAACCGGAATCAAAGTCGGGACAGTTTACAGAGTCTTGTCGGACCCATATAGAAGCTAACCGAAATCAAAGTCGGGACAGTTTACCGAGTCTTGTCGGACCCATATAGGAGCTAACCGGAATCAATGTCGGGACAGTTTACAGAGTCTTGTCGGACCCATATAGAAGCTAACCGGAATCAAAGTCGGGACAGTTTACAGAGTCTTGTCGGACCCATATAGGAGCTAACCGGAATCAATGTCGGGACAGTTTACAGAGTCTTGTCGGACCCATATAAGTCGCACCCTCAAAGGCTGCCCAATCTTATCAAAAGGCGTGCCATCAAAGGTGTGCCCGACAGCCTCAAAAGGCGAGCCATCAAAAGACGTGCCCGACAGCCATCAAAAGGCGCCGATTTGTCGTCTGGCGTGGAGGCGCGTGATACGCGTGTCTGCCTTGCCTATTTAAACCAAGGCGAGGCAGCCGCTGATGCAGAACAAACCAGCTGAAAACTCTTCGTTCTCTCTGTAACACTTCTGAGAGAGATACTCTGTAACACGCTGTTGCTCTGAAAATGGCTTCTTCTTCCCGCCCCGTTACCCAGAACATAGCCTCTTCGTCTCGTGGTCTTACTCTCTTTCCCGACCTCAACGAGGCCACAACTCAGAATATAGCCCTTGAACCTCAACCAAGCCCCCCTGATTTTGCGCCTTTGAACTTTCCGATGCTGTCTGTGGAGCAAAGAATGGCTGCACAATCGGATATTGAGGCAAATTATTACACATTGAAGTCATGTGTTGAGACAATGACGGCGGTCAACAACCTGTCGCACCGGCTTCAGAGTAAACAAATGAGGTGCAGCAGGTAAAAGCCCAACTGGCTCTGCTCCAGAGCATGTATACGGATGCCCGAGCAGAGATATGTATGCTGAAGGCAGAAAATAAGGAACTGAAGCGGAAGACCACCGTGATGCTCAGATTTGGAGGTCCGCCATATGTGACGGTTGAGGAGCAACGGGAAGTGAACGTGCTCGCGGCGTGGGAAACACGGAGGCAGCACCGGCAAAGGACGCCCAAGACAAAGGCAAGAGGAAGAGAACAGCTGAAGAGGTGAAGAAGTGAGGCCGGTCGTTTGTGTTTTTTTTTTTTTTTTTTTTTTTTTTTTTTTTTTTTTGGTGTAAAATTGTGATCGGGGTTGATCCCCGAGATGAATAAAATAAGGTAAAGTTTGGTGTGCAAATCGATATGGTAGGAATGAGATTTGAAAAAAAGAGTGATGATGTTTTCAAAAAGATGTTATTTTTAATAATGAAGAAAGAAGATAAAATAAAATAAAGAAAGGGGGAATAGTGGGATCAGACGGCATCTTGGAAGTGTAGGTGGGTGGATGTTGATAGATTAAACAAAGAGGAAGATATGATGAGGGTGGGTGGCACAAGCTGATCTGATTCACCTCTGCCACCACTCTCTGATGCAGCCTGATGGTTGAAATCATGAACCCTGATCTAAATAGCAAGCAATCTGTAATATCCACTCCATCAGTTTCACCTGCCCAGAAAACATTTCTTCCTTCCCATCAAACTTAAAATATTATCAACAAAATTTTGTCCAGGTCATCTAAGACAGGTAGAGTTTCATCTTGTGTAGAGCAAGAAGGTCCTTCTTCACTGCTGGGAGGCCCCACAGAGTTTAAGGGAACTGGATAAACTGGCATTGCAGGATCAGTGGTCATTGGAACCCCATCTTGCAACTCTTTAGATGCATTAGATCGAAGCGCCTTCTCCGTTGACAACCGAACAAATTGCCTCACTCTTGAACGTTGACTGGTAAAATCGCGAACCTGTGTAACTGTAACACCAAAAAGAGCACTGATTTCACGAGATTCCTTCTTGGTGATTGCATCTTTAATGGAGAAAACTGCCTGTTATCTAGATGGAGCAAAATGTTTGCAAGAAGTCAGGCTATGAAGAAATCCAATGCTGTAAAATCTTCAACCGACGCACAGAATGAGATGCTGTTGAAGCAGAGCATAAGTGACATTATGGATGATGAATCATGGGAGTCAAAAATTGATGCATCTGAAGACACTCTGGCTCCCTCTCTTGAAGGTTCAGAAAACTTCAGGAAATTGGAATCTCCTCAGCTACTGAAACTACTCCAGCATCCGCAGATGATTCTAGTAAGAAGCTTAGCCGAGGTGTATCTTCATCCCAAACAAGGGAGCGGAGAAAAGTTCTTATGGTGGAACAGCCAGGCCAAAAACAGCCCGGCGGAAGTTTTTCAGGTTGCAAGATCAGTACCTGCAACTCAAGGCCGCTCATTATCGGCCGATGATATCCAAAAAGCAAAATTGCGTGCTCAATTCATGCAAAGCAAATATGGAAAATCCGGTGTATCTTCCGGTGAAGGGCACCAAGTGAAGACTGAAGGTCCTTCCAAATTTCCCTCTTCCCAGGCAAGAACTTTGCTTTCAGCTTCCAAAGCTCGTGTTCAGCCTCAGGTTGAGGAATGTAAGGACCCTGTGATGCTTCCGTCAAAGGTCTCTATTCAGCAAGAAGCTCCTCTTGGTAATAAGGTTAATTCGGATCTGAATGAACCTTTGTCGAAGAAGTTCAAGAGGGTCCAGGTCCAGATCCCATGGCAGACACCGGCAGAAATGAGGATCCATGATGATTGGAGAGTTGGCATGGGCGAGAATAGCAAAGAGGTTGAAGTACAGAGAAACAGAATCCGAAGGGAAGAAGAGAAGTGTACCCACCATAGCCATCCTGAGCATAACCTTGCCCCTGTGCATTATAGCCAGAAGCTGGTGGCTGACTGTAACTTGTATTATCAGCTGGGGCTGAGGGACCACCAGGGGCTGACTGCCTGCGGAGTCTGCTGGCTATAGTAATCATAACCACCTCCTGAGAGGTCTGCTGATTTGGTGCACCAGTTGTCTGATCCCAGCCAGTGGCATAACTACCTGATGTTGGTTGAGGAGGATACCCAGGGTATGGTGGTCGTGATTGGTAACCTTGCTGAGAATATCTTCCAGTCATTGCTGGATTTCTAGGCCGATTCTCACTGGTTACTTCACTGACTAACTGTTTTGCAGCCTCAATCTGTGTGTGTGTCATGCCCATCATTGTTGCAGACATGGTGTTCGACGAAATGTCCCAGAGGGATTTTGGGTTTGCTCCGGCGAGGTGGTGAAGAAGAGTGAAGGTATGTGTAGAAAATGCCGGCGGGCAGCGAAGGCAAAGTTACCGGCCGGCTGCCCGCCGGTGAGAAAAAAATACAGGCCTAAATCTTATTGCTCTGATACCATGTAAGAAATTAATGTATAAATTGATGTATTATTGATTGATTTCAATATACACATTTTACAAGACCAAATGACACTCCTTATATAGGAGATATTACAAACATCATCATAACCCATTAAACCCATTATATACCACTTACATATTATATATTTCCACTATCTACCACTATATATTTCCACTATCTACCTACCACACTAACACTCACCTAACACACTAACATAAAATATTCTAACAGTTAATTTATCATATCCCTCAGAACACATATTGTTAATATATAATATAATAATGTTATTAATGGCTTACCAGATGTAAAGGTGTAAAGTTAGTGTAGTAGTATCATTATGTTTTGTATCATTATGTTTTGTAGCTTTCGGTGCTCCACTCCATTTTGTAGCCTTTCTTCTCTCTATAAGAGAGCTTGTTCTCTTTGTAATACACATTAATACAATTAATACAATACATTCATTCAGTCTCTTTCTTTTCTCTCTATCAATTTATCTTACATGGTATCAGAGCTAAGTTAACAACTTAATAATTCCGCTTCACCGGCGGGTGGCAGCCTCGCCTTGGCCGCCCGCCGGACAAATCCAAATTTCCTTAATTTCTTCTTTCATGGCAGATTTTTCGGCAACGGAGTGCCACCAAAACGCTGATCTTCGGCAACGGAGTCCTGCAACCCACCATCCCGTCGCTACTCCAGCGGTGTTGTCTTCCCACCTGTACCACCAACCATGACTGCCATGATGCGCCGTCGTGAGACTCATAAATGTTGATGGGCTTCCCTACGGACTCAACACACAAAACCCATTCAGCAACGGTGTCGTCCCAGAGCTGATCTACTAGCGAGACCCCGCTTCACCAGCGCCGTCGTCGTGATCTTCGGCAACGGAGTCCTGCAACCCATCACCCACTATGTCCACTTTCCGGCGGCTCTACGATCGAGCTACTAAATACACCACCTTCTCCTCACTGGCTCTCTCTCCTTCAATCAACATCCCAAGACAACGAGTGCATCCACTGGATCCGATGGCCACTCGTCTTCTTCGGCATCTCCATCCTCCTCATCTCCGCCGTCGGCTTCCTCACCTACCACTGCATGATGCTCCTCATCCACACCCGCCGCCGCATCTCCTCCCTCCACGGCGGCTTCTCCAAGATCTCCTCCTTCGGCGACCTCGGCTTCGCCGTCTGCGGCCCCTTGGCCGCCTCTCCGTCGACTCCATGCTCATCCTCTCAACTTCTCGGTGTTCTACTACGAGCTTCTCAATTCATCTGATAAGGCTTGTAGTATGGCAATACAGACACTCACGGAGACATTTCAATCTCTCTCACTCTCTCTCTCGGTATAATACAGAGACGCATACATACATAATAAAAAAAAAAAAAAAAAAAAAAAAAAAAAAAGAAAAGAAAATTCTCTATACAGTCAAAAGCAGAACCCACCTTATGATTCCCACTCTTTATTTTGTCAGACTCCACCACCCCACCATGTGATGTCACCAGAACCCATCATTCATCCCACTATAGTCTATAGAATATATATATATATATATTACCAACCGCAGAACCCAACACCCTCTCTCTCTCTCCATGCGCCGTTGTGTCTGATCCCACTATCCCTCATTTTCTTTTATTTATTTTATCTTCCTTTTTTTTTTTCATAAAAAAAAAAAAACCACATTGCAGGTTTTCCAAAACCGTGGGCCCAGAACCCCACGTGACTCACTCTCCTTTTTCTTCCACTCTCTCATTTTGATTTCATATATATTCTTTCTTTATTATTCATTTTTTTTTTTTTCACCTTCTTTTTCATCTATTTTCTATTATTATTTCTGCTTCGTATTATATCATTCCTGCCATACGATTTGCACAAACAACAAAACTCCTTTTATTCATGACAGGGATCACACCCGATCACCATTTTACATAAAAACCTTTTATTCATGACAGGGTTCACACCCGATCACCATTTTACATTAAAAAAAAAAAAAAAAAAAAAAAAAAAAAAAAAAAAAAAAAAAACACACACACAAAACAAACCAACCACAACCCACAACCACCACAAACTCCGGCCTCACTTCTTCGCCTCTTCAGCTGTTCTCTTCTTCTTGCCTTTGTCTTGGGTGTCCCTTGCCGGTGCTGCCTCCGTGATTCCCACGCCGCCGAGCACGTTCACTTCCCGTTGCTCCTCAACCGTCACATATGGCGGCCCTCCAAATCTGAGCATCACGGTGGCCTTCCGCTTCAGTTCCTTGTTTTCTGCCTTGAGCACACATATCTCTGCTCGGGCATCTGTATACATGCGCTGGAGCAGAGCCAGTTGGGCTTTTACCTGCTGCACCTCATTTGTTCTACTCTGAAGCCGGTGCGACAGGTTGTTGACCGCAGTCATGGTCTCAACACATGACCTTAATGTATAATAATTGGCCTCAACATCAGATTGAGCAGCCATTATCTGCTCAACTGCCACCATCGGATAATTCAACGGCGCAAAACCAGGGGGGCTTGGTCCAAGGGCACTTGGTTGCGGTTCCAGGGCAACTGCCCCGGTTATCTCTCTTGTGCACTCATTGAGGTCGGGAAAGAGAGTAAGACCCCGGGAAGAAGAGGCTATGTTCTGGGTAGCGGACCGGAAAGACGAAGCCATTTTCTGGGCAGAAGTGTTATAAAGTATCTCTCTCAGCAAAATGAAGAGGTTTTCAGAGTTTTGTTTTTTTCAGCAGCTGTTTTGTTCTGCATAAGCGGCAGCCTCACCTTGGTTTAAATAGGCAAGGCAGACACGCGTATCACGCGCCTCTCAACGCCAGACGACAAATCGGCGCGCCTTTTGATGGCTCGACTTTTGATGGCTGTCGGGCACGTCTTTTGATGGCACGCCTTTTGATGGCACGTCTTTTGATGGCACGCCTTTTGATGGCACGCCTTTTGATAAGATTGGGCACGCCTTTTGAGGGTGCGACTTACATCGGTCCGACATGACCCCATAAACTGTCCCGACATTGATTCCGGTCAGCCTCTGCTACAACGGTCTGACACTACCACACAGTGTCTGCTACATCGGTCCGACATGACCCCATAAACTGTCCCGACATTGATTCCGGTCAGCTTCTACCAACGGTCTGACACTACCACACAGTGTCTGCTACATCGGTCCGACATGACCCCATAAACTGTCTCGACATTGATTCCGGTCAGCCTCTGCTACAACGGTCTGACACTACCAACGGTCTGACACTACCACACAGTGTCTGCTACATCGGTCCGACATGACCTCATAAACTGTCCCGACATTGATTCCGGTCAGCCTCTGCTACAACGGTCTGACACGACCACACAGTGTCTTCTATCTTATTTTATTTTCAGTTTATTTTCCTATTTTATTTTGTCAGTTTATTTTTCTGTTTTGTTACTCTCTCCAAACTCAAGATGGTTAGTACCTATTCTCCTTGAGTTTGAGGGGGGCTGTTAATATATAATATAATAATGTTATTAATGGCTTACCAGATGTAAAGGTGTAAAGGTAGTGTAGTAGTATCATTATGTTTTGTATCATTATGTTTTGTAGCTTTCGGTGCTCCACTCCATTTTGTAGCCTTTCTTCTCTCTATAAGAGAGCTTGTTCTCTTTGTAATACACATTAATACAATTAATACAATACATTCATTCAGTCTCTTTCTTTTCTCTCTATCAATTTATCTTACACATATCAACTATCAATTTATTCTGAAGGTAGATATTTGACTGTCAGGGCATAATAGACTTTGAGGAACTTAAGAGGGTAGAGGGACCACATGGTCCTGCTAATTGCATTTCTGTTGCCATATTTCTGTGGACAAAACTTTGTTTAATTTGTTCAATGTAATTTGTTTTAGTTTGTTCCTTGAGTTGTCAAATGCTTGGAAATCCCAAGCAAGGAAAAACAGAGCAAAAAATTGTTACGTGCCGCCTTTTTGTTAGCTCTGTCTTTTTCTATTTTCTAGTAATTAGTCTTGTTGTTCTATTTTTATGGGTTAGGTCCTACATATATGGTCTTTTGAGTGAAGTTGGTTGCTTAGATCTTATCCATTAGCATTCGAGTGTAAACTGATGTGTATATATAAAACAAAGCATCTATAATGGAGGCAGAGTGTTTAAATAGTTGTGTCAATCAGAGGCCCAGATTACCTCGATTCAACACAATTTCTCTGTTTTCTCTAGAATTTCTTGAAGAATTCAAAAAATATAAAACAAAAAGTGGCCCACCTATACCAAAGTGGTATCAGAGCACTGGGATGGACCAATGAGTGGAATTGATGGAGGAAGCTATGGAGATGTTTTCCACCATTCAGCTTGATCTCAAGAATCAAATGGAAGAAATGTTTAATAAGCTTGTTGTTTGTGTAGAATAAACAGTAGTTCAATCTACTAAGGACAGCGAAGAAGATTGTTCGCAGGCTTCCATTCAATTTCATGGAGGGCGAAATAATGGCAATGGTGGGTACCAACACACAAACTCCGGTAACTCATTCACACCTAAGCTTGTGAAGTCAGACTTCCCTCGCTTTATGACGCAGCGTTGTAATGGAATGAATGACTAGATATCGTTCTAGTAGACGAAGGGGAAGATATCGTTCTTCAGACGGTAACAACTCGAATTCACGAGCAAAGATAAACAACCTTGCGCACAAGGCAAATGGAGAGAACTCTGGTTATATTCTTTAAAAAAAACTCTTTTTCTTTCTTTCTTTTGCCACAGGGCTTACAAACATATTTACACTAACTACTAGATACTCAAACTGTGAATTTCCTAATACAGAAATAAATACTAAAACACTCCCTTAAACTCTTGTACCAAATACAATGTATCAAATACAAAGAACCTAACCTTTAGACCTTGAAGAGTTTGAAAGACATGAATACAATCCAATGTATCCATGAATACAAGGAATGAAATGTATCCAATGTATCCATTAATTAATTTTCCTTTGAACTTGAACCTGTTCTGCATTAGTCTCCCCTTCTCTGAAAGAACTCGTCCCCGAGTTAACTAGAGGAATTGGGATATCTGGAGTCGTATGATACACAAATAAGTCTTGGACATTGAAAGTTTTGGAGATGGCTAAATCTTCTGGAAGATCCACCACATAAGCATTATCATTGATCTTCTTCAAAATGCGAACAGGACCAATCTTCTTCTGTTTAAGCTTGCTGTATGTGCCCACCGGAAACCTCTCTTTGCGCAAGTGAACCATTACCATATCACCAACTTCAAAAGTCTTCACTCGTCAATGTACATCTGCGGCGGTTTTATACTTCGCAGCTGATTCTTCCAATTTATTTCGAACATCTGCATAAATGTTGGCCACCTTTACCACCATATGATCAGCAATGATACTCATTCCTGGAAGCTTGGGAAGAGGAACCAAATCTAAGGTATGCAGCGGGGATCAAACATAAACAATCTCGAACGGAGACTTTCCAGTCAAACGGTTTGGCACATTGTTATAAGCAAACTCCACTTGAGGAATAACAAAATCCCACTGCCTTGGACTTTCTTGACACAAACTCTGCAAAATATTTCCCAATGTACGATTCACTACCTCTGTTTGACCATCGGTTTGGGGATGACAAGTAGTACTATACTGCAAAGTTGTATCCAGCCGCTTCCAAAGAGACCTCCAAAAATAACTCAGAAACTTGCTATCGCGATCGGAAACTATAGACTTTGGCACACCATGGAGACGAACTACCTCGCGAAAGAATAGTTGAGCAATATTGTTGGCATGATGTGTTTTCCTACAAGGAATAAAATGCGCCATCTTCGAAAACCTATCAACAACAACAAAAATAGAATCCGCACCACGCTGTGTTCGCGGAAGACCAAGAACAAAATCCATGGACATATCCTCCCAAGGAAATTCTGGAATAGGAAGAGGTGTATATAATCCAGTATTTTGTGCTTGACCCTTCGCAGTCTGACATGTGTAACAACGCTTCACATACCTCTCCACATCTCTTTTCAACTGAGGCCATAATATCGAGATTCGACCATAGCGATGTTCTTGTCTCACCCCAAGTGCCCTCCAAGCCTCCACCATGAGTTTCTCGAATAATGTGCTCTCGCAAAGACCCGCGAGGAATACAAAGACGATCATCGAAGAATAAAAATCCCTCAAGTAGCAGGTATTTGCTAGATTCTTGAAAACCTGAATTGCACTGTGCCCATGCATCTTTAAAATCCTCATCATCAGCATAAAGCTCTTTCAAATATTCAAAACCAGAAATCTCATTTTTCGCAATGATAAGTAAAGAAGCTCGTCGACTCAACGCATCAGCTACTTTATTTAATTGACCAGATTTGTGCTTAAGAGAAAAGGTAAACTTTTGTATATAAGCAATCCACCTGGCATGCATTCGGTTTGGCTTGGTAGCATTCTAAAGATACTTGAGAGCTTGGTGATCACTGTTTAACACAAATTCCCGTTGAATCAGATATGGCTCCCAATGGTACAAACTTCGTACTACTGCATACAGCTCTTGCTCATACGTCGTCCACTTCTGTCGAGCATCACTAAGTTTCTCGCTGAAGAAGGCTATGGGTCGGCCTTCTTGAGAAAGAACAGCTCCAATGCCAATACCGGAAGCATCACAATCAACCTCAAACAACTTATCAAAGTCCGGCATGGCTAAAACCGGTGTTGTGGTCAACCTCTCTTTCAAAACCGCAAAGCTCTGTTCTGCAGCATCAGTCCACACAAATTGCTTATGCTTCATGCAATCTGTGAGTGGGGCAACAATGGTACTGAAATTCCACACAAAACGTCTATAAAAAGTTGCCAAACCATGAAAGCTGCGTACGTCGGTAATGGACTTTGGGGTTGGCCACTCTCGAATGGCTTTAACCTTAGCCTCATCAACCTTGATCCTTCGGCACTCACAACATAGCCCAGGAAGATCAAGCTGTCTGTCAAAAAACTGCACTTCTTCAAATTCACATATAAATGTTCTCATGCAAAACATTGAAAACTTTCCTCAAGTGTTGCATATGCTCTTCTTCAACATGACTATAAATAAGGATATCATCGAAATAGACAACTACGAACTTTCCAAGAGGCTGGAATACTTGATTCATTAATCGCATGAATGTACTCGGCGCGTTAGACAATCCGAATGGCATAACAAGCCACTCATACAACCCTTCTCTTGTCTTGAATGCTGTTTTCCACTCATCACCGGGGTGGATACGAATCTGATGGTAACCGCTTTTCAAATCGATCTTTGAAAACACTTTCGAACCATTCAATTTATCCAGCATATCATCTAACCTTGGTATAGGAAATCTGTACTTTACCGTGATCTTGTTGATGGCTCTACTGTCAATACACATCCTCCAACTTCCATCTTTCTTCAAAGTTAGCAAGGCTGGCACTGCACACGGACTCATACTCTCTCTGATTAGACCTTTCTGCAGCAAATCATTAACCTGGTCCTGCAAAATCTGAAACTCTTTCGGACTCATTCTGTAATGTGGCAGGTTCGGTAAACTTGCTCCGGGAACAAAATCAATCTCATGCTAGATGTTCTGCATAGGAGGTAACCCTGCTGACAGCTCGTCTGGCACAAGTCCCTGAAACTCGGTAATTAATGGCTTAACTCGCTCTGGTATCGCAATGATAACTTTTTCTTGTTCTTCACCCTTGACCACTAAAGCATAAACCAACTGCGTTTCTTTGACTTCTTTTATAAAATCTGGTACTATAAGGAGATTCTGTGACGCAGCGGAATAAATCACACGGGACTAGATATCGTTCTAGTAGACGAGAATTCTTGAATCCACAAGAACACCCTTGAATCCACAAGGAAGATAGAAGAAAAGCTCTTAAAAATATTATTGAATGAATAAAATTACATATGCTTGTAGGCTTATTTATAATAGACTAAACCTAATACTTGTAGGAAAAGTGATTCCAAAATAAACTAGGAAACTTAAATCAACACAAATTAAGAAACCTAAGAGAACTAAGAAACCTAAGAGACTAAAATTCTAAACTATTTAAAATCCTAGTCAAAATCTAATTCTAAAATAATAAAATTAAGATTTTATTATTTAAATCTCGTCCTACATCAGAAGAATTAGATTTTGACTAGGATTTTAAATAGTTTAGAATTTTAGTCTCTTAGGTTTCTTAGTTCTCTTAGGTTTCTTAATTTGTGTGATTTAAGTTTCCTAGTTTATTTTGGAATCACTTTTCCTACAAGTATTAGGTTTAGTCTATTATAAATAAGCCTACAAGCATATGTAATTTTATTCATTCAATAATATTTTTAAGAGCTTTTCTTCTATCTTCCTTGTGGATTCAAGGGTGTTCTTGTGGATTCAAGAATTCTCGTCTACTAGAACGATATCTAGTCCCGTGTGAAGCATATAGAGAAAAACCTTCAGAAAGAAAACTTTTCTATATACAACTTTTGGAAGAGGGGCAAGCAACTGAAACATTCAAAATATCTGTTTATTTGGCATGGAAGTGGTTCAAACTCTGGTTCAGACTCCTCCTCACTGTCAGATGGACAATGAAGGGGACGTCTACGAGCATTCTGAACAGGTTGACCTCGGGCAAATCCTTCGGTGCGCACTCTGTTCTGGTTAACAGGTTGGCCTTGGGCAACTCCCTCAGCACGAACCCTATCAACCACTGGTGGCCTGTTGTTGGCATTGAGATTCAGGCCAATAAGCAGATCACGAATTTCGTTCAACTGCTCTTGCTGTTTCTCATATGCTACCCACAAGGCCCCGACCCCACGATCACCGTCAGTAGGGTTTGCATGATCTACTCTGTCTTGTGCCATAGAGCCAGGTAAATCCTTGCTCTGATACCACTTGACGCAGCGGAATAAATCACACGGGACTAGATATCGTTCTAGTAGACGAGAATTCTTGAATCCACAAGAACACCCTTGAATCCACAAGGAAGATAGAAGAAAAGCTCTTAAAATATTATTGAATGAATAAAATTACATATGCTTGTAGGCTTATTTATAATAGACTAAACCTAATACTTGTAGGAAAAGTGATTCCAAAATAAACTAGGAAACTTAAATCAACACAAATTAAGAAACCTAAGAGAACTAAGAAACCTAAGAGACTAAAATTCTAAACTATTTAAAATCCTAGTCAAAATCTAATTCTAAAATAATAAAATTAAGAAAACCTAATAATTCTAAAATATTTATAATAAATTACAAGAATCCTAATAATACATCAAAAATATTAAAACTAAAAATATAAAAATTCTTAAAATCTTGTCCTGAAAATCTCGTCCTACATCATTCTGCCTTGGTTAGGGAGGCTGTTACTCGAATTTCACGCCTCATAGGAGCCAAGACAACTTTTACTTTATCCTTGTAAAAGGTGTAAGTATTCTCCTTTCCCCTATGCACAGTGTTCAAATCAAACTGCCACGGCCTACCCAACAACATATGACAAGCATTCATGTCGACCACATCGCACAAAACCTCATCTCTATAATTTGGCCCAATAGAGAAAGGAATAACACATTGTTCTGTTACTTTTGTTTCATCGACATCTGTTATCCAGCCAATACTATAAGGAGACGGATGTTTCTTGTTGGAAGACTCAACTTATCAACCATAGTCCTTGACACGATATTTTCACTGCTACCTCCATCAATAATCAAATCACAGACTCGCTGGTTGACGGTACAACGAGTTTTAAAGATATTGTGCCTCTGAACATCCTCTTTCCGTGGTGTGTACATCAAACGCTGTACAACAAGCGATACACCCTTATCTTCATGGGTCCATTCTGCTGGATCTTCTTCTACGAAATTCTCCTCCTCTTGTCTGCCTTCTTCTTCCTCATGCTCAACTACGTTGGCAGTACGTCGCTGGGGACAACGATTAGAATAGTGTCCAACTTCTCCGCAACGGTAACACTTATCACTTCGTGATGGAGCGTAAGGGTCACTCTGTGTTCTTGAACTACTTGTACTCGTCTTTGTATGAGTCTGACCTTTCCATGGGGCCTTGTTCTGATTCTGAGAAGCTTGACTCTGACTCGCTTCAGTGACTGCTTTTCCTTTACCCTGCTCGGACTGATTTTGTACTGGTGAAGGCATGACTGTCCTGGTAGAGGGCTGATTTCGAAAACCCATTCTTCTGGCTAATTGCAATTCGGCCCTTGTTGCCAATTGAATGGCATCCAGCAACGTATGAACCGGTTGCATGTTAACCAACATCCTGTAGATTTGTACGCAATCCATCCACAAATCACGCCACCAATTGTCCTTCCGTTTCCGGTAAGTCGTTACGGGAGGAAAGTCACTGGAACTCAACAGAATACTCATGGACTGATCTAGCACCTTGTTGACATCGTTGGTACTGATGGAACAGAACCTGATCATAATCTGGAGGAAGAAAACGTGTTCTCATCAATTGTTTCATTCGGTGCCAAGCCCGAATCTTACTCTTGCCTTGTCGCATCCTAGACAATTGCAATTGCTCCCACCATGCAGAAGCACCGCTTTTCAGTTTGTACGTAACAAGTTTCACCTTCTTCTCTTCTTCGATATCCATGTAATCGAAGAACCGTTCTACTTCATTCAACCAATCCAGAAAATCTTCGATGTTTAACTGCCCATTGAAGGAAGGGAGGTCCATCCTCATACGGTAGTTATTGTTGTTATACCGAACACCTTCTCTGGGCTTCTCGTACATTGCGATCTGCTCAAGATCATCATCTGTTGAAACACCATCGTAAACTGGGTTGTTTACAACACGCCTAGGAGGAACCCCTAAGCGTCCAGGATTGTTGCCTACCCTTGCTTCACGAACATGCTGGCCGCGAGGCGCAATAGGATCCTCTGTTGTTGCTCTCTCGGCGTTGAGATTCAATCTATTGAGAAGACCAAGAATCTGGTCCAACTGTTGTTGTTGCCTCTCGATTGCACCCCACACAGCTTCATTGTTAGATTTTGGTGAAGTCTCACCGTTGTTGGCCATTGAGACAAGGGAGGACCTCGCTCTGATACCACTTGACGCAGCGTTGTAATGGAATGAATGACTAGATATCGTTCTAGTAGACGAAGGGGAAGATATCGTTCTTCGGACGGTAACAACTCGAATTCACGAGCAAAGATAAACAACCTTGTGCACAAGGCAAATGGAGAGAACTCTGGTTATATTCTTAAAAAAAAACTCTTTTTCTTTCTTTCTTTTGCCACAGGGCTTACAAACATATTTATACTAACTACTAGATACTCAAACTGTGAATTTCCTAATACAGAAATAAATACTAAAACACTCCCTTAAACTCTTGTACCAAATACAATGTATCAAATACAAAGAACCTAACCTTTAGACCTTGAAGAGTTTGAAAGACATGAATACAATCCAATGTATCCATGAATACAAGGAATGAAATGTATCCAATGTATCCATTAATTAATTTTCCTTTGAACTTGAACCTGTTCTGCATCACTTTAATGGTGCAGAAGATCCAACCAGTTGATATAGTAGACTATCTTACTCTTTGATATAGTGGATTATCTTCCCTCGCTTTACTGGTGCAGAAGATCCAACCAGTTGATATAGTGGACTATCTTACTCTTTGATATAGTGGATTATCTTGACCAGCAAGGTGACCATGGTTTTTCCCCTTGAGAGGGTTTCCACGTAAAAATGTGTTCAATTTGTGGATGTTTTACTTATGTTATTAACTTGCTTAACACTTGCATACATCAAATTTATATTAAGCATTAATTTCAATTTGTTGAAATTTTCAATTGACTGGCAGTTTCACCTTGGAGAATCCATTACGATCTTTTATGTCCTTGGATGATTTTTGTGGATATCCTTTGGATGATTTTTGTGGATATCCTTTGATTGATTTTAACATTGGGCACCACTCTCCTGTTTGTGCTAACCCTATAAATGGGACCTTTGAACTTTTATTCATTCTAAACCCAAAACGAATAGAACCTAGCATTCACAGTTCCCTTAGAACAAAAATAGGACAAAACTAGGTATAATCACATGACACCAATAATATCAAAGGGGTTCCATTTTTCTGATTTCTAGAGATTGGAGGGTTGTATGATTTGTAGTTTGAGACTTTGATTTGCTTTTTCTTTTTCTTTTTCTTTTCTTTGGGTAGACTCCTTGTCATCTTGTATTTCTCTTTTTTAACAAAATGTCTTTTTTGTTGTTAATCAAAAAATAAACCAATAATAAGGAATAATGCAAGAGAAATTCAAGCACGTCACTAAACATGTATGTGTGAACCACTTTTAATCCAACAGATTGGTTCAGACCCCATTTGTAGACTCATTGATATTGGAAAGAGTCCCTCAATAAAAATTAGCAATCTCCTCAATAAGCCAAATAAAATGAACTACTGTAAAGTATTTACTAAAAGTGTGTGCAATAAGATTATAAAAGGTAAATGAGCAATGCAGGTTGCATTACTAGAAAACAGACCAAGGACCAACCCAAAATTAAGAATCAACAAGAAGAAACATGCTTCATTATTCATTAATAAAATATTGGGCTCAGACATAAGAATTGCACCTTTATCTTCTGAAGCTGATTCATAACAACCTACAAAAAATAATACCAAATATTCAAAATTAAATTAGTAAATAAAAAGCAGCAGTAAAAGCTTAGGTCAGAAATGAATATCCACAAATATTCATCAGAGTACCTCATTTTCCTCGGATGTTCCAGTTGCAAGGGTTTCAAGTATTCTCATTCTTGACTGATACTTCTCTCCAAGAGCCTTGTAAAGATTATTTTGCTGCAGGCACCTTGCAAAAATATTCAGAAGCAGTAAACAAAATCATACTCCAAATAAAATAATTTCCTAATTCCTTTTACCTTTTTGAAACTTTCTGCCTGGGTCGAAACCCGCTGTTCAATCTCTTGAACAACTCTTTTCAACAAAAATCCCATGCGCTGAGAAAATTAACAGACCACTAGTTAAGATTTCAATATATGCACACTCGGTCCAACAAAGAAAGGGGAAAAAATGACAATATGAAAATATGTGTTGTCTAGTGATATAGCATTCATGCACCCTCCAATTGCCATACATGAGGTATATCTCCATTTTTTCTTTCAACGCTGTCATCCAGAATCTTATTGACAACTTTGAAAAGCGACTGAGTTGAAGAGTTCTGCATATAGAAATTGCTAAAAAAACATGTTAGCATTTGTTAAAAAGTTTTAGAGCAGCATCAAATTAAAAGGGTGATAACATAAGATGTACAACCTATGTAAGATGAATTCACTCAATAAGAAAAAATAACGTAAGAAGTTACCCGTAAATTCCCTTTCATCAGTTCAGCAATCTTAGCTGCAGGAAGATCAGCATAACATCCTTGCTTCAATTGGCATGCTTCATAAAACTTATTTTCTGTTTCTTCAGCAACATCACCATTATGACCTTCACTTAGACTGTTCGGTTTCCCATTTTCACTTGCATATACTTCTAGATGTGGATTCATCAGGAGAACTTGATAGATATACTGAGTCTCTCAAATCAATTACAGGACACAGTGCTACAAAGAAATAATTCCAATAAAAATCACCAGTCAAATAAAGGACTCCGCAAAAGAAAATAAACAAAACTGTAATAGAACAAAATATTGATTATAAAAGCCGATATGATGAATACAATACCTGTTTCACTAATAAAGCATAGTGTTCTCATAATAAGCATTTTGATTACAATTCCAAAATAAAGATAGGGATTTGGTTATGTTTTCAATTAACATAAAAATTGGCAGCCTGTGACTAGAAGCTATGTACTGTCCTTGATAAAGTCCTTTTGAGCCAAAATATCTCAAAATTTATGTTCGTCCTTTCATCTAATATGTAGGAAATTAATGTATTGATATTATCGATTGATACTGATTGATACAATGACTCTCCTATATATAGGAGAGGAACCACACTATACTCACCTACCACACTATACTCACCTACCACACTATACCTAACACACTATACTCACCTACCACACTATACCTAACACACTATCATCCACCTACCACACTTGGTGGAGTTTTTACATTTACATTAAACACATTCCACAGCCCCCCTCAAACTCAAGGGGGATAGGAACTAACCAACTTGAGTTTGGAGAGAAAGTAACAAAACAGGAAAATAAGCTGACAAATAAAATAAAAGTGGATAGGAGACACTGTATGGTCGTGTCAGACCGTGGTAGAAGACCGTATGGGTATGGCAGACCGATGTAGAAGACAGTTTATGAGGTCATGTCGGACCGTTGTAGAAGATAGTTTATGGGGTCATATCGGACCGATGTAGAAAACAGTTTACAGGGTCATGTCGGACCGTTGTAGAAGACAGTTTACGGAGTCTTGCTGGACCCATGTAGGAGACAGTTTACGGGGTCTTGTCGGACCGTTGTAGAAGACACTATATGGCTGTATCGAACCGTTGTAGCAGAGAACCGAAATCAATGTCGGGACAGTTTACAGAGTCTTGTCAGACCCATATAGGAGCTAACCGGAATCAATGTCGGGACAGTTTACCGAGTCTTGTCGGACCCATATAGGAGCTAACCGGTATCAATGTCGGGATCTCTCTCTTTTTCCAGATCTCAATGGGCCATCGAGCTCCTTGGTGCCAAGTGCCCCTGCTCTGACTCAACCTAGTCTTCCCACACTATCAGTCGAGCAGGTGATGGCGACCCAAAATGATATCGAGGCCAACCACTACACATTGAGGGCCTGCATGGAGACAGTGGCAGCGGTCACGAACCTGTCTCATCGTCTGCAAAACAAGGCTTGTGAGGTATACCAGGTCAACGCCCAACTCTCCCTACTCCAGTGCATGTACAGAGATGCACGGGCAGAGATTTGTGCCTTGAAGGCTGAAAACAAGGAGCTGAAAAGGCAAACCACCTCCATGGCGAGATTTGGGGCACCGACGTACCGCACCTTTGATGGTCGGCGGGGAGCAGACGCTGGTGGCGGAAATACTGTGGTCGTTCTTGGAGGGAGTACTGGAGACGGGCCTTCGAACGGGCTCGGCGGCGTGGGAAACACGGAGGCAGCACCGGCAAGGGACGCCCAAGACAAAGGCAAGAGGAAGAGAACAACTGAAGAGGTGAAAAGTAAGGCTGGTTGATGTGGTGGTTGTAGGTTGGAGATTGTTTGGTTTTTTTTTTTTTTTTTTTTTTTTTTTTTTTTTTGATGTAAAATGTTATGGAAGATGTAAAGCCAGCAATCTGTCACACCTAAGAATCTGCTTTGTTCTCCTATATTTTGAAGTTAAATTCTCTATTGCAAAAGACATTCCAGAGTGACTATTTTACTTCACCTCTGTTTGAGCTGTTTCTGGAAAATCTCATTTGTTCCTTGTCTCATTACATATGAGACCACGTGCACAAACCTACTACACTCCTTGGCAACCTAACCTTGAAACCAAGCACATTGCATGAGATGCACCGACCCAATTCCAAATCTGTCCCTCCTCCGTAATGACCCCACTAAAGGACTTGGAACAGTTCTCCCCAAACTTATGTGGAATTCTCTCCTCAAGGAAACTTGTTCAAGCTTCAGATAATCAGTGCACAAAATGTTGAGCGGGATGTCAATGTCAATAGCATTTAGACCAGCTAGCAGCCATGTCAGCAAAGCTCGATGAGTCCCAGCAGCAGCTGATGGAACTTTGTGCTTCTGAGGAAGATCGTGTCCAAGAGCTCCGTAAGATCTCTTAGGATCGTGATCGAGCATGGCAATCTGAACTCGAGGCTGTCCAGAAGCAGCACTCAATGGACTCTACCGCCTTGTCTTCTGCCATAAATGAGATTCAGAAGCTCAAGATCCAGCTTGATAGGGTATCTGAATCTGCCCAGGCTGATTATGCACAATCAGCACATGCTGAAATACAGAACTTACGAATGGAACTCTCAGAAACTCTCTCCCTGGTTGAAAATTTAAAAACCCAACTCAGTGATTGCAGAGAATCTGAAGCACGGGCCTTGGAAGTTGTTAGTAAAACTCGAATGCAATTGGAAATGGCGAAGACAGCTGAAGAGACTCTCAGATCTGAAGGCGTTGGAACAATGGATGCTTACAGATCCTTGGCTGTGGAGTTGGAGCAGTCAAAAGCTCGAGTAAATTTATTGGAAGAGCTTGTTAGCAAACTCCAAGCTGATGCTGGTAACAATAGCAGCAAGAATTCAGGAGGAATATGAACTGGGATGTAGACATGTAACGCATAGTTGCCTTTAACATGAGGGAAGCTCCGAATCCTACTCGCCTTACCACTTGGCAAGTAGTCTGATTTATCACCTTCCAGAGAATTGGGAGGACTGTGGAAATGAAGAGTATGTAGAGGAGGCAAAGGGTTTGATAGTTGTTGACTGGAATTGGAAGCTGATGATGATGATGATGATGATGATGATGATGATGATGATGCTGGTGGGAGACGATCGGAGTACGAGCCGGATGAGGAGTCTCCGTGAAAAGCTCTCCTGCTGTACTCCATTTTTGTGGAATCTTCGTCGGATTCTCTCAGTCTCCTGAATGTCCGCTGCTCTACTGCTACCTGGTAAAGCAGGACAGTCAGCTGGCTGAAAAGGAAAGGAAAATTATTGGGTGTAGATGCAATACATGTGGAGGGGCTTGAGGTCCGGCGGGCGGCCAAGGCGAGATTGCGGCCCGCCGGTGAAACGAAAATAATAGGTTCTAAACCCGCTCTGATACCATGTAGGAAATTAATGTATTGATATTATTGATTGATACTGATTGATACAATGACTCTCCTATATATAGGAGAGGAACCACACTATACTCACCTACCACACTATACCTAACACACTATACTCACCTACCACACTATACCTAACACACTATCATCCACCTACCACACTTGGTGGAGTTTTTACATTTACATTAAACACATTCAACATAATATATCACTCAAATAAGAAAACTGGATGATTAATAAAAGCATATCATATACCTATTCTAAGTTTTTTCCTTTTTAGCAAGACCTTGATTTAAGAATGAGCATTGACGGAATACTAATATATTGTGTTAAAAAATATGATTCCTTTTTATATACAAATATTTGCAGTGCAGACCCAAACATTTTGCCGATGACTAATCATATTTTTCTGAAGTTTGGGGGGATCGTGGCCCCTGACTGCCCCCTGAGTCCGCCATTGTATGTATATATAGATATTAATTTAGCATTATCATAATCCATACATGGGCTTCTTGGGCTAAGAACGTACAACTAATGAAATAAAAAAAGCAAACTCCTCAAGCGACATGCAATTTATGGCATAAAGAAGAATCAAATGAAGGACCACGCTTTCAATTCCATGCATTTCATAATGAACTATTAAAGAAGAGTAACCTAATTCAAATTGATGCCATGGCTATAAGATAAGTTGAAATAAACATACTTCTAGGCACTGAAAAACAACTTTTAAGTAAGGCCTAATCAGTGGTACTCAATAAATTTTTGTTACGGTAGACAAATATATTTATTATTTTTTGTCAATCAATAGAAGATAAATTACAAATATTATGAGAATTACATCAAACTAAATACTAAACTTGGAAAAAAAAAGTCCAACACACAACCACAAATATACAACAAACATGACAAAGACCTCAAACAAACACAAAGGACACATTGGTGGAGAAAATTGAATTCTAACCTCCTAATGAAGAGCATAGACTCTTGAACAATGGGCTAACTTCGTAGACAAAAAATAATAATAATAAAATGTCAGGTTTGGAAGTTAGTGAGAATGCAAACTACTTTTCTTCTTTTTTTTTTTTTTTTTTTTTTTTGGGGGGGGGGGGGGATGGAACGAACTATGCATAAAACAATCGTTCAAAACTTTGATTAATTGGGCTCAAACCAACAGCTGATGTCATGGTGTTCAAAAAAAAAAAAAAAAGTTCAAGGGATGACAAGTAGTGCCTAGGGTGCTCAAAAATTTTTCCTAAAGGGACAAATGTTATCCAAAACATATACTATTACTAGTATTATTATTTTTTTCATGGTATTGTCCTCAACTCTTACCGGTTCCGCCCCTAGGCCTAATTGCAGCTGAATGGGTAACAAGAAGTAGTTGGTAACCTGGTATAGGCTCGGTTAATTAAATTCCATGCTTATCAAACTGTCAGGGTTTGATATCATAAACCGGAACGAGTTTTTTTATTTATTTTTAATGGTGCTCTACATTCCCAATATCACTGCCTCATTTCTAACACTATCTATAATGCATGTCTATTTTGCAGGAAAATTCATGGCATAAGATAACCGCATGGAAAACTTGGAAGAGAAATTGGAATCATTTCCTTAATTGAGCAGAAATAGAACTTCCAGCTCACGAATTGCTTATAGTTTGCAAGCCTCTTTTTTATGCAAATTAAAGATAATAAAAAAGCTCGACGGGAATAGAAACTTAATGGCAATTACCTAAACAGCTAAGAAAGCACCCTCATTTAAACCACTTCAAAATCTAGACAATAAATGAACATTGAAAAAGATTACAATGTGAACCCTTTAAAGACAATAAAAAATTCAGCTACCCTATTGAGTATAGGCACACCAATTTTCAATGGAAGCAAATTGGTACGTATAATTTTAAAAAACATAGCACATTTGCGAATTCAGGGCATCAAAACCAAAATCCATGTAAATGAAATCTAAACAGATCCACAAGAAACCCTAGATTTTTCTGCAGAAACGAAATGTGGGTTGGAAATGACGAACCTGTTGGTGGGGGGTGCGGAGAGATTTGAGATCGTGAGAAGCCAAAGCCCTGTTGGAGGTTTTCAGATCGAGAGAAAATGGGAGGCTTTGAGCTCCAGATCGATCCACCTAACCGCAATGCTTATGTATTGAAAGTGTTTTCTCTGTTTTTTGAAAACAAAAATCCGAAATTTCATATGGGAAAGCTGTGATGATGACAGCCCATTTTCATATGATGTGGTTACGGAAAAATGGAAATGGAAATGGACGTGAGAGTTGGTGTGGGCATGGGGGTTTTGTTTTTTTGTGTTTTTTAAAAATTTATGACTTGTTTGAAATTATTTAAATGAATATATTTTTTGATAATTTAAAAAAAATATGTAAAAATAGAGATATAAAATATGGCTATGTATTTCAAACAAACTCCAAATTTTGATTTTTTTTATTTATGATTTTTTTTTTAACTGTTTTTATTTATGATTTTTGAGCACACAAAATAACACAAATTTTGGAACTGTATTCCCGCCTTGTACTGCTTTGTCACTTTTCGGGTTGGGGCTTTGAGTGCGAGTAAAGAAACGCCACGGGTCCCACCAAGCGAGTCACTGGAGAGAAATTATTTGGTGGTACTGGTGTACCACATGATGCTTTATCTGTGTTGTGATTGATGAAAATAGTGAGATTTACGATTTTATATTAGGTGATTGAAGAATATAAAAGATATAATAGATTGTTATTGGTCAGAAGTTTGCCCACATGATGTCTTGAAACTAACAAATAATTTTTTCACCAAGGCTCTTTTAAGATCGATTTGTTGTTAAATTCTCTATTAATCCTGATAAAATCCAACCATTTACATCTTTAATTGTCACTAGAAGGCTGCTACGCAGCGTGAATTTCATTTTGCCCACATGGCTTGAATTTTAGGCTGGTTTTGCATGGAGTTTTAATCATGATTCCATATTCATATTTGAATGGGATATTTGGATATAATTTTTAAAAATTAATTTCACATTTATTTTTAAAAATTTGTTCTAGGCAGAGTTTTAAATTTTGAAATTTGGCATACTCGATCGTCTAGCCAGTTGACCGGAACATTATTTGTTTGTTTATTTTTTTTTTTTTTGTTGCAATTACCACCTGTTATTTTTTATATTTTAAATAAAAAATATTTTCATAATTTTTTTATAAATATTTTATGAGCTTTGAATATAATTTTGGATTGTGTGTTTGAGTTGTAAATTTTTGAATCAAATATCATATGCCACATAAAAAATCTCAAACTCAATTCAAAACTCATAACCAAAAATTTTTCACACTCAAATCATAATTTCAAAACTCACAAACTCAAAGTACAACTCTATTCTTAAATCATAAATTCAAAATTCTACCAAACGCTATCTTAGCTTCCCTATCGACCGGCATCTGGCAAGAAGGCCGACAGCCACAGTCGACAAGGTGACAATCACAGTAGGCAAGTGTTACACCAATTGTCTAGGTAATTGTCTGGTTGGTTGACCGGTAAGCACAAATTCAAACCATTCAGGCAAGCTCAATTCGAGCTACCAATCTTTATTCTTATAATTAGAAGATAAACGACTCAAAAATTTAGTTGAAAATTTTAACGAATTTTAAAATTTGTTCATATTAATTCTTTTGAATTAATCTCAAATTAGTTTTTATTGAGTTGAGTTTAAGTAATTTGATATTTTTATATAGTTTTAAGTTTATTGAATCAAGTCGAATGAATAATTAACTGTTCAGAGTTAATTTCACTTTCTCTATTAAAAATACACAACTGTATAAAAGAAAACGATGAGCCTTTAAATTAAAATCTTAAGTCTGGTAAAGAATACGTTTACCACTTGAGCACCGCACATATATTTTGTTGAACAATCTTCATTGTATTTGAAAAATAAATTATGTTGTGTAGTTAACAACAAACAGAATAAATAAGAAATAAAAGAAATGAGAGAATTTGTTTGATTACAAAAATCAAACTAGAAAAATAAAATAAAATAAATAAAAAATAGATTTTTATTTTGTTACAGAAACAAAATCAAAATCTGATTTAAATAAAATAAAACAAAACAGAAAATAAATAACCAAGTTACTTGATTAATTTCTTGAATAATATTCTGATCAAGTCTAGTGTTCGACACTGTGTCCTTAAGACAGATTCGTCATCTCCACGATGCTTTTGACGTCTATCTCCCAGGATAAAATAATCAATCAACGAATAAATACAGCACTACAATTTATTCGTACAACGAACACACTAAGTGTATATACTCTTTCTCACAGAAAACTAATGCAGCAATATAAAAAGAATAATAGCAGAATTATTTGGGACAAAAATAGTGAATGAAACATCAAATGAAGGCTGCCTATTTATAGATGAATTAGTGGCTGCTGGTTTTGAATTAAACAGGTGCAAACCTGTTCTGAACAGGTATGAAACCTGTTTGGTTTTGAATGAACAGATTTAAATCTGTTGGGTTCAAAATTCAAACAGATAAAACTGTTTTGCCCAGATTTAAATCTGTCCGAGTTTTCTGAATTTTAAACAAATTCAATTCTGTTTGGATGGGAGAAAAACGGACCCAATTTTGAATTCAAAAAATTGAAATCTAAATTGAACAAATTTTATTTTACCAAAAAATAAAATTGAATTCAAATGTTTTTGGCCCAAAAAGATTAGTATTGGGCCGGACAAGCCCAGCCCAACCCAACCTCACACCACGCACCCGTGCCCAAGCCTAGCCCGACCGACCAACCGGAAAGGCGACGGCGGCGCGCGCGCGCGTGTGGGTATTTTTAGGTCCAATGGGTCTAGCCCATTTTGCCCATAACCTCCCTCTCTACAAAACTTGGATACCCCTTAGGGCACACCCCAAGTTCCAATCCCATGCCTTATAAACCCACTCAAAACTTCTTATCAAATCAATGTGGGACAAGCCATTTTTTCAAACCTTTAAGGATTTTCCACCAAAACTCCATTTCCGTGGAGCACATTTTTTCTTCAATTTCCCATTCAACCGATAATGGTTTTAAGCAACCAAATATACCCCGTGATTCACAACGCGGCATAGAACGCGTTACCACTTAGACTCGCCAATTTTGGCGTACAGGTCCTACCTAAACAATAGACCAAAGTTAGGAAATTTTTTTGTTTTTGCCCAGAATTTCCAAACCATTTCTAACAATCCCCCACATGAATGGAATTTGATGACAACGGAAATGCAACAATATGCAGAATTTGTCAAAAGAGTATAAATCGAAAATATCTTGCATCAAGATAGGTAGCTTTCGGCCTTGAACCTTCCTTAGTGATAACCTATCGGACTTACTAGCTAACCAATGGACGCGATGCCTTCAATTGTTTAGCCGTTTGTGTAAGCCAAGACAATAGATTTCACACAAAATATCTTCTAATACATCGTGGTTCTCACTGTTGTGTTCATTTTGGCTTTGAACGCTCTTGGTTTTCACGAGTGCTTCTAGAGAATTTAGCCTCTTCATTCTCATAGAACCAGCCCTAGTTCTACACTCATATAGGTGATTCTTATTGTGAGTATCTCCTTATACTTGTCTTGATTTTATGCCTTAATCAAGATATAAGTAATCATTAAAAGTAAAGCTTATCCTTATACCCCTGCAGACAACACATGTTGCAGATATCACTCTTACCATAGGAATGGGTAAGGAATTTTAATCCCTTGGTGATTTCTGGCGAGCCATACATAACTTAGTTGTCCCTTTGAACTTAGTTCTTGGGATCTCCAGTCATATAAGTAGGGTTACCATTATGATGACTGTCATGACCCGAACCCGCCCCCATGGGTTAAGGATATAATCGGCCAGTAATCATGAGATTACCTACGGCCTCAAACCAAAATAGACGTAACTCAACAGAGTAAATGGGC
The DNA here is from genome assembly GCA_030407325.1 of Camellia japonica. Classification (NCBI taxonomy): domain Eukaryota; kingdom Viridiplantae; phylum Streptophyta; class Magnoliopsida; order Ericales; family Theaceae; genus Camellia; species Camellia japonica. Next base: position 72,007,000 of record JAPPVO010000013.1, on the reverse strand, counting down.
CAAACGGAAGCAAAAATTTAAAACTTTGTCCATAGAGCCGTACTTATATGCACATCAAACAAACCATACCCATATACGTTAATAACCCACATCAAAAGTACAGTAGCATAAACTTTTTCACAGACAGGATCATCTAAACTGACCCAATCCATAACAGACTATATACAAATATACACAAAGTCCTTGCCAACAAGACAAAACGTAAGTGCATAACAAAAAGGCAAGGATGGGTCTCGTGCGTGAGACACAAAGCTGGCTCTCCAAAATCTCTTGTTGTTCATGGCAGACTTCACTGGGGCTGGGTTTGGACTTCTCTTGGCTCACCTACAAACACATGAATGAGCGTGAGCGATAGCCCAGTGAATAATATCAAATACAGAAGTTGCATAACAATGTAGAACAACAGGTTCCAAACGGCCTTGGGCCCAACTCATATTTCTATTTAACAGATATATAACTATACGAATTTCAAATAAAGTGACTTGTAGTTTCGACATTCTGGCCTTTGGCCCATTCAGATTTCCATTCATGTCAAAACGGCCTTCGGCCCGATCATTCTTGTCAAACGGCCTTCGGCCCACTCATTCATGTCAAAACGGCCTTCGGCCCGATCATTTATGTCAAGACGGCCTTCGGCCTGATCATTTATGTCAAAACGGCCTTCGGCCCACTCGTTCGTGTCAAAACGGCCTTCGGCCCGATCGTTTATGTCAAGACGGCCTTCGGCCCGATCATTTATGTCAAAACGGCATTCGGCCCACTCATTTGTGTCAAAACGGCCTTCGGCCCGATCGTTTATGTCAAACGGCCTTCGGCCTACTCATTCATGTCAAAACGACCTTCGGTCCATTCATATAAGTCAAAACGACCTTCGGTCCATTCATATATGTCAAAACGACCTTCGATCCGTTCATTTCTACCAAAACGACCTTCGGTCCATTCAATTCTATCAAAACGACCTTTGGTCCATTTGTTTATCAAAACGACCTTTGGTCCATTTGTTTATCAAAACGACCTCTGGTCCATTTATATTTATCAAAACGACTTCTGGTCCATTTATGTTTATCAAAACGACCTTCGGTCCATTTATATATTCGTGTCAGACTTTTGTCCACAATCCCAATTAGCAACTCATAAAGCTTATAAGGGAATAAACAATTGGACATTCACAAGCATTCGAATATCGATATTACTCACAGTGATCGGCTTGTGGATTTGCCCTAGAGCTTGACCCTACACATTTCATGAACACAAAAGGGTCACTAACAATTCAATTCGTTCCTTAATTCACATATTCCTCTTTAGGCTTTATTCTTATCTCATTAACTCCTTTACGATGCTTAACATATGCCTAAGGGTGATTACAAGTGAAAGAGAACGGAAAACGAAACACAGAACGCATGAACAAAATTTTAGAAAACAGGGTCCCTGCTCGAGCGTCAACTTCCCCACTCGAGCGGACCCTTAAGGCCTGCAAAAGTATTGGTTGCATGAAAAATACGCTCGAGCGTGGAATAGAGCGCTCGAGCGGAAGGCCTGTCTACAAAACTCCCCGCTCGAGCGTGAGATCTCCCGCTCGAACGGACATCCAACTCTGCAAAAAGTGCTGGGAGCACGATTTTCCCGCTCGAGCGTCATGTTCCTCGCTCGAGCGGACCTCAAAATTCTGGCAAACCCAGAACTGTGTTCTTGAGCTTCATTTCGACTTTCCAGCCACAATACTTGCATGCAATGACTCAAATCCCAATATAATCATACTAACATGGCACCAATGCAAGATCATAACATTATGGAGCTCAATTTCTTGATTTATCTACATGCATGTCCCAAAATGTGTTAAACTCAACGCCAACATAACAAACTCATGCATTCAAGCTCATATCTTCTCAAATTGTACATGCATGTGATGAATTAGCCACATTCTCTACTTAGATATCACAAAGGGTGATCAAGACATGAATTTCCTTTAACATTTCACATGGATTATACACATTTGTGCTCAAACATACAACACCAAGGTGATTTCCTACATGCATGCACATATTAAGCTTCAATTCAACAAATACAACCCAATTTCATTTCAATCTTACTCTTGATCACCAAATTAGTTTGAGCACACAAAACTTACAAACTATAATCCAAGAATTACTCACCTAGGAGCTTGATTCTCACAATCTATGGTTAAATCTTGAATTAGACTTCCAACCCCCAAGTTTCAAGACCATAATTGCACAATCCCTCTTTCTCCCTCTCTATAGTCGGCTCTCTCTCAAATTGAGTCCAAGAATCAGTCAAAATGAGCTAAAGAAGAGAAATGAGGTGTAGTGCTCAAATACATCAAGTCCCACTAAGCCAATATAATAATAATAAGGCAATTGGGTATTAATCCACCAATTTAATCGATTTAATCTGACCCGAATCAATTTTTCAATTAAATTTTACCGTAGGCTCTAAAAATTATACCAACCACAATGGCATAATCAATTTCGGGTTCTGTGGCCCATAAGGCCCTCAATTTAATTTCCAAAGCAAATAATCAAACAGATATTCCTACGGTGAACAGATAGAAATTCAAAACCACATATTTTCACATAATGGTACACAGAATCATAACAAAACACATAATCACATTCATGTTAAGGACCAAGTAATATATTACGGAACAGGGGTATCACAATGACTCTTATGTAATAGGCTTTAATCTCATCCCCTTCGATGAACTATACACTTGCTCTTTTGTCAAACCTTTTGTTAACGGATCCGCAATATTCTCTTTAGATTTTATATAATCTATTGAGATTATTCCATTTGAGAGCAATTGCCTTACAGTATTATGTCGACAACGAATGTGTCGTGACTTACTATTATACATATGATTCTGTGCCCTACCTATTGCAGATTGATTATCACAATGAATGTAAATAGCTGGCACAGGTTTTGGCCACATTGGAATGTCTTCTAAGAAGTGACGAAGCCATTCTGCTTCTTCTTCTGCTTTGTCTAAAGCAATGAACTCAGATTCTATTGTGGATCGTGCAATACATGTTTGTTTTGTGGATTTCCAAGAAACAGCAGTGCCTCCTAGAGTAAAGACATATCCACTAGTGGATTTTAAATCTTTAGTATCCGATATCCAATTTGCATCACAATAACCTTCGAGTATTGCTGGATATTGAGTAAAGTTCAAACCATGATCACGGGTAAATCTTAGATATCTAAGAACCTGAATGATCGTTTTCCAATGGTCTTCTCCGAGATTATTAGTGTACCTACTCAATTTACTGACTGCATAAGCTATGTCAGGACGAGTACAATTCATTAGGTACATTAGGCTTCCAATGATTTGGGAGTATTTTAACTGAGACACTGCATCACCTTTATTTTTCGATAAATAAAGACTGATGTCTACAGGTGTTCTAGCTACATTCAAATTATCCTTGATAAATTTATCAAGAATTTTTTCAATATAATGAGATTGAGATCATGCATATCTGTCAGATGTTTTAGTAATTTTCATTCCTAATATAACATCTGCAACCCCCATATCTTTCATATCAAATCTTTTGTTAAGCATTTGCTTAGTTGATTTGATCATGTTTTGACTGCTTCTAATGATAACCATGTCATCCACATAAAGACAAACTATGACATATCATTGGTCAGTGTTTTTAACATAGACGCATTTGTCACATTCGTTTATCTTAAACCCATTAGTAAGCATTGCATGATCAATTTTTTCATACCATTGCTTAGGTGCTTATTTTAATCCATAAAGAGATTTTACAAGCCGACAAACTTTTTTTTCTTGCCCTGGTACTACAAACCCTTCGGGTTGCTCCATATAGATCTCTTCATTTAGATCACCGTTTAAGAAAGCTGTCTTAACATTCATTTGAAGTATTTCTAAATTAAACAACGCTGCTATAGCAATAAGCATGCGAATGGATGTTATTCTTGTCACAGGGGAATATGTGTCAAAATAGTCCAGACCTTTCTTTTGTCTGTAACCTTTTATTACAAGTCTTACTTTATACTTGTCTATTGAACCATCTGCTTTCATTTTTCTCTTGAATATCCACTTATATCCAAGAGGTTTAGAACCAGGTGGGAGATCTACCAATTCCCAAGTATGATTTTATATAATGGATTCAATTTCATTATTAACAGCCTCTTTCCACAAAGGTGCTTCAGGACCTGTCATTGCTTCCTTAAAGCTTTGAGGTTCATTTTTTAATAGGTATGTCAAAAAATTTGGACCAAAAGATTTTGATGTTCTCGCTCTCTTACTTCGTCTTGGTTCATCATCAGTTAAATCCTGTTGGTTGAGACCATTACTAGTCTCTTGTGTTTGATTGTCATTAGTCTCTTGACTTTGTATACAATCATAAGTTCTTTTCTGTAAACTTAATTCCTGTCCTTTCTTGTAAGGAAAGAAATATTCAAAAAAACACAGCATTCCTAGACTCTATAATAGTGTTCACATTTATATCAGGTATTTCTGATTTATAAGTCAGAATCCGATATGCACTACTATTCTGAGCATAACTAATAAACACACAATCTACTATTTTTTGTCCAATCTTAGTCTTTTTAGGAACAGGAACTTCAACTTTTGCCAAATACCCCCACACTTTTAAGTATTTATAGGAAGGTGATCGACCTTTCCACAATTCATAAGAAGTGCTGTTGGTTTTCTTATGGGGTATTCTGTTAAGAACATAATTAGCAGACAATATTGCTTCCTCCCACAAGTTATGTGGTAAGCTTGCACTTAGTAACATGGCATTCATCATTTCTTTTATGGTTTTATTTTTCCTTTCAACAATTCCATTTTGCTGAGGAGAATAGGGTACTGTAGTTTGGTGAATAATGTCATGTTGTGCACAAAATTAATTTAATGGTGCATCATATTCACCACTCCTATCACTTCTAACCATTTTAATGGTTTTATTAAGTTGATTTTCAACTTCTGTTTTGTAGAGTTTAAACATTTGTAAGGCTTCATCTTTACTTCTAAGTAAATATACATAACAATATCTTGTGCAATCATCGATAAATGTTATGAAATACTTTTTGCCTCCTCTAGTTTGAACAAATTTAAGATCACATACATCTGTATGAATTAATTCTAGAGGTTCGGTTTTCCTTTCAACCGATTTAAATTGAGGCTTAGTTAGTTTCGCTTCTACACAAATTTCACATTTATGATTAGGATCAATTTCAAACTTTGGTATATAATCCAAACCAATTATTCTACGCAATGCATCAAAATTTACATGTCCTAATTTACCATGCCATAAATTCGACTCAAGAATATAAGCAAAAGATGTGTTATTCTTATTCATAGCAACTTTTGGTACAACTGTCATTACATTTAATTTGAAGAGACCATCACTCATGTATCCCTTACCAACATACATACCACTATTTGATAATTCAAATTTATTAGACTCAAATACAAGCCTAAAACTATTTTTACTTAACAAAGAGCCAGAAACCAAATTCCTCCGATTGTCAGGTACATGCAGTACGTTGTTGAGGGTCAATTCTTTTCCTGATGTCATTTTCAAGATCACTTTTCCTTGTCCAGCCACAGTAGAAGTAAAAGAATTTCCCATGAAAAGTTGTTCACCATTTGCAGCCTCATTGTAGGTAGTGAACATCTTATTGTCCGCACAAATATGATGAGTTGCCCTAGTGTCAACCCACCACTCCTTAGGATTTTCAACCAAATTAGCCTCAGACACCACGGTAGAGAGGTTGATGTCATTCACCCCGTCAGAGATGTAATCTAGTTTAGTTACATTGGCCTGATTGGTAGTCTTCTTGCTTGTACTTCCGCGATCCTTCTTAGGGTGGCGGCAGTCAGAAGCTCGATGTCCAGTCTTGCCACATTTATAGCATTTTCCTTTGAACTTCTTGTTGCCATTGTTGTCGCCTTGTTTAGGACCATCTCCAGCAAACTTCCTCTTTTTGTATGTGGTTTGTGAACTCGTTCAACCACATTAGCCTTGGACTCAATAGGATTTTTCCCATTTCTCTTTTCAGCCTTTCGGTTATCTTCCTCAATTCTCAATCTTACAATCAATTCATCCATGGTCATCTCCTTGCGTTTATGTTTTAAATAATTTTTGAAATCTTTCCAAGCCGGTGGTAACTTTTCCATTAGAGCAGCGACTTGGAAAGACTCGCTAAGAGACATACTTTCTGAATGAATATCATGCAAACTTATTTGAAAATTTTGAACTTGAGAAATTACCGTTTGGGAGTCTACCATAACAAAGTCCAGAAATTTACTGACAATAAATTTCTTTGTGTCGGCATCCTCTGTCTTGTATTTTTTCTCCAAAGAATCCCACAATTCTTTTGCTGACTTTAGAGGACTATAAACATTATACAACAAGTTGTCAAGGCCATTGAGGATGTAGTTTCTGCATAGGAAATCTGAATGTTTCCAAGCATCTACTGCGGCAACAACTTGCCGATCACTTTCACCCTCTTTAAGTGCAGGAGCCTCTTCATGGAGAAACCGAGCCAAATTTAGAGTTGTAAGATAGAACAACATCTTCTACTGCCATCTTTTAAACTCAGTACTGTTAAATTTTTCCCGTTTTTCTCCATGATTTATTGGTATTTGAACATGGTTCTGTATAGGGACCGGTGTTGGTGTAACAATTGGAGTACCACTTCCAGTTGCAGTTTCAGTTGTAGTAATATCTGATTACAAAAATCAAAAAAACAAACCACAAATTAATTTTCTAGTTACTAAAACCATAAAATAAATTATAACACAAAATAATTTTATTTTCCTTGTTACTAAAACCAGAAAAATAAAATACCACAATAATTTTCTATAACACCAAATAATATTCTATAATTGTTAATGACACCTGTATATTACTACTAGTTGTCAAAGAAAATAGACAGTATATTACTACTATCTGTCAAATAGTTTATAAATACTATTTGTATTTTCCAACTAGAATATCATTTTGTGAAAACATAGAAAATTAAATACAATAAAGATACAAAAAAGTTTCTGTCTTAAGATTGTTGGACAATCTTCACAATATTTGAAAAATAAATTATGTTGTGTACTTAACAACAAACAGAATATATAAGAAATAAAGGAAATGAGAGAATTTATTTGATTACAAAAATTAAACCAGAAAAATAAAATAAAATAAATAAAAAACAGATTTTTGGTATCAGAGCCACGTTATGTTGTATTTGTTACTCACTGAATCATTATTTTTGTGTCTACTCATTCTCCTGTGTTGAAATTGTTTACTGTCTTAATCTATCCAATTTATATTCGTGTCTTTCCATGTTGCTATTAGCCACCCATCATTCGTCCCAAGTCCTAGGTAAGACCTTTGGTTAGGCAGTGTTGGATTTTAGGGGTTCTCCGAACTGGGTATGTGTGAAAACATCGTATGTGAAAACATGATAAAATTAGACAATGTATTGAGCTCACTGTAAACTATTTCAAGATAAAATGAGTCGATTATTTAGAAGTAATTCTTCGGTTAGTTCTAGGTCAACAACTTTGCCTTCTATACCTAATCAAGGTTTAGTAATCAATGAAGAAGATGTAGAAATACAAAATGATAAAATTGATTTAAGTTGGAATATACCACGTTTACCAATCAAAGAAATTTATAAAACTACTTTTATACAAAATACATTTAATGTTAATCTTCATGTTAAAACTTTAGAACAAGTCTATGCTTTAGAAAAACCTAGAGAAACATGTCAATTATTTGATGCTAATACTATTAAACGTCATTTAAAAACTGGTCACAATTTTATTCATTTAGGATTAATTCAGGTTGGAATCAAACCATTAACACAAAAAGGTAAAAATACTTCTTTTTTACCATGCTTAAGAGATGCTCGTTTTCTTGATTATAATGATAGCTTAATGGGTATGATGAAAACTGGTCTTCACAAAGGACCCGTCCATTTTAATTGTTTTCCTGATTTCACTCTTAGTCTTAGAGACCCCATATATTAGATGCTTTAACTCTAAATATTCAATTACATGGCTCATTTACAAATATGAAAGAAAATGTTCATAATATTGCTTTAATTTATCGTGTTCATTACAAATGTATTAAAACCAATTTGAATGTTCAAGCCTACATAAAAGTCCTAAAGACAAAACCTTACTAATCCAAAGTAGTAATAATGATACTAATATAAATATTCTCTCAAATGATTGAATGGAAAAATATTACTCTCCCCGACCAATGGATTACAGTTAATGAAAATTACAAACATAATCAACGACAATCTACTTGTCAAGATATTCAAGATATTCAACAATTTATTGATGGATCTGTTAGGATTAAATTTAATCGATCTCAATCTTCTCGTCATAGTACTTCTAGTATACCTACTGATGTTGAAACTGAAGATGAAATATTTAATACACCTTTATTCAGAAAAAATAGTCAAATTCATCTTGGTCAGAATTCCCATAGTAAAATGAAAGGAATTGATAATTCAACAACTTCCCAAATTAGTAAACCTGTTTATTCTACTCACACACATCTACATGAAGACGATACTGAGTCTCAAGACTCTCCAACTCAAACTGATTTCGAAGTTATACCTCCAATAAATCCTCAATTAATGACTATTAGTAGACTCTTTACTCCTGATCTTGATAAATTACATATTGAATTTAAATCTAAAGATAATAGGACTAAACGTTATGCATATCGTACCAAATATGATTTGACTCAACAATCTAAAATTACTCGTCAATGGTACAAATTTATGATTGAACATAAAATTGAAATTCCTTTCTTTGAATATTTAGAAGACCATTATAAAAAAGTTCAAACCATTACAAAACATAAATGGAAAACTTCTCCTACTACTACTATTAGTTCTAGCCATCCTCCTTTATCTACTATAATTATTGATCATCACGGCTCCGAAGTCCCAGCCTCTCCTTTTAAGTTACCTGGCACTGACCCTGAAATCAAAAAAGTTATTGAACAAAATAATTATACTAATCAATGTCTAAAAACAATTGGTAAACAATTAGATAAAATAGAAACCAATTTAGATGATTATTCGGCTAACAATACATCTACTCAACAATCTTTAGACCAACCATTGCTTAATTTACCTAGTAATCGTTTCTACTGTCAAAGCCATTGAACAATTATTTACTAAATTAACTACCTCTGAAAAAGCTTCTCCATCCACTGAGAAAGGTCTTACTGTATTAAACCAACATCCTACTCTTGAATCTGTTTCTACTCATTCAGACCCTGACACAACTGATAATGAAATTAGTAATTTAGCTCAACAATTTCAATCAACTACTCTGAATAAACTTCATTATCCTAAACCTAATCCTACAACGCTCACAAAAAATTGGTATTCAAGACCTACTTCCCCTGATCTCCAATATGAAGAAACTAATCTTAGTAATCAATTTTCTATCTCTGCTAAAAAATTATACGAATGGAATATTGATGGTCTCAGTGAAGATCAAATACTTCAAAAATTAAATCATTTATCTATGGTTGCAAATAGTTATCTTAGTAACTACCCTGATTATACTCAACCTGAAATTGTTTCCTTAATTACTTCTGGCTTTACTGGTATGCTCAAATCTTGGTGGGAAAAATATCTAACTGAAGATCAAAGAGAATCTATTTTACATGCAAATCAAAAAGATGAAAATGATTTACCTATCTTTGATGAAACTATTGGTTATTATAAACCTGATGGTATAAATACATTAATCTACACCATAGTTCGCCATTTTATAGGAACACCTACTAATATCTATTCTCGCATACATGATCAACTTAGTAATCTCACTTGTCCAACCTTAAGTGATTTTCGATGATATAAAGATGTCTTTACCTCTAGAGTTATGTTAAGAGAAGACTGTACTAAATCTTTTTGGAAAGAAAAATTCATTAATGGCTTACCTAGTCTTTTTGCTCATAAAATTAGAGATGTTCTTAGTCAACCTACAGGTATTATTGAATATGATAATTTAACTTATGGTGACATTATTAGTACTATTCAAAAAGAAGGCCTAAGAATGTGTATTGACTTAAAACTTAGTCAAAAAGCTGCTAAAGATAAACATAAGGCTAAATACGAATTAGGAAATTTCTGTGAACAATATGGCTTACCTCCTGTTGCCCCTTCTCATCGTAAAAAACATAGGTACAATAAACATAAATCATCTTACAAATATTCTCATAAGTATAAAAAGAATTATTCACCTTCAAAATCAAATGATAAATTTATACTAAACCCAAAAAAAAATATTATAAAAAATCCCATACAAAATCTAAATCTACTAAAGACATTACTTGTTATAACTGTGGTAAAAAAGGTCATTATTCTAATAAATGTAAAGAAAAACAAAAATTGAAAGATAAAGTTAATCAACTCCAAATTAATGATGAATCCAAACATCAATTATTTGAAATCTTCCAATTAAACCAATCTGATAATAATTCTTCTTCTGATAATCCTAATACCTCATCTGAATACCATTCACCTAGTGATGATTCTGCTAATAACATTGAATTAGGATGTAATGATATTTGTTGCAAACCAGTTAAACAAATCACTGTTCTTACTAAACAAAATCAAGAAGAAACTGCCCCTATTGAATTAATTGGTCGATTAGATGATCTCCAGTTAAAACAAAAGTATACTGACAAATTAAAATCTTTACTTACTAACAGTGATCATAAACCAAAGCATGATAAACCCATTATTAGCTTATCTAAAACTTTAGAAAGATTTAAAAATAAACAAAAAGAAGTTACAATACAAGATTTACAGTGTGAAATTAATCAAATTAAACAAACTATTAAAGATTTACAAAGTAAAGATAGAGCTTTAGAAGATGAAATTATTACATTAAAACTCAATCAAAGTTTAGATAATTTCCAAGAAAAAGATGATAAAACTCCCGATGAATCTGAACATGAATCTGAACATACTAACCCGGATAATCTTTTGTTTGATAATAGATCACATCAATCCCATAATCTTGAATCTAATAGATTAAATCTTATCAATAAAATCCATATTCAAAAATGGTATTCAAAAGTCAAATTAATTATTAATGATTTTGAATTAAATATTATTGCCCTAATTGATACTGGTGCTGATCTTAATTGTATTCAAGAAGGTTTACTCCCTACAAAATATTATGAGAAAACTAGTGAACAGTTAACTTCTGCTAATGGTAGTAAAATGCATATTAAATATAAATTACCTAAAGTTCATATATGTCAAGATAATGTTTGTTTTAAAACATCATTTGTTTTAGTCAGAAATATGACTGATAAAGTTATTTTAGGAACACCATTTATATTTTTATTATATCCATTTACTACATCTAGTGAAGGAATAACTACTCAAGCTTTTGATCAAATTGTTACTTTTAATTTTTATCTCCACCTGAAATTTTAGAATTAAATCAATTAAAAGACTGTTCTATTTCTCAATCTATTAATCGATTAACTCGTCAGTTACGTTTTCTTAAAGAAGAAGTCAATTATAAAAGAATTGAACAACAATTAACTGATCCTGTTATTATATCTCAAATTGAAGAATTTAAATTAAAATTAGAAACAACTGTTTGTTCTACTTTACCTACTGCCTTCTGGCATAGAAAAAAACATGTAGTTACATTACCATATATTAAAAATTTTAATGAACGACAAATCCCTACAAAATCCCGACCTATTCAAATGAATCATGGATTAGTTGAAATGTGCAAAAAAGAAATCAATGAATTATTAAAAAATAGAATTATTAGTCCAGTAAATCACCATGGTCTTGTCCTGCTTTTTATGTAAATAAAAATGCTGAACTAGAACGAGGTGTCCCTCGCTTAGTTATTAATTATAAACCATTAAATAAAGTTTTAGAATGGATTCGCTATCCAATTCCTAATAAAAAAGACTTAATCAAAAGACTTAGTCAAGCTGTTATTTTTAGTAAATTTGATTTAAAAAGTGGTTTTTGGCAAATTCAAATTCATTCTAAAGATAGATATAAAACTGCTTTTACTACACCCTTTGGTCATTATGAATGGAATGTTATGCCTTTTGGACTAAAAAATGCACCTAGTGAGTTTCAAAATATAATGAATGATATTTTCAATCCATTTAGTCATTTTTCCATAGTTTATATAGATGATATTCTTATTTTTTCAAAATCAATTAGTGAACATTGGAAATATTTTACCACTTTCTTTTATACTATTAAAAGTCATGGTCTAGTCATATCTGCTCCTAAGATTAAATTGTTCCAAACTAAAGTCAGATTTTTAGGATATGATATTCACCAGAATACAATTCTCCCTATTAGTCGCTCTATTGAATTTGCTTCTAATTTTCTGATGAAATTCTCGAAAAAACCCAGTTACAACGTTTTCTAGGATCCTTAATTATATTGCTGAATTTTATAAAGACCTTAGGAAAACTTGTCAACCCTTATTTGATCGGTTAAAAGACAATCCTCCCCTTGGTCTCCTACTCATACTGCTATTGTTAAACAAGTCAAACAATATGTCAAGTCTCTTTCTTATCTTGGTATTCCTATTGAAAATTCCTTTAAAATTATTCAAACCGATGCCTCTGATATTGGTTATGGTGGCATCCTTCTCCAACAAATCACTCCTCAGTCATCTGAACAAATTGTTCGATTTCATTCTGGTGTCTGGAATAAAGCACAAAAGAATTATAGTACTATTAAACAAGAAATTTTATCTACTGTTTTATGTATTAGTAAATTTCAAGATGATATTTTAAATCAAAATTTTTTACTTCGTGTTGATTGCAAATCTGCTAAATATGTTTTAGAAAAAGATGTTCAAAATCTTGCTAGTAAACAAATTTTTGCTCATTGGCAATCTATTTTAAGTATTTTTGATTTTGACATTGAATATATACCTGGTTGTTCAAATTCTATTCCTGATTTTGTTACCAGAGAATTTTTACAGGGTGGATAGTGAGTTACATCATGCCAATTCCTTTTATTTCTTACCACAAACAGAAAATTACCCATTATAAATCCTTTGTTAAACACACTGCTCGTCGCCTTGCTATTCTCAAATCAACCCATTTACTTACTAAAAGAGCCCAATACATTCAATTTCATCGGATTAAAGCTCAGAAACAACAACTTGCTCATTATATTAACTGCTTACATGAACATACTGATCAATTAGATATCCTCAGTGGATGCTAATTTCTATTCATCTGTTTCACAGATGTCTCACCCAAGGCCTCCTTCCAAAGCTTTGGTTCCATCTAGTCAACCTTTTGCTCCTCATCTTTTGGAACTAGTCACCAAATACCATCTTGCTGAATTGGTTAACCGTTACCAAATTCTTGGTAACATTCCTAACCTAGTTATACATCTGCTTTGGCTACTGATCCTTTTGCTTCATCTAGTCAAGCAGTTACTCCATACCCTCCTAATCCTATTAAATCAACCCGATCTGATTATGCTAAATCCACCACTACTAATCTCTTTTTCAAAGAACCTAGTCACCCAAAGAGTCATACTGTTCATGATCTGGTTAAATCTTATTTCCCTCCTGGATGGCATTTTATTCCTCTCCATCCAGAAAAAACAATTACTTTCTATAAAGACATCCTGTTCAACCATCAGTCAATTGTGATTAAACCCATTTATGATCGCACTTACACAAATAAAATTGTGTACCATTTACTCTATATTCACAACTTTGTTTCTCTGGTCGATTGTGGTTCTCCTTACCAACTGCGAGATTTGCCTGGTCATTCAATTCAATATAGTTACTATGATTACATTGATGCTTTGTTCAAAGTCCTTTTGTATCAAAATGAGTCAAACAGTCACTATTTGTTTCTTCAATTTGATCAAAAGTTCAAATCCGAGTTACCTACTTGGTTTCTGCGATGGTGGACTCAGTATGGCGCTATTTCAGAAATCTTTCCATCTGTAATTATGGATTAAGTCAATTATTTCTCCACTGTTTTCTCATTCACTCCTCAGCAAAGGAAATTCCCTCCATTGCTTATTTTTATATCCAAATACAAAATCCCTTGGATATTCAAATGGCAATATCGTATTTCTGATGATGTTATTTACCGTCAACACATGGTTAAATGGTGGGATAATTTCAAAATTCCATGCATCATTGAAATTGTTCAAACTGAATTCCCAATCAACATACATGCTCCAACTCCTGCTATGGTTAAAACTCAGCAGATCCCAGCTGCTTCATTAACACAAGGAAGCCAACTTCCTCCAGTCAATCTTGGAAGCTCAACATCCAGTTCTTCCAAGCCTAAGTCATCCAAGTCAAAGCTTAAGTCCAAGTCAGCAAAGTCCATCACTGATCAGCCCAAATCAAAAGAAAAACCCAAGTCCAAGGTTAAGCCTAAATCCAAGTCATCCAAGGATGAGCTTCTTCAAATGGCTCGTCTCCTTATGGCCCAAGCCAAGTCAGATTCGGATAATAGTGATTCAGAAAACAATTCAGACAGTTCAAACTCTTCTGAAGGTTCAACTAATCAGGATCCTTCCGGGCCCCAGTTTCAAGATGCTCAGGACCCATATGCTTAATTCAGTCATTGGATTCTATATAGCTATAATTATCAGCTTCAATCAATACTCGTCTTTTGAGAAAAGCTGCTGATATATATATCTATGTTGATTCCCTCAGTCACACGCCTCCAAGCAATGAATAGTGAAAAAAAGTCAACTTTACTGTTCACTATTTATCAAAAAGTCAACATTACTATTCCTCATTCATCATGATTCATCCAACCGACAAATTCAACACAGTAAAAGGCAGCCATCAACTTTAGTCACTCACCGAAAGCAGCAGACAGCTCCCATGTGCTCCTGATGCTCTTTTTAAGTCAAGATCATTCACTCACAAGGCTTACAATTGTCGCTTTTGATTATAAAAGAGCCTCTTCAGTCAAGAAGAAGGGAGAGCTAGAAAAAATTGAGAGCATTCCTTTCTCAAGAATAGCTATCTCTGTAATTTTAATTGTTTTAAGCTATGTATTTTGAAGAATTGCTTGCTTCATTCCAGTAAACAATTGTAAGTTTTAATGTTTTAAATATTAAGTTTTATTTTATTACAGAAACAATATCAAAATTTGATTTAAATAAAATAAAATAAAACAGAAAATAAAAACCAACTTACTTGATTAATATTATGATCAAGTCTAGTGTTCGACACTGTGTCCTTAAGACAGATTCGTCCTCTCCACGGTGCTTTCAGAATACGGACGTCTATCTCCCAGGATAAAATGATCAATCAACGAATAAATGCAGCACTACAATTTAATTTATTCATACAATGGACACATGTTTGGTTTTGAATGAACAGATAAAACTATTTTGCCCAAATCACACCACGCCCCAGCCCAGCCCGCCCGACCAGACGGACGGCGCGTACGCGTATGGTGATTTTTAGGTCCAATGGGTCTAGCCATTTTGCCCATAACCTTCCTCTCTACAAAACTTGGGTACCCCTTGGGACACACCCCAAGTTCCAATCCTATGCCATATAAACCCACTCAAAACTTCCCACAAAATCAATGTGGACAAGCCATTTTTTCAAACCTTTAAGGATTTTTCACCAAAACTCCATTTCCATGGAGCACACTTTGGCTTCAATTTCTCATTCAACCGATAATGGTTTTAAGCAACCAAATATACCACGTGATTCACAATGCGGATTAGAACGCGTTACCACTTAGACCGCCAATGTTGGCGTACGGGTCCCACCTAAATAATAGACCAAAGTTAGGAAAAATTTCTGTTTTTACCCAGAATTTCCAAACCATTTCTAACATATTTTTTAAAAATAGATCATCTATTATTTATTTTTTTAGAGAAAAAATGATAAAATGAAAATATTACAATTATCAGATTGATTTAATTTTTTCATTTATAATATAGACCTTACAAAATAAAACAATCCAGATTATTGAAATGAGATTGTGGTGGGTTTCACGGGCTCCTCAAGTTCTTTCATGTTAAGCCTTATTGGGGATGTGGGTTGGCTTTTTGAATTTTAGCCTGGGGTTAAAAAGCCTTGTTTGGGATGGACTTTTTGGCTTTTTTGACTTTTTTGAGAGAAAAAAATGAAATAATTATGGTTTGGATGTGACACTTTGTCTTATTAGGCTAAAAAACTTATTTTATCTTTTTGTGACTAAAATAGTCCCAACCAACCCAAACCTTCATGCCAAACATAGCCTAGAAACCTAATCCTTTCCGTTTTGATGATCTGAACCGTTCATTTTATAAAATTCTCAATATATATCATGTATAAAAAAAAAATAGATCAATATAACCGTAAGATATTCATTTTATCATATTTAACTCCAAAAAAATGAATAGTCTACTTTCAAAAACTATATTTATCATCTATTTTTATGAGATAAATATGATAAAATGAAAAGTTTACAATTTTTGGATTGTAATTTTTTTTTTAAATGATGTACACTGAAGACCCTACAGTTTGGATCATCGAAATGAGACCGTGGTAGGCCCCACAGGCTTCTCAAATTCTTTTATATTGAGATATGAACATAAATAAGCCTAACCCTTTTCATTTTGATGTTTCGAACTGTTCATTTTGTAAAATCCTCAATATATATCATCCATGAAAAAAATTAGATTGATATGATAATTGTAACATATTCATTTTATCATGTTTGTTTATAAAAAAAAATGGATGATTTATTTTCAAAAATATATTTTCGTTTATTCTTTTAGGAAATAAATGTGATAAAATGAAAATGTTAGGATTTTTTGATCAAATTAATTTTTTTCATGGATGATATACATTGAAACTTTTCAAAATGAACTGTTCAGATTATCAAAATAGGACCGTAATGGGTCCTATAAGCCCCTCAAATTATCTCATTTTGATATGTGAATGTAAAAAAAATATGACTCATTTAATACTAATAGACATTACTGTGCAAATTTGGATCAAAGATAAGGATGAAATACTATATCTAGATTTTTATCAGTTGAACCACACAATTTTCTATTGGACAACGATTCTAAATTTTTAAGTTTCAAATTTCAAATTTATAGGACAATAGATTTTTTTAAAATCAATATTAATTTTTGATTGAGAAACTTGACTAGACTTTCCAATTATGAATACAGCATTTAAATTAGAGTAAAAAAGTTCTTAGTTTTATAGTTGGAGAAAAATATGACACATCAATATATTTGTAATTTTAGTAATTTAAAAATTCAAAAAATTGAGAAAAATATATATAAATATTTGATAAGTTAAACTTAATTATGTTTAAATATAATTGCATTAGTAAAAAAAATTAAGGAAAATTAGGAAGAGGTTCTCTGTATAAGAGTTTAAGGACAACAAAATTAATTTTGATAGCTAAGGTCCCTAAGATTTAAAATTTTAGAAGGATAATGACAAGTTTTGATATACATGGATCAAAATATCATTTTAATAATGAAAGCCCTAATTTTTTTCCTCTAATTTTTTACCACTCGTCTCTGCCTCTTCACGATCTATCTTTGGTACCACTTCTACTGTATCTCTGGTGTCATCATGTCACGACCCCATTTCGCCCCTAGTAAATGGTGTCGTGATGGCCAGCAATCCGAGATTACCAAAGGCCAACTTACAAAAATTCACACACAATCAGAGTATACATATAGGGCTTATATGTGCGGAAGCAAATTTAAATCTAAGTAGTCCATAAGAGCTGTGCATAGATCAAATGAAATGACATACATCTTAACATGGTTTTACAACTTGAATACAAATAAAATATAGTACATGTTACATCCTGATCAAAAGGCTTCTCAAGCTGAAATATACAAAAAGAAATGAGTTACAAACTAAGAAGCATAATCTTCAAGATGATGCAAAACATGAATCAAAACATCTCGCACATAACATCTTAGGCGTCACTGCCTTCTTGCTCGTCACCTACATATATATAAAGGGGAGGGTGAGCTTGGATACTCAGTGAATGATATTAGTAATAAAGGTTTGAATGAATGATATCCGAGATCTTTATCAAAACAATACATATCATAGCTTGTAACAAAACATGAGATGAATCAAGTTCATCAATCAAAGTCTTTCAAAGCTTCTTGGATGTTTAATAACATCTACATAATACAAAGGATGACATTCCTGACAAAACAAAGGAATAACCGACTCGGAATCGATTAGACAAACCCACCCGTACAAGACCGTCGGCGATACCATTCGTACATGACCGTCGATGGCAGAGATATCTCAAACAAAGGTGCTACATAGGCTTAACGTCCTCTAGCACGAAAGGACCTTCCAAGAATGTCATCAAAACAAACATAATACTTGATACAAAAGCTAGTGGATAATCATTCATGCTTGATCAAATACTTTTCCCAAAACAAAGCAAAGCAAAGCTTTATCAAAATATTATAACATAGCTTTATTAAAAATACCACTCACATAACTCTTCGGATGTAGGGATTAAGGCAAGGATGCAAGACCTACAAATACATAATAAAAGTCCACTGAATGCACTTCAAGAAGACAAGAAGGAATGCTCAAAGATGGTTATGAAATGCACTTTCAAAACAAGCCTTACATGAGGGTAAAGATCCCGGCATTTCTTTCCAAAACCAAGTCAAGACAAAGCAAAACATGTGCTGGGAGTTAAAACACTGTTTTTCTTCTAGGGAAAACATGCTGGGTACCAACCAGGTCTTGGAATGGATGCACAGAGATGATCTAGGCAAAAGTGGCCTAGTTGGGTGAACTCAGGGGGTCTTGGCTGAGGTCCCACACCTCTTGGCCAAGGTGTGGTCTCCTAGGCCTAGGTGTGCGGCTGCTTGCCGAGATGTTACAAGGTGCCGGCAAGGGTGTACCAAGGTCGGCCTAGGTGTGTGGTGGTTGGCCTAGGTGTGTGGTGGTCGGCCTAGGTGTGCATGCAAGATAGGCTAAGGTGCAAGTGATCATGCAAGGTAGGCCAAGGTGAGATACGATGTTTGGCCTAGGTGTGAGATCTAGGCAAGAGTGGGTCTCAGTGACCACACTTAGGCAAATGAAGTCTGGAAATCTGGGTTTCCTCTTGAAGAACATGAAGGACATAAACATGAAGAACATGAATGCTAAAATCATAACTTTTATTCCAAAATCTGAGATTTCATGAGATGAGTTCAAAAACATGGACCTGGGTACCCGTACTTGGAGATTTCATGAAAACAAACATGAAGACATGGATCTTGATACAAACTTTCGGATCAAAACATGGTTTTTCTTCAAGAACACATGAACATCACTTTCTCTTTCTAAAACAAACTTTAAATCGATGCATGGCTCATGAATCATGCTAGATCATGTAATGTGATCAGATTAACATAAAAAACAACAAGAGTAGATCAAGAATCTAACCTCAAAACATGGATCTAACGGTTGAAGGTGTGAAGATCAAGCTTGGAATCTAGCTCTCTCACTCTAAGAACTTCTTCCTCTTTCCTAGAGCTTCTCTCTCTTCTAGGGCAAAGATATAGCAAATGATATGTTTTCTCTACTGCTAGCTGACTTAACCCTCTGTTGGGACACGTGGCAACGTCTGGTTGGATCTCCTTAAAAAGGTACCAGAATGACAAGACAAGAGTATAACAAAGTGTGTATAACAAGTAAGGTGGCATGGGTACTCTGACAAGGCAATGATCTCGGATTAGGACATAGGCTTCGGCAAGTAAGGTCTCACTGATCTTGGCCAGGAAGGATAACACTTGGCCTAGCTGTGCCACACCTCGGCCTAGATGTGCCACACCTCGATCTAGGTCATACCAGTCCAGGAACAAGATCACTAGGTGCAAGGATCAAAGATCTAGGACGCCTAGATGATAACATCTCGGCCAATATGCCTAGGTGATGGTGGAGGTCAACCAAAGTGGTTCCAGGATGGTCCTAGGTGTGAGAGGTTCAAAGGTGTGACCTAGGCTTGAGACAGCAAAGATAGATGACCTAGGCTTGAGATGACCTAGGCTTAACATGACCTAGGCTTAAGATAGCAAGCAAGGAACAAAGCATGCATATAACACTTAGGCAAAACACATAAGCACAAAACAAGACAGGGACCTTTATAGGCAAAACAAGTCAAAGTCTACAAATGCAAGCTTAACAAGACAAAATCATGCAAATGCACATGAACGTGGCTAAGACAAGAATGAGAGTTATTACACATCACCACATCCATCGATGTTCTTTGAAAGTGATCTCTTTAATTTTAAACAATTTGATCTTTATACTTTCAATTTTGTTGCAATTTGATTCTTCATTACTTACAATTAGAATTTGAAATGTAAAAAGACCATATATAAAACTAGAGAGATCAAAATATTAACAACACATGATGGAGAGACCACATTACAACAAAATTGATAATGTAGAGATTAAATTGTTCAAATTAAAACTACGATCAATAGTGTAATTTAGCTAAAAAAATTTCATCAAAATAGTTCGTACATTTTTTATCACAAATAATTCATAATATCTATACCATGCTATTTAAGAGCGCACACACCATAATAAGTTCGTCCATTTGCCACAAAATCACATAGGTAACATAAGAAAATGGCTTAACATTTTTTACGAGATGATCCTTTTAAAGCCTTTTTTGGGGAGGCAAAAAAAAGTCAGCTTATTAACTTATTGGTTAATTTGGATCACATCACTTCTATATTTTTTTGCACATTTTTCATAATAAGCTAATAAATAAATAATAAAAAAAACATCACTTCCCAAAATAGACCTAAAAATGTACATCACAAATTTCTTCTCAATTGTAATATCCAAAACTAAACTTACTCTTAAAATGAATGGATGGTTTGAAGTCATTTCCGCTAAGATACAGAGACTTGTTTGATTGGGAGGATTGGGGGGGGGGGGGGACTATCCACTATTTGGACTTGAGTCCAAATAGTGTTCCTTATCCGCCGTTTGATTTTTTTTTAGTCCGGCGGACTTCATGTCCGGCCGGACTCCATGTCCCCCATATGGGGGACTATCCTGTCCTGGGGGGGGTGTGGGACAGAAAGTGGGGGACTAATCACTGTTTGGATTAGATGATGAAATGACCATTTTGACCCTCTACTATTTAATTATGTATTATATTTAATAAAATTCAATAAAATTTAAATGTCTCAATTTAAAAATAAAATAATTTTATTTAACTTTTTATTGATGTTTTATTTATTAATTTTTTGAAATAATTTTTTATGGATATTTTATTGATGTTTTATTTTAAAATTTTGTTTATGTTTTATTTAATTTCATTATTTAAATTTAATAGATGTTTTATTTAATTTCATTTTTTGATTATTATTTTTTTTAAACAAATTTATTTAAAATCTTAATTAAAAAAAATAATATATATTTTTATTGATATTTTATTTATTTATTTTTTTAAAAAAAAATAAATTTATTTAATTGTGTAAAAAATAAAATAAAATAATTTATTATTTAATCTAACTAAAAATAATTAAAATATTAAAGATATGTTCATTTATTAAAATATTAAAACAAATTTAATTAAAATATTAAAATAATTAAAATAATTAAAAACAATTAAAAAAGGGTAAAATAGTCATTTGTTCATTTATTCTATCCAGTCCGTCCAACCAAACGTTGGATTCACTAAAAATAGTCCGGGGGATTCACAGTCCGGACATCTAATCCATGAAAAAACAAACACAGGATACATATCCAATCCAACCAAATAGTCCGGGGGATTCCATCCAGGACTCAAGTCCGATGGATTCTAATCCCCTTTTTTCCAGTCCCACCGGACTAATAGTCCATTGTTTGTTTGAAAAATTTTGCTCCGGACTAATAGTCCCCTCGGACTATTAGTCTCACAAATATAGGACTATTCTATCCCATGGGGGGGTGTAGGATAGAAATCATGGGATTGGTATCCCATGGGATTATTTTGTGAAATGTCCATTTTACCCTCCATGCTATTACTTAGTAAACAATTAGAAAAGGATAAAATAGTCTTTTGAACATTTATAAATTATTTTTTTAGTGTTGTTAATTTAAAATTATATATTAAACAAAAATTTAAATTATAAATTATAAATTAAATTTAATTAAAAATAATAAATTAAAAATTATGGCCTTATAAATTAAATTTTTTTAGTGTTGTTAAAAAATTAAATTTACATATTAAATAAAATTATTTTTTTAGTGTTGTTAATTTAAAATTATATATTAAATAAAAAAATATAAATTATAAATTAAATTTATTTAAAAATAATAAATTATGAATTATGGCCTTATAAATTAAATTTTTTTAGTGTTGTTGAAAATTTAATTTATATATTAAATAAAATTTTTTTTATTGTCGTTAATTTAAAATTATATATTAAATAAAAAAATATAAATTATAAATTATAAATTTAATTTAATTGAAAATAATAAATTAAAAATTATGGCCTTATAAATTAAATTTTTTTAGTGTTGTTAAATTATAAATTATAGATTACAAATTTAAAATTATATATTAAATAAAAATTATAAATTACAAGGATAAAATAGTCTTTTGAACATTTATCCTTCTCTATAATATCTCAAACAAACATGAGATTCAATAGAATAGTCCAATCCATACCTCTAATCCCATGACTAAACAAACATAGGATATAAATTTAATCTAACCAAATAGTTCCGGAACAATGTATCCCAAGACTAATAATCTGATAGATTACAATCTCCCCTTATCCAGTCCGTCCAAACAAACGCACCCTTAATGTTTAAAGTCCACCAAGAGATAGTAGAATACTACTATTTAGTGATTGTCAGTCAAGGACTTCAAGATTGCTTAATTGCTTAAGCTGGATAGCCTTTCAAAACCTGTAGAAGAATTTGAACGAGTAAATGCATAGTAACGATATAGCAATTGATAAGTAAATTTAGGAGTTGTTTGGGAAGAGATAGATTAGTATACTTTTTTATTTTTTACAAAAAAATGTGAAATATGGGTTGAATTTGAAGTGATGTGATTTAAATAAGATAATTGTGACCTAAATAGAATAATGTGCTAAGATAGCATGTGCTATTTTAGCATATGTCAAACAACCACTTAGTATAAAAATCAAGCATATAAAAAAAAAAAATTAAAAATATTGTGAATAAAATCATTATAGAATAATATGACGCATTTTGATTTCATAAGTTGAAACAAAAATTCTATGGCTTACCGTCTAGTTAAGTTGTATTTTCGTTTTTGTTTCATGTGTACAAGTTTATTTATTTGTATATCTTTAGTACTATCACATAAAATTTATAGGGTTAAAAGTAAGGTAATTGGTTATTGACAATCTGAAATAAGCCTTTCTTCTTAAATTGAAAAAAAATGTCATTATAAAATCAATTTAAAAGTAAAGGAAGAATATCAATGAAGAAAGGTGATCAACTATTTTTTTTTTTTTTTATAAATTCCAAATCAAAAAATAATAGACTAAAACCAATGATTTTTCGATAGAAGGTTTTTTAGAAAATATTTAAAAACTCAATTTTTAAAAGAAATATTTTGAAGGTGCTTCTAAACATGCTCTAGTTACTTTTCTCACTCCTAGACTTGGGTGTATTTAGAACTACTTCAATTGTTGAGTTTAAAAAAGGTAATTATTGTAGTCCTATTAATTAAACTTATTTTCACTTAGCTTTTGTGCATTTCTAACTAGACGCTTACAAGTTACACCTATGATATAAATAAAAATGAAATATTAGTTTCTCTATTGAAGATAACTAGTGAAAACCGTGTTATGCATGGAATATGAGAAAATTAACAAAATATTTTTATGTAAAATAATATAAATAATTCGATTTTTGTATGAAAATTATGAAAACAAAAAAAATATTAAAACCTACAATTTAAGTTTCACGATTTTATTACAATTTATGTATCAATTTTTAATTTGTCACAATTTCAATGTATAACTTTCAACCCCTTGTTAGAGTTGTAAATTCGGACAAGTTCAATCCAATCAACTCGAGTCAAGCTTGGAATTTTTTAAAAATTGGACAATAATTTTTAATTCGGTGAGGAACTATGTAAAATTCAAAAATTCGAATAAATTTGAGTGGAGTTGGACAAAAACACCAAATAACCTGAGCAATCGAAATAAAATTGTATATATAAATATATAAAATTATTTGCTAATTTATTTTTTAATAATAAATAAGATTAATTAAAAGTTTAATATTAATGAACAAAAGCAAAAGGAATATGCTTTAGTTTTTTCAATAGAATTTTTTTATTATGTTTAAAAAATACACCTTTTAGAAAAGGATCATCGAATAAGTTGATATTAGAAAAATGACATTTTATAATGGTATAAAATAATTTAAATATTATAAAATTAAATTTCCTTACAAAATAAAAGTATCAGATAAAATAAAAAAATAAAAAAAAAAGTAAGAAGAAAATTTAGAATGACATTCTCATTTGACCTGAAAATAATTCTAGATGACAATAAATTATCACCTATAGCCCTCATTTTTTTAATAAAAAAAAGATATTTCACGAATCATTACTTTTAATAGAAAAATAACATCTATTTCTATTTTGTTTTAGCAAAAGTTACTTTTTAGCAATTTGAGTAAAAAAAATTTCATTTTTTATTTTAATTTGTTTAATTGACAATTGAGATTAAAAAAAAAAAAAACAGGATCCACCATATTTCACAAGTGCTAAAAAAGTCTAGATGAACAATAAATAAAATATTTGAGACCCACAAAAAACCCACAATTGTACCCACAATAATATGGTATCATATGTGTCATCTTTTAATTTGCTATAAACTCAATGACATGGGGCTCAACTCCTTTGCCACATTATTGTAGCTGAAAGTATGAGCATGTAGTTGAAAGTACGAGCATGTAGCATTGTTAGAACAATAAATTATCACATGTAATTTTTTTTATTATATAAAAAAATAAATTTCTCCAACCATCACTTTGAACAGAAAATAATGTTTATTTCTTTTCAATTTTAGCAAAACTCAATTCTTAACTATTTAAGCTAAAAAAATTATTATTTTTTATTTTAATTTGTTTAATTGACAATCGAAATAAATAAATAAATAAATTAATAGAATCCACCATGTTTGGCAAGTGTTAAAAAAATCATTCATTTTCTTAATGTTTTTGTCTTTTGTTAAAAAAATTGTATTAAAAAAAATTTATTATTCAAGCTCTTGTAGTTTAAAAGGATATAAAAAAATTTGTAAAATTTGAAACCAAATATATATATATAAGCTTTTAATAACGATTGATAATTTAAACACGTGTATTTAATGACATATTATTTTTAGACTAATAATATTATGGTACATCATTATGACACATGTGAATATTAATCTCATTCTAATTGTAATAACATAATTTAAAGAAGAATTTAAATTTAAAATTTTATTTTATAATTCAATAAAACATGCATAAATTAAGGAATGAATATTGATCTTATTCCAATTATGGTAATATAATTTAAGGAAGAATTTAAATTTAAAATTTTATTTTAAGAATATAAAATTAATTTATAGACCAATCATATTGTGACACATATTAACAAAAATTAAACAAAACAAAAAAAAAAAATTGAGAAAAAAGAATTGCAACTTTCAACCTTAATAAGATGATAACTGTAGACACTCCATTTTTGACCGTCCTCAAGACTTGAACGTCATCGTTTGAACACTCGATGATTTTGTATGTTCATGTTCGTTTTGAGTGCCCGAAGTTCTTGGCGGAGCGCCTTGCCTTTAAGCCTTTGAAACTTATTTGTTTTGTGCTTGGTTGTGGACCAAGAGCTTGTTGTTTCAAGTTTGGAGGAGAGGGTGGCCTGTCGGCCATGACTTGTGCCTGTCGGCCATCAATGGTGGCCGGTTGGCTACCAGTGGTGGCCGACGGCCACCAGTCTTTTTTTCTAGATATTTGTTTGCCAGTTGTGCCAACTGTTGCTCACTGAGCTGCATCTTCACACACGTGTATGGTGGGATGTATACAAGCTCAAACCTTGATTTTCTATATATAGGGGGTGTCCTCCCCCATTTTTGAGGGTTAGACATTTTAAAGGAAAAATCTCTCTCTCTCTAGAATTCTCTTTCTCTTGATATTTTGCGCTTTGTAGTTAGTTTTCTCTACACTTTTGTACATCAACCCTTAACCAAACACCCTCACCTTTGGGCTGAGATAACTTAGGACCTTATTTGAGCTCTTGAAGGAGGTTTGAGCTTGAAATTGTGGTTGTTTTGTGCTGTGCTTCAAAGGTATAGAACTTACCTCATTTAAGTTTATTGTGCATGCTTGCTTTACCATCCTTTTCAACTATTTTAAGGCTGTTTTTAAAGTATAAAAAACTTTGTTTTTGAGGCATAAAAATGGTAGTTTGAGTCTTTGTGAGTTAGGGGGTTGTCCCCCCCTTTTTGTTCCTTGGCTTGTGAAGCTTTTTGTGCTATCTTTTCTCACATTCAAATCAGAATTTTTGGGCCTTTTAACCATTGAAAATCAAATTTATTTCAGTGACAAAAACCTTCTTTTGAAGTCCAAAATTGGAGGGGTTAGCCTCATCTCCTTGTATCTTGTTTGCATGCCTAGATAGCTTAACATGTGAGCATGTTTTTCTAGCATTTTGTAGTTTGATCTTAGCATGTTTTTTCCTCTGATTTGGGCTGCTTTAGCTCTGTTTTGGCCTGTTTGGGTTGTATGAGTAGTCTTTTGCATAGTTGTAGTGTAAAGGGCTTCACTAGTTTAGTGTTTTAGGCCTCTAAACATGAATTGCTTGAGTTGCTTGCATGTTGTAGTGCTATTTTGCATGTAATTTCAGCATCATAAGCTCTGTCACATACTCTTTTGCTTCACTCTTTCATTTTCTTTGAGGGTTAGTTAACCTTCGGGTTGTGTTTAAGCTTGAGATCGGGGTTCGTGCTTAATTGTTTCAATCATCTTTTGAGGGTTTCTACTAACCAAAGGCATGACCTCTCTCTTGCCTTAAATCATCCCTTGGTTGACATCTCTTTCATTAGAGGACACTCACCTTGGACTTAATCAATTAAAGGATGGATTGGTAAGTTAAAATGAGTAAATAAAAAATGAACTGGTAAAAGAAACAAGATAAAGCATCTTTTGTGTTACATTGCATGTGTTTTGATTGGATGTTAATTCGAACACAAGGAAAATGGGACGTTTCATACTCAAAGTGATGAAACGTGCCACTTTCCTTGGTCACCATTACCCTTGATCATGCATGATAGGGTAGTGGTTTTGTTGAGTCTTGTCTTGCACTCATTAAGCTTGTACAAGCTTGGTTCCTTATCCATCATGCATGGAAAATGCTTGGTTGATGGTCTGAGGGCCAAGAATTACACTCTTTTGAACTTGTGTAATGATAAGGGGTGTAACAGTACACACAAACCTGTGAGAATAAACTGTTTTGCTCTGTCTGCTCTCTATTGCAGCAAAAAGTGGAGTTCATGTCATCAGTGGCCGACCGGCCACTAGTGGTAGCCGACTGGCCACCATTGGTAGCGACAGGCCCCCTGTCGGCCACCAATGAAAATTCAGCAGTGTGCTCCTGAGGTGGAGCAGAGGTATTCTGGAAGTTGGCACATTTTTCAGTGTTCAAATGTGCAAACAGAGGCATTCAGTGGCAAGGCGATGGCTTTTTCGGGGTGAAAACCGAGCATGCATGCATCCCTCGCCTCTCGAGGCCATTTAACTGCTTTATTTAGTTAATTAGTGGTAGCTAATTTACTTGCTTTGCAATTAGTTAGTTAAAGCGTCTAGCTAATTAATTCATTTTGTAATATTTAGTTAGCTTAGAATAGCTAGTTAATTCAAATGTTGTAAATAATTAGTTAGATTAACTAATTATTCGTTTTCAGTTTGTAATAATTGGTTAACTAGAATAGTTAATTGGTTTCAAGTGTTGTAATAGTTAGCTTAATTAGCATAGCTAGTTAGTTTATTCATTCGGACCATCCTTCGTGAGGGCGTAATGTTGTAATAAGTGTGCGTATGTATGTGTATATCTTCCAACCCCACGTCTTTCTCCCTTTTATTTAATCGCTTTTGATGGTTAGATTAGGAGCATATATCAATTAGCATATCGCATGCTTGCATTCATTCATTTGTATTGCATGCACCGAGGCTCGGCGCATCATTCAAACTGCATTGTCATTTCAATTACTTCAATGAATACATGTTTAAAAGCATGCTATCAAATTGTTGTAAACGAGCATGTTAGGTAGCCAAGCCTATCTTAGTTGTATTATTGCATGTGTTGCATTAGTCATTTTGTATAGTTAGGATCATGCATCTTTCTAACTAGTTTTTGTTTTGGCTTGGAGTATTCGGTAAGTTTTTATGCTTTAGCATACTTGCATGAGTGTGATTGCCATATTGCCATGATTCGCATGCTTGCCATGAGGTTATGTGCTTAATTGCTAAACTGTTTGAATGACTGTGGATGAAGGTTTGTTGTTTGAATTGGAACAATTCGATAAATGTATGTTTAAGCCCACTTTGTTGTGGCAAAATCATGTTTTACGCCCACTATGTTTGGTGGCAAATTCAAACTATTTTCAGAAACAAAACATGAGTTGAATTGTTCCAAGTCTTGTGACTAGTCTATACTTGTATGCGTGCGCATCACATAGTAACGTTAGAATAATAATCAGAATAAGAGCACATAATGTTTATAAAAAACATATTATGATTAGTAGAGGCCGATCTTTGATCGGGCGAGCAGGGGTGCTCATTTCACGATCTTCCCCTTCGTATCCAAGTTCCCGAGCCGAGGCAACTTTGGTGATGACAGACACGTGGCCTTTGGCACGAGTCATGGTTTCCTAAATTTCCCCAAAATAAAATATTTAGGTGGCGACTCTGTATCTGGCAAAGCAGTCCAATTTTGGCATTATTTGATTTAAAATCGATTTTCCAAAAAGATTTGCCGGATTTGGACTCTTTGGTGTTATCAGTTTCACATTACACTTTGTGAATTAGATTCAGAACCGTGACAGGAGTCCGAACTGTAGGGCTTTCTTTCAAACCTTCCGAAAGGGGGCGCAAAAAAAGTCGAGCTACAATAACGTTTTGCAATCTATATATATTAAGGAAAATGAGATTTTTAATGAACATAGTCTTGTGAAGCTCAAAACTCTCATACCATTTTTCTAAATTTCTTATTTTTTAAATAATTAAAAAATCTTCTATTAACTAGCTTTTATTGAATCATTTAAAAAATAATCTTATTATTCCTTCATTTACACATTTCAAAAGGAAAGTTAATTAATCCATTAAAAATTTTAAATTTAGAAATTTAAAAAGGAAAGTTAACTAATCAATTTTGAAATTTAAATTTTTGTACCACTAAAATATAGGAATCGTCTTTCATAGATTTTTTCTCTTCATGTTTAATAGTTTTATATGTATCGACATTTTAGTTGCTACCTTAAAGATTAGTGATACAATCAAAGAAAATGGGTTAGTCTTAAAGTTTTAAAATAAAATTTTTATGTTAGAATTTGTTCAAATGTAATTATCTTAATATTTATAAATATTTTGTATTGATTGATAAAAAGCACTGTAAACATTAAGATTATTATTATTACTTTTTTTAATGATATTGAGTTATTAAAATATGATATATTATAGGCTTAAACCAAGAATTGTTGAAAAAAATAGACTCGAACTAGATTTTCTAGACTAATTTTTAATATTTAATCTAATATTGGAATCCTCAAACTAGCTCATACCGGTCACGAACCAATAAAGACATTTTTTAATGATTAAGTGAATGTCACGTTGGCATAAATATTGAGTCGGCTAGCTTCTAACTCACTTCTAATATTTAGTCAAATACCACAAGTCAATCTTAATTCATTTTTACGAAAAAGTTATGACATAAGATAATTTACAATTTTGAGTAGACACATTTTTAGACTTTACAAAATAAGAAAAAATTAATATATTAACAAATGTAATTTACTACTATCATATGCTAAATTAAAATTACAAAATTTATAAAACAGTGTATTTATATTTTATCGTAAATATGGTTTTTGTAATTTATCCTTTAATTTTTACCAATTAAATTATGACATGCAATTTTTTTATTAAGAACTTATAACACACAATTAATGACATCAGAATAAAAATCTTATCTTATGTGTAACTCTGATAAAAATAAATAAAATTTAATTGATTATAAATTATTTTAACTTAATATTTTAAATAAATTTTATATTATTATTTTAATTTAGAAACTAATTTTTGATTAGTTATTATACCCATGCATAGCACGGGTACTATGCTAGTTATAATAGTATATAGATAGATAGATGGCTATATTAGGAAAAATTACATCGGTATTCCTTACATTTTGCTTTTTAAGTCATTTTGGTCAATGTAATTTCAATTAACTTGATTTTAATCCTTAATTTTAGATTATGTGTCAATTTGATATAATTGATAATACCGATTATGATTTTTAAAGAAAAATAGTCACTAAGTTAATTGAGGTTAACTCACTGAGTTAAACAAATTTATAATTTTGTCTATAAAAACATAACACATATCGTTTATGTGCATATTTTCTATATAAAAATTGTAATTAATTGGACCAAATTGATATAAAATTATAAATTTATAATAAAAAATTGAATCAATTAAAATTAAATAGATGAAAATGATACAATGACCAAAACATAAGTACTACTAGTATAATTTGCCTTTTTACGTAATTTTTTTGGTATGCTCAATGATAGTCATAGGGATAGACAATTGCACCATTTTTTTGTCTTCTTTGTAATAAAACTATTCTATCACAATGAAAGAAAATAAAAGAAAAAAGTTTTGAAAGGCATAAATAGTTCAACAAATATGTGTACATGTGCCTAAACGTAGTCTGGTATTTTTAAAATTTGGAAAGAGTTACAATGTTGTGTGAAGAAATTTGGACATATTGCAAGATTTTAGTAAAGGTGAAATCAAAATTTAATAATTTGCAATATAAATTCAAATTTTGGATTTGATTGGACAATTAAGAAAAAGTTGATCTACTCATATGGGGAAAATAAAATAGTAATTATGCAAAATAAATATTCATAATTTTTATGAAAGATTTTCTATACAAATGGTAATATATTCTTAAAAGAACAATCAATCCAGAAAGTTTGAAAAACAATTTCATATACAATAAGTAATGAAATGTTTATATTTAAATTCCGAATAAAAATAGTTAATTTAAATAACTTTTAAAATTTCCATATTATTAAAAGAATATGAAAAGCATCACTATCTTTAAACCATTCAATTTTAAATAACCTTTGATGCTTCTTGGATAACTTTTTTCAAATTGATTTTGTATTCCTAAATAAGTGTATTTGTATTTTGATTTTGTATCCCTAAATTATCTAAACTGATTTTGTATCCCTAGCCTTACCCCAGCAACCTAATCTTTGAGGCTCCTACAAAAGAATCCTAATCGTCATTTTGTTCTTCCGCCATGCTGCCTAACATGCACTCCGGTAGCGGACGCTGCTTCCCCGTGGTCATTGACCAGCCCTCCTCCACTACCAGGGGCCGTAGCTGCGGTAGTGGCTGTGAAATCTCGTATTTTTGAAGTGTTAATATTTTAGTGAGAAGCATTAATGATTTATAATAACATTTTGGTGATTTATTAAATTATACACTTAAACAAAATTTTCAAATCATAAAATTAAGCCCTAATCCTCATAATTTAGATAAAATATATTTGAACCCCCTGGAAAATCAAAGAGTGTTGTGTTCACCTTGAACAAAGATTATTGAGGAAGCTTTGAAGAATTATTGAAGAAGCTTTGATAGATTATTGAGGAAGTTTTGATGAATTGTGGAAGAAGCCTTGATGGATTGTTGAGGAAGTTTTGATGGATTATTAAGGAGGTTTTGATGGATTACTAAGGAAGCTTAGGAAGCTTGGATAGATTTTTGAGGAAGCTTTGAGAAAATTATGGAGGAAGCTTTTGAACTCTATAAATACACCATTCCCCTCCACATTTTGGAACAAATAACACACTCACACACCACCTATATACACCCCACGGTTGAGAAAAGAGGAGAGTTATAGATTTTGTCAAGCCTTACATATCTTATGCCTTAGAATTCACCATTTTTGGACATCCATGGAGAAATATCGAGATTAAAGTGTTGGTGACGGAGGAGATTGATTTGAGGTAAACTGGAATCGTCCATTAACCAGATTCATAATTACTTACATTTCTTCCCTATTTGGTTGTTGCCATAAACCTAAAATCGTTCATTAACCATATTCATAATTACTAGCACTTCCTCCCTATTGGTTGTTCCAACAACATTGGAGCATGTGGATAAACCGATTTAGGAATACGCTAAACTCATTAATGAGTGTGACTAGGAATACGCCAAACGAACACTGGTTGATTGCATATAATTAATTACTCTCTTAGTAGCGCCACTTGATTACATGTCATCCAAAATTGCATAAGAAGATCATGTGTAGCTATTAACTCGTCCCCTAAGTGTTGATCTTCCTCAACATGTGGCCTAAATATCGCACTTCTTTGAGCATTTGCTATATTTTGGATATCTAACCACGAAGTTGCATTTGAGAACAACATTACATTCAACGGATACG
This sequence comes from Camellia japonica, assembly GCA_030407325.1. Taxonomy (NCBI): domain Eukaryota; kingdom Viridiplantae; phylum Streptophyta; class Magnoliopsida; order Ericales; family Theaceae; genus Camellia; species Camellia japonica. Next base: position 71,974,268 of record JAPPVO010000013.1, on the reverse strand, counting down.
TTGGCGTTCCTATCCAACCAAACTCATCTATCAACCTAGCAATGGTTTGTACATCATCTTTTGTGACAATCGGGATTTTTGGCTTTTGAACTAGCGGTCTACCTAAGTTATGGAGCAACCTTGTCCTATGTCTTAGTAATAAGTTTGAATTTAACCACAAAGAATGTGCTTATCCAAATTCTGTAAGGCGCAAATATCCATTCGTTTGTTGTTGAAATTCTAGCCTTTTCCTATGTGCTACGTTTTCATTTTTCATTTACTGTCACTGTCAACAATAAAACAATAATCAATACAAAATTAAATAACAATTAAACTATATAATTATTTGTTACTAAATATTAATAAAAATTAAACCATATAATTATTTGTTACTAAATATTAACGTTTCACTACACATTTTAGGAGAGCATGTCAAAAAAGCAAACGTCAAAGAGTACTAAAGTTGATAGCGGGCATTGTTAATTGCTTTTTTGACATACTCTTCTCAACTGCGCAGTGAAATGTTAATATTTAGTAACAAATAATTATTTGGTTTAATCATTATTTAATTTTGTAATGATTGTTGTTTTATTCTTGACAGTCAATGTAAATGAAAAACGGAAACGTAGACACGAGGAAAGGGTAGAATTTCAGCAACAAACGAATAGATATTTGTGACTTACAGAATTTGGACAAGCACAATGTTTGTGGTAAAATTCAAACTTATTACTAAGACATGGGACAAGGTTGTTCCATAACTTAGGTAGACGGCTTGTTCAAAAGTCAAAAATCCCGATTGTCACAGAAGATGATGTACGAATCATTGCTAGGTTGATAGACGAGTTTGGTTGGATAGAAACGAGAACCAACCCGTTGAATGTAATCTTGTTCCCAAATGCAACTCTGTGGTCAATATCCAAAATATAGCAAATGCTCAGAGAATTGCGATATTTAGGCCACATGTTGAGGAAGATCAACACTTAGGGGACGAGTTAATAGCTACACATGATCTTCTTATGCAATTTTGGATGGCATGTAATCAAGTGGCGCTACTAAGAGAGTAGTTAATTATATGCAATCAGCCGGTGTTCGTTTGGCGTATTCCTAGTCACACTCATTAATGAGTTTAGCGTATTCCTAAATCGGTTTATCCGCATGCTCCAATGTTGTTGGAACAACCAGATAGGGAGGAAGTGCTAGTAATTATGAATATGATTAATGAACGATTTTAGATTTATGGCAACAACCAGACAGGGAAGAAATGTAAGTAATTATGAATATGGTTAATGGACGATTTCAGGTTTACCTCAAATCAATCTCCTTCGTCATGTGTTTGTTTGGCGTATTTCAAAATTGCATAAGAAGATCATGTGTAGCTATTAACTCATCCCCTGAGTGTTGATCTTCCTCAACATGTGGCCTAAATATCACAATTCTTTGAGCATTTACTATATTTTGGATATCTAACCACAGAGTTGCATTTGTGGACAACATTACATTCAACGGGTAGGTTGGTGTTCCTATCCAACCAAACTCGTCTATCAACCTAGCAATGGTTTGTACATCATCTTCTGTGACAATCGGGATTTTTGGCTTTTGAACGAGCTGTCTACCTAAGTTATGGAGCAACCTTGTCCCATGTTTTATTAATAAGTTTGAATTTAATCACAAACAATGTGATTGTCTAAATTCTATAAGTCGCAAATATTCATTTGTTTGTTGTTGAAATTTTACCCTCCTCGTGTGCTACGTTTTCGTTTTCCATTTACTGTCACTGTCAAGAATAAAATATTAATCTATACAAAATTAAATAACAATTAAACCATAATTATTTGTTATTAAATATTAACGTTCTACTGCACATTTTAGGAGAGCATGTCAAAAAAGCAAACGTCAAAGAGTACCAAAGTTGATAACGGACATTGTTAATTGCTTTTTCGACATGCTCTTCTCAACTGTGCAGTGAAATGTTAATATTTAGTAACAAATAATTATTTTGTATAATTATTATTTAATTTTTTATTAATTGTTGTTTTATTCTAGACAGTCATAGTAAATGAAAAACGGAAACGTAGCACACGGGGAAAAGGTAGAATTTCAGCAACAAACGAATGGATATTTGCGACTTACAGAATTTGGACAAGCACATTGTTTGTGGTTAAATTCAAACTTATTACTAAGACATGGGACAAGGTTGCTCCATAACTTAGGTAGACGGCTTGTTCAAAAGTCAAAAATCTCGATTGTCACAAAAGATGATGTACAAACCATTGCTAGGTTGATAGACGAGTTTGGTTGGATAGGAACGCAAACCTACTGTTGAATATAATGTTGTTCCCAAATGCAACTCCGTGGTTAGATTTCCAAAATGTAGCAAATGCTTAGAGAATTGCGATATTTAGGCCAAATGTTGAGGAAGATCAACACTCAGGGGACGAGTTAATATCTGCACATGATCTTCTTATGCATTTTGGATGGCATATAATCAAGTGGCGCTACTAAGAGAGCAGTTAATTATATGCAATCAAGTATTTGTTTCAGCCGGTGTTCGTTTAGCTAGCGAGCAATGTCTTCCGATAATGAGAGAACATGATGTAAAATCCATAGTCGCACTCATTAATGAGTTTGGCGTATTCCTAAACCGGTTTATCTGCATGTTCCAATGTTGTTGGAACAACCAGATAGGGAGGAAGTGCAAGTAATTATGAATATGGTTAATGGACGATTTCAGGTTTATGGAAACAACCAGACAGTGAAGAAATGTAAGTAATTATGAATATGGTTAATGAACGATTTCAGGTTTATGGACAATTGCGAGAAGTTGTTGGAATTTTATTTGATTCAATAGGGTTGTTAGTAGTTTTTTTTTTTTTTTTTTTGATAATTGTTACTAACATATTGAATATGTTTAGAAATTACTAATGAATGTAAAATGTTCAGCGAACTATGCAACTTTTTAGGTTTTTGAAATTTCATTGTAATATAGATATTAAGTGTCACGTCCCAAGTTCCGTGACAACGCTGCACACTCATTGAAGTGAGCATGCAAGGCTAAGAGTCCAATCACATAACCAACAATGTAAAATACTCAAATTAAATCTTTAATTATCATAATGCCAAAATCCATAAAAATAAATAATTCTTATCATATGAAATTGTCCACCAAGTCTACTAATATAATCCACTAACAAAATAATAATCCAAGTACTTAAATCATAGTCTTACTCTCGGCACTCCCACAAGTAAAAACCCCGCGCAGCTCTACTACTCAGAATCTGAAAAAAATAAAATAAGGGTAAGCTAGACAACCCAATAAATAACCAACCAAAAAAAAAAAAAAATAGTCGATAACCAATATTTTTTTTTTTTTGCTACAACTCAATAAATAAACAATTATTTTGTAAGATGGTTTCATAGTTGAAAATAAATAGAGTAGCAATACATTCTAGTTGAAAAGACAATGAGATAATTCGAAGAAATTTCGTTGTTCAAGTCGATAGTTCAATATTCAGATGGTTCAATGATGCGATTCACAAAACCCAAGTCTTGGTGACTACGGTCACTTAGCCCATGACAAAGCCCAGAACCACAAATAGGCCGATGGTAAAGCCCCAAAAGAAACTAGTTTTTGTGCCAATAAATAACCCCCAATGGCTAGGGTCCAAATCATAGTTAGACTAGAGTGATGTTCAGCATTCAAATAATACACAACTTTTAAATAACATATTCGATATTTTCAGAATAAACATTTGGTACAATTTTCAGAATAGTTTCACAAAATATTCAAATAATTTTCGTAATAATATCCGATGTTATTTTATACTTGACCCATATTTTATTTTAAGAGAACATGAAGGCTATAAATAAATATTTATAATTTTAAACGATTCAATAGGAATAAAAATGAATCAACAGTGATAGAGGGTTACTTACCTCAAATAGCTAAATTAATATTTCCCAAGCTAATCTCAAATTACCAAGATCCACCTCAATCTCACAAACCTAATAAAATATTACACCGCATAAGCAATTATTAATTGCACCCATCATTCTTTTCTTGTAACAACAATAGAATAAATTAATCCAATAGTCTACCAAGAACTCCCACAATTCAGCATCAAAACAGAGCCATCACGGCTTCGAAAATTCTCAACTTATATTATTCTATTGTTGTTTATATACATGTATAAATTTGTAACTGCTTGCAGTCAATCTTGTATCCCACAAACACGCCACCATTAAACTTAGCCCATCACATATCAATCCCAAAATATGAACCACCCAAATGGAATACAAAAATACACTCTAAAATCGGGCAAAACCGACACCCCCAACATAGACTACATCAATATATTTATTTAATCATATATGGCCGTAAAATCATCTATTGATATATTAACACTAAATTCATAGATAGGAATACAATAAAATAAATCTTACCTAAGTGATGAATAAAGAAAAACCACCACTCTATGAATCCTCCCTTTTTTCTTTTTTTTTTAAAACTTTTGAGCAGTAGCCCCCAAACCCTTCGCAACGATTTCATGACGCCTCCATTTGTTTGTCTTGTTTTTTTTTTTTTTTTTTTTCTCTTTCCCAGCACTTAAAGCCATGACATGATGGCTTATCTAACCTAGCTTTTTTCCAAAATTGTAAAATTACCCATCTAAGTTATAGAAATTATAATGCCACCTCATAACTAATTCCTTGATATTACTAAATGACCCATATAAATTAATTTAATTACTAATCTATCCCATAAAATTATTCTACACATAACTTGGGTTTTACATTAAGACTATTTTAAGTTGAATTTATCGATATCACGAAGTTGTTTGTTTATTTGGTTTCAAGGTTGTATGGATGCGATTGAAACATTTTTCTAAAACTCTCACCAACAAACTCAAAAACAAAATACACATGCCTTCCTAAAACTTCGAGCAAATCTTAATGAAAAGCAACAACCAGCCGCACACAGTGACAATGAAAGCAAGTCAAACAAAATCATTACACAAAAACTTCATCAAGACCAGCAACTGAATCAGTGAAATTAATTATAAATTTGTTTCTATAAGTCTAATGCTAAAACAATACAAGAGTCCAAAAACAGCGTAGACACTCCAAAAAAAAGAAAAAGAAAAAGTAAAGCATGGACGTTAAAAAAACAATGCCCAATTAATACATATTGGACGTCATAAAGGATAAATAAAAATTATAAATTTAAACTTAACCTATATGTAGAATTAATATTGTAATGACCTTTCCAAGTTTAGCACTTAATTTACTTCCAAATTATAAAAAAAAATTATGGCATTAATCCTACACAAATATTCATATTTACCACCAAGCCATCACAAATTAGGCCGACAAACTAAATGTTGTAGGTAAGTGACAAGAGTTTAAATCTCAGTTTGCAAAATATCAACATTTTTTTTATTGAGTTTTTGTTAGAACAAACTCTCCCAGCTTATTGCATTAAAATTAAAGAATTCTCAAATTTGACTTCTTTGTCGAAACTTATTATTACAAAATATTATATTGAGATGGCTCAACTGTGTGATCTTTATCTCAAATTTTCAAGTAGCAGAGTAAGATAAAATAAAATCAGAAATGCATTTTAAGATCAAAAGCAAAACCCAAACCCTAGTTTCGCGATTCTGCACAGAAATTGAAGCCAAGACCCAAAACCCAAACCCTAGTTTCGTGATTCTGTACAGAAATTGAAACCAAAACCCTAGTTTCGCGATGTCAGGGTTACCTAAGAGGGCGAGATTTGATCTTTTTTCCTGGTTGGTGATGAGAGAAAACCTTCTTCGGCAGCGTCGATTTGAGAGAGATGTGTGCGGTGAGAGAGAGAAGATGGCATTGTATGTTAAAGAAAATATTTTATTAGGGTTTCGCTGCCCCAACGTTGCCACATCTCAAGAGGAGACTCACATGAGCATGAGCTTATGACAGGCTTTTAATGATATAAATAAAGGATGTGAATCTTGAGCTCACAACCTTCACCTCCAAAGAGCTCGTCGAAGATCAACATTGGTCTCAAGTATAGAGAAGACCCCGTCACTTATGTGGCTTCTCGAACACCTGTCGTCTACTCTGATTGCCATAGAGTTCTAAGTGACGTAATAAATAAAGTCCTTTATTTGTATGTATTTATGGTTTTAGGCTGATTGAATTTGAATTTATTAGACATGAAATTCAATGCAATTCAGCTCAATTCAATTCAATTCTAGGTTCCTACAAGGCTACCTAGGTTTTCTCCAACAAGGGTATTGGATTTTGGAGCTGGTACTGGTTCGGCAGCTAATTTGATTCGTCCTATATGGTTACTTGGGTAGTGAAGATTGATATTGGTTTTTATAAATTACTTGCAATTGTATTTTGCTAATTGTGGTCAAATACTTTATTGGCATATTTGGTTTCAAAGGGCACTGTGAGAACTCTAGCCAAGATCTCTAGAAGGAATTAATTTAGTAAAGCCATTGCAATCGATGCAATAAGAATAAAGAGTAAGTTAGGATGCAAAAGGAGCAATTTGTATGCTCAATATGTTTTTGTTATGCTTCTTATAAACATACAACAAAAATGTGAGGTGTATAAATGTGCGTGTTTGTAAACTTTGCTCGAGGGCCTGAAAGTTGTACCCTAGTTATACGTTGAACTAACCTATTTAGTTTTCAGCTTGTCATGCCATTTAGATTTTCAGTGATGATAATGGAAACTGGAAGTTGTTGAATCTGAATTCTAAATACTTAGGTCAGCTACAAAAATCTTCTATAACATGCAACTTTATCACAGCTACTTACTTGAATCATAGGACATGATCTTTTAGGTAGCCTTGAGTGTTGCTTTGTTAGGCCTTTGTTGTGATGGAAGGATAGTAACTCTTTGGTGTAGTGTTGCAAGCTCAAATTAGTATGTATATTTTGAATGCTCTATTCAACTTCTTGTACACAAGAAATTAGGTTTATATATATATATAAAGGGCAACTGTGCACAAGGCTTTTGCTAAAGCGGTGTGGGGAGGGCGAAGTATACGTAACCTTATCCCTGTTTCTAGAGAGACTGGTTTTATGATTCAAACCCATGCCACCAGGATGTTTATAGAAGACATCAATTTTATTCCATTTAGAAAGGGAAAACACTAGGATGGAGTACATAAATAGTAGTATTCAATTTCATGAGTCAGAATATGAAACTTTAGTAGAAATAATGCATTCATTTAGAAGACTCACATGAGCATGAGCTTGTGACAGGCTTTTAATGATATAAAGGATGTGAATCTTGAGCTCACAGCCTTTACCTCCAAAGAGCTCGTCGAAGATCGACATTGGTCTCAAGTACGGAGAGGACCAGACCCCATCACTTATGTGGCTTCTTGAATGCCTGTCGTCTACTCTGCTTGTCATAGAGTTCTAAGTGACGTAATAAATAAAGTCCTTTATTTGTATGTATTTATGGTTTTAGGCTGATTGAATTTGAATTTATTAGACATGAAATTCAATGCAAGTCAACTCAATTCAATTCAATTCTAGGTTCCTACAAGGCTACCTGGGTTTTCTCCAACAAGGGTATTGGATTTTGGAGCTGGTACTGGTTCGGTAGCTAATTTGATTCGTCATATATGGTTACTTGGGTAGTGAAGATTGATTTTGGTTTTTATAAATTACTTGTGATTGTATTTTGCTAATTGTGGTCAAATACTTTATTGGCATATTTGGTTCCAAAGGGCACTGTGAGAACTCTGGCTAAGATCTCTGGAAGGAATTAATTTAGTAAAGCCATTGCAATCGATGCAATGAGAATAAAGAGTAAGTTAGGATGCAAAAGGAGCAATTTGTATGCTCAATATGTTTTTGTTATGCTTCTTATTTATTAAAACATACCACAAAAAAAATGTGAGGCGTATAAATGTGCGTGTTCGTAAACTTTGCTTGAAGGCCTAAAAGTTGTACCCTAGTTACACGTTGAACTAACCTATTTAGTTTTCAGCTTGTCATGCCATTTAGATTTTCAGTGATGATAATGGAAATTGGAAGTTGTTGAATCTAAATTCTAAATACTTAGGTTAGCTACAAAATTCTTCTGTAACATGCAACTTTATCATAGCTACTTACTTGAATCATAGGACATGATCTTTTAGGTAGCCTTGAGTGTTGCTTTGTTAGGCCTTTGCTGTGATGGAAGAATAGTAACTCTTTGGTGTAGTGTTGTAAGCTCAAATTAGTATGTATATCTTCAATGCTCTATTCAACTTCTTGTACACAAGAAAATAGGTTTATATATATATATATAAAGGGCAACTGTGCACAAGGCTTTTGCTAAAGCGGTGTGGGGAGGGTGAAGTATACGTAACCTTACCCCTGTTTCTAGAGAGACTGGTCTTATGATTCAAACCCATGCCACCAGGACGTTTATAGAAGACATCAATTTTATTCCATTTAGAAAGGGAAAACACTAGGATGGAGTACAGAAATAGTAGTATTCAATTTCGTGAGTCAGAATATGAAACTTTAGTAGAAATAATGCATTCATTTAGAAGTATTGAGACAACATAGCTCGACTGTTAGGCATTGGTTTTCTTATTTTGGGTCAGACAATTTGAAACATTATTTGTCATATTATTGAAGTTAACAAACAATATAGTGTTACTAATTAGGTAAGTAATGCATGTTGTTATATGAGTAGATTTATTAGGGTTGTAATACAAATTACAATAGCAAATAGCATGTCTCAGTGTTTTGTGCTCCAACTTTTATTTGAGTTTCTTCTAGTTTTCTTGAGATGTTGACTTGTCATTCTTTATGGAATTGGTTATACTTTGTTACAACTCTTCATTTTTTTTGGTTGTCAACAAGGGAGGGAGAGGTTTGTGTCAAGAAAACTTCGAATATTTTGATTAATGGTTATTGTAGATCTGAAGAATTTGCCACTTATTCATAGCTATAATAGCATTCAGTCGCTAACTAAGAATATTAATAAATCCGACACAGAGCATGACCTCGTCATTGCTATAAGTTTTATTTTCTCCTTCATTATTGTCTTTGGTTCGGGCCTATGAAGCATGGTGTAGCTCGACTTTTTTCGCGCCCCCCTTTGGAAGGTTCGACAGAAAGCCCTACAGTTCGGACTCCCGCAGTTCTGAATCTAATCTCACAAGTGCAATATGAAATTGATAATCACTGAAGAGTCTAAATCCGAAAAATCTTTTTGGAAAATCGATTTTAAATCAAATAATGCCAAAATTGGACTGCTTTGCCAGATACAAAGTCGCCACCTAAATATTTTATTTTGGGGAAATTTAGGAAACCTTGACTCGTGCCAAAGGCCACGTATCCGTCATCACCAAAGTTGTCTCGGCTCGGGAACTTGGGTACGAGAGGGGAAGGTCCTGAAATGAGCACCCCCGCTCACCCGATCAAAGATCGGCCTCTACTAATCATGATATGCTTTTTATAAACATTATGTGCTCTTATTTCTGTTATTAGCTAACTTTACTATGTGATGCACACAAGCAAGTATAGACTAGATCGCAAGAATTGGAACATTTCAAGTCATGTTTGTTTGCGAAAATGGTTTGAATTTGCCACCCTCAAGTGGGCTTAAAGATGTGGTTTTGCCACTAAACATAGTGGGCTTAAAACATGATTTTGCCACAACAAAGTGGGCTTAAAACACACGTTCGTTGAATCATTCCAATTCAAACAATCAAGCTTTCATCCACGAGCATTCATGCAGTTTAAGAAGTAAGCACATAGCCTCAGTGGTGATAAACATCGAAACACATTCGAATGCTTTTAACCAAAACAAGGAGATGGTGATAAACATCAAAACACATCCGAATGCTTTTAACCAAAACAAGGAGATGGTGATGAACATCGGAACACGTCCGAATGCTTTTAACCAAAACAAAGAGATGGTGATAAACATCGGAACACGTCTGAATGCTTTTAACCAAAACAAAGAGATGGTGATAAACATCGGAACACGTCCGAATACTTTTAACCAAAATAAGGAGATGGTGATAAACATCGAAACATATCCGAATGCTTTTAACCAAAACAAGGAGATGGTGATAAACATCGGAACACGTCCGAATGCTTTTAACCAAAACAAGGTGTGGTGATAAATATCGGAACATGTCTGAATGCTTTTAACCAAAACAAGGAGATCGAAGGACAATAATGATCCCACCTGGAACTCCTCTAAATGAACCGTACATACAATATCGTGCCTGCAAAAGAAAGAAACTTAACAAGAATAACATAGTAAGAGTGCATGTTCTATGCAAGACGAATAACCATGACACAATGTTAGAGACATGTTTTATGCAAAACATGCGAGAAACAAAACGGAAGCATATTCTATGCAACGAGAACCGGAGCATGTTCTATGTAACATTGGAAATTGAAGCATGCTCTATGCATGTTTTATGCGAACATGGAGAAATGCATAATCTATGCAACAATGGAGCAATGCATGTTCTATGCAACAATGGAAAAATGCATATTCTATTCAATAATGGAAAAATGCATATTCTATGCAATCACAAAAGCGTATATTCTATGCATGACTGGAAAATGCATATTCTATGCATGACTGGGAAATAATGCATGTTTTACGCAAACCAAACCATCTGAGGGCCTATTCTATGCAGAGTACAATAATGAAGGTAGTAAGCATGCGCTATACAGCAAGAGTAAGAGCATTTTCTATGCATCGGTATAAGTGGAATGCACGTTCCATGAAACGACAAAGAAACACAAACTCTATGCAATAGGAAAAGCGTATTCATTAAGACCAATTCAAGAACAACTCTTGATTTACCTCTCGGAAGAGTTGCAATATTTTAAAAGGATACACCTCGTTTATGTTAATGAGCGACGAACATCGTACCCTAGAAACGCAATTCTGAACCCCTCGTGGAGACATTTTGAACCCAAACACTGAGCATACCCTTCACTTCTTGAAATCCAAGAACACGAAATAGAACCAAAGACACATAGGAGACTCTTGGACACCTGTCGGCCATAAGAGGGATCCGCCGGCCACCTATCAGCCACTGGTGTGCCTTGCTGGCCACCGATGGTGCCTTGCCAGCCATCGATGGCAGGCCGAGGGTAAAAAGGGTTTTTTGGCTTGGGTCTTTAAATACAAGGCTTGAGGCTTCATTTCCACACACCAAGATATCCGAAAATGCTCCCTCTCTTTCCCTAGGTGCTTTTTCTCCCTAGATCTGAGCCTTTTACGTGTTTTTCAACACCCCACAAACATTTTCTTCGCTAAACCCTCTTAGTTCTCTTCACTTTAAACCAATTGAAATTTGATTTTGACAGTTCTTTCCTCATTTCCACCATTCTAGGTTTATTCCCCTCAAGTTTCTCTTGAGTTCTGCGCACCTTTCCCGGCTTTGACTTTTTCTCTCATTTTCTCTCTCCTAGGGTTGACTTTTTCAAAGTTTTCCCTTTTTCTTCACTTTTCTACATTTTCACCTATCTTGCACCTTTTCAGATGGCGGATGATCCCCCTCATGATGGGGTTCCCCCCGAGCTTCCTCTAGTAGATTTCGAGGCGAACTTCGCGGCCGAGCCCGAGGTCGAGCCAGAGCCATTACCATTGAGTATACGGCCTTTTGATCCGGTGAGGTACCATCCTCAGACACATATTGCTCACTGCAGGAGGCATCATATGTTTCACTGATTTTGTTGAGGACGCGCTAGAGGACCTCCTGTTGAGGGAGCCAGTGTCTCATTTATGACCATCGCCATTGAGGTATTTCCTTAACTGTTTTCATTTCTTGCACTGCCTTCATCTAACTGTATCTCATACATTGTCTTAATCTGATTGCATTTCATGCATTGCATTGGTTTGATTACACTTTATGCATTGCTACAGGGCGAGTCTCGCGCCTTCAGGGGCTATGGTACGACAACTGCTCGATATTGGTATGGCAAGCTCCCAGCTAGAGTTCGTGACATTGTTGATGAGACAGGCTTCGGCCTCTTCTGCACTAGTTTGACTCGGGTTATAACGAGCCGTCCTCTCTTAGGAGCACTGGTGGAGAGGTGGTGGGACACCACCAACTCCTTCCACTTTTCCACCACGGGGGAGATGACGATGACTCCTTACGACTTTGCCATGATCACTGGCTTAGGCATAGGGGGTGATCCGATCCCTCTCGATCCTGACATGGAGGAGTGGGAGGCGGCATGGCTTGAGCTGCTTGGGGCACATCCACCGATATTCCGGGCGGGAATGGTGCGATACAGCTGGTTTGAGGAGCAGTTCAGAGGGATTGAGCCCGAGACGATTGAGGCGATAGAGCAGTATGCCAGAGGCTTCCTCATGTTCATCTTTGGTACCACCTTGTTTTCGAACAGGTGGAACATCGTGGGCCTGTATTTGTTGAGTGCCTTGGTAGTGCTCTCTCGAGTTCAGTTTTATGATTGGGGTGAAGCCGGTCTCACCACATTGTACAGATATATGAGCTCTTCCTCCTGTCTGCGAAGGACTTTGATTGGAGGCTACCAGCGAGCTTGGGAGGTACACATCTCAATTCCCTCTTTACACTTTACATTTTCTGCTTAGCATTTCTCACTTTATATCTCTCACACATGTGCTTTCTGCTTTGCACTTTCTGCACCTGTTCATACTGTATTGATTATATACCTCCGTATTCTTCCTGCAGTTATGGGTATACGCATACTTCCCGGCTCTTGCCTCAGAGCCTGTGAATGAGGTTCCATTGACAGTCCCCTTTTCTCGGGTATACGACGGCCAGCTCCGCAGTAGGACCCGCGAGTCCTTTATGTTTTTTCGCCAATATTTTAACGTGGTAGCGGCGCACGAGGTAGCCCAAAACAAAGTCATTTTTTTCTTTACAACTGTTTTGATCCACACATTAGTGACTGACAGCGACTAATAATCTGTTCATTTTCTATTTCAGATCACATGGCAGCCCTGGGCCATGATACCGATAGAGCTTCGAGCCCGGTTTGAGGATGAGGGCCCGATCTGCCGAGCCTGGTTCTTAGGCGAGCGTTTGTGCGTCAGACTTTGGGCTTGCCTGCCCCATTTATATCGATGGTACCTCCAGTGTCCATGAGAGCGACACACAGTCTGTCTACCGACAAGGTGATCCAGTTCATGGTAGGGCAGGAGACAGAGTATTTCCGTATAGAGTCCGACTATGCGATCTTTATCCAGACACACTTGATGATGCCTCTGACTGGCGCTTATTGGGGTGAGAGAGTGAGACACAGAGTGACTCGGACGAGCAGAGCCCGTGGTAGAGAGACTTCCCAGGTAGAGCAGAGGGCTGATTGGCCAGAGCTTCCCACCACACTGACTTGCTAGCGGCACTTAGGAGAGGCTTACCAGGTTCCGATTGAGCCCGCAACAGCTGGTCATGAGCTTGTCGGGATCCGAGGCCAGGCTCTGGTATGTACCATACCTTAGCACTTCCACTTCATATTTCATTTTAGATATATTCATGGACATTTGATCAGATAAATGCACTTGCAAGCATCCATAGAGTACACCGGGGAAGCTCTCGAGCTGGCGGCTTCCCTGATGGGGATGGTGCAGAGGAGCATGAGCCTGCTCAGTCTCTACGGCATTTAGGTAACTTCTTCAATTTGTACTTTTGGCATCAAATTTCCACTGACACACTAACACTGACATCACTGAGAACTTCCCAAGCTGCACCGATACATTGCATTTGACATATTGCATTCTCGCACTAAATTCACATTGCATTTACACACTGTACTCAACATTGTACTCATACACTATGTCTGACTTCTGCATATACTGATTTTGCATACCATGCTTGCATCTGAGATACATACTGTACCCGATATGCGACAACTGTCTTTTCAGGTCCCATCTATGCTGACAGCACCCGCGGCAGCGACACTAGGACCATCAGTACCCCTTCCGGCAGCAGGGAGAGAGAGATAGGCTCCAGCACACAGCCGAAGACGAGCTAGGAGCGCCCGTGCTGAGAGTGGCCCTTCAGAGCCCATTTTGAGCGAGGGTGATACTGAGACTAGCGAGGCTGAGGAGGCGGCGAGTCAGCATGCTAACTCATCCGAGAGTGGAGACGATGACGGTGGCTCAGATTCTGTTAGTGGTGAGGCTGCTGAGGCTGAGGAGGGCTCCGAGGCGGAGAGCGGAGACGGCTCTGATTCAAGCTCTGATTTAGATTCAGACAGTGGCGCCGATGGAGACAGTGCTGCAGAGTCCGCTCCGTCGAGGAAGAGGACGAAGAGGGCCTCTCAAGTCTGAGATAGCTGGCGCTGATCTATCTATATTTTTGCTTAGTTTCTTTTATCAGTAGTGTTAGCACTTTGTATAGCTTTAGAAGAGTTTATTTATTTAAAAAACTTGTACTTCACTTTTGCAAAAACTACCACGATCGGAATGAAAATCAGCTTTCATTTTGAAAGAGTGTTGTTACGCATCGCATGGAAATGAGATTGATTTCGACATTGAAAACCAAAACAGTCTGAATCAAGTAACGAAACAACCAACAACTGAAATAATCAAAGTAATACAACTCGATAATCAAAGTTAACAACAACTCGATAAAGAAAACAGTCCGATATATAACAAAACGACTCAATAAACAACTCGATTACCAGAACAACTTGATAAACAAAAATAATTGATAAACAAACAACTTAAACGCAACTCGACGAACTTAGTAAAGTTAAAAGGATTCAAAACAAGACTTTAAAACACACAAATAATAGAATAAAACTCTTGCATCCAACTAATACCTCTTAAAGGATGACAAGAAGCACAAGAGGAAGGCCTGCCGGCCATGAAGAATGGCTTGCCGGCCATCTATTCCTCCTGTTGGCCATCAATAGGCCTCTGCCGGCCATCAATGGGCAAAACCTCTGAAATGTTGACACCTGGCCTCCACTCATTGCCTTATCCTCTACAAAAGCTCCAGCTTCGTGATTTCTTTATTTCAGATGTTATTTTGCCACAAATGGAGCCATTCTTTGTTGAAAAACTCTCAAATTGGATTGCAAATTTGGATGGCTTGAAAAAAGTGAATTTTCGGGGTTTCGAGATAAATACACTATTCTCGCTAAGTCATTCTCCACTGATTTCCGTTCCTCCATGCCGCGGCTAGGTGTTGGAACCCGGTTACACATGTTTTTAGCTTTGGGGCGCAAGAGATATGCCCTACAATTGAAGAATTTCAAGTTTTGATGGAATCTCGGCGAGACGAGGAAATCTTGCCTCAGTCCTATTTTAGCCACAGCCAAGCTCTGGGAAGGATGTGTAGGCTCACTTTGCATGAGGCTCGATCCTTGGTTCACAACGGAGAGCTAGACATACCCAGTTTGATTAATTGATTTTCTGACACCGGTGATCGCGGCGACCATCTTTGGCAAAGCTTTCGGCAACATGCCCTTTGTTTGTGTATGTTAGCACATATCCTGCTTGCCCTGGTTTTGGAGGGTCTAGCATTCTCTTGATCGAAGTAGCCCAAGGCTTGAAAGAGGGCAAGAGCTGCATTGGCCTAGCATTGGCCGAGACTTTAATGGGCTTGGACGCCTTCCATTGACGGGAGACGACCAAATTTGCAGGAAGTCCACTACTTTTGCAGGTAATATTTCCCACCCTATCTCATATGTGTT
The DNA here is from genome assembly GCA_030407325.1 of Camellia japonica. Lineage (NCBI taxonomy): Eukaryota > Viridiplantae > Streptophyta > Magnoliopsida > Ericales > Theaceae > Camellia > Camellia japonica. The sequence continues at coordinate 71,958,627 of JAPPVO010000013.1, read as the reverse complement.
TCTCACATCACTCGGCACTCATGCTCTATTTTTCTCTCAAAACCCTTTCTCACTTTTTCTCTCAACATACACCTCTCTATTGTTTAATCTGTCTTTTCTTTCATCCCTCCCTAGATATGGCTCATGGACAGGTTGAAGGTAGTGGACTCTTGCCTTGCATATTTAGCACGAGGCTATTTCTTTCGCCAACAGCTAGTTGATTTCCCGAACGAAGAGTGGTGGTGCCATAGATGTGCAACAGGTCTGCTGTTGACATTGCCTGGCGTTGCCCCTGGTTTGATCTGCCCGAGATGAGCTACAACCTGTCTTGGAAACCCGGCATTCAATTGATTGGCTTGACACATTGCGTCTTCTACTTTCCATTTCGTTTCAGGTGTCAGTTCGGACACGACCAGATTTGCCCAGAAGAAGAGGTAGAGTACCCGGCTTCATTCTTCATCGACGGCTCACAATTGGCTAGTTACTCCAATGCTTGGAGGACAAGAGAGCTTCTGGCTCCTGCTCCCAATTTCAGCTGCGCCCTCTCTGGCGAGTGCCTAACTTGGCTTGAAGATGAGGCACAAACCGAACCTATTTTAGCATCTAAAGCTTCCACAAGCTCTGGGAGGGGACGCAGGAACACCTGATTCACTCATGCCTCAAGTTTTTTGCTTTAATATGTACTTTCAAGTTTTCCTTTTGAATGTAATAAAAAGCAACTTTGATTTGCATTCAGAGTTGGGGAACTTTGCATTGAAATCAATAAATTTGAAGTTGTGGGCACTGAAAATTTTCCTTTTGGTCCAAAAATGGTCCAAGTTGTAAAAAGATTAATTTGAACAAAATCAACTTTTATTAAAACTTTTCAAAACCATTTTCGATAGGGATCGCAACTTGACACACATGGAATCTATCCTCGAGATGTATATCCCCGAATCCCAAAATAATGGAAAATTGCCCCTTGTCTGAATAGCACTGCACTGTATTGTAACCAACTCTCATAGTGAAGGTCACAACCGAACTCTCGGATATAGAAAAGACAAGGATGACCTGAACGATCTCATGGACATGACAGTTAAATTCGAAGTGTTTATGGCTGAACTTTAGAATGAAGTTGCCTACATATCCCGAAGATGGGAATCAAGCCTTACGTAGTTCGGTTCGAGTTCACTCGGGTATTAACACTTTCCTTTTGCGCTCTAACTTTTGCCAAGGCCTCCCTTTCTGGGTTTTCAACCTTGCGAGCTCAATTTTTCTTTTTCCAATTTTTTGTGCTCTAACTTTTACCTAGGTCGCCCTTCCAGGTTTTCGGCCTAGCGAGCCTCTCAAGGATAGTATTTCTTCAATTTGTCCATATTGATCGGCTGAGAAAATTCTAGGCCATCTAGGTCCATAAGAATGACAGTTCCACCCTACCAGATTGATTTGATGATGTAAGGACCAATCTAATTGGGTCTGAACTTGCCCTAGGGTCATGGATGAGAGCTCGGTTGTCTTTGAGCACTAAATCCTCTTTTTAGATTCCTAGACTTAACTTTCTTGTTGAAAGCCCTAGTAATTCTGCGTTGATAACCCTGAACGTAGTGCTTGCAGCCTTTTCTCGTCAAACAGCATTAGTTCTTCGAACCTACTCTGCTGCCAATCCGCTTCTGCTATCTGACATTCTGCCATAACTAGCAGCAACGGAACCTCTATTTCGATCGGAAGAACAACCTCCATCTCATAAACCAGAGAATACGGAGTAGCCCCGGTAGATGTTCGGATTGAAGTTCTATAACCCCAAAGAGCAAATGGTAATTTGTTTGGCCAGTCCCTGTAGGTTTCCACCATCTTCTGTAAAATGTGCTTGATGTTCTTGTTGGCGGCCTCAACAGCTTCGTAGGTTTGTGGTTGATAGGTAGATGACTTGTGAAAAGCCACATTGTATTTCTCCAACAAGTCGATCACTTCCTTCTTGAAGTGGGAACCATTATCTGAAATGATCTCATTCGAGACTCCATAACGACAAATGATGTTATTCCTGATGAACTTGGCTACATACGACGCTTTCAGCACTGCATATGACTCGGCCTTCACCCACTTTGTAAAATAGTCAATTGCCACCAGGATATACTCATGCCCATTTGACCCTTTTGGCATAACTGCCCCAATAACATCAATTCCCCAGACTGAAAAAGGCCATGGTGAAGTCATATTGTACAGTTTCGACGGCGGGATATTCATACAATTTGCATGAATTTGGCATTTGTGGCATCGCCGAACAAAATCGATACAATCTTCCTCCATGGTTAACTAGTAGTAACCCTGCCTAAGAATCTTCTGGGCTAGCATTACTCCGCTCATGTGTGCTCCACACTCTCCCCCATGGATAGCCTCCATTAAGTGCTTTGACTCCTCTACGTCGACGCACAACTTGTGCATTCCCAGATGACCTCATTTGTACAACTTACCCCCGAAGATGATAAACTGAGCAGCTATCCGCCGTATTGCTCTTTTATCTTTGGCATTGCCCCTGATGGATACACCTCATTTTCCAAGAAGTTCCAACTATCATAATACCAGGGGTTTTGATCTTGTACTTCATCTATTGTGGCAATTAACTCGTAGGTCGGCGTATATCTCTGTTTAATGATGATAAGATGCATCCGGACTCTCAAAGGGATGTCTATCATTGAAGATAGAGTTGATAAAGTATCAGCAAACCTGTTGTTCTCTCTTAAAAGAAGAGTGAAGGTTAGCTTCTCAAACCTAGGAATCAGAATATCCAGGGTCTGGTGATAGATTTTCATTTTCTTCTCTTTGATTTTCCAGTCGCCGTTTGCTTGAGAAACAACTGGGTTTGAGTCCCCGATGATGTCCAACCTTTTTGCCCCTAGTTCCAGGGTGGCTTCCAAACCAGCAATGCACGCCTCGTATTCTGCTTCATTATTGGATACTTTGAACCGGAGTTTGAAAGCTAAAGGTATATAGGAATTGTCGGGTGCTATCAACAACACACCTATCCCATACCCGTATTGATTAGACGCTCCGTCAAAGTACATTGTCCAGATCTCCTCATCAACCTGCAGAATGGTTCATCTAGGAATATGTATTCTACCTGTTCATCCCCTTCCACTGGGTGATCTGCTAGGAACTCAACTACTGCTCTCCCTTTGACAGACTTGCACGTGACATGCTTCAAATCAAATTCAGTGAGAAGAAACAGCCAATGAGCTAGCCTACCCGTAAGTTCCGGTTTCTCAAAGAGATATTTGATGGAATCTAATCTTGAAACCAGAATTACAGAGTAAGCTAACAGGTAGTGCCTCAATTTCCTGGCGGCTCATACTAAAGCTAAGCAAGCCTTCTCCAGCAGCGTGTAGCAAGTCTCATATTCCAGCATCTTCTTGCTCAGGTAATAGATGGCTTTCTCCACCCTATCCTTAGATTCCTATGTAAGCATGTAGCCCATAGTCGTGTCGGTGACTGACAAATACAAAATCAACAGCTTTCCCAGCTCTGGCGGTGACAACACGGGTGAATTCTGAAGATACTGCTTGATCTGCTCGAAAGCGAATTGACATCGGTCATCCCAACGTAATTTCTTTCCTTTCTTCAGGAGATTAAAAAGTGGTTCACAAGTCAAGGTTAATTTTGCAATAAACCGTCTTATGAATTGCACTTTACCCAGAAAGCCTCGTCGCACTCCTTTTCAGTCCTTGGTGGTGGCATTTCTAATATGGCCTTGATTTTAGAAGGATCAACCTCGATGCCCCTTTGGGCCCGTTTGTTTTCAGAGGTGAAATGGAAGGGATTCATAGTGAGGGAATTATAGTGAGGGATATTAGTGAGGATATAGGGGATTAATAATGTGTTTGTTTTGATGATAGTTTTAGTATAAGAATTTAATTATTTTATATAAATAATAAAACAAATAAAAAAATATAAAAAATTAAACATTAATATTTTTAAAAAATTCCAATATATAAAAAATAAAAAATTTCTAATCCCCTCACTATTTTTCTAATACCACCTCCACCACTTCCATCTCAATCCCCCTTCCAACCTCTATCTATATCCCCTCTTCTATCCTAATCCTTTCCCCAACTCTACAAACAAACACAACACTAAATAACTCCACCTCCATCTTAATCCCCTCCCATCCATTACACCCCAAAACAAATGGGGCCTCTGCGTGATCAAGAACCCCAGCATTTTTCCTGCTGTTACACCAAAAGTACACTTTTGTGGATTCAACCTCAATCTGTACTCTCTGATCCGTTGAAAGAATTTTTCCAAGGCAGTGTAGTGGCCCTCTCTTTCTTTAGACTTGACAATCATGTCATCCACGTACACCTTGACCTCTTTGTGGATCATGTCATGCAAGATAGTGGTTGCAGCCCGTTGATAAGTAGCCCCAGCATTCTTCAGATCAAACAGCATCACCCTATAGCAATAGGTTCCCCATGGTTGGTGAAAGCAGTTTTCTCCCTATCTTCAAGTGCCATCAAAATCTGGTTATACCCGGAAAATCCATCCATGAAGTAGTGCATACCCTGCAGTGAAGTCCACCAATTCATCAATGTGCGACAAGGGAAAGTCGTCATTCGGACTGGCTCTGTTCAGATCCCTGAAATCCACACACACCCGGATTCTGCCATCTTTCTTCGGCATTGGGACGATGTTGGCCAACCACGTTGGGTGCTCAGATACCAGTAGAAACCCTACATCTATCTGTTTGGTGACCTCCTTCTTAATCTTTAAAGCCCAATCCGGGCGTATTTTTCGCAACTTCTGTTTGACGGGTCGAGCCTCGGGGTCGAGAGGGATCCGGTGCTGTACAATCTTAGGATCAATTCCAAGCATGTCTTCATAGGACCACGTGAAAACATCTTTGAAATCTTTTAATAAAGCGATTAAGCTCTCGTGTTCCTCTGAAGACAACGTGGACCCGATCTGGACCAGACGTTGATCCTTCTCGGTGCCCACATTAATTGAAATGGTTTCAACAACAAGGGGTTTTACAAACCTCTCCTCCTCTCGATCAATCAAATGTTTCAAAACCAGAGGAATTCCTTCATCGTCGTTTTCATTAAAATTTTGAAAGTCATGATCAATGCAATACACAAGAGGCACGGAAAAGTACTTAGAATCTGCCGCAGCATTCTCATTTACAGGATCCAGCTCATCCAATTCCTCGGTTACAACTGACTCAAAAGAAAAGGAAAAAGACGACCTGGACAAAACAACGACATTCGGGTTATCAACCCTAGGAATACCGGACTCCGACTCAGAAGAACTGGACAGAAAACCCTCCTCCAGCTGCCAAGTAAGAGAGGGTACGTTAGATGCATCCAAAATACCACCAGAAGGATCCACACATGATTGGTCTCCGATCATGGAAACAGTTAGGTTATCCCCCAAGCTCTCTAGATCGATTGGAGGATCCGAAAGGAGACATACTAGTGCTGCCCCCACTTTAAGTTCACTGTTGTTGGAGTCACTTTCTGTGCTCTGTTCAGCCCCAGCAGTTAATTCAGTCTGTTCCTCTGCCGGTTCACCCTCTTGCAGCTGTAAATCGAAGAAGATCTCAAAGCCGGATAGATGCCGCTTCTCGGAGTTTCAACCATGGCTCCGGAAAGCCACAAAATGGGAAGTCTTCCCCCCTCCCGAATAAAGTGGTCATTCAAAGTTCCCTGAATTGGCCTATGTATAAGCTCATAGCGCTTCCCACTTTGCTTTCTTTGGCTCTTCCTGCCATCTTTTTCCCTTTCCTCACCCAGTCCTCTTTGGTAGGCGTATAGCTGAGACCAAAGGCATATGGGTTATGTGGCACTTCGCCCAATGCAGTAACGCCCTTCCGGCCGCTCTTTCCTAATCCCATCACGGGCATGTGTTGTAGCTTGTTCATGAGGTAGACTGATTGAGCACTAACATACAAGCCCTCATCAATAGCTAGGATATTTTGCACCACCCAGGCCTCAGCCAAAGTGAACCCAGACAGGAAAACATCCTCATCGCTGTGTACAATCTCCAGTACTAGCGTAGTGACCTCAAACGGAGGATGTATAGATGAATTTCTAAATATAATGGCCACCCCCTTCCCATGGGGGTACTTCAACATCTAATGAAGAGTGGAAGAAACAGCCTTCACTTGGTGCAGCCACGGCCATCCAAGGAGTAAGTTGAAAGTGGCCGGAACATCCAGGACGTGAAACTCAATATCCTGTTGTGCCGGGCCAACCTGTACTCTGACTTGTACTGTTCTCATCACTTCTCTGCTCGTGTTGTCATAAGCCTGGATCACCTGGGCCGTTAGTACAAAATTTGTTGGCTTTAAACCAATAGCATAGGTTGTACGAAACGGACAAACATTGATTGCAGACCCAGTGTCAACCAATATAACAGGCACCCACTTCTCTTTACACTCCACTGAGATGTATAACGGTTTATTATGTGCAGAGCCCTTAGGCAGCAATTCCTTATCCGAGAAGGTCAAAGTTGGCGAAGCACCTCCCGGGAAAACAAGTCCCACTAATTGTTCTGGGATTGTATCAATAGACAACTTGGCTTTATCCATTGCTAACAGGACAACTTGCCGGTGCATGCGCGAAGCCATAAGCAACCCCCAGATAGATATATCCGCATGGATCTTCTTTAGCTGCTTCAGTACAACTTCTTCCTCTAGCTACTTATCCTTATGTTTTTCAGCCTCCTTGTCCTTTCCGGACGCTTTAAGTTGGTCCAGGTGTGGGGGCTTGAAGTACTGCCCACTTCTGGTCATGTGATCCACTTCTCCCACGTACCAAGTGTCGTCTGGCAGGTCCTGGCCCTAATCTTCGTCAGTGCGGGCCATATGCAAATCATTATCTTCCCACCATATTCCTTCGGCAACCGACAAACCATTGTCCGGTTCCATTTTAATCATTCTAACACTAAGATAATCCCCTACAGGGTGTTTGGCTTTTCCAGCTTTCTAACTATTCTCATCCCTTTCCTGTTCGAACCGCTTCAGTGCGGCTTTTTGTTCTGTATCTGCGGTGCTAACACTGCCCAATTCCTGAGCTAAATTCTTAATATCGGTGCTCTCCAACAACTTCCCCTTATCATGGCCATTCCGGCCATTGCAGCAGTTCTTGCTTCTTGCTCTTCCAGCTTCGATTCAAGTTTCTCATCCACATTAGGCTCATCACTAAGCCACCCAGAGTTATCTGTCGACCCGTTCAAGTCAAACCAGTCAATGTGCACATCCCCCGAATCTTGCTCATCGAAGAACTACAGATTGTTGATATCTTCCTCCAGGTCAGCTAGATCATCTAAACCCTAGCTTGGACCATCCTCCCGGACCACACTAACCTCCATCCCTGTTGGCAACTCCACCTTTGATTTGGCCTGATTGCTCGGTACAATGTAGCGGTATGGTTTGTACTCTTCTCAGATAAGTCCACGGAGCCCTCAGACAATGAACTACCGTTCCCATCCTCCACCAAGGCTAGTCTGCCTGTATCCACCACGGTCACCACCACAGGTTGGGATATGGACGCGTTCATCATGCACAAATCTATGCTCTCTGGGATGAATAGCATCGGTTTAGGTAAGTGGACAAGGGTGATATATATACTGGGGTCGTAAGAGACGGCCAGTATTTGGATGAGGTTTATATACTGGAGTGGATGGACTTGGTTATGTGGTGGGAGAGATTTTTAGTGACATTTGGTTTTTGGGGAGGCGCTATCACTTTATTGTCAATGAGATCCTGAATCTCATGACGAAGTCTAAAGCATAGATTAGTATCATGACCATGCTGTTGGTGGAAAGCGCAATACTTGGCCGGGTTGTGTTTCGGGGGAGGGGATCGGGTAGTGGCCGAGGCTCTAGGGGTTTGAGATAGCCCTTTTTAATCAATATGCCCATAGCTTTAGATAAGGACATGTAAAGCGGGGTGAGACCCTTTGGCCTCGGGGTTGATGACTTGAGGTTTGTGAGGTTGTATTGGATGTACCAGCAAAAGGGGTGGCAGTTTTGGGTGTGGTGGTGACCATGTCCACATCGGAAGACCTTGCAACTGCACTACCACTTGTAGTCGCATTAGAACTGCGTGTGAAACCCCTCTTGGACTGTTCCTTCTCACTATCTATCAACACTTGCTTCATCGCATCCTCGATTTGAACTCCTATTTCATGGAACTCAGCAAAAGTAGACAAAGACAAGACTATCATTTTTTGTAACATTTTTCCTTGCAAGTTACGGACCACCATTCTGATTTGGTCATTTTCAGCTGGTCGGTTAGTTATCATGGAGGCCTTAGCCCTCCACCGAGTCACAAAATCTGAAAAGCCCTCTTTTGGCTCCTGGCGAGTTGCTTTGAGATCACGGGTAGTGACCTCGATCTGAGTATTGTAGGCATACTGCGCTATGAAGGCCTTAGCCATTTCCTCTCAGTTTCTCTTTATAGAGTCTTTAAGTTTGGTGTACCAAATGGCCGCTATTCCCGACAGGGTCCGGCCAAAGAGAGATAACTTCTGCAATCTCGTAAGGCCCATAGGCCGCAGAATGTCTGAGAATAGCTGGAGATGGACCATGGGATCCCCAGAGCCGTCAAACCGGTCTATGTGCGGTATCTTAAATCTGTTCCGCAGAGTCACTGCGGAATCAGTATAACCATCCTCAATATTAAGGATCGAATTGACACCCCGTGCCCGCTTGAAGTGTTTTTTTTGTTGACCTTTAGTGCAGTAGGGTTAACCTCAAATTCAAACGGTGCCTCTGTCTGGTACACTAGTGCCTTGGAGGTTTGGGTGGAATTGGCTTTGCCGAAATGTCCGCATTTTCCTAGACATTAGTTGTAACCCCGGGTATTAGAACCCTGATTGGAGGTGGATGAGAAGCAGAAGTTGCTGCTTGCTGCGGTTGTTATTGCTGCTGAAGCCTATTGATCAACTCAGCCTGCTGGGCTGCAATCTCCGCTTGGCGGGTGGTGACCTCAGCTTGGCAAGCAGGATCAAGCTGCATAGTCTCAATGGTCTGCTGGAGCTGGCGAAGCATATCTTCCATACTGACTAAGGAATGCTGAGCTATCAGAACTGGTGAATGCTCTCTTTCCAGAGTAGAAGTAGAAGACTGGGCCTGACTGGGCATAGGTGAAGTAAGTGGCAACTGTTGTACTGGTGAGTTATGTTTGATCCTCCTCCGTCTTGTAACCGACGGAAGTGAAACAAACACTGGCTGTCCTCTTACTAGATCCCCGGATCTGTAAAGTCTCCTTACTCGGGTCCAGAGTGCTTGGGGGTTAACAGACTCGTTTGAAGCAATGGTGAAACACTACCTTGCAAAAAGAAAATAAAGCAAAAAGAAACAAAAATCAGAAACCGCACAGCACCTTTGCTCAGACGGAAACAATAGGCAGTTGCAATCATAAGCTGGACAACTGTACTCAAACACTGATTTCTGCCCCAAAACTGATACCCAGACTTGCAACTGATACATACATTCCTGCAGAGTTCCACTCTAAAAGCACGTATCAAGCGAGTAAGAACCAAAACACCCCTATGATGGGGTAGGGTTACCCTGTCCTAATTTCCTCAGGAACTAGGGATAACTATTCAAACAAAGTGGTTTCTCTACAATTTCCACATTCGGGTGAGCAACCTGTACTAGTTTGGAACAGTTCTACGGCTTTCGATATGCAACTAGGTCGATTGGTCAAATAGGGTACCTCAGCAAACTACCTAATATACCTCTCACACCTAACACCGAGAAGTGAAAGAGGATCTAACGGTACAACAGTAGTCCAGATCTAAGGGTTGTGTTCCCATCGTGGCAGAGCCCGCAATCGGTCACCTTACGACAAACTTTTCCAAGCAAGCCTCTGGCAAACTGTTCAGGAATAGCAGATGGCAAACATTGTGACTCAAGCGCACCGATGCAAATGCAATGCAAAAAACACATAAGTGTAAATAAAACAACATATCATGAGTTCGAGTCAAGTTCTCTAAATTCTCCAGTAGAACGTCAGAAATTGTAGCTCGACTTTTTTCGCGCCCCCCCTTTGGAAGGTTCGAAAGAAAGCCTTATAGTTCGGATTCCCGCGGTTCTGAATCTAATCTCACAAGTACAATGTGAAATTGATAATCACCAAAGAGTCCAAATCTGGTAAATCTTTTTGGAAAATCGATTTTAAATCAAATAATGCCAAAATTGGACTGCTTTGCCAGATACAAAGTCACCACCTAAATATTTTATTTTGGGAAAATTTAGGAAAACTTGACTCGTTCCAAAGGCCACGTGTTCGTCATCACCAAAGTTGCCTCGGCTCGGGAACTTGGGCACGAGAGGGGAAGGTCCTGAAATGAGCACCCCCGCTCACCTGATCAAAGCTCGCCCGATCAAAGATCGGCCTCTACTAATCATGATATGCTTTTTATAAACATTATGTGCTTTTATTTCTGTTATTAGCTAACTTTACTATGTGATGCACACAAGCAAGTATAGACTAGATCGCAAGAATTGGAACATTTCAAGTCATGTCTGTTTGCAAAAATGGTTTGAATTTGCCACCCTCAAGTGGGCTTAAAGATGCAGTTTTGCCACCAAACATAGTGGGCTTAAAACATGATTTTGCCACAACAAAGTGGGCTTAAAACACACGTTCATTGAAACGTTCCAATTCAAACAATCAAGCCTTCATCCACGAGCATTCATGCAGTTTAACAAGTAAGCACATAGCCTCATGGCAAGCATGCTAAACATGGCAACATTCACATTCATACAAGTATGCTAAAGCATAAAAACTCATCTAGTACTCCAAGCCAAAACAAAAAACTAGTTAGAAAGATGCATGATCCTAACTATGCGAGATGTCTAATGCAACACATACAATATGCAATTAATAGGCTCGGCTACTAATATGGCATATGGATCGATTTGAACAACATGCGATTGAACACGTATTCAAATAAGATATTGAAATGACAATGCAGTTTGAATGATGCGCCAAGCCTCGGTGCATGCAATATAAATGAATGGATGCAAACATGCAAGCATAAGGTATGCTAATTGAAAATGTCCCTAATCTAATCATCAAAAGTGATTAAATAAAAGAGAGAAAGACGTGGGGTTGAAAGATATACACACACGCACACACACTTATTACAACATCCCTAATCTAACCATCAAAAACGATTAAATAAAAGGGAGAAAGACGCGGGGTTGAAAGACATACACACGCACGCACACTTATTACAACATTACGCCCTCGCGAAGGAGGGTCCGAATGAATAAAAGCTAAGTTAATCTAAGCTAAGCTAATCTAATTAAGCTAATTAGACTAATTATTAGAAATCAAATGAATAACTAGCTAAATTAATCACTAATTATTACAACACTTTAACTAATTATCAACTAATTAATTAAAACAAATGCACTCTAACTAAACATGCAAGGCATTAGACTATGCTGCCATTACTCCGCCTCGGGAAGTGGAAGATGCATGCACTCGGTTTTCTCCCCAAAAAGTCCTCCGTTTTGCTCTCGAAAGGCTCTGTCTGTAGGGTTGAGCACATTCCAGGATCTTTCTGCTCCAACTTACCAAATCTCTGCTGAAGATTGCATTAGTGGCTTGCGGGCCATGGATGGTTGCTGCCGGCCATGGATGGTTGCTGCCGGCCATCTGCCGGCCAGAAATAAAGCCTTGCCGCTTATTGATGAGGCACTGCCGGCCACTGATGCTCTGAGTCACCACACTGCAACAGAGCACAAACAGAACAAAAGGAAGGTCTTTCCAAGGGCTTGTTTGTATTGTACCCCTCCTTATCATCTCAAAATCTCAAAGGAGTGACACATTTGGATCCAAAATCACCAATCAAGCAATTTCATCGCATGATGGCCAAAGATCCAAGTTGTACAATTTTGATAAATGCACAAATAAGACTCGAAGGATCACAATCCTATCATGTATGATCAAGGGCAATGGAGACCAAGGAAAATGGCACATTTCATCACTATTGAGTATGAAATGTTCCATTTGCCTTGTGTTCAAACTAACGTTCGATTTGAACACATGCAATGCAACACAAAGAATGCTTTTCTTGCCTCTTTTACTTGCATTTTTTTGTTACTCATTTTAGATTACCGATTCATTCTTTAATCAATTAAGCCCAAAAGTGAGTGTCCTCTAATGGAAGAGGTGTCAACCAAGGGATGGTTTAAGGCAAGAGAGAGGTCATGCCTTTGATTAGTGAACCTTCAAAAGAGGATTGAAACCATTAAGCACAAGCCTCAATCTCAAGCTTAAACACAACCCTAAGGTTAAACAACCTTCAAAGCGAATGAAAAAGTGAAGAAATAAGGGAGGTTGCAGATATTTAGGTGCTTAAATTAGACATGAAAAAGCATTAAAACATACAACCAAGCCACACAAATGATGGTTAAAGCCTTAAAACACTAAGCTAGTGAAGGAATTAACACTACGACTATGCAATACAAGCCTCAACTGAACTAACCAGCCCAAAAAAGAGGCAAAACATGTTATTTCAGAGCAAAAACATGTTGGATTAAAGCTAAATTAGGCTAGAAAAACATGTTAACACATGAAGCTAACTAGGCATACAAACAAGGCACAAGGAGGGGAGGCTAACCCCTCCAATTTTGGACTTCAAAACAAGGTTTTTGCCACTGAAACCTCTGAATTTCAGTGGTTAAAAGGCCCAAAAAAGTTGATTTGAAAGTGAGGAAAAATAGCACAAAAAGCTTAACAAGCTAAGGAGCCAAAGGGGTGAACAACCCCCTAACTAAAAAAGGCTCAAACCACCATTTTTAGGTCAGAAAAACAGAGGTTTTTACACTTCAAAAATAGCCTTAAAACAGTTGAAAAAGATAGGAAAATAAGCATGCACAATAAGCTTAAATAAGGTAAATGCTCTACCTTTGAAGCAAAGCACAATTTAGGCACAAATTCAAGCTCAAACCCTCTTCCAAGGCTCAAACAAGACTTCAAGAAACCTCAGCTCCAAGGTGGTCAAGTATGACTAAGAGTTGATGTGCAAAAGTGTAGAGAAACTAGGTTTTAAGGCACAAAATATCAAGAGAGAGAGAGAAATCTAGAGAGAGAGTTTTTTTTGTCTTCAAATTTTTCTAACCCCTCCACATGCAAGAGAGGGTCCTATATATAGAAAATACAAAATCCCTTCACAAACATCCAACCATAGACGTGTTGGAAGATGCATGAATCTGTGCAAACAGCTGGCACAAAATATCACAAAATATCTACAGGGAACATTGGTAGCCGGCCGGCCATTAGTGATGGCCGCCAAGGCACATTAATGGCCAGCAAGCCAAAAGCCATGGTCGGCAGCCTTCAAGGATGGTCGGCAGGCCATCAACAATTTCATGCTGAAAAGACCTAGACATGATCCAAAGATAAGACAAAATGGATGCAGGGTTGGAAATGCGCAAACCTGTGGCGTTCTGTAGCGGACTTCGAGCGCTCAGTGAGCAATCAGACTCACTATCAGATGTACCTGCAAGAACATCCAAGTCTAAAAGGGCCGTAAAAAATGGGGTGTCTACACATAGATACTTCTAGAAGGGAGTCATGCTTGTATCGGATATTGATACTTCTCGAATCCGTGTTACCAAAAAAATGCTAATATCCTAGGGAATTACGTTTTGGAATGCATATTCTGAAACATAGTATACTTCCGTTCCAAAACTGTAAATTTAGTGTCTGGAGCAATCCCAAAATATTTCTTTAAATGTTTTCTTGGTAGGGAAAAAGATATATATAATGAACTAAATCTTAGAGGAGTGAAGCTTTAACATGACATATTTGTGTACAACACTTTTGCACGTAACACATTTAAGTACAAAAGTGAAAAAGTACAAGGGGAATAAAAACAGTTTCGACATAATAATGAAATGAAATTTCTATGAGACCTATTAGAAAAGACGTAAAGTGGCTGGCCATTATCTTGTAATCTAATGCCTAATTCCTAGGGAATGGTTTCTCACCATTCTTTGAGCTTATTATAATACAATACTAAAACTTATTAAATAGTATTTCTTATGAATGTATCCTTGTCATACATGTATCCTATTTTTTAAGGTTTTTAAAGTTTATTTTATTTTATTTTAATATCTTCATATCCATATCATAGCCATATCCCGTATTTGTATCCCTATCCATGCTTCATAAAGTCCAGGTGTTTCTTTTACTTATACTCTAGAATAAAACTGATGGTAACAGGCTTTTACTTGATAGTGCTAGCTCTACCAACTACTCTTGAGAACTATTTTATGCAATCTTGATTTGTGCTAATTAATGCTTGATTTTTGTTGCTACTGGGTGAAGTCCTATGTGCTTGGAGAGATAGCATCACCGCAAGACAAAATTACCATTGTGTGCTAGCTTTCGGGGATCTTACACAAGATGTTTTGGTAAATTTTTAAGTCCGTGGATAAGTTTCATGTCTCAGTATGTGCAAGCTTATGTGCTGAAGGTATATGTGATTTGGTTGCATTGTTGATTAATATAATTCAAAAAAAAAAAAAAAATGTAGAATGTCCATAGTTGTTACATTGTTTCATGGTTTAAAATTTCTTGTCAATTTGTCCTTTCCTTTTCCTTGGAAAGTTGTTGGCTACATATTTTGTAAAAGCCAGTTACAATTCGACACGTGGCAGAGTAAGGTATTGTGGGGAGATTATTCAAGTCTTCAATCCTGATCATACACGTGGCAATTAATATTGGTTCTCATGTGATCTGAGTAGCACTAGATCAATAAAGAGATGCAAGGTGACGTGGCTTCAACGGTTACTCATATTCAAATTCAAATACAGAAGGGAAGCTCAACTGCAAGTGATGGCATAATGGAACTACTTATAAGGCAACATGATCAGCGATCATAGAGGAGCAGTTCGATGGTTTGAAGTGCAATTCGAAGGTCACCCTTGAGAAGTATAAATAGTAGGGAAGGTCCCAGAAAAAACCCCCAGACTCAGATCCAGCAAACCAGTCATTTACTTCATATTTTCTTTTCCAGTCTTTACATTTCCTGCACTTTAAATTCTCGCACTGTACTTCGTTCATAGGAGTAGTTTCAAGTAGATCGTCACTGTAAACCTCAACGAGGCTGAGTTTGGACCATTGTAAGTTTTAATTTTAATGAAATACTTCAGTTACTTGTCATTTCACTGTTATTTTGCTTAATTTCTCCTAAGTTAAGCCACCAGTAAAAGTCCTCTTCATTGAGGCTGAGAGAACTAAAAACAATCGTCTGATAATTGGTTGGCAATTATAATTTCTGTAAGGACTGATTGATCCTTGCTGGCACGCTCGCATTTACAAAAATACCCTTCGAAAGCCAAAAAGCCAACATATATTTTTGGCACGCCCAGTGGGACTTGTTAAAATGGCTAGACGAAGACGACAAGGAGAAAATGAAACGCTTGGAAGAAGGCGTAGAAGGAGAGGTAGAAATACCTAATCCAGAGGATAATGTGGTAACACATCCTGTGGAAACTCCATGTTATCAGAACCTATGGTCGAACAGACCAGTACTTCGGGACAAGAACATATGTTCATAATATTGGACGAAACAAGGAATTGGACCATCCACTGTTCCATCTACTCAGCCAACAAATCCATGGGATGGCCTAGTAGATGCTATGGGACAACAATTAATGAACACAATGGAAAGGTGGGCAACATCCTTTTTGGATCGAATGAATAACCACCAACCAAAAATTGCAAGATACACAGAGGAAGTTTTAAATGTCCCTCAGCAAAGATTGGCTAGAGATAAATAGCCTATGCAAGTTAATGGACATTCTAATGGTCAAACTAGTAACCAGAACTATGAAAGACCATTGCCTCAGTCTTGGTATGAACCCATTTCGAGGCCTATAGCAGGCCAAAATGCCTCAGTACTTAACAATGAAGCCACACAAGTTGGTGGATCTGGCAAGTACAAGAAACTGGCGTAAGAATGGTTACAAATCCCATGTTCGAAGCCATACCTGGCACTAGGGGGTATAATAATCCCTTATTCGAATTTATACCCGGGGGGTTGGAAGGTTGGCCTGCAAATGGAAGGGACACAACACCTGTTCCACACCTTTCGCACGGTCCTTTCGCAGGACAGGCTCAAAGGGGTTACCCACACCCCCAACAGCAACCTGCACCACAGGGGCAACCAGTCCCAAATGTACCACCTTATGGACCAAGAGGACCGCAAGCACAAGTTTGTCCACCAAATCCTGTGTTTATCCCTCCAGTAGTGGTTCAGCAGGCACAAAATATGGTCCCTAGGGACCAAATTGCTGATATTGTTAGGGAGATGTGTGGACCGATGGCTCGGGGGTCCAGACTCCTGTATACAGAAAACCATACCCAGAATGGGTGGATAGGGTACATGAATACCCAAGGGGTTCAGATACCAGATTTTACCCTTTTCTATGGACTGGAAATCAGTCAACAGTAGAGCATATTGCTAGATTTGCTGCTCAATGCGGTGAATTCTAATCATGACTTATGAAACTAGATTCCAAATTCTCTAACTGGGAGCATTTGTATGGTACATCAACCTTACACCTGGCTCCATTCAAACTTGGCAACAAATGGAAGAGGCATTTCATGCCCAATTCTTCCAATCGGAGCCAGAGGTTTCCATGGCAGACTTGGCAAGATTGAGTCAAAGGCCTGAAGAAAAGGCTACTCAGTTTATTGCCAGATTTAAAAGGGCTCGAAATAAATGTAGAGTCATCCTGCCAGAGCCAGAATTCGTAAGATTGGCTCAAAACGGTAGAGTTCAGGCTTCGAAAGAAGTTTGACTCAACTGAATTCAGAGATTTGGTCGAACTAACCTATAAGGTGTCTCGATATGAAGCATTACTAGAGGAGGAACAAGATCGAAATAATGCCTCGTACAAGACATATTATAGAGATCCAATTATGAGATCGATGCAGCGAGATTGTGGGCAAAGAACCTGTAATCTGTGAAGCATTAATTCATAAGGATACAACAATTGACCAGCAGTTTAAAAAGAAAGACTTTCACAGAAAGTACTCTTTCGACTAACAAAAGCAGATGACATTTTTGATCATTTGCTTGCGCCAACCTTTAAGTTACCAAAGGAGTAAAACTGCCATCTCCAGATGAACTTAAGGAAAAGTATATTGTAAATGGCATAACTCTTGGTCTCACTCGACTAAAAACTGCATTGTTTTTCGAGACAGGATCCAAGAACAAATTCGGAAAGGAAGTTTGAAATTCCAGCCAAAACAGAAAAGGCCATGGGGATTGACAGTAATCCGTTTCCAGAAGTTGGAGAAAGCGCAGCTAATGTGGTTGTACCAAACTTCAGAATTATCTCTGCAGAGTTGGAAGAGGTCAATGTGCAAATGCATATTGCCAACCAGACAACTACCAAGAAGGACACTAGAAACCCACCAGTATTGGACAAGGTTTCTCACACAAAGGAACACTCTGATGAAGAAGCACTGGATGATGATTCCTTGGAAGCAGCTGTAATGCAGAGGATGTGTCCCAGGTGCAGACTGAGTTATAAATGGTTGAAGGGGCTTCCAATTGATGGGAAGCAATACTACAGGGATGTTCAGAGACGTCCTAAATCAACCAACGCTTACAACAAAAGGCCGTATCCGGCTAGTGATAGGCAGCGACCCAGTGGTTGAGCCTGCAATGACAGAATGCATGCTAAAGGCAAGAGGCCCTTACATGAATCCAGGCCACCTAACTATTACAGAATGGAGAGCAGTCATTCTGAAAGAAGATGGAGAGAGGCTCATTTCATGGGATCAAAGCCAGGATTGGCCCCCTAGACCAACCTCACGAGGACAGAAAGTGGCCACCTCATCGAAGGCTGAATCAGGCTCAAAACATGAGGTCAAGCCAAACTTACCTTCACAGCCAGCTTCGAAGATGGCTTCGAAGGTTGAAAAAATTCAACATCTGAGTCAGCAAGTTCGTGGGTACCTGGGTCCCAGATTGGTTTGTAATGCAAACAAGCCTAGGGAAGTGCCTGCCCAAAGGGATGTTGGAAACCAAGGCAGGATGGTCAAGCCTCCTTGGTGGCTCCGAACAATTGGGTATTGCTTAAACACCAAAGACAAAGGAACCAGATATGGTTCCAGTCATTTCAGATCACAAAGGAGGAAGATTCAGCGCAGGTACACCCAGTACCAGCAAGATTGAAAGAAAGTGGAGAGAGTTCTTCACTGGTCAAGACAGAAGGAAAGAAGAATCCAAAGTCAGACCATGCTCCAAAGCCAAATCCACAAACAAAGTGGTTGGCAGCAGAAACAGTTGGCCAAGGTTCATTCTGAACTAAAGGCCAGAGAGAAGTCTAGCTTAGCAGGGTTGGAGAAGGCTCTGATGGAAAGTGATAGCGAAACGAAGAAGAGATTGGCATAAGCCAAAAGAAGGAAATGGCAGAGAAGAAATGTTCGAAGCCTTCATGGCTGAGCAAACATTTTGGTTGAAAACCAGTTGAGAAAGATCCTTCGAAGGAATCAGTTATCAACGAAGTGCCAGAATGCAGCATGGAGGATGCTGCTGAAGTACTGAACAAGGTGCCAAGGAGGAAGAGGTACAGCCAGCCATCCAATTTGGCTCATTTCCTCCAGTATCAGTCAATATGGTACACATACTGCCTCATGAGTTCCAGGCTGGAGATGAGGACCAAGACATGGATCCTATTCCTGTCTCTAGTGAAGACGCACAAGTAGTATGGTACAAGATGGTCCTGGAATGGCTACCCCATGGAAACTGAGTATGAAGCGAAAGAGGTGAGCATCAACCTCTCATATCCTTTTGAATATCCCTCGAATTCTATGACACAACATGTCAAGCCTTTGTACATCAAGGCTTTCTTCGATGGGATACAACTGAACCGAGTCCTGATAGACAATGGGGCAGCAGTGAACTTACTACCGAAATCTTCTTTGAAGAAACTAGGGAAAAAGAATCCCAGGTTGATCCCAACCAGCACAACCATCGCTGGCTTTGCTGGAGAAACAATGGCTCAGGGATTTACCCATTAACTTGAGTGTGGGAACCAGGGACTGCATGACAGCATTCTTCGTAATCGACAGTAATGCTAAATACAATGCTTTACTTGGGAGAGATTGGATCCACACTAACAAATGTGTGCCTTCCTCTTTGCATCAGAAATCATGATGGCCTTAGGCAATGGAGAGACGAGGAATTGATGCAGATCCTCAACCCTTCATAGCCTGTGCAGACTTTGCAGAGGCCAAGTTGTATATTGAGGGAGTGACACCACTCAGTATACTGAGGAAAGCTGATGGCTCAGCCGAAGTGACGGCTGATGAGGAAGTGACACACCTGAAGCACTTAGTCCAAGAGAGTGCTGATGAAGAGTTGTCGTTAAGATGACAATGATGCCTGGTTATAGGCAAAGAGATGAAGAACAAGAAGCCAAGTCTTGGCTCTGATTAAATTCTCAACATTGGATGTAAAAAATAGTCCAGAAAGTACAGAGCAAGAGAGAAAAGCCATGATAATTGGCTGCAAGCAGGAACAGCAACAGGTCAGAATTTTGACCCTTGGGAAATACTGTGCATTGGACATTGAAACAAAAGTCCAGGAGATACAGGAAGAGATGCCTTATGGACAGATTTTGTCTATGAGGAGGAGGGCAAGATGTTGAACTAAAGAACCTAGGGCAGAACAAGCAAGAAGGTTGCTTCGAAGGTAAGAAACCAAGAAGAAGCTTCAATAAGTTCTCAGACACAAGACCCCTTAGAAGAAGTAAATTTAGGGGAAGGTTCTGCAACAGCCCACCTATATAAGTGCTTGTTTGAATGTCTGGACAGAGACCAGTTGTTGGTTGTTCTAAAGAAATACAAAGATTGCTTTGCATGGTCTTATAATGAACTACCAGGATTGGATAGGTCATTAGTGGAACATAGGCTCCCTATGAAGCCTAATTTCAAGCCATACAAGCAGAAACCAAGAAGAATGAGTCCAGAAGTAATTCAGAAGTCAAGGAAGAGATTCTTAGACTACTCAAGGCAGGCTTTATTAGGACAGCCAGGTATGTTGAATGGCTATCTAATATTGTGCCTGTAGTTAAGAAGAATGGCAAAATGAGGGTATGCATCGATTTCAGAAACTTAAATCTAGCAACTCCCAAAGATGAGTACCCTATGCCTATAGTGGATCTGCTGGTAGACAGTTCAGCAGGGCATCAAGTTTTATCAATGATGGATGGGCACTCTGGTTATAACCAAATCTGCATTGCAGAGGAGGATATCCACAAGACAGCATTCAGATGTCCTGGAATATTGGCACCTTCGAATGGGTTAAAATGCCATTTGGCTGAAGAATGCTGGGGCTACATATCAGAGGGCTATGAACACTATCTTTCATGACCTCATTGGAGGGTATCTAGAGTGTTATATTGATGACATTGTAGTGAAATCCCAGTCCATGGAGGAGCATCTGTTTCATTTAGAAGCAGCTTTTGAAAGAATGAGGAAGTTCAAGTTGAAGCTCAATCCTCTTAAGTGTGCTTTTGGCGTATCATCTGGAAACTTCTTGGGTTATGTGGTACACAAGAAAGGAATACAGATTGACAGAATAAAGCCAAAGCCATCATTGAAGCCAGGCCTCCATCAAGTAAGAAAGAATTACAAAGGTTCCTTGGACAGGTTAACTTTCTTCGAAGGTTCATTTCTAACACTGCAGGGAAAACTAAAGTATTTTCTTCCTTGTTAAGGCTGAAAGATGAAGAGGAATTTGTGTGGACAGCAGAGCATCAAATTGCTTTCGAAGGTATCAAAGCCTACTTGGCCAACCCTCCAGTGCTGATGCCACCAAAAGGAATAAACCCTTGAAGTTGTACATAGCTGCAGCAGAAGATTCATTGGGAGCTTTTTGGCCCAAGACAATGAAGAAGGCAAGGAGCAAGCTATTTATTACCTTAGTAGGTTTTTAAATTCTTGTGAATGTAAATATTCAGCTGTTGAAAAGCTGTGTCTTGCTTTGTATTTTGCTGCAATGAAATTAAGATATTATCTTTACCTACAACTGTCTTGGTAATTGCAACCACAGATTTGGTTAAATACATGTTATCTAGACCTATGTTGAGGGGAAATTGGCAAGTGGATACTAGCCTTATCAGAATTTCATCTAGAATGTCCCTCAAAGGGCAGTAAAAGGGCAAGTTTTAGCCAATTTTCTGGCAGACCATCCATCTCAAACAGAGAGCCAAGAGATAATGGAGCTTGGTATGGCTAGTGTTGAGCCATGGCAGATGTGGTTCGATGGATCGAAAGCCAATGGTTTAACTGGAATTGGTATTGTGATTAAGTCTCCACAAGGGGTAGAAACCACACATGGTTTCAGAGTGGATGAAGCCACCTGTTCCAATAACCAGGCTGAATATGAAGCCTTAATAGTGGGACTAGAAATTCTTATTGGATTACAAGTACATGCAGTTGACATATTTGGAGACTCTCAATTGGTGGTTAACCAAGTGAAAGGGATTTTCAAGTGTCAAAGCATAAGTATTTTGCCATACTATGTTGTTGCATTGCATTTGCTTTCTCAGTTTCAAATAGCAAATGTAACTCATGTTCCAAGATTCTTGAACAATAGAGCTGATGTAGCTCAGAAAGCTTCGAACTTCAAGAGAAGGGATAATACCCAAAGGGACATAAGCCAAACAACATATCAAAGATTAATACAACCTTTGAATAAAAGGAATGTGGTCTTGGAAGTCAATCATAATGACTTACAAGAACAAGATTGGAGGCATCCAATAATGCAATACTTGCTGGTCCATCTTCGAAGGCCAGCAGGAAAATCAAATTGCAGTCTATGCAATATATGATATATGGCAATGCTCTCTACAAAAGGGGGGAGATGGCTTATTGCTGGAATGTTTAGGCCCAAAAGAAGCATTAACAGCTATGGCTGAGGTTCATGAAGGCATCTGTGGTGCTCATCAGCCTGGTGTAAAGATGAGATGGTTGCTTCGAAGGCATTCCTACTATTGGCCAACTATCCTTAAAGACTGCATAGAATATGCAAAGGGTTGCCAGGCATGCCAAAAGCATGGCACAATAAGGCATGTGCCCATAACTGACCTACATGCAGTAGTAAGCCTTGGCCATTCAGAGGATGGGCCATGGATATGATGGGAAAAATACACCCACCTTCTTCGAAGCATCATTGTTTCATTCTAGTGGCCACTGATTACTTCACTAAGTGGGTCGAAGCCAAGCCATACAAGGCTGTAGATCAAAGAGGTCATTGGGTTCATTAAAGATTGATCCATAGATTTGGCATCCCACAAACCATAACTGTGGATAATGGGACTGTGTTCGATGGAAAATGGTGAAGTCTTTTGTGGCAGAGTTTGGAATTAGCCTTGTTAATTCCACACCTTATTATGCACAAGCCAATGGTCAAGCTGAATCATCCAACAAGTCCTTGAAAAAAGGAATACAAAAGGTTGTGGAGGATAATCCCAGGGATTGGCATAACCTTTTTGGATGTTTTATGGGCTTACAGAACTTCCCCAAGATCAAGCACAGGAGTCACTCCTTATGCCTTAGTATATGGGCATGATGCAGTTTTACCTGTAAATTAATGTTAAATCTTTGAGGGTAAGATGCCAAGATCAGTTAGATCCTGAGCAATACCATCAAAGTATGTGCTTGGAGTTAGAAGGCATAGATGAAGCCAGAATTTTGGCATTAAATAGCATTCTTTTCCAAAAGAAGAAGCAGCCAAGAATTATAACAAGAAAGTCAAACACATTGGCTTTGATGAAGGTGATTTGGTATGGAAAACAATACTCCCAATAGGAATTAAAAGCCATAAGTTTGGCAAATGGTCACCTAACTGGGAAGGACCATATCAAATTCATAGAGTTCTGCCTTTTGGAGCATACCATTTGAGAAATTTGAATGGGTATGTACATCCCAAAAAGATTAATGGCAGATATTTGAAGCCTTATTTTCCAACCATTTGGGAAACACAAGGAATAAAATAAATTAAATACAAAAACACAAGACTGCTCAAATGATAGACAAAATTTGTTCTTTCATAAAGAATTAAGTACATTGTGCCACAAATTGGCCCAGAAATCATTACAATGTCTTAATTGTTTTTGTACAGTATTTCCTATTGTAAGTGATGGAAATAATTGAATAGCTGTAGCCATCTCTCTTTCGATCGGCCAGTTCTTGGTTGGTGATTTGCAATTTAGTGTCAGTTCGAACCAAGGCCTGGTTTACTGCAGCTAGCTCCTCTTCAAGCTGAGCTTTCTTTTCCAGCAGCTGGACTCGAAAGTGGGAGGCAGAGGTTGTGTTCTTTCAGAGTTGATACTTCGGTATGCACTTGGGAAACAAAACTCTGGTCGCCAGCCAATTTCTCAGCCTCAGCCTTGGCAGCTTGACAAATGCTGATGTAAAAATCGACAGTAGCTGCTGCCTGAGACAAATGACTTGAAACATCCATGCCTGACTGTTCAGCAATTTACAGCACTGGAGGAACCCATTTCTGATTATAGGCCTCTGTAGAGCCTCGAAGGGAATCCTCGAAAAGGAAATCAGTAGTTCCAAGGCATGTGTCTAGGTCTATCAAGGTCAGAAGGCTTGCGCTGGAGAAGAACTCTCAAAATTTCCAACAAGGAGTCAGCCAAACTAATGGCTCAGCTTCAACACTGATATTGGAGAGGTAGAAGGTATGTCAAAAGACTAGCTAATCTGGCTTCAAAAACTCACCTCATCCATAGACATGAGGGTGCAGAGAGTGTTGTGGTGGAAGGCACAAAGACTGCATGGGGATAGGAGAAATGAAGGAGCATCTTTGGCAGCTCTATGGTCTTAGCCACCAATGAATCAAGGAAGAGGGGCTGGAAGTAGGCAAAGGTGATGAACTATGGGTTGGAAGACTACCAGCACCCTCTGTAAGGGATCAACTGCCATCGAGATGGAGTAGCAGTTGGAATTTCTGTGAAGGAAGAGGAGAGCAAGGCTCGAAGAAGAAGTGACTGAGGTAGATCAAAAGTCAGGAAAGGGGAGGTATGGCTCTAAGCCAAGAAGAGAGATGCAGGAATGCTTGGCTCAGGGAAAGTACAGGAAGTGGACCTTGGAAGTGGGAGGATAATTTGAGTAGTCCTCACATCCTGCATCTGGTCAACTTCAACTGAAACGAGGGAGGCCTCACTGGAAAGAGAAACGCAGTAGTTGTTGCTGCAAAGGAAGAAATACAAAGGACTGTCAAAATTCAGTATCAAAAGTTGACAAAAGAAAACAGCGGAAGTGTGAAAAATTACTTGTTCCAGAGGTATTAGCACTGATGGGAGAGCTGCGAAGGGAGTAATGTTCGGCAGTTTTTGCCTTCTTGCAGCTTCCCTTTGTAGTGCGTCAGCAGCACGGCTTCATCTCTAAAAATTGTTGCTGCCGTCTCTTCTCGGCCCTCTCGAAGACAATTATTGCCTTGGAATGTTCCTGCTCTACTGCCTTGGCAGCTGCTTCATGAATGGGTCTTCAACCAAGTCAGTAGCAGGAACAGTCACTTTCTTCTCTTCCTTCTTGGCAGTGTTGCTACTGGCTCCTTTTCGATCTCCCTCTCTTCAATTTGGGGTTCAGATTCTTCAGAGGTAGTTCTTTCCCCATTACTGTAGTAGTTGCCTCGAGAGGAGGATGTTCGATTATATCAGAAGGGAGGCCACCTTTTGTCTCTTTGTTCTTTGCAAGGCACTTCTTGCTCTTGCTCAACCTCTTTCTTCTTCCAGAGATTCAGATTCCTCAGGAGGAGGACTAGCTTCTTTTCTGTTTTGTTGTTGTTTCTTTTGAGAATAGCTAAAGTTTCAGCTCTCTTGGGGATTCTTCTTGCGGAGACCCTGCACCAAAGAACATAAGTGTAAAGGAAACGAACAAAAGATTCAAAAGAAAGAAAAGGGAAATCTGAAAATATTTACCCTTCTTCGAAGCAGCTCTAGTAACTCTAGCTGGAGGGGATGAAGCTGCAGGAGTAGTTGTGGCAGCTTCAGGAAGAGGGGAATGTTCTCAGCTGTTGCTGACTTAGCCTTTGAAGGCACTCCCAACCCTATTAGCAAGTCATGAGGGTGCACAGATAGGCGCACTTCCATATTGGCTGTCCACCAGTTCTGGAATCTTTTCAAAACTAAGCCAGATGGAAGAAAGGGGACAAATTGGAACTCATTCAATTCCTTCAGCAGTTTGAGTATTGCCGTCTCTAGCTTGGATTTGGATATTCTCAAATCTCTAGCAGTAAGGTGGACATTCGAGAGACTGCAAAGTGGAACAGGTATCCCTTGAGTGAGCCCAAATTGTCTGGCAAACTGGGAAGGGCAATACACCTCAGATATGCATTTATAGGCTCGAGGGTTCAAAGTGCCAATGAACAATTCCCTTGGTAGCAGTATAGAGGCCCACATATCTTTATGAGGTGAGGTGGAGCACTCTTTATCAGCCAGAAAAGTTTGCAGCCAGGATGGTCCTCTATTGGCTTCGAACGGACAAAAGAAGGAGGCAGACGAAGAAATAGGGAGTTGGTAAAAAAAGTAAAGTAATAAGCAAAAGAAGCAGGATAAAGGACAATCCTAGCATACTTCTCCCCATAAGTGCTAGGATCCTGGACAAGGAATTTTAGGCATTTTGAATGCAGATCAGTAAAATAGGCGAAGAGCCAGAGCTGGAGCACCCAGAGGGACCTCCTTGGTTAACATCAAGTGGTCTTTCACAAAATTGGGAGCAAGCTCTGTAAACATGGCCTAAAGGTAAGGAGCAAGAGCTATATGTTTTTCAAGACAAGTGCCTTCGCGAGGGGAGCAACTCAGGCATAATCCTCTGAGACGATGTGCAAAAAAGAAATTTGCATAACCAGTATAAAATAAAGGAAAAGAGTTCTCTGTCTTTCACAGGGCCTTCCTTTTTATTTTCAGCCTTTACAAAGTCACTATAAGAAGAATTTAAGGCTGGAAGGGAAAATTTGACAGGAGGTCCGGATAGTTGGGAGTAAAAGGAGAGCCATGAGGGGAAAGCCCTAAAAGATGGCAAATATCAGAATGGTGGGAGCCATCATGCCACATCGAAATTGGAAGAAATTAAAAGCCATATTCCAAAAACATAAAGCAGCTGGAATTAAAAAGGGGTCCTCAGGGATGATGAACCTGGAAAGACGAAGGGCGTCGAGGATATAGAGCTCTGTAAGTCATCTTCTCTCGCAGGTACAACCCTGTCATACCATCCTCCCATTCGGTTCTCAATGTCGGCCAGCAGCGATGAGGCCGGGTCATTCTCCAGTTGCTCCAGTCAAGCCCTCCTTCGTATAGAAGAAAGTGATCCTCCAAACGAGGGTATAAAGCAGGAAGTTGGTCAGGGCCTCCCGAAAGATGGGACCTAGGACGTATTCTTGTTGGTTGCTGCGACGAGGAACAAAGAGACGTCCATCTATAGCGCTCGACCCACCAGTTGTTAGTTTGGTGATTTCTTCATCGATGCATTTCTTCAAAGCCATGGTAGGGCTGATACGGTCGCCAGCGAGCACTTTCAGCGAAGAAGGATCCATTGAGGAAGAGAGGGTTAATAGAGATCGGTAGGGTTTGTGTGTTAAAGAGCAAGTGATTTCAGAGCACAAACACAAAAGGGCTTTTGAAGGTTTCGTGTCTGAAAAATATTTGCGTAAGTCGTTAAGTACTAAAAGTACGAATACGAAGAGTTTCCTTCAATATTGATACTTTTGGAGGGAAAAACACAACCCAGATGCTGAGACTAGCTTCGAAGTAGGGTATTTGGCTTCGAAGCCAAATTTTGGCGCCAAAAATCAAACAACAACGGCTTCGAAATACAGAAGCCGGCTTCGAAGCATACTACATGCTTAAAGATGCTAGAATGCTCGAGTATTGGTCTACTTCAAAGGGTTTAAAGACCTGTTTGAGGGTTATTAATGAAAATAACGGCCTTCGAAGCAAAACTTAGGATTCTTTAAGGATGAGAATTGCTATTCGAAACATCAAAACCAATCGTTGGTTTTTATAAAAGGAGATTGTCTTTTAAACTAAAACAGCATGGACTGCTCTTCGAAGTAAAGTGGTCAATTTAAAATTGATGGCTATATCAACCATGACCATATATTGGTTATAGTTAGTTTTGAAGGGTAAGGTTGTTAAATTCGAAGCACTAATTCTAGATGATATCAGCCAGAATTGTCAACTTTACTCCATAAATTGGAAAAAGACATGTTGGTTCTTTTAGTGTTTCATTAAAAACAATTGAGTCCAGATTCGAAGGATGAGATTGTTCAATTCGAAGCTCTGAATTGGCTTTTAAAGACAAAAGGAAACAGAGTCAAACAATGTCAAATACAGAAAAACTTTGTTTGTATTCAAGCCAAGGCAATTACATCAAGTAACCCTATCTGGGTACAAACTCAAGCTCATAAAAATAAGGAATAGAATAAATAACAAGATCATGAAATTTGTCCAACAGTGATCAATGAAATTTTGTTCTTTCTTTATTATATCTCTATTTCTTCTAATGTTGGCTGCATGAGTTGATGTGCTCTCACTTCGTAGTAGAGCTCTTCAGCCTTTATTTCGAAGGCTTCCTCTCTC
This sequence comes from Camellia japonica, assembly GCA_030407325.1. Lineage (NCBI taxonomy): Eukaryota > Viridiplantae > Streptophyta > Magnoliopsida > Ericales > Theaceae > Camellia > Camellia japonica. Next base: position 71,931,033 of record JAPPVO010000013.1, on the reverse strand, counting down.
AATTTTGTTCCATTTCGTCTATGACCAAATCATCCCAATACGTAGAATCTTTATTCTTGAAATCATCGAATTCTTCGATGAAGTTCTCTGCTTCGTACTGGGCATGAATTCGAAGAGACGAAAGTTGGTCTAAATTTGCGTAGTAGCCTTAGAATTTCGATGCCAGTAGAGGAGCAATGGAAGTTGGTCCAGGAACATGTGAAGTTCTGCTTGGGCAAGGGGATTAAGGACATGGCTCCTAGTCAGAATATCACAAGCCCATTGAAAGTTCTTGAGGGACTGCGTCCTCAAGAACATTGAAGGCAAGTGAGAGAAAGCTGCAAGCAGAAGTTGAGCTTGTTTCCGCTCAACTGGAGTAGGAATGATGGAGGTTTGTAAGGTGAAAGACTTCATTCATGGGGAGTGCAAGCCTCAGTTTTCTGTCCAGCAAAGAGTTGGTGGAGGAGAAGGTATAGATGCTTCTGCTTCAGAAGATGGAGAAGAAGGTGTGGATGCTTCTATTATGGGAGATGGCACGGGGGTGGAAGGAACAAAGGCATTAATATAATCAAGCCAGTCAGAAGAACAAATCTTCGCCTTTTTGGCTAAGAATGATGGGTTGTACCCTTGTGCTTCTTCTAGGCCGGGTAGCATGCATTATCTTTGTAGGCATGGAGGATGTGTACCATGCTACAAGCAGATTCTCCTCCAAACTACGTCGATGGTCAATGGGCACGTAGGGGTAGACCACTGAACTTCGAGCGTAAGAAGGAAATTCTAAAGGGTCAGTGAACTCAACAAAATGATGGTTGATTCGTTCCCTCAAATCCCAGGACTCAGGTGTTGACCAGCTTGTCCAGTCAGAAACCCCAGAAGAGGAAGAAGTTGCAGCTTCATCCCATGCAGAGGTTTGCGAAGAAGAGTTTCCCAAGTCCATATTTGCAACTTGCCGAATCAAAGGCTTGAGAGCAGTTCGTTCGAGGTACAAGGGAGGTTAGAGGAAGAACTTCTTGTATCTATATCTGCAACTTTTTGAATCGAAGGATTAAGGGCAATGTGCTCGTAGTCCAAAGGTTGATAATTTGCAAAAGCTCCATGACCTGAATATAGAAAGGCGGGTAAAGGTGGCTAATGAATGCGTGGAGGTTCTTTCGAGGGGAAGCAGCATTACTCAATGGCTCTTCATATGCTTGATCAGTAGAAAGGGAAGTTGATTTAGCCATGGTCTGTTCGAATACTAAGGTATTGGGATGTTCGACAAATTGAAAGAGTTAATGCAAATGATCACCAAAAGGTGACGGTTGTGTTTCCAGAATATGGACTCCATGCACGTTCTAAAAGCGGGAAAAGTGATCCACTAATATCACCAAGTATTGGGTATATTAGTGCGGGGGGTAATGTTGGCTACATATTTTGTAAAAGCCAGTTACAATTCGACACGTGGCAGAGTAAGGGTATTGTGGGGAGATTATTCAAGTCTTCAATCCTGATCATACACGTGGCAATTAATATTGGTTCTCACGTGATCTGAGTAGCACTAGATCAATAAAGAGATGCAAGGTGACGTGGCTTCAACGGTTACTCATATTCAAATTCAAATACAAGGGAAGCTCAACTGCAAGTGATGGCATAGTGGAACTACTTATAAGGCAACATGATCAGCGATCATGGAGGAGCAGTTCGACGGTTTGAAGTGCAGTTCGAAGGTCATCCTTGAAAGTATAAATAGCAGGGAAGGTCCCCAGAAAAACCCCCAGACTCAGATCCAACAAACCAGTCATTTACTTTCATATTTTCTTTTCCAGTCTTTACATTTCCTGCACTTTAAATACGTTCTTTACATTCCTGCACTTTAAATTCTCGCACTGTACTTCGTTCATAGGAGTAGTTTCAAGTAGATCGTCACTGTAAACCTCAACGAGGCTGAGTTTGGACCATTGTAAGTTTCATTTTAATGAAATACTTCAGTTACTTGTCATTTCACTGTTATTTTGCTTAATTTCTCCTAAGTCAAGCCACCAGTAAAAGTCCTCTTCATTGAGGCTGAGAGAACTAAAACACAATCGTCTGATAATTGGTTGGCAATTATAATTTCTGTAAGAACTGATTGATCCTTGCTGGCACGCTCGCATTTACAAAAATACCCTTCGAAAGCCAAAAAGCCAACAGAAGTGTCAATTTATTCCTATTATATTTATTATTTTAATCCTTCAAGGGTATTTTTCATGGGCGAGGCTTTCTCAACATTTGTTTCTGGGGCTATAGATGTTGGATCAATCTATATCTTGAAATTAATCAGCAAGTTGAGCATTTCAAAATAGTAGAGTGTGAAAAAAGTGAAAACATGTGAAGTATGAATTGTCAATTTATCTCTCATAATGTAAACAAAGTATTATTCAAGATGGATAGTATACATTGAGGAATGTCTACATGACTTGCCCAAGATACATCATGCTAATAACTTTCCATTGGACACTTCTCATATATTTGTATTTAACACTATCTTACATGTATCATTTGTTGTGTAATTGTGATAAAACACTTTTTTGATGTTGTATGTTACATATAGTACTATTTTATCTCACATAATAGATTAAAAATATAAAAATGACTCTTTTTTGTTGATTCTGCGTATCCTTAAGTTTGAGATTTGATGAGTTCATCCTCTAGATACGCAATAGTTTGCAATAATAATTAAGAGCTCCATTTATGTTTATAATTTAGAAGTATTACTCAATTACCTTCTGTTAATATGTTTCTTTTATAATTTTTGAAGCACATTTGTTTTAGTTAGAGAGAAGTTTTAGCGACCTTACTACTAAGCATGAACTCAATCCAGTTGACCTTTGTTTTGGTTTATTTGCTTATTTATTTTTGTCCATAACTGCTATTTGTGTTACATGGACTCAGCAGTTTAGGACGAAGTACCCGTGTCGACACGACAAGGGTGCGGGTGTGGGATCTATGTTGGATTCGCCTCCTCCCTCTCGGACACGGCTAATCAAAAAGGAAAAAGAAGGTTAAGATACTTGCATCGATGTATTGGGTTCGAGATCTAGATTTGTTGAATCCTTAGTAGTAGGAATCGTGGATCTTGATCTCTCTAACTTTCATTCTTATTCTCTCTGTCTTGATCTCCTTTTCTCTCTCCATCTTGATCTCCTCTCTCTCGATCTTGCTGTGCGTGTGTGCGAGAAGAGAAGAGAAGACTGTCTAAGGGATCTGTTAGTAATGGACCTGCAACTCCATTTGCATAGTGGCAGCTGATTGAGCTCTTCCATGGCAAATGAAGTGCAAGCCATCAATCAAGGAAAGCAGGGCCGGCCCTGACCTAAGACAGGTAAGGCTTGTGCCTTAGGCCCTAAATTTTGGCCCAAAAAAGGGCCTCCAAATTTAATAACTTGTTATAGGCCCAATCTTTTTTTTTTTTGGTTTTAAGATCAATTTAAAGGGCCCCAAAATGTTTTATTGGGCCCATGTAAAATTTAGCCCATATTTATTAAAATGAAAACATATATAAAAAAAAAAAAAACAGAAGAAGTGTTTGGGCCAACCCAAACCATACATACACTATATACAACATCACTTTCACTTCAGTGCACTGTTTTGCTTTCAATCTCTCTCTCTTTAACAAAGTAATGAAATGAAGATCACGATAATATGTACCAAGTTCAAGGCAAGGCAGACGCAGAGCACAGCATTGTTGTGAGCGACTCACTCTCTCTCTTTCACTCACTCCTCCGGCGACTCACTCTCTCTTACACACTCTCTCTCATGGTAAATCCTCTCTCTTACTATCAGATTTTATTAAAGAAAGTTGCCCTAATTTTTTTTCTACATTCTCTCTCAATCAGTTAGTGGAATAATAAATCTGCCATAAATTTTTTTTTACCTTCTTTATCCATTAGATTTTAGCGGAATAAATAATTTATCCCTAATTTTTTTACCTAGGTATTTATCAGTTTTAATTGAATAAATTTTTTGCCCTAATTTTGTTTCATTAAATTTTTTTTTTATAATTTATTTGCTATCAGATCAGTGGATTGTGATTTGTGGATTGAAGTATTTGTGATTTGTGGATTGGTGTTTTGATTTGTGGATTGATTTGAAGTGTTTGTGATTTGTGGGATTGAAGTATTTGGATTATAGCCATGTTTCCTAGGAAGTAATAGTTTTTGGAAATGAAAAGAGAAGAAGAGGATGAAAGTAGAATAATTAATTCAAGTATATGAAAGTAAATTTTAGTTTATAATTTTAAGATTATATGTCAAGTATACTTAAATATAAAAATTTATGGAACTTATCTTTTATACATAACAAATTTTTTTATTAAAAAAATATATTAGAGGGGCCCATTTTCGTAGTTCGCCTTAAGGCCCCACAAATTCTCAAGGGCCGGCCCTGAAGGAAAGGCTGTAATGTTTTCATTCTAAACATCATGTCTTTTAATTTTGACCGAACGCCAAATCATGTTACATGGACTATTCTAAGTGTTGAAGTACCCGCGCTGGCACTTGACAACTGGGGGCATTTTATTGATATATGTTCAACATGTGTAATTTAACATTTACTTAACAAGCATGTAGTAATTTAAGCTTACCGTTTAATTATGCATTAGAATAAACTTTCATATAATGCATGAAATCCTGTGTCACCTTGTAAATACTCTCATCCTAAAAATCAAAGTAGAATATTAAGAAAAATGAATATTTTGTCGTGTCATCTTTTCTTATACATGAGAATTAGATGAATCGTGACACTACACATACCCTACTTGACAGTCTTACTCGGGGCCCATGTAACATAGACCCCAAACATCGTGGATACAACAGCAAATTGTCTAGTAATTTAAGGCACAGGCCAGAACCGGAAGGCATAAATATGCAGGCTCCTGCATCTTCCCCCAAACTACTTTTACTTTTGCAATTTTTCATGAGGGGTTTGTTGTCCCTTACTGCAGGATTAGTCTTATTTAACTTGCTTTTGGGATCCTGGAAAAATAACCAATCATGGGATGACATGCTTCCTCTTTTTTTCCCATCGTGAGTATGTCGGATGACATATCTCAGTGCTTGCTGTGACTCATTCAAAAAATAAACTTCCAATATCTTGATGGTCAAATCAGTTTGCATAGATGTTTTTGTACAAGACTATCTGCTGATTTAAATGTAGATATTTAACCAACTCGTCAAAATTTATTTTTCACTTCTTTGAGCTTTGATGTAATGCTATATGAATATTCTTGTGGTTGTGATTATTCTATATTTCGAGAAATTTATTTTTTCATTAATGACCTTGATAGAGGACCAATTCGAATATGAAGGTGAGAACGTTCCATATGAAGACAATCCAATGTCATATGATTTTGATATTGTAGAAACAGATGCCATCACTGAGAATCATTTACACTCGTGCTGATCTTGGGAGTGGCCGGGGCAGAATCATTTGCACTCCTGTTAAGAGGGGCAAGCTGGTTGAAATGGAAGTCTGTTGAGCGACCAATCGTGATGGCTTGTTTGAGCGCATTGTTATTACGGAAAGTAAGAATCCTACATTTCATCATCAAGCCTGAAGATCTCTTTGGGGAGATTTGTGGCCCTTTGATACCATTTTGTAATTGTTATCATTATATTGTTGTATGTTTTTTAATTGTACAAATGTAAATGTGAACCATGTTGTTGTTAGAAATGGTTTTGAAGTTTTGGAAAATCTAATTTTTCCTTAACTTTGGTCTATTTTTTAGGTGGGATCCATACGTCAAAGTTGGTGGGTCAAAGTGGTAACGTGTTCTATGCTGCGTTGTGATTCACGTGGTATATTTGGTTGCTCAAAACCATTATTAGGTGAATGAGAAATTGAATCCAAAGTGAGCTCCATGGAAATGGAATTTTGGTGGAAAATCCTTAAAGGTTTGAATAAAGGCTTGTCCCACGTTGGTTTGGTGAAAAGAAATTTATGAGTTTATATAGCTTGGGATTATAACTTGGGCAGGGCCCCAAGGGGCACCCCAAGTTTGTAGAAGGGACAAGTTACGGACAAATTGGGCAAGACCCATTGGACTCAAAAATAAACACACGCGCGCCGCCCGTCCAGGTTGGCCTGGGCTTGGGCACAGGTGCGTGGTGTGAGGTTGGGTTAGGCTTGTCCGGTCCAATACTTATCTTTTTGGGCTAAAAACATTTGAATTCAATTTTATTTTTTGGTAAAATAAAATCTGTCAAGTTTAAATTTCAATTTTTTGAATTCAAATTTGTTGCATCTCTTCAAAATTTTCTGTACAGGTTCACTGTCCAAACGGATCTGAATCTGTCCAGATTCAAACCCAAAACAGTTTTTATCTATTTGAAATTCAAACCAGATCTATTGATCTGTTCGAACAGGTACCATACATGTTGGATTCAAACCTAACAGCCACGATTTTCATCTATAAGTAGACTAGTCCTCACTTGTTCTTTTCACTCAATTTTCGTCCAAAAAAATTCTGCATTACTCTCAACATTTTGCTGCATTATTTTCTTGTGAGAAAGTGTATACACATAGTGTGTTCGTTGTGCAAATAGTTTGTAGTGCTGCTACTGTTTGTTGTTGATCATTTTATCCTGGGAGATAGACGTCCATATTCTGAAAGCACCGTGGAGATGACGAATCTATCTTAAGGACACAGTGTTAAACACTGGACTTGATCAAAAATTTGTTCAAGAAATTAATCAAGTAAGTTGTTAATTTATTCTCTATTTTAATAGTTATTTATATCAAATTTTGATTTTATTTTGTAACAAAATAAAATCTGTTTTTTATTTATTTATTTATTTTATTTTTTGGTTTGATTTTTGTAATCAAACAAACTTTCTTTTTTCCTTTATTTCTTCTGTATTCCATTTGTTATTAAGTACACAGACAAAATTTATATTTTAAATACAGTGAAGATTGTCCAATAGTTGTTAAGTCGTCACAGAATGAGATATTGTTCTCGCTCTCTCCATTTTTGTTTTTATTTTTTTGATGCGTTGAGAGAAGTAATCCAATGCAAATTTAATAGATCGAAGATGAACAGCATGCTATTGATGCTTACTGTGAACTTGTTTTGGATTTATGCTCTCACAATAAAAATGGGTTAATTGTTGTTCCAAAGGTGCTAGTTACCCAACTCTAGCAGTGGCAATTTGTTTAGTCAAGATGAGTTGATGGGTTGAATTTTATTTTATTTTTTGTGGGATTAATTACAGTAAGTTTGACATAATTCAACTTTATTTGAGATTAATGTTGTTACCAAAGAAATCAAATTTATCTTAAATAGAAAATCTAAAATGTCAAATGAAAATAACTGTTAATAATTGCTGCTTGGACAGATGAGCATGGAAATTAAGGCACTCAATTCCTTAATCAAACAAGATACCTCTAATTCATGAGCCTGAGATGAGCCCCATATTTGTGAGAGATTATTAAACAAGATATACTAAAATAAAACAAACACGCATATTGGACATTCAACATTTGGACAAGGTGCGGGATGTATTCGATTTTTTCTAGTGATGCATAACAGCACAAATTGAACCCCTCCAATTCTAGTTGAAATCATATTAAAAGATGGGTTTTGTTAAGGAGACATTAAATGATCTTAACTAACCCATTACCATGGAAAATTGAAAAAAAATATAAATATTATATGTTTAGAGACCAAACTATCATTTTCTTCAATTATCTCTATTTTAATATTTTATATACTTTTCATAATGAAATATTTTTAAAATATTTTTTTATATAAAAGTGAAATCCCTTAATTTTTTCAAATGACGTTTTTTTTAAAAAATTATTTTTAAAAATAAAATTCCTTTGTGATTAATATTATAACTTATACATTTCTTCGAAAAAGACACACAGCGTCCACAAGAGGTAAAGTTGATTTCAAACCACAAGGATAAAATAAATTTACCTAATTATAAATTTATATTTCACCAAACATGTTATAAGTGATAGAGTGAATCAATATGGATTCTTGTAAAAAAAAATAAAAAAACAAAATTAATAAATTATAAAAGCCTTTATAATTTTATGAAAGATAAAGAAACCTATATTATTATTTTAATAGAGAAGTATACAACTTAATATGTTAAATATCTAATAATAGGTCATCAATTAAAGTATATCGGAGTATAAAATAAATTTCAAAAGGTATAAAGAGAACCTCAACGTATGAAGGATATAAAAATATGTTAATTTAGATTACTTGCCGTTTGTTTTATGAGATTGAAGTGTGGGATAAATTTATTAATTCATTGTTTAGTTAGTTTAGTGAAGGTCGAATTACAAGTCAATAAATTTAACAATACATATTGTATTGCAGTTCGCTCTTATCGCGTCCTTCTAAACAAATACCCCATTAAGGTAAATTACAAATAGATACTCTGATTTTTGCTTAAATACAATTTATATCCTATAATTCCAGAAATTATAAATACTCCTTGTCAACATTTTTTATTTAATAAATTAAGGGGGAAAAAAACATATTAGCAAAATTTATAAAAATAAATTACAAACCAATAGTAAATTTTACCAATACTAATAATGAAAGTTTTAAAGTTTTTATTTATGTATAATAATATATTTTAGGGTAGTAATTTTTCAAAAAATACAATTTTTATATACCAAAAAATTATCTAAATTATTTATTTAAAAATAAACATATTTCTAGTAGTTCAAAATACATATATATGAGCTACAAGTGGAGGCGAAAACAAAAACCCCTCACTCCAAGAACCCCTCATTCTGTTCGTCTGCCCCAATCAAACCCTAATCCTCATACAGAGCCATGGCCATCACGCGTTCCGGCAGAGGGCGCCCCTTCGCCGTCGACAACCAGCCCTACCCGGCCAGCCGTGGCGGTGGTCGTGGTCGTGGTCGTGGTCGTGGCCGTGGCCGTGGCCGTGGCCGTGGCCGTGGCCTTATTCGTCACCGATCACCCTCCCTACCCTCGAACCCAACCCCAAATCAACATCGACAGGAGGAGGAGGAGCTCGTGGGAAATCAATTAGGACCGGAGGAGCAGGAATCAATAGTGGAGGAGGAGGAGGAGGAGTCCGTAGAGAGCCTTATAGAAAGCTTACAGAAAGAATCTCTGGTGGCTCTGGTTATGGAAGCAATCTCCAATGACCCTCATTTGATTGAGAGGGTTCATCATCTGGCTGAGGTTGATCCTGCCCAAAGAGAGATCTTCGTGTCCCAATATGGAAGGCAGGACCTGACCCCTCTCACTTCCGAGACGTTGAATTCTTTCTTTGGAAGATATGGAGAAATTGAAAATTGCACCATCAATGTCGATCAGATATCTGGGAAAACAGAGAGCCGAGCCTACATTACCTTTAAGCAGCGAAAGGCCGCGTGGGAGGCAGCGAAGCAGCCATCCCATAGGATCGGTGATAACTGTGTCAGGTGCATACTGCCCTCTCTTTGGCGCTTTCTCAATGCTTCCCGCTGGTTGCAATCGCCCAATTACACTCCTTGAATGGGCTGCGGATTGAGATATCAATATAAGTTACCAGAAAATCAGTACGCCACCACCTCCTCTACCACTGAGGAAGAAGAGGAGCCTCTCGAGAAGCTTCTGGAAGGGTTAGGGACTTACAACCTGGTTTCATTAGTGAAGGAAGGACTGATGAAACCCCAACTATACTAGAGAGCCTTTACAAGCATGCTGAGATTGATCCGACTCTTCGACATATCGCAGCTTACCGCATTGGCCCCTATTTCATGACTAATAGGACGATTGTGAATTCAGTATTTGAAACATACGGTGAGATAGAACGCTGCATGTTTGATGAAGATGGTGTTCAAGTATTATTCAAGCACCGAAACAGTGCATGGAAAGTGCTGAAACAACCATATCTAAAAATCGGTGATTACCTCACAAGGTGCATGCGACCATCAGGGAGCCGTGCCATGCTTTTGTGGATGAACTGTTGAACAATGAGCACCAGCCACCCACAGCTTTAGGTGGGTCTTTAGGTAAGAACAAAATAAGATATATTTAACTGCTCGATATTGTCTTTTTGTGATGTTTTACTTGGTGCTTATACAAAATTTTAACCTGTTTTACAAATTAATAATCAAATATTTGATTCTTTGTTTTGATGTAAAAAACAAATTAAAAAAACAAAAAAAAGAGAAAATATTTTATTCTTCGTTTTGATATATAAAAGAAAAGAAAAAAAGCAAAGATAGAATAGAAAGTGTCATGCAAATAACTGATTTTCGCGTATTGATGCTGCATGATATAATGATTAATGACTTCACATTAAGACGCATGATGAATTTATAGCCCACTATCTAAATGGCTAGTTAACTTATATTTATTATATGAATACCAGCCACAAACACTCAATGTGTTAGTTGGAAGCTTGTCATTGTGATGCTCTAAATTATTGGAGTCTCAAATTATTTTGGCATCATCTGACAAATGTTGGCATATGATGTAGGGCTTACTTTAGACCTATGTTGCTGTTAGATAGTTTAGGGTGGTGGTTTTAGCTATATATTTATATGTGTGGAGTTTAGTTGGTTTGACAGTTTGAGAGGCACTTAGTTATCCTGAAGGGATGGAGGAATGGCGTTTATTGTTAAACTTGAGCCATAGATTGTTAATTTATGATAGATATTTGGATTTTGTAGTTTCTTTTATACATATGGAGGTAAAAGATTGTTTTGGTTTACTACTACTTTACAGTTCACTTGAAGATGTATGGGTGGGATAGGCTAGTCATATGGGATAATATAATGCTTAAATAAGGTAAACCATTTTTCACATTTCATTGGTATAAATGTCAAGACTACTTTTTTATTTTTATTTTTATAATATTATCCTTTTTTTTCCCTTCTTTGTGTTGATTGTTGTAGAAAATCCAAATATAATTCGTGGAAAATAAGGGTAGGTTCGATAAATTTCTAAAGTTATTTGGTTGATAGTGGCTTTAAAAGTGTGATTTTGTCATGCTGTATGATGCATGGATTCCCCTTGCTTGAGGTTTGAGATTGCAATTGGCGGCGTGGTAATTTTTTGAGCTTCTATGTTCTGAGAGAGGAGTGAATATGGTGAAACGAAGGGGGCAGAAGTGGCTAATTTCTTGAAGAATTTTATTCTATCTAATTATAATCCCCTCCTAGCAGAAACTATTTGGAAGACTGCAAGGGAAGGGTGTTCCTTTTGTTATTTGTGCTACAATTTTGGATTCCATTATCACTATTAATCAAGGTTGTCAAATTGGGGTATGAATCATGAATCAAAGTACTTTTTTTTTTTTTTTCCTCAAATTTAGATCGCATTGGAATCTTAAATTGATTCAATTTACATAATAATATAATATGTTTCTAAATATGTGGTGAAATCATTTGGTCAAGTTTATTAAAATACATCAAAAATGTATTTATGCATTTAGATAATAAAGATATATTGAAAAAATGAGTATTTTAGGTTTAAGTCAATCAAAAACGTTGATTTCAATTAATCTCATGGGTTGGCCTAGTGGCAAGGCCTTAGTCTTAGGGGTGTGCCCACTCCAAGATTCAGGATCAAAACCTCTTAGGTGCTAACAATTCCTTTGGGCCATCGGATTAGAGAAACCCTTGCACGCCGGTGCCAATAAAAAAAAAAAAAAAAAAAAACTTGATTTCAATTATGAATTGATAATCATTTGGTCTAATTAGCTATGGAACTTGCTTCTTTTTCTGAGAGCTTATGCAAAGATTCATTTTGTTGCCTCAAAAGTGGAAAATGTCAATCCACTTCAGCCGAGAACTAGGGCTCTAAGAACCAGGTACTAGAATGATGAATGATGATAAACTAAACACACAGAATATTAGGTTGTGTTTGGTACAGCTCTGGAACTAACGTTCCAGAGCTTATTTCGCACATGACGTTTGTTTATAATTTTCAAAAGTTAATTCCACGTTCAATTTTGAAAACTCATCGAAGGCGGGAAAATTTGGACTAACCAGTCGTCCCACTGGTCGTTCGGCCGGTTGACTGGAACAGTGCAAAATATATATATATATATATATTTTTCAATTCACACATGTTAAGTTTTATATATTCGAAAAAAATATTTTCTAAATTTTTTAAATTTTTTATGAGCTTTAATAGAATTTTGAGTTGTGTGTTTGGTTATAAGTTGTAAGTTTTTGTATCAAATATCATGTCACATCAAAAATTCCCCACTTAATTCAAAACTCTTCCACCAAACAAATTTTCCACACTCAAATCATAATTCCAAAACTCACAAACTCAAAATACAACTCCTACTCTCAAATCATATTTAGAAAGCTCTACAAACGCAACCTTAATACTTTTGTAAAGAGTCTTGGTTTTGGATTGTTACACGTGTTCAGGAATGCAGAAGAATCTGTGGATCACTTTATTCTTTCGTTTGGGATCTTTAGTATTTGTTGCTTTTGGTTTTTGTCGGTCATGTTGTGATGTTTTTAATTCTCATAGTTTTGGGTAAGTGGGTGTTCAGTAAAGGTGTGGATGACATGTGATGAAGCTGTACTTACTGATGACATTGTGAATCTATGATTCAACGTGCATGCACTAGATAAGGCAAGGGTAATAGAGTGCGGTATTGGAATGCTAGTCATTATGTATTCACCAATCTGCTGCTAGTTTTGGATCATATCAATGTATTGTAAGTTTAAGGGCTCATACCATGCGTGGAGATCACCCACACCAATGCTCATGCTTGAGTCTATGTAACATAGATGATTCCTTGTGCTATAAAGGTGTGTAAGATGAGTTCATCCTGTGGAGTTTATGGTGTTAAGTTTTGTTCTTATACACAATGGGTCGGAGATACCAATGGAGGTTAATGTATTGTTTGACGATCATGGTTTATGATCTTAGAAGAGTGAGTGTTTACAAGAGTGTGTATGTGTTTGTTTGTTTTCAAATTGGATGGTAGGTATGTCCGTATTTTTGTTATGCATCTACTGTTTTAGGTTAATGCACAAGGCAATGATGATCTGAGATCCTTCAATCTTACTGATGAGTGACTTGCCTTAGTGTTATTTAAACTGTTAATATTATAAAGTCCACAAGCATTGCAATTTATTCTTGTTCCAATTTTGCTATATGTGATGGAAATATTGCTCTTATGTGTAGTAAATAAATTGAAGCTAGTCACTAGTGGACAAATTTTGTGTCATATTTCTGTAGGCTGAGAAATTGTTTATTCTATATATATGTTTGGATTGTTGATTTACTTATCCCAAAAAAAGGTTTAGATTGTTGTTTTGAAGTATGTTCCTATGTCAAATTCAATTTAGTCATCTCCACCATGTTAAATATTAAAACTCTTCTTTTGTGTCCCTTTTTTATTTTTATTGTCATTAGTCCTTTCTTGTTACAAAAATTATTGTGCCCCCATCCTGGTTGGATAGACAACGGATGTAATATAGGGTATGCAGTTTCAGCCTCAGTTTGTAATTTTGGTTTTGTACTTGAAATATTTTCTTCTTATGATGAGATTTTTTTTTTTTTTTTTTTTTTTTTTTTTTTACGCTTTCATTGTGCAGATTCATCAAACGTTTTGGACTCCTCTAGTGATTCATCGAACTGAAAGTTTTGGACTGTGTTTGTATGAAGTTCCTAATGCTCGTGTAAATGATGCTTTAATTATTGTTTACCTAATGACTAGAATCTACATTCTCCGTACTTTCCTATCTATTCAAGTACTTCATTTTTTTGGATGTTTCCTGAACAATGTGGTATTTTCGTGTCAATATTTATGTTTCTAAAGAACTATTTGGGGAGAACATCCTCAGAACATCAGTTGTGTGGATTTTTAGGCATATTAATTTTTCTACAAGTGCTTTATAATGGAATTATGTTCAAAATTGAAGTTGATAGTATTGTTTGTTTATGTGGTGCTTTGCTGTACTGTTATTGCATAATCATCTTCGACGTCTTTCGTAGCCTTATTTTAGCCACGGTGTGAATCCATCCTATACTAGTCAGTATTGCAAGTGGCCTTTTTTCCCTCCCACTTTTTACATGAAGGTAACATTTCTCAAGATTTTTTTTTGGTTTGTTTTGCTTTTCCTTCTTTATTGTTCACCTCCCCAGGGCGGGGTTGTAAGGTTCAAAAATTTCCTATATATTTGATGATGGATGGTTCAAGACATGCTTAACTTTAAGGGATGCGAAGTTTTGAAAGCAAAACACATGAATGAATTGGGAGTGTTTCCAAATTAAGTATTTGCATTTTTATTATTACCTTGATTTCCATCCCCCTTTCATACTAAAATTACCTACAATGTATAGTTTCTCCAACTAATTAGTGAGTATTATTGTCTCAAATCAGATTTTGAACCCCTCTCAATTTCGTATTGAGAACATAGAGCTTTATTATAATAATTTTGGCCGCACACCTCGCAAATGAAAAATAATTGCAATTTGTGATTTTATGGCAATGACTCTTAATTAAATTTGTAATTTTCACATACATATATTATTATTCAAATGTCATCTATTTATCTAATTATTTATTCAAATATCACCTATTAATTTGCAGATTTGTCCAATATCACTTATCTGTCTAACTCATCGTTACCAGTCGCCACCACCATCCATTGAGTCCCAATGACTTTTCCGATGACTTTTTCTACCAATTTTCTGGTGCCGACAAATTTTTAATACTAGTCCTTATCACCAAAAAAGATTAAATCTTGGGCCAAGTAACATATTCCATTTAGTATGGACATTTCACCAATTAATCCTAAAAATATTTAAACTTTTATTTTTCCTTTATGTTATGTTGGGTTGAGGGATTTGAAAAGGAAAAATAAAATGGTGTGTGAAACTATGTGAAATGTAAGTATATTTTATTCATATTTCACTTACCTTTTCCTTTCTAAATCCCTTCCCAAATCCCCTAACCAAACACAGCGTAAAAAATTTGTTATATTGAATTTATGTGTTTATAATCTTGCTGACGTTAGGAAACCAAACATTTTAGTCAAAAATTTATTATAAATTGGTTAAATTATTCTTTCTATATTTTTATACTTATTTTTATAAAAAATTAAAAAAAATATTATAACAATCAATTCTCAAACTAGCCCAAAACTTCAGAGGACATTACACACGCAACATTTTATTTAAGTTTATTATCCTAATTGTTTTACTTGGTGGAAATTACATTGTTGTCATATCACAACATATCAAATATATATTTTTGGGTGAATATCAAATATTATTATTTGATAACATGAAAACAGAAGAGACATTATATAATATATATATGTACGTCAAAAATAACTAAAATTTAGAAATATACATACCCAGCATAGGTTTTAGTTTAAAGAGTGAACAACATCCTCCTCCTTGTGAAATGTTACTTGAGTTTTTATACTTTCAATTGTTACAATCAATTTTTTACACTTTAAAATATCATGTCAAGTATGTATCTCGTCCTTTTATTAATATGATCTTTAAATGAGGCTATTAAAAATAGAATTTTGAAGTTATTTTACATCTAATCATTCTATTGTTTAGTTGTCTCCCTTTTCATGTCATGATATCTATTTTGTGTATAATTTTTATTTTTTATTTTACATTATGTAGGGGGTTTGAAATGTACAGTGATTATGAGAGTAATCAGAGAGGCAAAACTATGTTAATGAGTTAACAAATCTGGGAAGGTTGGAGAATGAGTAGTTAGGTGAGGGTGGAGCAAGTGGTTCAAAAAGAAGGAAATGACAGCGCACAAATAGGCAACATATCCCCAAAATCCCAAGAAGTTCTTCTCTTTGGCCTTGGGAAATAGGTTCTATTTATAGGTTTTTCCTTCGTACCAAAGGATACCAAGTGGCCAAATAAGATGAGGATATGTGTCCCTAAGGATCACAGATAATATTTGTCTTAGACCACCGACTCCAAAGCATTACCAACCTAGGGCTGATAGCAGGCCTCAAAGTCATTATGAGCTCAGTGCTGATAGCAAGCCCTGAAGCTCACTAGCTTGGCGCTGATAACAGGCCTCAAAGCTTACTGGTTGGAGCTGATAATAGGCCCAAAGATACCAGTATACCGCGGCGACCTCGTAAAGATGGGAGCAAGGTAGCTTGAAAGTAAGGAACTCCCTTCCCATTTACTCAGGTCATGGACCTGCCTTGATTGCACATGCAGGACCAAGGAAGCCCCCTTGATCTTGGTACAAGGCATAACCCTAGTTGTGGCCTTCGCCTTGGCAAGTTGGGGAGTTTGTGGTTAGGTGGCTAAAGGTGGAGGAGTTGTTGAGGTAAACATAATCAGCGCCAAGCATTAGCCTTTACTTGTGGAGGGGAAGTCTCTTTCAAAGGCTACTATCACCCTAGTGAAGTCTTTCCTCTACAAGTTAGTTACGGTGGTTGTAGTTGTTGCGGTAGCTGTTTCCCTCAGCAAGTTCAAATGGCGGTGCCGACAAAGTACCTCAGTAACTTGACCGCTGCAAGTGCTGCCTCAGCAAGTTAGTTGCTCCGGTTTTCTCTTTCCCTCAGCAAGTTCAAATAGTGGCACCGACAATACTTGGGATGGCAGCGCCGACAATACTAGGAATGGCAACGTTAAGACAAAGTGTCTCAGCAACTTGACCGCTGCAAATGTTGTCTCCGCAACTTAACTTAGCCTTTTTTTTTTTTTTCATGGTGCTTGTCCGGACCTTTGGAAGGTCGGACTTGTTCTAGCCCACTGTTGACCCATTTCTCTTGAGTTTCAGCTCATGCTTCTTTAACCATTCTTGCTCGCCTAACAGGGGTGACCTCAGCACTTAGGTCCAAACTTAATTTCTCCCTTGATTTCTTTCCCTCTACACATTATTTGCAACAATGATAAATATCATGATTTGGTAAGAAAGACATTTAAAAGTTAGGCTTGTTAGCAATGTTTGAAAACCCGAACCAGATCAGTCGGTCGAAACCAATCGAACTGGTGACCAGACCTAGTTCTGGTCCGAATGACCTCCAACCTCGGACTATGCTCAAAACCGGCTTAGAATTTGAAAAACCGGTAGAATCATCCATTCAACGAAGAACCGCCGATTCACCGGTACATAAGAATCGGGGATTTGAAGAATTGAAGTTTTTTTCAAAAATATGTTGTGGAGTGGGTTTGAATATGGAACCAAGTGCATAAAAAGTAAGCACTCAAACAACTAAGCCATCAACACAATTGTTGACAATGTAATAAGTATATATATACTATATATTTAATATTATCTAAATTATTTTTATGAAAAATCAATGTATAAAAAATGCAAAATAAATTTTAAGAAATATTTTTTTTGTAATTGTTTATTATTTAATATTATTTTTTTGTAATTTTAATATCTATATTTTTTATACTTATAAATTTTAATATATTTATGACACAATATCATGATTCAATTCCGGTTCACTCGCAATTAAACCAGTGACCCGTTTGCCCGGTTACTTTTTCGATCCGCTCATCAATCTGATTTTCAAAACATTGCTCGTTAGCTTCAAAACTATCAAAAAGTACATTTAGGTCAATCAACCTTAATGTAACACCCTGAAATAATGACAATAGCCCATCCCATAATATTTCTAACAATTGATCAATAACATCATAACTTATATTGCTTTTATAAACTTGATGATACAAAAGATGACATATGCAAATACATTCATAAATCTTAAATTCTGAATCTATAGCATATGACATGAATACATGAATTAAAATAAAAGTAAAATCAAGTAATCATATGCCCTAATGGCTGCACTTTTCCAAGTCGATGCTTGGGTACATCAAAATGAGTTCAGCTCAATACAATTAAGGCCTAAGGCTTAAACAAAAAAAATATATATATTATTACATCAAATAAGCAAAAGAATCTCTTGGCTCTAAACCCTCCAAAGCTATGTCCTTGGTGAAGGCATATCATCAGCACCTAGAAGTTGTTTTCCACATAGGGTGAGCCAAAGCTCAACAGGGATACTTTAACATAATATGTGAATCTTAACAAAATCATAAGATGAATGCACATGCACGCCATTTGTCAAATGTTTCACATTTTCTTTCTCAAAACTATGCAATGCCAGGTTATATCAATTCATGAAAATCATCCTTTTATAACAAAAATAGGGCAGCAGATACAAAACACTGGAATCTCTAGGTACTGAATTATGTAAGAAGTCCTATGAATTTCATGGTATGTCTTCTAGCTCCTTTAAGCTACTTTATTAAGAAAATGGAAATAAACATTCTATATATTATATATGCACTTTTGATAAAAATACAAGCTTCTTATATTTGCATAATTTGATGGCAGAGGTTTTGGAAAAAAGGCATTCCTGTAATGGGGTTTTCTATTTTAGGAGACAAGCATGCAGATAAAGCAATAAAAATTTAACGATCCTTTTTTTTCATAATTTATTTGGAACGTGTTTTTATTTATATATGTGTGTACATATATAGGTATATACAGATTTCTCCTATCAACTGAATCGCTTTTGCATATTTGAGCTCTTTTCCAACAAGTCGAATAGTGATGTTTATTTTCTCTCGCATCTTTTCAATAGTGGGTAGAAATGCATATGGAAAGTTGTTCCTTGTTTTAGTTTGTATGCACAATCATACAATTATACAATAAATAATTGATATTTAGGTTCGAGTAGAAGCATGAGCTTTAGGATGAAAGGTTGTTTTGCTTGTTTTCTCAAGTCAATGGCATGTAGTTGCGTGGGGACCAGGTGCTGGATTGGGGTTCTTGTCGGAAAGCACCATGGTTTGAATGATCCAAACACTCTAATCAAAGTCTCATTCTCTAAAAAGCTAATATAGAAAATGGTATAAAGTAGTTAAGAAAAAGAGAAAAAAAGATGATGTAGAAAAATTCTAATCTGTCTGTGTTTATGCATATGTTCATTTAGTCTTTTATTTTGCTGCTAGGATACTGAAAGATAACACAAGGAAATAAATTGATTGTATATTCAGTATTGCTTGTGTATTTACGTTTCAATTCCATCACGTCCCCTTCTGTCTTTCAGGAAGTTACATCTCAGAATCCTTCCAAATGCATTGTTGACTGGTTGGAGGATAGAAATAATAGGTGTACAGACAATTATTAGTATTGTTTTATATTATTAATCTTTTTTAGTATCACATGAGCCAAATTATACCCCACCACCATTCAGCCTAGTTGTATTAAAAAACATATAGACTGTTAGACTTGACAGCAATGTAAACCAAAATCCTTGACTATTTATTAATTCTCTATTTGACTTTTTTGTAATCCACTAATGTTCTTTACATGTTTGCTTACTTTTAGTCGGTGACAAAACCCCGATTGTATTGGTTGTTGATAGTGCTTCAATGTTAACTCTTTCTATCCTATAATTGTTTAGTACTACAAAATTCTATTATCATGTTGTTAGTATGATGTATGCCGGAAAGGGAAAAATTCCGCAACATAAGTTCAGTTTGTTTGAGTGGAAAATATATATTTTTTCGTATTATTTTTTGGCTTTTTGCACAACGAAAACAAAAGTCAATGGAAAACGAAATTTATTTGAGCAGAAAGTGTTTTCCACCTTTAACAGGTGGAAAACATTTTCCAAACTAAAATCTTAACAATGCCACCATAGTATTAATACCACCATACCGCCATCACCACCACCACCTCCGCCCCACTGCCACCATCACCACCACACCACCACCACTAATACAACCTTTAATACATATTTCAAGGATGCAACAAAAACATTGGAAAATGTTTCCCGTTGAACAAACGAAGTGATAGATTAACTTCATGTTTTCTTAACTACAAATTTGTGTGTATTCTTCATCATTCAATCAAGTTACAATTATGTTTTTCAATCGATATGACTTTCTATTCCAAGTGCATGTATTATACATTCTTAACTAGAAAAGAGAGAGGAATAAAAAAGAAAAAGAAGAATAAGAAGAAAGAAAGAAAGAACAATGACAACATGAACACTATAAAACTGCAAAACTCTGTATAACTAGGTGTGATCATAATCTTGAGGAAGCTAACTAATTGTGAAGTGGGTTTGGTCTTACTGGAACGATTCAGTGTGACACTCCATAAATTTGGTTAATTTCTAGATTTCCCAAGAGTTGTTGTAGAGAGATGCTGTGAAAATCGAAAATAGAATTCGTTTCTAAATCTTTTGTCAGTTCCTTCAGTAGTGATTTTGTGGACGTTGCGACCATTTGAAAGCTCGTTGATAGCAAGCATCATCATTATCATGATCAGAATTGGGACTATATGATGTTGAAATCCGAGCGTAGGGGGGGCAGAGGATGCGCGTACAGAGCGAAAGAGGAGAACACCCATTGTTGTTGGCTAGGATTTTCCAGCAAGGTTTGTTGCCTGTTAGGCTGTTACCAGATGACTTAGATGTGCACAACTTTGTACCTTGCAAAACACAAAGATAATAGTGGGCTGTTTGTTCCAGCTTTAACAATTCCAATTGATCATTAACAGGGGAAAGCAAGTGATGAACTGAAACAAAGTTTCACATTCTTATGATGTAGTGAAATTGTTGCGTTTGGGGGCTACACTCCGAGGTTATATTTGGTTGATTAGAATGGTGCTAGATGGGAATGGAATGACGGTTGGAATGGATTTGGAATAGAATGAGATAGGAATAATCATTCATATTCCGATTTTTGGAAATAACATAGGAATCAATGTAAGAATGGAATTGCCATTCCAATTCCTATGTCATGATGATTGGAATGGAATGAAATTTGTAATAAATTGGCCAAAATACCCCAATCTTATGATGTGGTGAAATTGCAATGATGATTGGAATGGAATGAAATTTGCAATAAATTGGCCAAAATACCCCATTCTTATGATGTGAAATTGCAATGATGATTGGAATGGAATGAAATTTGCAATAAATTGGCCACAATACCCCATTCTTATGATGTGGTGAAATTGCTGGGTTTGGAGGCTACACTCTTAGGTTATGTTTGGTTGATTAGAATGGTTCTAGATGGGAATGGAATGACGGTTAGAATAGATTTGAAATGGAATGAGATATGAATAGTCATTCCTATTCCGTGTTTGCAAATAACAAGCAATCAAATCAGTATGGGAAATGTCAAGTTTGAGATTTAACCAAAATCTCACTCAATCTTTTTGTTACCCAACTAGGCAACCCAAGACGTGGGGTTGAATTGGGTTAATAAAAATAAATATAGAAATTTAAATATAATAAATTAAGTAAATAAATTTCAACAAGCAATCAATAATAATGAAAATAAAAGTGAAAGGAATGAGAGATCAAACACAAGGATTTATAGTGGTCCGGCATACCGAGCCTACATCCACTCCTCAAGGATCCTCCTCGAAAATTTTTTCACTATGAATCAAATCAGTACACCACTAAAGCTTCACCAAGCTTGTGGATTTTTACATAGGGCTTACTTATCCGTTGAGGACGTCTCAACTAAATGCCTCACTTTACAAGTTTTCACTCAGAATAAAAGGAATAAGAACAAGAGGTACAATTGTCCTCTCTTACAATATTTCTCTCTCAAAAGATGTATATGAAAGTGTAAGAGCAGAGGGAATTTTGAGATACATTCAGAATAAACTCAGATATGAAAGTGAAAGTACAAGTGTAATATGTAGTAGATATTGATTAGGAATAATACTTGAATGCTCAGAGTTCTTCACTTATCTCAAATCTGGAGAAGTGCTACATGTTGGTGAAAATACCATAAAAAATTATATTTTATTGATAAAAAAAAATTGCAAAGAAAATGAGATACAAATAGATCAAGCTGAGGCACGGATATCTCGTTTTCTTTAAGGAGATCAAGCCCACTGCAGTAGAAAGAACCCAAATACCGATGCAGCAGTCACAAAATTATGACTTGTCCCCTCCAGGATACAACAGCCCGACCACTTGTTGTATGGTTCAGGCCAATTCTGCACAAGATGGTGAACCCAAAGCTCCACCAAGAAAAACACCCTTCTTTGGCTAGTAATCTCTCAAGTATAGTAAAATAATTGGTGTGTTGGTGAAGAAAAGAGTAGATGAGAGAAACTATTTATAGGCCACTAGGACTTTACAAAATACACCAAAAAATAATAATGACCATTAAACTAGAGAAAATGGAGAGTCTCCAAATATTAACTCACCACCAAGTTCATGAACTCTAATTAATCTCCATTCATGAACAAGACAAAAGGTCACCAAAACAATGAATCTCCATTCATGAACAAGATAAAAAAAGATTCATGAACAAAATATATAAATAAATAAATAAAAGATATTAAAAAGGTCCAACACTACATTTATAAACTTCAATGTCTTTTATCCGTTGGAGAGAAGGATCGGTGTGTCTTCTAGCCATTGGAGCAGAGCATGGGTGATATCCTCTAGCTGTTAGAGTATAGCATGGGTGTGTACGAGCTGTTATCAAGCCTTTGGAGATGGAGCCTCCTCAAAAGATGTGATGTCCATTAATACAGATCTTGGTAGGTGGAGATAAGATATGTCTCCATAATGATGATAGCAAAGTCTACTCATAATGATGACAGCAAATTCTGCTCATAGATCAGAAATGGCGGCTAGGTTTTGAAACCTAGATTTAAGGGAGTCGACCTTTGCAGTTTTGGTGTCAACCCTTTGCTGCTGGAAGATTTAAAATCTGTTCTCTGTCTTTTGGTGTCGACCCTGTCATGTTCTTGGTGTCGACCTTTTGCCGCGGAATGACTTAAACTTTGTTCTTAGTCTTTTGGTGTCGACCTTGTCATGTTCTTGGTGTCGACCTTTTGCCGCTGAATGACTTAAACTTTGTTTTTTGTCTTTTGGTGTCAACCCTCTCATGTTCTTGGTGTCGACCCTTTGCCGCTGAATGACTTAAACTTTGTTCTTTGTCTTTTGGTGTCGACCCTTTGCCGCTGAATGACTTAAACTTTGTTCTCAATCTTTTGGTGTCGATCCTGTCATAGCTTAGTGTCAACCCTTTGACTTGTTTTAACCAAGACTAACATTTGCACAAGTATACATATTCTTTTGCTTTGAGGTACCAATACTTGTGAGAATATAATAATTTAGAAGCATACATCTTTGAAGAGCAAAGATATGGGAATGTTTTGAAAATTTTGAACAATTAAATAAGCTCAAGATATTTGTCTCAATTAAAATGTAAATAACTTTGGGGCTACCACTTTTCAACACACGCAACAGGCAACTTTTAATTTGTTGAAGATGAACCTCACCTTAATTAATAGAGGTGATTCTGCTGGGAAAAAAAAAAACAGAGACCCATTCTCCATTAATCTCTTATTCTCTATTCATTCTGAAGAGTTCTCCATTTGGTTTTTGAGCTACAGTTTGAGAGATAAAATGAAATTCCAAATGAAATTTAAAGTCACGTCAACAAATTCTGTCTGATTTGAGATAGTAATTGACACCAAATGTGAAATTGATCCAAAATTCAATAGTTTAAATATAAAATTAATATAATAAAAAATATAAGGGTTAAATTGACTTTTAAATGAGAGCTCTGATGACAAAATGACATTTTTTGAAAGGTTTTTGATAGGTACCAACAAGTGGTCTAAAGACACCATTTCAAATAACCCGGTTTGGAAATTTGTATTTCAAAAGTTTGGTTTAGTAAATAAAGTCTTGATTCCATGAGACTTTTTGTATGCAACAACTCAAAAATATATATTGCAGCAATTTATTTTATTTTTTTTTTGCTAACATAAAAACCAAGCGAGAATCCCAATTCAAAACCCCAACAATTCCCATTACCTATATAAATGAAATACAATGCACTAATTGAAAGAAAAAAGTTTCAATTGCATCCTTACAACCTTAGAACCAAATAAACATACAGACAACTTCATGAGTTGTGTCAATCAATAAATCTAATTTAAAATAGTCTGAATACAAATATATATATATATATATATATACATTAAAAGGAAGATTCAAAAACCTGAACATTTTACATTCATCAGTAGTATCTAAACATATTCAATACGTTAACAATAATTATCTTAAAAAAAAAAAAAAAAACCAGCTAATAACAAAACTATTAAATCAAATAAAATTCTTACAACTTTTCACAATTGTCCACCAACATGAATCGTCCATTAACCATATTTAAAATTACTTGCATTTCCTCCATGTTCGGTTGTTCCAACAACATTGGTGCATCCGGGTAAATTGGTTGAGGGATGCCATTATAGCCAAACTCATTAATGAGTGTGACTACGGATTCTACATCATCTGCTCTCATTATCGGAAGACAATGCTCACTAGCTAAATGAGCACTGGCTGAAACAAATGCCCTATTGCTTCTAATTAGAAACTCTCTTCGTTGCTGCAGTTCATCAAGTGCATGCAAAAATTGTAGAAGAAGATCATGTGCAGCAATTAACTCGTTCCTTGATTGCTGATCTTCCTCAATTTGTGGCCTAAATATCGCAACTCTGTGAGCATTTGCTGCATTTTCGATATCTAACCATGGAGCTGCACTTGGGAACAACATTATATCCATTGGGTAGATTGGCGTTCCTGTCCAACCAAACTCGTCTATTAACCTAGCAATGTATTGTACATGAAGTTTTGTGACGACCAGGATTTTTGGCTTTTGAACGAGCTGCCTACCCAAGTTATGGACCGACCTTGCCGCACGTCTTAGATGTGCTTTTGAATCTAACCAAAAACCATGAATTTGTCCAAATTCTATAAGTTGCAAATATCCATTCATTTGTTGTTGAAATTCTACTCTTCGCTCATGTGCTACGTCTTCGTTTTCCATTTACTATCAACAATAAAGCAACAGTCAATACAAAATTAAATAACAATTAAACCAAATAATTATTTGTTACTAAATATTAACATTTCACAGCACATTTGAGAAGAGAGTGTCAAAAAAAGTATGACCTTCACAAATAAACTAAAATTACATTTGATTTCTTAAAAAAAAAATTCTATATTTGAGGTGAATTTACCATTCCAGTTAAAATGAAAAACAAATATTCATAATTCTGCAATTTCATCAAAAGAAAAGTATGTTTTATTGCTTGAGCACCACCTTCATCAAGCATATGCTTTCCCTCTAGAAAATGAATCCCCCAACAAAATGACAAGAAATGTAAAGAGAACCGGGAAAAAGATTGCAACGAGACCAACTTTTTAACAAAAATTTTACTAACAGTGTCTTGCTATCAATTAGAAACAAACAAATAAATTGGCATATCCGTCAGTGCCCTTGCTATCAATTAAAACAAACAAGTAAATTGGCACACCCATCAGTGCCTTGCTAATTAAAAACAAACAAATTAATTGACACACCCGCTAGCTAGTGCCCAGCTATCAATTAAAAGCAAGCAAATACATTAGCACACCCGCCAGTGCCACGACTAGGGGTATGGAGTTTTATCTTTTACTTGTACGTAAGTATGATGAAATTGAGGACTTGCAACAAAAGAAAACATAACATGAACATGGAAGTTAGTAAATAAGACAATGCTTAAGGAAATTTAAGATTATAGGGAGAACAGGAAAAGTCTTATGTGCTAGATGTTGTTGCAGCACTTGTGTTCTTTAAACTATTGGAGAGTGTATCTAATTCCTTTATTTTCATTTTGGTAGTCTTTGGAGTTATTGTATCTTGGTTTTGGAGGAACACAATTCGATTTAGACTTGTTGGGATTGTTCGTTCGTGCTTGTTTTCATTGAAAACTTCTTTGGAAATTTGGAAAATTTGTTCTGGTATCGACACTAGTCTTCCTGAGGGTCGACACCACCTTGTTGCCTTGCTCTTAGTGTCCCTGCTGGTTTATATATAGGGTCGACACCATGGGTACCAAGGTCGACCCTTGTCTAATGCTGTCTTCTGGGTGTTGCTACTGTCTAATGCTGTCTTCTGGGTGTTGCTACTGAAATATAGGGTCGACACCACTGGTTCCTACGGTCGACCCTTGTCTGCTGCACACATTAGTGTCTCAGCTTTTCTTCTTGAGGGTCAACACCATTGTCTTGAGGATCGACCCCTGTGAGTTATTTTCAGAAATTTTGGTTCGGTTTTGGGCCCAACTTTTTGGAGATATGACTTATTCTCTTATTTGACTTTAGGGCTATTATTCTACCACTATAAATAGACCCCAAAAACAATTTTCTCATTCACTTGTTCTTTTCTTTCTCTCTCTTCTCTCTTTAAACCGTGAATCTCTCTCTCTCTCTCTCTTTTAGAAACTCAACTTTTCTTACATAGATCTCTAGATCTACTTGGTTAGAGGCATCTTTTCACCTTGGTCCTTTGAGAAAGATTGTAGATCTCGTCAAAGGCTTTTTTTTTATCCAAGAGTTTCGTTGTTTCATCAACTTTGAGTTTTTTTCTGAGTTCTCCTCTTCTCTTCAAGAGAAAGGGTCTATTTCCTAAACTCAATATGAGTTCGGTAGCATATTTGTGACGTATTTTGTTATTTATATTTGGTAGTCATTTGGTTGATTTTGAATTGTTATTTTGGGCTTGAGGGTTTGTACAAATTGGGGGTTGTTTTGGTTATGATTTTGCTATTAAATCTATTTTTGGTAAACAAACTTGCATTTGATTTTCTAAAAGAGAAAAACCCCAATTTGTAAGAAAACCCTAAATGATATTGTTTTGGGAGTTAGAATTATTTTTGGTAAGTGGTTTGGTTGGAAAGAGATAGAAGGGAATGATTGTTGGATTTTGAAACAATGGGTGTTATTACTCTTTTGGAAAAATATATTTGTATAGTTATCTTTTAACTATCGCATTAGAGATAACTGTTTTGGCTATCGATGGAGGTTAACATTGCCGTGTGTTAGAAATTGCTTGTGGATTAGGCAAATTCAAATCATTCATGTCATGGAGCATGTAATGGATTTTGGAAATTGAAACTATATGTTTTGGAAAGAAGTTTTGGAAATTATCACATTATGTTTTGAGACATTTGCATTGTTTTGGAAAAATAATATAATGAGTTACATATATTGTACTATTGAAAAGGGTAAATAAAATGGTGAATCTCAGAAGTACGTATTGTCTCATTGAAATAAGTTGGTCTGAGAGTCCATGGTGAAAGTCCTAAAACCAGCGTATATACATGGGTGCCAATCCCGCGGACAAAATTTTCGTGAAATGGCAATAATAGTGCTTGTATAGCCTACGTTTACATGGGTGTCAGTTTACGGTTTCCTACGAACGAAATTTCTTTGAAAGGTTGTATTTGTTTTGGAGATTTACCCATTTTATTTACTATTATGTTGGCTTTGGAATAGGACATTTGGAAATGTTTTGAGCAATGTATTTGTTTTTTGGTCTGTGATGTAGTCGCATTTGATTTAGCAATGTTTTTGTTGGTTGGTATTGAGATACCTCGATTGGTTTTTTGGAAAATGATTTTATATCAAACAGATGATTTGAACTCGAAAAATGATTTGATTAAACGTAAGGTTTTGGAAATTGGAAAGATAGGATTTTGTTGAGAAATCAAATGGATTTGAAAATGCATTTGGGCATATTGTATATATTTATTGCATCATGATCATTTATGCTGGTGGAGCATGTTTAGTTTTTGAAATATTCTCTACTAGGCTTTATGCTCACCCTACGTGGCTGAAAATGTTTTTCAGGTGTACATGTCTGGATGTGGACTGTAACGTGAAGTTGTGTTCGGAACCGTGTAGGGTGGTTCAATTATTTGTAGGCCATGGGCCATTTATGTTATTTATTGGCCGTGTGCCATTCTTGTAAGGGTTACACCCTTGTGTCTGATGTAAGCCTCAGGGCATTCAATTTAATTATAACATTTGTGTATGTTTTTAGTTATAAAACATTCATTCGACTTAAATGTTGTATTTAAGAATGTATAAAACTGGATAAACACATGTATTATGTGACTATATTATATTCATTTGAATGAGTTGTTATTTACTGTTCATCGGTGGGTGGTTTATTTACGTGAGCCTGACTGTGTAAATCCGGGGCGTGACAGTTGTGTTCTCATCTTAAATGTTACATTGAGATATTCCTTATAGCTTTAACCAACCAACCCACAAAAACCTTAAATAGGACAATAGCATCCACCTAGTTAATAGGTTCTTATTTAAAATTATCTTTGTTTCAAATTAGCAAACATCAAAGAGTACCAAATTTGATTCTTTACATCCTTATACCCCAATACAAGCCACCACACAACAAAAGAATCAAACCTAAATTTTAATTCAATTAATTATTCTCTAATTTTTTGCCAAATTGACCCCCAAAAAAATCATTCATAATTGAACAACATATAGTGCACACACCCTAAGAACCTAAATTTCAAGGCAAGACAACACAACTCAAATACTCAAAAGAGCAAAAATATATATATATATATAGTAATTAAACAAGTAGATATCAAACTATCAAAATATATATATATATATATATAAATTCTCACTTCAAAACATTTGGCCTAATGGTTGAGAGAGAGAGAGAGGCGTCTCTAATGTGGTGCAGATTAAATTGATGAACTACGAGTGAAATGAATTTTTGTTTTAGTAGTAAATAATTTTGAGTTTGTAGTATTACTATTCTCCGACATACAGGGAGATGGAGGGTAGGAAAGGAGAAATTATTGGGTGCTCTTGGAACACCAAGTCACCATTGACCGATGGTGCTTCAGGCCAATCAAAGTGCACGCCATACAAGACCTTTTCCAGTAGATCTAAGAACTCAGCATCTTATCTCACCATTTTTAATAAACTATTAATTGACGTTCACAGGAATGGTCACAACCTAGGTTTGGGATAGATTTGTTGTGATCCACGCTCGTCTCGTTTTATATCGGGGTCAGGACTAATCGGAGAATGTCGATGGCGTAGCGGGTGTGAGACAAGTGACGGGTTAATTTGATAAGTTCAATAATGAAAATATTAATAAAAATTATATGTACTATTGTATATTGTGGATAATAATTTATACTTAAAAACAGTTATAACATATAAGATAGAAATAAATTAATAGAAATTAATATTAACTATAAATTTTAGTTTTAATTTTACTATAGTGAAACAAAAATTAAATTATATATATTCACACATATAAATATATTTAATAAGCATACTTGGGGTGAGGCCGAATAGAATGGGCCGGGGAAAGAAAAACCCGTCCCCACTCCACTTCCTCAACGGGGCAGAAAAAATCCGAGCGGAGGGGGGCAAAGGATGTGCGTACAGAGCAGAAGAGGAGAACACCCGTTGTTGCTGGGTAGGATTTTCCAGCAAGGTTTGTTGCCTGTTAGGCTGTTACCAGATGACTTAGATGTGCACAACTTTGTACCTTGCTAAACACAAAGATAATAGTGGGCTGTTTGTTCCAGCTTTAACAATTCCAATTGATCATTAACAAGGGAAAGCAAGTGATGAACTGAAACAGAGTTTCACATTCTTATGATGTAGTGAAATTGTTGCGTTTGGGGGCTACACTCCGAGGTTATATTTGGTTGATTAGAATGGTGCTAGATGGGAATGGAATGACGGTTGGAATGGATTTGGAATAGAATGAGATAGGAATGATCATTCATGTTCCGATTTTGGAAATAACATAGGAATCAATGTAAGAATGGAATTGCCATTCCAATTCCTATGTCATGATGATTGGAATGGAATGAAATTTGTAATAAATTGGCCAAAATACCCCAATCTTATGATGTGGTGAAATTGCAATGATAATTGGAATGGAATGGAATGAAATTTGCAATAATTGGCCAAAATACCCCATTCTTATGATGTGGTGAAATTGCTGGGTTTGGAGGCTACACTCTTAGGTTATGTTTGGTTCATTAGAATGGTTCTAGATGGGAATGGAATGATGGTTAGAATAGATTTGAAATGGAATGAGATATGAATAGTCATTCCTATTCTGGTTTGGAAATAACATAGGAATCAATGTAAGAATGGAATTGCCATTCCAATTCCTATGTAATGATGATTGGAATGAAATGAAATTTGTAGTAAATTCGCCAAAATACCCCAATCATGATTTTTTATACATATTTTTTATAAAAAAATAAAAAAAATTAAAGACCTGTATTTTCAAGCTACACACAACACATGATTTGCACCTGTTTTGATAAATTATCATTAAGTACCCAAAAAGTAACAAACTTAAACATCACATACATTATCAAAATTCAAGTAGTAATCACCCAACAATTCAAAATTTATAACATGCACAAAATAGCATCATCTAAGTAAGAAGATCGAATCCATCAAAAAAAAAAAAGAAGAAAGTAACAAGATCCAACACATTAGCTAGTATCAACTAAGAAATAAACAGGAATATAGCAAAGTAATAATAATGGAGATCAGAGATCTCCATTAAGTAAAGCATTCACAAATTATTCTTTCTCATCATCTTCTAAGGTGAAGAAGCAAGCAGTAACCTCATGATCACGTGCCATAGCAAGCATGGCTCCGTAGCGCTCAACCCTCCATAGATTGGAAAGCTTGCAAAGCTCCTCGTTGATTTTGTCCCTCTTCAAAGCTATATCCAAATCCACACCTAGTGCTCGACTGAATTTATCTGTTGCTTCTTCAATTTTGGTGCTAATAATCACAGCTACTTCACGAAAGGCATCCGAACTTTCACTACTATTCTTCCTCTTCTTTCCTTTATTACTGTTTCCTTCATCGTTGATGGAAGCATTTGACAATGTATCGCTTTCTTCAACACTCAAATTTTGCGTGTCAATGCTCTCATTTCTGCTCACTTCCTCCAAGACATCATCAGCAGTAACCACATCTTTTCCCGTAGCACGATCTTTCTCGAAGATGATGCACAACATGTGTAATGCCCCGAAAATTGGGCATGATATATCTATTTATGCAACAAAACCCACCGGATAGACAAACACATATATATAGCTAACTATCCATACTCCTATTTCCTTAAATCCAAATGCCAAATACATATTGTTCACATTCAATGCCCCAGTTCTTAATCCAACATGCATTTTATAACAATTATGAAATGGAAGCAACAAATAATAATAAGGCC
Organism: Camellia japonica; assembly: GCA_030407325.1. Taxonomy (NCBI): domain Eukaryota; kingdom Viridiplantae; phylum Streptophyta; class Magnoliopsida; order Ericales; family Theaceae; genus Camellia; species Camellia japonica. The sequence continues at coordinate 71,899,994 of JAPPVO010000013.1, read as the reverse complement.
CTACAGGCTTACAAATTATCCAAGAACATCTTGGTTACACAAAATGGAGTTTTCAACTCAACACAATTACAGCCCTTGGCTTACAAAACAGAGTCACGCAAAATGAGAGCATTGTACTCCCAACACACATACTTCCACGCCCCTAGTTTGGTGGAATCACCACATGTTTTCCTGCACAAGAATCTCGTAGGGTGAGCATAAAGCCCAGTAGAAAATTCTTAACAAAGTATATACATTTTATACAAGTCTCAAGAGATGAAATGCGCATGCCATGATATGCCCTTTTTGAAGATAAATTACATTTTCATCTTTTGAAAACCATCATGCTCAATGATGTCATGCAATTTCAATTGTTCAAAACTTAACAATTTATTTCAAGGGCGGTAAATACGTCTCTGGTAATCCCTTGGCTGGTGTTTGCAAGTAGATTATACGAGTACTACCAAATTGTCATTTTTACCGGTATTAATCGGAAGGCTCGACACCTATCCGCGTGGATTTTGGTCTTTCACCCCGGACCCGCAGGCCAACTTATTCAACATCATCTACACCACCTATCAAGACTTACCAACATATTTACCCCAAAACCATTTCATGAAAACTTATTTCTCAACATTCTTTTCTCAATGCAAGTTTTCAAATCAACCTTCAAAGTTTAATGTAATAAAATGAAATGATATGCCAATTTCATAAGATGAACATAAATACTTTTATTCTAATTCAACATCCAAGGAATAACACAATTTCCTCTTCTCAAGTATTCTCAACAATTTAGTCATTTCAAGATTATATCAACATTTTAAATAACCATTTCTAAAATGAACAACAATTCTCATAATCCACAAAATTAATCATTTATACAAATATAAATAAGAAATTTTCTAAACATCATTTATTTTGGCACACAAAAATAAATAATACATATTACCCATGGATTTTCAATCTCTTTTAAAATCCCCAATTTCTAGGTTTTCTTCCCAAACTACACAACTAAAATCTTTTGAAAGAAAACTCTCAAAATCATCTTTTCTTCAATCAACAAAGATCAAAACTCATAAGATTATTTTAAAAGAACAAGAGACAAACCCACTTTCAAAATCGCTCAACTTCTTAAATCAAAATAAATTTTCAGAAGCTATCAAAGGATGATTTCAAAAATTATCTAGATCTTGCAAAAACATATATATAACTCAAAGAAAATCCCTACCTCAAGTTTTGAAGAAGAAATGAGATGAAACCCCCAAAATCAACGGTGTCGAAACTCGATCTTTACCGCACAGAATGAAGCTCTCGAGGTGATGACCAATTTTGGTGAAGAACTTAGGCTTAAGTCCCAATGGATTTGGAAAATCAAAGAGAGAATGTGACTTTTAGAGAGAGAAGCTCTAGATCAGGATTTTGGAGAGTTTTAGAGAGAGAGGGGGCTGCAAGAAGTGATATGAAACCCTAATTTTACGGACTGATATAACAAGGTCCGCTCGCGTGGGGAAAGCCCCGCTCGAGCGTCAAATACACTTTCCGTAAGCAATTTCGAATATATTTTGCATTTTTGCTTTCGGCGAGCTGACCGGGCAGCTCGACCCCCGTAAGTTGACCGGGTCAAAATCGATCCTTGACCTGCCCAATCGAAGTGGCAAAACATGAAAGAAGGGTCGAAACTAGGATCACTACAACATGTCACAATGTGGGAAACTCCTATTTTTCCAGTGAGCAGCACGCTTGTGGCTCTGCAGGAATATTTAATTTTAATAACAAGACATCACAAAGCATAGATAATTGATTTATACTAAATTTATTCTAGTGCGGTCATGTGAATAAAACATGAATGATAAAACATAATAATTGACTTATCATGGATCACAAAATTTTATTTTAAAATCTTTTAATTTTAGTAAAAATCAAGCAACGAGATAATAGAAACAATTCTTAGAGAAATTTACAAGCGCTGAAGTTACACAATTCACTAGCTTTACACTGATGTAAAATAGAAACAATTCTTAGAGAAATTGACTCAATTCACAACAACGATCTTGAACGAATCATGCTATCAAAAAAGTTTAAAATACAAACACAAACATCATTATTAGACAAACAATAATAGCTCCAGCAACAAACACACCAATGATTCTTTACAAAAATTTCTAAATGTTTTTGTATCACTCTAGACACAATGCAGTGTTGCTATACCGTTGCACACACTGCTTTTTGTCCCACAAAAGCACACACAAGCCTCATCACATCTGTATATATATAAATACACGAGTATGGATAAACCATCAAGCCTTTTAGACTTCCCAAGAAATCTACCAACCACCCAATAATAATAATATTAAATTCATTTGGTGCATTCTCGAACCCAGCAGACCACCACTTCCAATGAGCATAGTGTGCTAATTATAGATAATAAAGACCTATCTAGAAACCACTGTGTACCTCAATAACATGGACAGCCGTATGGCTCCCAGTAAAAGAAGCTGAAGTAGTGATCACGTGAGAAAGGAGAACAAAAGAAAGATGCAGGACAATTATCTAAATGTTTCTTAATCTGTCCTTGATCAGAGTGAATTTAAGAACAGGTCAGATCTTCAAAGTCTTTACTCATAACCTCAGGTATGCCTACAGTCCTATCTAGTTATAAATCATTAAATACACCATGCTTTGATTGTTTATAGGCTAAATTTTATTGGGTTTGAAAAGAATATACAGAACATGCATGTTAATATGGTTGTTGTGCTGATATGTATAGCTGGCTCTCTTAAAAAATATGCATTTTGTATGAAATTCAAGAACTAGCATTGCTAACAGCAACTTCAACATGAGTTTAACAATCAATGCAAAGGTTGACTTGACATGGATAGAAAGAAACACATTATGATCAATGATAATGACACTATTTAAATCAGGTTCATAGATAACAACTTCAACATGAGTTTAGAATAGATTTGAAATGGAATGAGATATGACTAGTCATTCCTATTCTGGTGTTTGGAAATAACATAGGAATCAATGTAAGAATAGAATTGCCATTCCAATTCCTATGTAATGATGATTGGAATGAAACGAAATTTGTAGTAAATTTGCCAAAATACCCCAATCATGATTTTTTATACATATTTTTTTTTTTAAATAAAAAAAAAATTAAGAAATTTTGGACAAAAAGACCTGTATTTTCAAGCTACACAACACATGATTTGCACCTATTTTGATAAATTATCGTTAAGTACCCAAAAAGTAACAAACTTAAACATCACATACATTATCAAAATTCAAGTAGTAATCACCCAACAATTCAAAATTAATAACATGCACAAAATAGCATCATCCAAGTAAGAAGATCGAATCCATAAAAAAAAAAGAGAGAAGAAAGTAACAAGATCCAACACATTAGCTAGTATCAACTAAGAAATAAACAGGAATATAGCAAAGTAATAATAATGGACATCAGATATCTCCATTAAGCAAAGCATTCACAAATTATTCTTTCTCATCATCTTCCAAGGTGAAGAAGCAAGCAGTAACCTCATGATCACGTGCTATAGCAAGCATGGCTCCGTAGCGCTCAACCCTCTATAGATTGGAAAGCTTGCAAAGCTCCTTGTTGATTTTGTCCCTCTTCAAAGCTATATCCAAATCCACACCTAGTGCTCGACTGAATTTATTTGTTGCTTCTTCAATCTTGGTGCCAATAATCATAGCTGCTTCACGAAAGGCATCCGAACTTTCGCTACTATTCTTCCTCTCCTTTCCTTTATTACTGTTTCCTTCATCGTTGATGGAAGCATTTGACAATGTATCGATTTCTCCAACACTCAAATTTTGCGTGTCAATGCTCTCATTTCTGCTTACTTCCTCCAAGACATCATCAGCAGTGACCGCATCTTTTCCCGTAGCACGATCTTTCTCGAAGATGATGCACAACATGTCACAATGTGGGAAACTCCTATTTTTCCAGTGAGCAGCATGCTTGTGGCTCTGCAGCAATATTTAATTTTAATAACAAGACATCACAAAGCACAGATAATTGATTTATACTAAATTTATTCTAGTGTGGTCATGTGAATAAAACATGAATGATAAAACATAATAATTGACCTATCATGGATCACAAAATTTTAATTTAAATTCTTTTAATTTTAGTAAAAATCAAGCAATGAGATCAATCTACCTATGTAAAATAAACTAGTCAATTTACAAGAGCTGAAGTTACACAATTCACTAGCTTAACACTGATGTAAAATAGAAACAATTCTTAGAGAAATTGACTCAATTCACAACAACGATCTTGAACGAATCATGCTATCAAAAAAGTTTAAAATACAAACACAGACATCATTATTAGACAAACAACAATAGCTCCAGCAACAAACACACCAATGATTCTTTACGAAAATTTCTAAATGTTTTTGTATCACTCTAGACACAATGCAGTGTTGCTATACCGTTGCACACACTGCTTTTTGTCCCACAAAAGCGCACACAAGCCTCATCACATCTGTATATATATAAACACATGAGTATGGATAAACCATCAAGCCTTTTAGACTTACCAAGAAATCTACCAACCACCCAATAATAGTAATATTAAATTCATTTGGTGCGTTCCCGAACCCAGCAGACCACCACTTCCACTGAGCACAAATAGTGTGCTAATTATAGATAATAAAGACCTATCTAGAAACCACTGTGTACCTCAATAACATGGACAGCCGTATGGCTCCCAGTAAAATAAGCTGAAGTAGTGATCAGGTGAGAAACGAGAACAAAAGAAAGATGCAGGACAATTATCTAAATGTTTCTTAATCTGTCCTTGATCAGAGTGAATTTAAGAACAGGTCAGATCTTCAAAGTCTTTACTCATAACCTCAGGTATGCCTACAGTCCTATCTGGTTATAAATCATTAAATACACCATATGCTTTGATTGCTTGTAGATTAAATTTTATTGGGTTTGAAAAGAATATACAGAACATGCATGTTAATATGGTTGTTGTGTTGATATGTATAGCTGGCTCTCTTAAAAAAATATGCATTTTGTATGAAATTCAAGAACTAGCATTGCTAACAGCATCTTCAACATGAGTTTAACAATCAATGCAAAGGTTGACTTGACATGGATAGAAAGAAACACATTATGATCAATGATAATGACACCATTTAAATCAGGTTCATAGATAACAACGACCTCAATAATTCTGCAATGCAGCAACCAATGACTAGTGAAAATAAATGGAAGGCACCACAGATAGGAAGAAAGAAATGAAGAGAATTCAAGGTAATATAATACCTGCACATAGACATCCCAAACTTGTTTTTCGCAACCACCATATTTGTGTTGGAATCCCATCCAAATCCGCTGCAGCCCACTCCGTTAACCATATCAAACACAGTTCCAATGTCCCTTTTCAATGTCTTGACCCTAGATTCTATGTGTGGCTTAGCCTTAATTCCACACCCCGGCAACTTCTCATGCAACACTCCTTCAAGCACCCCAAGAAAGCCTGACTTGAAATCATTGTCAGCCTTGTGATTTCCTGTATTGACCATGTCAAAAAGAGCATAAACCAATTCTCTATCCTCTTCCTCTGTCCACATTCTCTTGTTCTTCCCTGGCCCTTTTTGATCCATATCTATGGCTAAATATATATGACAACCACCACAACCAACAACCCAATAATGTGACAATAATAAGCAGCCATAATAAACAAAAGCAATATAATAAATAAAGAAATTATACTCAATAGTAATAATCCAGCACAATTATATGGAGTTGAAAGATCAAATTCAAATGACAAGCGAAAGTTTAAAGTTCAAATTCAAATTCAAATTTTATATCACATCATTGTGGGTTAAATTGTGTGAGTTTTTTGTGAGTCTCAAACATTTTCCAATAATGATAAAAATAAAAATAAAAATAAAAAAGAGAGTTCGACATGGGACAAAAGTTACGCTCCCTTAATTCCCTACACACTACAATAAAAGTTCCAACCGAAAACACTTCGTTCTCAAAACCTGTAACTCATTGACCAAATAAGAAGCACATCATGCCTTTCCATTTCTTAAAACCCTTTTATGTTGCATAAAGACTTCAAGTACTAATACCAAATGGGTGGTCCAAAAATATAGATAAGCCCAAATCAGACTATTCAGAAACAAACACACCATCAAATATACACACATTTCCATATTATATTTTACTTCGACTATGGCTCAAAGTGAACTCCAGACCACAAACAACAATTTGAATAAATAAGCACAAAAAATTGACAACAAATACAAGTGATCCATGAAAACAGAGTATATATAGCAACTAAACAGCTTCAAATACAAATATTATTAGCAAATCGAACTGTTACTTTCGCTTGTCATTTGCACTTGTTTTCAAAACCATCTAAAACTCAAAACATGTTTCCAAATAAGAAAATTGCCTCCATAAATTTCATAAACACCTAACTAAATTGGATTCAAAGCATTAAAACTAGAAACAGTCCTGATTGAAAAACCCCCAAAAAATGTTTCCAAATGTTAAGGATCCAAAACCAACAGATACTAGTTACAAATCATATAACACCAATTTAAAAAAAAAAAAAAAAAAGTGCTTAACATATGAAAAAGACAACCATCAAAAATTGCATTAATAAAATGTCCCAATGTAAATTAGAAGCAAAGTAAGCCCAAAACATTGTAAAATTGAAAAACAAAATCTCAAATCAACAAATCAGAAAAGAAAACAATTCTATATAAACGAAACTATATTTATGTTCATATATACACATGTAGAGAGAGTAGGATACCTCAATTTTCTTCAATTTCAACTAGGAACCAAGAATCTGTTACAAATTAGAAGAAATTAATAAAGAAGGCAAAATCAAAACCCCTAGATCTAAACAATAGCTCTTGAATTCAAATCAAATCCTAAATCTAAATTCATCGCATCAAAACTGATCGAAAATCAAACCCTAGATTTACCAGATTGATTATAAGCAATGAGAGAGAGAGAGAGAGAGAGAAGAACAAAAAGAAGAAATCCTGCAAAAAATCTAATAATCAACCAAGGAATCTTTGTATTTGACTTATGAAAATTAATGGAAAAAAATCGATCTAATATTTTGTCACTCCCATGCATAGTTGTCAAATCGGAATTCAAATCGTGAATCGAAAATATATCTATCACTTAGATGTTAAATATATCTAATAAATATGAAATGTTTAGATTTAAATCAATGAAAATATTGTTTTAAATGATGATCATGTGATCTGGGTAAGAAGTTAACACGAGTTCTCATGTTTACCACTTCACATTTTCCCTTTAAGATGCTATTTCTTATCAACCATTTTTAGTAAAGAAAACAAACAAACTTTCAACTTCCAAGTAACAATAACTCAACAACAATGTTTTTAACCTTTTACAAGGTTAAAAAATCAAAATCTTCAAACTTTTTCAAAAATCTCATTTGATGCCTTCAAAAGATTCATTTTGTAAATGCAAGTACTTAGATAAAATTGAATATGTACGCCTAGAATATTGTAGAGAGAGAATGTTCATTTTTTTTTTCACTTAAGGTTTGAGTATTTGAGAGTAAATAGGGAGGGAGAAAGTCAAAACATGGCATACATAATCCTAAAGACCTTAAAAAGGTTGTGTGTGTTAGAAATGGGTATTGAAGTTTTGGAATAACAGAATTTTTCTTCAACTTTGGTCTAATTTTTAAGTGGGACCCATGCGCCAAAATTGGCGGGTCTAAGTGGTAACGCGTTCTATGCCGCGTTGTGATTCACGTAGTATATTCGGTTGCTCAAAACCATTATCGGGTGAATGGGAAATTGAAGCCAAAGTGAGCTCCATGGAAATGGAGTTTTGGTGGAAATTTCTTAAAGGTGTGGTTTAAGCCTTGTCCCACATTGATTTGGTGGGCATACTTTGAGTGGGTTTATAAGGCTTGAGTTTGGAACTTAGGGTAGGCTCCAAGGGGCACCCAAGTTTTGTAGTGGGCAAAGTGAGCTAGACCCATTGGATCCAAAATAAACACACATGCGTGCGCCGCCACCGTCCGTCCGGTCAAGCGGGCTGGTCTAGGCTTGGGCGCGGGTGCGTGGTGTGTGGTTGGGTTGAGCTTGTCCGGCTCAATACCTATCTTTTTGGGCAGAAAATATTTGAATTTTATTTTTCTAAAATTAAATTCTAATTTTTTAGAATTTGAAATTCAAAAATTGAATTCAAAATGGGCTCCGATTTTTTCCCCACCCGGACAGATTCAAATCTGTTCAATACGGTTTTTATCTGTTCAAAATTTGAACCCAACAAATTTGTATCTGTTCATTCAAACCGAACAGGTAAAATACCTGTTCAAACAGGTTTGCACCTGTTTAATTCAAACCTACCTGCCACAAATTCTCCTATAAATAGACTAGTCCTTCATTTGGATTTTCACTCCAATTTTCGTTCTTCTCTGCTATCATTCATCTCTGCATTTTGCTGCATTAATTACATTAATTTTCTGTGAGAAAGAGTATATACACAAAGTGTGTTCGTCGTGTGAATAGTGTGTAATGCTGCTACTATTCACTGTTGATCATTTTATCCTGGGAGACAGACGTCCACAATCTGAAAGCACCGTGCAGAGGCCGAATTTGTCTTAAGGACACAGTGTTAAACACTAGACTTGATTAGAAAATTTGTTCAACAAATTAATTTGGTAAGTAATTAATTTACTTTTCTATTTTATTATTTTTTCTGTTTCTGTTTTAGATTTTGATTTTGTTTTTTGTAACAAAATAAAAATCTGTTTTATTTATTTTATTTTATTTTCTGGTTTGATTTTTGTAATCAAACAAACTCTCTCCTTTCTTTTATTTCTTCTGCATTCCGTTTGTTGTTAAGTACACAAACAGATTTTTTTATTTATTTTAAATACAGTGAAGATTGTCCAACAATGTGAACCCTTTTCCAACAATTAAAAATCAAAAAAGAAAGCCAAACATTGATTTTAGCAAATCGAATCGATTCAAGGTTCACGATTCAGTTCATCGATTCACCTACGATTCATAACTATTTGCAATTCACACAACCTATTCGTATCGATTACCCACTGAATCAAATCGAATCATACAATTCAAATATGAATCGTACAATTCTAATAACAGAGCTCCCATGCGGAATTTCTTTTCAAAAGTCCACAATAATTTACTTGATATATGTAATTTAAATGGAAATACAAACTCAACCCTTCAAGCAAAGCAAAAATTAAAAACAAACAAAATGAACTCCACTTTCGTTGGTCTATTGATTGCATTTAACATATGCAACAAGCCTTTAAACTCCTAGGTTACCCCTAGTGAATGAGTTATAGTCTTGTGAGGGTTTGCAGTAAATATACCCACAAAATTCAAAAACTGTCCTCAATACTTTTCTTTCATTCTCATACAACCAGTTCAAGTGCAAAGCCATGAATCCCATCACCTTACCAGAAAAACCAATACCAGCAACAAGTAAAGATATCCCACAATATTCAAAATCTGGAGTGTGTGAAATAAGTTTAGCCAGCACAAATACAATTTCAATCTCAAAGTAGAACATAACTCAAATTTCTTTTAGAAATATGCTCTGACTCAAATCTCCCCGGATAATGCACTCAACAAATAAATCACTCTGAAATAGGTGCAAAATTACCGCAATATATATATGCGAGCGGAATAATGTAAGTCAAAATCAAAATATCTCGCATACTAGATCTTTGAAAAAGAACGCTAATAAAAAAAAGAATAAATATAGTCTCATGACCATTATGGTTCAATGGTTAAGACTTGGCCTAAAAGGCTCAAAAAATCAAAGATGGCCATTTTTCTTAATTATTATGAAACATGAGGTTTCATCTTAAACCTTAGTAAATAATGTAGTTACTCATAATTAAATAAAAATATTAACCATTAAAATAAAACTTACAAGAAACTTGAATGCTAAAACCCTAGCCGTCTTCTTCTTTCTCTCCAAAAGTTCTCCCCAATAATAAAAGTTACATGTATTTTTATAGAAGAGAAAACCTAAACCTAATAATAAAAATCTATTATCAAATAAAAAAATACAATGGGACATTTATTCATATATCCTCGTGATGTGAATATTCATATTGTCAATGTGAATGTTTACACTGTAAAGTATGAATGTTCACATAACCAAGTTGTTGGGCCTGTTTGGTAACGTTTACGTTTTCAGTTTATATTTACAAAAATTTTATAAACTGATTTTTGTTTATTTTTAGAAAAACATAAACTACAAATGTGTTTGGTTTAGACAAAATGTTTTAAAAAATTTAAAAATATAAAAAAGAGTGAGAAATGGCAAGTGGTGGTGGGTGGTTATAGCGATCCCGGGTTTACCCTTGTTGTACAGTGATCCGGACTTGTGTCCGGGATGTTAGTAGTGATTATTATCTTGTTTACATCCTTTCTTACTTTGTATTTGAGTTATAGGATGTGTTGGGCAGGTTTGTTACAGGTTGGTTGAGTTTAGAAACCAAAACTAGTCGCCCAGATTTGACCTGTCCGCTCGAGCGGGGAGTTTGACGCTCGAGCGGGGACCCTGTTGTTGCTTGTCCGCTCGAGCGGGGGTTTTGGCACTCGAGGGGGGAATACACCCATCCAGTATTTCCTGTGTAGTGTTGGACGCTTGAGGGGGGATTGGCCCGCTCGAGCGGGAAGTTGTGAGTGGACGACTCGAGGGGTAGTTGGGCGCTCGAGACCGGGGAGACCTGTCTGCAAAAGTGTTGGGAGTATGCATCCGGCGCTCGAGCGGGGGATTGGCCACTCGAGCGGGAGTCTGTGAGTGCCGCTCGAGCGGGGTTTGGCCGCTCGAGCGGGGCGACTGGGTTTAAGTTCCGAGTTTTAGCTTTTTTAAATACTTTTTCTTGTTCTTTCTCTCTCTTACTTTCCCAAACACAATTGGAGAGCCTCTCTCTCTAAAACCGGCCCTTCTCCTTAGATTTGATCTAGTAGGAGTTGTTTGCTCGCTTTTGCCTTTACAAAAGTTGTGTTGATCGTCGAGGGGTATTTTGATCCGAAAATTTCGATTTGGAGCACGTTGAGTTTTGTCATCTCCTCCCTTGGGCTCCGGATTTGAGGTAGGGATACCCTACTCCTCTCTATGGATTTTGTCTTTAAATTTTAGTATTTTGAGATGTGGGGTTGGTTTGGTAATTTTGTGAAAGTTTGGGGCTTTTGTGTAATTTTATAAAAGTTGGGGTTTAATTTATAATAAACCTAGATGCATGTTTGGCATAGAGAAATGGCATAAAATGTTGGAACATTGATGAAAATGGAACCTAAGGGTTGTAATGTTAATTATGGAAAATACCTTAATTACATTGGTGGATTAATTTGTATAATTAATTGGTGAGAAATGAGGAATTGAAGTGGAAATGTTTGAGATTGGAGTATGTGGGTTTAAAGGGTGTAGTTGAATTACTTATCACTCACGAATTGAAATGTTGATATATTATCCATTGTGTGCATTTATTTTCTGTATAGAAATAACTGCTTTGAGCTATCGGTGGAGGATAGTCCTTGATTGTTGTACACAATGCATGATGATTAGGCAAACTAAAACTAATCGTGAATGTGTCATAGAGTATGACGGTGGATTGAATACATTAACTTTATGTATTGAGTGGTTGTGTATAGTACCTTTGTGTTTATATGCATGATGTGTAGAGGAGGAGATGGGGGATGTACTCCGCGGTTAGGGGAAAAATGGGGGATGGACCTCTAAACCGGATAGTGTTGGGAGAAAGAGGGAGGAAATCCGTTAGATACAGCTCCATATGCTTGTCTAGAGAAGTGAAGATAGGCTCATATGCTTATCTTTGTGAAGTGTAGATACAGCTCTTATGCTTGTCTAGTGAAGTGTGGATATAGCTTATATGCTTATCTGTCAATATGGGATATAGTTTTTATACTTATCTATTGAGATGGTGATAGAGCTAATATGCTTATATTGAAAAAGGGAAAATGAAAAGTAACGTGGACTCATAAGTGTATGACTGAAATGTGATTTATTGTGGATGTATCAGGCCATCTTATCAATTGCTAATCTTTTAGTCATTGTTCATGGTTGGTTTAGTGTATTTTCTACTGGGCTGTGGCTCACCCTATATGGGAATATCATTTTCAGGTACAGGTAGCATGCCACCTCAAGGACATAGCTTGGGAGGTAGATGCGACAGACTTTGTTATTTAGTTTCTTTGATGTATTACATGTATATTCAAGCCAAGGGTTAATGTGTAAATGAGTTAGCACTCTTTTGTTCAACCAAGTGTAACTTGGAAAGCTGTAAGCCCGTAGGGGCATTTTGCTTTTGTTGTTAACATGTATACTTTTGTATGAAACTCTGGTGAATAGAAAGATGTGGAACTTTTATTATCATTGCATGTCTATTGATGGGTTTAATGGTTATTATTTGTTGAGGGCGTTACAGTGGTGACGAGTGGTGGCGCGCGGAAGACGGTGGTGGAAAATGGTGGCAGAGAAGACGGTGGTGGAATGGTGGCAAGTGGCGGGTGGTGGTGGCGGAAGACAGTGGTGGAAAGCGGTGACGGGTGGGTGGATGGTGGTGGCAGGTGGGTGCTGGATGGCGGGTGGTGGTGGGTGGGTGGGTGACAAGGCGGGTGGTGGAGTGGGTGGTGGTGGTGGGGTGGCGGGTAGTGGTGGTGGTGGCGGTGGTGTGGTAGGTGATGGTGGTGGTGGTGGCGGGTGGGTGGCAGGTGGGTGGTGGTGGTAGGTGGTGTGGTGGCAGGTAGTAAGTGGTAGTGGCAGGTGGGTGGTGGTGGCGGGTGGTTGGTGGGGAGTGGGTGGCAGGTAGGTGGTGGGTGGTGGTAGCGGGTGGTGGTAGCAGGTGAGTAGTGGTGGCAGGTGGGTAGTGGGTGGTGGTGGCGGAAGACGGTGGTGGAAAATGGTTGCGAGTGGTAGCTAGTGTTGGGTGGTAAAAAAAAAAAACTCAAAACTCAAAACGGAAACATATTTTTTGAGTTTACATTTTTTGGCCAAATTTATAAACTGAGACCACTGATTTATAAATCAAAAATTTACCAAACAAGTTTTTATTTGAGTTTTTTAAATTTTTGTAAATATAAACTGAAAACGTAAGTATTACCAAACGGCACCTAAGTCAAAAATATTTGTAAGAGTAAAATTGTCCATATTTGATGGATCAAATGCCTAATAATAGGACTTAAAAAAAAAAAAAAAAAAAACCTTGAAAAAGGATTTCCTAATTAATCTCCCAAATAGAATTTATAAGGGTAAATTACACTCACCTCCCCTAAGGGTTCTGACAATTACAGGGATCTCCCCTGTAGTTTCAATAATTACAGAAATTTCCCTTACTTTTTCTAACTCTGACATTGTCAAGATTCCACCCTCCCATTAATTTAAGCCAAACGGTTTTAACTTGGTTATGCAAATGACCATAATACCCTTTACACTTAGTACCCTTGACTTTGTATTTATTTTTTTTGCACTATAAGTTTTGAACTTTTACAAGTTTAAAAAAAAAAACAACCATTAATGAAATTAAGAATATCCATGTTTCTTATTTGAATTAATTTTGAGATTTAATTTAATAAAAATAATTTAAATGAAAGAAACAAAGATGGAGATATAGATTTTAGATGTAATACACTACAAATTATTTGAGTATTTATATTTTCAAATAATTTTTTTTCAAGTAAAATTCTATTTTAATTAGATGAAATGTAAGAAATTGCAAATTTAAATTTTATTATTCTAAAATAATTTCTCTATCTTTCATTCCCTATCATCTAATTTTAATTTATTGTAACGTGATTAGATATTTTTTCACTTTTATATTTATTTTAAAAATTTTATTATTAAGGTGAGAAATATTGACATTTTTTTTTAATGATAATTACAATTTGAGAATAATATAGGATTGTGAAAAAATAAAATGATAATTTTTTTTTATATATATTTATGAGGTAACATTTGGTAATTTTTACAAGTCAATTTTTTTTATTATAAATATGAAATGTTATTATGTTTATTTTTCTTTAAAAAAAAAATTGAATACACAAATATGTTTACAAAACAAAAGAAAAATTCATGTTTCGTAAGTTGCTATTGTATTGGGTGATGCTAGCTAACATTGATGAAAGAGAAAAAGTGATGAAAAAAATTGAGGAAAAAACATAGAGAAGAGAATAATAAAAATAATAATAAATTATATGGTGTTGTTATGTGCAATAGTGGCACTATGAAAAAATGAATGAGAAAATAAATAGAAAGAAAAATGAAAGAAATAAAATAAAGAAAATGTAAAGAGAGGGTTGTGTTCCACCCATTGTTTCGAGTGTGTTGTTTGTTTAGAGTTTTTAAAAATTAATTTCACACCCACTTTTGAAAACTCTTTTCAAGGCAGGAAAATTTGGACTAACCGGTCGTCCTCTCGGACGTTCGACCAGTTGATTGGAACAGTGCCCTTTTTCTTTTTCTTTTTCTTTTTTTACAATTGGCACCTGTTATTTTTTATATTTTAAATAAAAAAATTTAAAAATTTTTAAAATTTTTTATGAGCTTTGAATAGAATTTTGAGTTATGTGTTTGGTTATGAGTTGTAAATTTTTGTATCAAATATCATGTCACATTAAAAATTCCCCACTCAATTCAAAACTTTTTTCAAAACTCATTCACACACTCAAATCATAATTCCAAAAGTCACAAACTCAAAATGCAACTCTATTCTTAAATCATATTTAGAAAACTCTACCAAACATTACCATAATTTCTCCAAACATGTATTTTTCATACGGGGAAAAAAAAAATCAAATACCTATATGTATTTTTAAATTTTATTCAATTGCTAATTTCTCAAAATAATTATTTATAAAATTGGTGGTCTTTTTAAAAATAAAACATCTTTTATACTTTGTTTCATAATTTTCAAATAAATAATTATATTTAATCTAGTATAAGGTTTAATGGTGATCAATTTATTAGCTCTCTTTTTTTTTTTTAGATAAGGTAATGTTTGGTTATTCTAATATATATATATATATATATATGCTTACCAATAGAAGCAGTAGTAAAGAGATACAATGCAGTGACAATGGATGGAAGTGCTAGGGGACGGGGTAGGCCTAGATTAATGTTGGCTAGTGTTGTGAATAGAGATATGGATCTACTTAATTTGACTAATGAAATGGACTTTGATAGAGCCGCGTAGAGAATGAGGATTCATATAGCCAACCCTATTTGATGGGACTTAAGATTTGGTTTGGTTTTAGTACATGACATCAACATGATGTCATCATATTCTGTTAAATAAATTAATAGAAGATTAATGATGGGTGAATCTTAATAATAGTTTCAAAAGTAAGAATGATTTCTATAATTATTAAAACTACATGGAAGGTTCTGTAATTGTCAAAAATCTAGTGTAATTTACCCAATTTATAATAATAAAACTAATCTTTGCCGCCGGTCACATGAATTTGGTTTTGAGTGAGATGCAATCTAGTGCTTCGCAGGCTTTGGTACAATTGGATAACGCCAAATTTACAAATTTGCTAAAAATGTAAAATTAATGTTGCGAGCAAGGTTTGAAGACACCAATCTACCAACTAGGCTAGACACCTCAATGTGTCATAAATGATCCCATTTAACTTTTTAATCTATTTCAATGCAAATTCCCAATTTCCATCATTTAAGTGCATTTTTTTCCAGTAAACTTCCATAAAACATAAAAATAAACATAAAGAGATAAAATAATATACAAAATAAGTCTACAAAGTATAAATTAAGAGTATAAAATATGTATATAATGGACACATCAAGTGACGTTAATATTAGTTGAAATATAGGATTTCATTTTTAAACTAATCATATCTTTAATTTGAGCTCGAAGCAGCTCCACAACCCATTCTTAGGTACCTAAGCATTTCATCTTAGTGATGGTGGAGAAAAATGAAAAGGGATACTAAGAGCTTTGTCCTTTCTTATTGAGAGAGCTTTGTTCCTCCTTCAAAGAGAGCATCCTTCAAAGAGTTTCAGCTCACAAACACAGTGATGATGTAACGGTGCAGTGGGGTAGGTCAGAGTAGACAATTAGACAAATCTGGACCATTGAAGACAGTTTGTGAGAGATTTTTAAAAAGTAGATCTCAGCCATTGATTTGCGTGTTAAACTGATCTGGACCATTTGTCAAAAAGTGATCAATGCCAACAATTTTGAGGCAGTGGCTCAAGAAACTGAAAATTCAAATCAATTGGTTGTGCATGTGCGTGTGCCAAATGGCAATATGAAGGCAAACCTAGGTGGTCGTCGGGATGGAAATCATGAAGACGTCAATGAAATGGAGACTATGGATCAGAGAGTGCAGAAAAAAGCAGACTTGGAGAAGACAAATGGCGGTGCTAAAGAGAGTGAAAAGAAGACAAAACAAGTAAAGCGTAGAAGCCCATCGCCTTGTGCCTTGTGTACGTCGCCTCGCCTCACTATGTTCGAAGTGCAGCCTTGCGCCTCTTCGCGTTGCGCCTCTTCGCACCTTGAGCTTGGCATGCGCCTTTTAAAACAATGATTCCACAAATTCTAGTTTGAAATGGTGGACCAAATCATATTGAAAATGACACTTTTTCTCCAAATACAACAGGTTCAAATGTACTAACTTGATTGATCAACAAACATGAACAATATAAAAGGATTTAAAGCTTAGTCAAGCAGAAACCCTATTTCCCAAACTGTAAAAGGTTCAAAACACAACTACATCCTACAAATGCTTCAATTTGTTGAAAACAATAATAGTTACAACAATAGTAAAGGCTGAAGATCTTATATCACTGGTATCAAAAACATTATTCAAGGCTTCTTTATCATAGCATTCATCAAACATTACAGATAAACATGCAAATGTATGAGCATAAAATCATAACAAACAAGCAGAATTTGTTTTTTTCATACAGTAGTACTGATCTTAACCTCACCTAATTAGCAATAGATCAAAATTATGAAACTCCAAAACTGTAACAAATTGCAAAAATCATTTTAAATAATTGATAATTCAATATGAATAAAGAAAGTTTCACTAACCTGGGCCTTGTTAAGAAACATATCAGAGCTAGTCTGAACTTTGCTCTCTACACTCTTGCCCGATTCAATGTCAGCCACCATGGACTTCTTTAGCTTATCTTTGGCCTACTCAGAAAATCCAACATCAGATAATGTACTAACTTTAAGTAATTAAATACACTTTTTCCCCAACCCTCTTTAGTAGCTGAGATAAAGAGGGGAAGAAAATAACAAGAAAAATGATAGAAAATTGTTGTTTTTAAGGTCAAGAATTTTAATTTATTCTATTTTCCTACATTTTCCCAGCAACCAAACAGAGGATAAACTTTGTAATTAAATCAATGAACAGAGGTAAAATATAACCAGTTGAACAAGATGATCACACTCTTCATGGATACCTCTGTTCATGGATTTAAATCTAATCACCGATCTTTCTCTGAAAAACAACAAAAACAGATATGATCTATGATCTTCAATAGAGATTTAATGATATATAAGAGAGAGATTTGTGTATATATACGTGTTCTTGTCACCGAACTATCCATGTAACCAATGGGAAGAAGAAAGCACGAGATCAAGGAAGAAAGAGAGGAGACAGAGAGAAAAGGGTCTATTTAGCTTCCTCCTCTTAGAATCTGGGGTACTATGAGAAGAACTTGGACAAGACCCAACTGTTGTGCCATCAGCTTTGTAGCTCAAACATGCAGGATGAAACACACCAATTGGGCTTTGGGGCACAGATGGGACTGAACTACTTGGACCCTTCATGAACCCACTTGCCAATGATGACTCATTGATCGGTTCAACACATTTGATCACTCTCTCTTGCATAACACAAATAAAAAAAATAAAAAAACTTTGTTAATTGGAAGGAAAAAAAAAATTGTGGGTAATCAAAACGCAAATGATTTGATTAAAAAGGCAAAATCGTGATTTATATCACCAACTTTACCTTTTTACATGTTGAATGAGGAGACATTTCTTTTTCAGTGTCCACTGTTTGAGTTTCTGTTGCAACAGATATTGTCACTACTGCTGCAACCTAAGAAGGCCTGAACTCTCTGCATTGAATTCCCACACACACTATCATTAGTCAAGCTTGAAATGATTGTACATTCTTTATAAAATGTACAACTATTTAAAATTTCATTATTCAACAGTGATTGAGAATTTACCTTTTATTATGCTCAATATGAGTTGGGTTGATCTAAAAATTGAAGATCTTGGCAAAACTTTATCAGCATTGATCTTTCTAAGGAAATTGTCTATGAAAGAGAATGGGGTGACTGCTTGCGTACTCCACTTCAATGTCCTCAAGACAGAAGCTCCATTTTCTGTATGGTTCTAGCTTCAAACACAACTTTAGACTCACCCACCTATTACATTCCTCATTATCTAGGAAGCACGGATACGGGTAATGGAGTGCAGTATTGGATTGCCAGTCATTATGTATTCACCAATCTGCGGCCAGTTTTGGATCATATCAATGTATTGTAAGTTTAAGGGCTCATACCATGCGTGGAGATCACCCACACCAATGCTCATGCTTGAGTCTATGTAACATAGATGATTCCTTGTGCTATAAAGGTGTGTGTAAGATGAGTTCATCCTGCGGAGTTTATGGTGTTAAGTTTTGTTCTTATGGACAATGGGTTGGAGATACCAATGGAGGTTAATGTATTGTTTGATGATCATGGTTTATGATCTTAGAAGAGTGAGTGTTTAGAAGAGTGTGTATATGTGTTTGTTTGTTTTCAAATTGGACGGTAGGTATGTCCGAATTTTTGTTATGCATCTACTGTTTTAGGTTAATGCACAAGGCAATGATGATCTGAGATCCTTCAATCTTACTGATGAGTGACTTGCCTTAGTGTTATTTAAACTGTTAATATTATAAAGTCCACTAGCATTGCAATTTATTCTTGTTCCAATTTTGCTATATGTGATGGAAATATTGCTCTTATGTGTAGTAAATAAATTGAAGCTAGTCAGTATTGAACAAATTTTGTGTCATATTTCTGTAGGTCGAGAAATTGTTTATTCTATATATATGTTTGGACTGTTGATTTACTTATCCCAAAAAAAGGTTTAGATTGTTGTTTTGAAGTATGTTCTTATGTCAAATTCAATTTAGTCATCTCCACCATGTTAAATATTAAAACTCTTCTTTTGTGTCCCCTTTTTTATTTTTATTTTTATTGTCATTAGTCCCTTTTTTGTTACAAAAATTATTGTGCCCCCATCCTGGTTGGATAGACAACAGATGTAATACAAGGTATGCAGTTTCAGCCCCAGTTTGTAATTGTTGGTTTTGTACTTGAAATATTTTCTTCTTATGATGAGATTTTTTTTTTTTTTTATATGATTTTACGCTTTCATTGTGCAGATTCATCAAACGTTTTGGACTCTAGTGATTCAATGAACTGAAATATCTGGACTAGTGATTTTGTATGAAGTTCCTGATGCTCGTGTAGATGATGCTTTAATTATTGTTTACCTAATGACTAGAATCTACATTCTCCGTACTTTCCTATCTATTCAAGTACTTCATTTTTTTGGATGTTTCCTGAACAATGTGGTATTTTTGTGTCAATATTTATGTTTCTAAAGAACTATTTGGGGAGAACATCCTCAGAACATCAGTCGGTGGATTTTTGGGCATATTAATTTTGTGCAAGTGCTTTATAATGGAATTATGTTCAGAATTGAAGTTGATAGTATTGTTTGTTTATGTGGTGCTTTGTTGTACTGTTATTGCATAATCATCTTCGACGTCTTTCGTAGCCTTATTTTAGCCACGGTGTGAATCCATCCTATTCCAGTCAGTATTGCAGGTGGCCTTTTTTCCCCCCCACATTTTACATGAAGGTAACATTTCTCAAGATTTTTTTTTGGTTTGTTTTGCTTTTCCGTCTTTATTGTTCACCTCCCCAGGGCGGGGTGTAAGGTTCAAAAATTTCCTATATATTTGATGATGGATGGTTCAAGACATGCTTAACTTTAAGGGATGCGAAGTTTTGAAAGCAAAACACATGAATGAATTGGGAGTGTTTCCAAATTAAGTATTTGCATTTTTATTATTAGCTTGATTTCCATCCCCCTTTCATACTAAAATTACCTACTATGTATAGTTTCTCCAACTAATTAGTGAGTATTATTGTCTCAAATCAGATTTTGAACCTCTCTCAATTTTGTATTGAGAACAGAGAGCTTTATTATAATAATTTTGGCCACACACCTCGCAAATGAAAAATAATTGAATAAAAGAATTGCAATTTGTGATTTTATGGCAATGACTCTTAATTAAATTTGTAATTTTCACATACATATATTAGTATTCAAATGTCATCTATTTATCTAATTATTTATTCAAATATCACCTATTTGTCCACTTGATACCTATCTATTTACAGATTTGTCCAATATCACTTAAACTTTGTTCTCTGTCTTTTGGGGTCGACCCTCTCATGTTCTTGGTGTCGACCCTTTGCCGTTGAATGACTTAAACTTTGTTCTCAGTCTTTTGGTGTCGACCCTGTCATGTTCTTGGTGTCGACCCTTTGCTGCTGAATAGCCAAAGCTTTGCTTACTGTTTTTTGGTGTCGACCCTATCATAGCTTAGTGTCGACCCTTTGACTTGTTTTAACCAAGACTAACATTTGCACAAGTATGCATATTCTTTTGCTTTGAGGTACCAACACTTGTGAGAATATAATAATTTAGAAGCATACATCTTTGAAGAGCAAAGATATGGGAATATTTTGAAAATTTTGAACAATTAAATAAGTTCAAGATATTTGTCTCAATTAAAATAACTTTGGGGCTAACACTTTTCAACACACGCAACAGGCAACTGTTAATTTGTTGGAGATGAACCTCACCTTAATTAACAGAGGTGATTCTGCCAAAAAAAAAAAAAAAAAAAAAAAACACAAACGACAACAACAACAGAGACCCATTCTCCATCAATCTCTTATTCTCTATTCTATCAATCTCTTATTCTCTATTCATTCTGAAGAGTTCTCCATCTGGTTTTTGAGTTACAGTTTGAGAGATAAAATGAAATTCCAAATGAAATTTAAAGTCACGTCAACAAATTCTGTCTGATTTGAGATAGTAATTGATGCCAAATGTGAAATTGATCCAAAATTCAATAGTTTAAATATAAAATTAATATAATAAAAAATAAAGGATTAAATTGATTTTTAAATGAGAGCTTTGATGACAAAATGACATTTTTTGAAAGGTTTTGATAGGTACCAACAAGTGGTCTAAAAGACACCATTTCAAATAACCCGGTGTGGAAATTTGTATTTTAAAAGTTTTGTTTAGTAAATAAGGTCTTGATTCCATGAGACTTTCTGTATGCAACAACTCAAAAATATATATTGCAGCAATTTATTTTATTTTATTTTTTGCTAACATAAAAACCAAGCGAGAATCCCAATTCAAAACCCCAACAATTCCCACTACCTACATAAATGAAATACAATGTACTAATTGAAAGAAAAAGTTTCAATCGCATCCTTACAACCTTAGAACCAAATAAACATACAAACAACTTTATGAGTTCTGTCAATCAATAAATCTAATTTAAAATAGTCTTAATACAAATATATATATATATATATATATACATTAAAAGGAAGATTCAAAAACCTGAACATTTTACATTCATCAGTAGTATCTAAACATATTCAATACGTTAACAATAATTATCTTAAAAAAAAAAAAAAAAAAAGAGCAACTAATAACGAAACTATTGAATCAAATAAAATTTCTACAACTTTTCACAATTGTCCACCAACATGAAATCGTCCATTAACCATATTTAAAATTACTTGCACTTCCTCCCTGTTGGGTTGTTCCAACAACATTGGTGCACTCGGGTAAATTGGTTGAGGGATGCCATTATAGCCAAACTCATTAATGAGTGTGACTACAGATTCTACATCATCTGCTCTCATTATCGGAAGACAATGCTCACTAGCTAAATGAGCACCGGCTGAAACAAATGCCCTATTGCTTCTAATTAGCAACTCTCTTTGTTGCTGCAGTTCATCAAGTGCACGCAAAAATTGTAGAAGAAGATCATGTGCAGCAATTAACTCGTTCCTTGATTGCTGATCTTCCTCAATATGTGGCCTAAATATTGCAACTTTGTGAGCATTTGCTGCATTTTCGATATCTAACCATGGAGCTGCATTTGGGAACAACATTATATCCATTGGGTAGATTGGTGTTCCTGTCCAACCAAACTCGTCTATCAACCTAGCAATGTATTGTACATGAAGTTCTGTGACGACCGGGATTTTTGGCTTTTGAACGAGTTGCCTACCCAACTTATGGACCGACCTTGCCGCACGTCTTAGATGTGCTTGTGAATCTAACCAAAAACCATGAATTTGTCCAAATTCTATAAGTCGCAAATGTCCATTCATTTGTTGTTGAAATTCCATTTACTGTCAACAATAAAGCAACAGTCAATACAAAATTAAATAACAATTAAACCAAATAATTATTTGTTACTAAATATTACATTTCACTGCACATTTGAAATGAGTGTCAAAAAAAGAATAACCTTCACAAATAAACTAAATTAATTACATTTGATTTCTTAAAAAAAAAAAAAAAATCTATATTTGAAGTGAATTTACCATTCCAGTTAAAATGAAAAACAAATATTCATAATTCTGCAATTTCATCAAAAAAAATTTTCATTCATCAAGCATATGCTTTCCCTCTAGAAAATGAATCCCCCAACAAAATGACAAGGAATGTAAAAGAGAACCGGGAAAAAGATTGCAACGAGATCAACTTTTTAACAAAATTTTTACTAACAGTGTCTTGCTATCAATTAGAAGCAAACAAATAAATTGGCACATCCGCCAGTGCCGTACTATCAATTAAAAGCAAACAAATAAATTGGCACACCCGCCAGTGCCCTTGCTATCAATTAAAAACAAACAAATAAATTGGCACACCCGTCAGTGCCCTGCTATCAATTAAAAACAAACAAATTAATTGACACACCCGCTAGCTAGTGCCCAGCTATCAATTAAAAGCAAGCAAATACATTAGCAAACCCGCCAGTGCCACGGCTGGGGGTAGGGAGTTTTATCTTTTACTTGTACGTAAGTATGATGAAATTGAGGACTTGCAACAAAAGAAAACATAACATGAACATGGAAATTAGTAAATAAGACAACGCTTAAGGAAATTTAAGATTATAGGGAGAACGGGAAGAGTCTTATGTGCTAGATGTTGTTGTAGCACTTGTGTCCTTTAAACTATTGGAGAGTATCTAATTCCTTTATTTTTATTTTGGTAGTCTTTGGAGTTGTTGTATCTTGGTTTTAGAGGAATACAATTCGATTTAGACTTGTTGGGATTGTTCGTTCGCGCTTGTTTTCGTTGAAAACTTCTTTGGAAACTTGGAAAATTTGTTCTCGTATCGACACTAGTCTTCCTGAGGGTCAACACCACCTTGCTGCCTTGCTCTTAGTGTCCCTGTTGGTTTATATATAGGGTCGACACCACAGGTACCAGGGTCGATCCTTGTCTAATGATGTCTTCTGGGTGTTGCTACTGAAATATAGGGTCGACACCACTGGTTCCTAGGGTCGACCCTTGTCTGCTACACACATTAGTGTCTCAGCTTTTCTTCTTAAGGGTCGACACTACTGTCTTGAGGGTCGACCCTTGTGAGTTATTTTAAAAAAATTTGGTTCGGTTTTGGGCCCAACTTTTTGGGGGTTTATTCTTTTCTATAATTTTAGGACTATTATTCTACTACTATAAATAGACCCCAAACACACTTTTCTCATTCACTTTTTCTTTTCTCTCTCTCTCCTCTCTTTAAACCGTGAATCTCTCTCTCTCTCTTAGAAACTCAACTTTTCTTACACAGATCTCTAGATCTACTTGGTTAGAGGCATCTTTTCACCTTTGTCCTTTGAGAAAGATTGTAGATCTCGTCAAAGGCTTTCTTTTTATCCAAGAGTTTCGTTGTTTCATCGACTTTGAGTTTTTTTCCGAGTTCTCCTCTTCGCTTCAAGAGGAAGGGTCTATTTCCTAAACTCAATATGAGTTTCATAGTATATTTGTGACGTATTTTGTTATTTATATTTGATAGTCATTTGGTTGATTTTGAAATGTTATTTTGGGCTTGAGGGTTTGTACAAATTGGGGGTTGTTTTGGTTATGATTTTGCTATTAAATCTATTTTTGGTAAACAAACTTGCATTTGATTTTCTAAAAGAGAAAAACCCCAATTTGCAAGAAAACCCTAAATGATATTGTTTTGGGAGTTAGAATTATTTTTGGTAAGTGGTTTGGTTGGAAAGAGATAGAAATGGAATGATTGTTGGATTTTGAAGCAATGGATGTTATTACTCTTTTGGAAAAATATATCTATATAGTTATCTTTTAACTATCGCATTAGAGATAACTGTTTTGGCTATCGGTGGAGGTTAACATTGCCGTGTGTTAGAAATTGCTTGTGGATTAGGCAAATTCAAATCATTCATATCATGGAGCATGTAATGGATTTTGGAAATAGAAACTGTATGTTTTGGAAGGAAGTTTAGGAAATTCTCAC
Source organism: Camellia japonica (assembly GCA_030407325.1). Taxonomy (NCBI): domain Eukaryota; kingdom Viridiplantae; phylum Streptophyta; class Magnoliopsida; order Ericales; family Theaceae; genus Camellia; species Camellia japonica. Next base: position 71,875,323 of record JAPPVO010000013.1, on the reverse strand, counting down.
ATTATGTTTTGAAACATTTACATTATTTAGGAAAAATAATATTTTGAGTTACATGTATTGTACTATTGAAATGGGTAAATAAAATGGTGAATCTGGAAAGTAAGTATTGTCTCGTTGAAATAAGTTGGCTTGAGTGTCCATGGTGGAAGTCCTAAAACCCGCGCGTATACACGGGTGCCGATCGCGTGGATGAAATTTCTGTGAAATGCCGATAACAGTGCCGATCCCGCGGACGAAATTTCTGTAAAATGGCAATAATAGTGCTTGTATAGCCTACGTTTACATGGGTGCCAGTTTACGGTTTCCTACGGACAAAATTTCTTTGAAAGGTTGAATTTGTTTTGGAGATTTACCCATTTTATTTACTATTATGTTGGTTTTGGAACAGGACATTTGGAAATGTTTTGAGCAATGTATTTGCTTTTTATTCTGCGATGTAGTCGCATTTGATTTAGCAATGTTTTTGCTGGTTGGCATTGAGATACCTGGATTGGTTTTTTGGAAAATGATTTTATATCAAACAGATGATTTGAACTACGAAAACGATTTGATTAAATGTAAGGTTTTGGTAATTGGAAAGATAGGATTTTGTTGAGAAATCAAATGGATTTGAAAATGTATTTGGGCATATTATATATATGTATTGCATCATGATCATTTATGTTGGTGGAGCATGTTTAGTTTTTGAAATATTCTCTACTAGGCATAAAGCTTGACCTACGTGGCTGAAAATGTTTTTCAGGTGTACATGTGTGGATGTGGACTATAACGTGAAGTTGTGTTCGGAACTGTGTAGGGTGGTTCAGTTATTTGTAGGCCATTGGCCATTTATGTTATTGATTGGTCGTGTGCCATTCTTGTGAAGGTTACACCCTTGTGCATAATATAAGCCGCAGGACGTTCAATACAATTTATAACATTTGTGTATGTTTTTAGTTACAGAACATTCATTCGACTAAAATGTTGTATTTAGAATTTATAAAATTGGATAAACGCATGTATTGTGTGACTATATTATATTCATTTGCACGAGAGTTGCTATTTACTGTTCATCGGTGGGTGGCTTATTCACGTGAGCCGGACTGTGAAAATCCGGAGCGTGACAGTTGTTTTCTCATCTTAAATATTACATTGAGATATTCCTTGTAGCTTTAACCAACCAAGCCACAAAAATCTTAAACAGGACAATAGCATCCACCTAGTTAATAGGTTCTTATTTAAAATTAACTTTGTTTCAAATTAGCAAACATCATTGAGTACCAAATTTGATTCTTTACATCCTTATACCCCAATACAAACCACCAGACAACAAAAGAATCCAACCTAAATTTTAATTTAATTAATTATTCTCTAATTTTTTACCCAATTGACCACAAAAAAAAATCATTCATAATCGAACAACATATAGCACGCACACCCTAGGAACCTAAATTTCAAGAGAAGGCAACACAACTCAAATCCTCTAAAGAGCAAAATATATATATATATAGATATAGATATATACATATATAGTAATTAAACAAGTAGATATCAAACTATCAAAAAACAAAAACGTATAAAATTCTCACTTCAAAATATTTGGCCTAATGGTTGAGCCACCTATGCAATCAACCAAAGAAAATCAATAAATACATACCCCAAGATCAATTCAAGAGAATGATTATAACATCAAACAGAACATAACAAACAGCCAAAGTTGAGCAAAATGAAAGAAAAAGGCTTTGATTAAAAGTTGTTGAGTTTTATATTTGTTTTATAAAATAAAAGGGTTTTTTTCCATAAGCCTGTAATATGAAACTCCAATATTCAACATAAAATCCAGTTGTACTTAAAATTGATCGAGAGACTAAACAAGCTACAATATGAGCATTATGAATCCACTAATTCCAAGAGAATGATTATAACATCAAACAGAAATAAATCACAAATTGCCCAATAACACCAAATGAATCCCAAACCGTAGTTTCGCTTCTGCATAGAAATTGAAGCCCAGACCCAAAACCCAAAGCCCTAGTTTCGCGATGTTAGGGATTACCTGAGAGGGCGAGATTCGATCTTTTTCCTTGGTCGGTGATGAGAGAAAACCCCCTCCGGCAGCGTCGGTTTGAGAGAGAGAGAGAGAGAGAGAGAGAGACGTGCGCAGTGAGAGGGAGAAGTTGGCTTTCGATGCGCGATGGTGTGGACTCCGGCGTTGAGCTCCAAAAAGACTTTACTTCAGAGCGGGAATCTTTCTACAAGTGAGCACCAACTCAAATGTGTTAAAAAATGGCTATACCTCCGCCTTAGGTTTGATTCACCGAATCTGTTTGAGAGAGAGAGAGAGGGGGGGAGAGGCGTCTCAGAGAAAGAGATAAAAGGAGGGAAAGAGGGTCAATTTTCTCGAATTTTGAATGCTGCGACGTAATTCGGACAAGTCAGGCTAAGAAATTTGTGTGGAACAATCTTTTTTTTTTCTTGTTGTGTTTGGTTGGGGGATTTGGGAAACGATTTGGAAAGGAAAATGGAAAAAGTTGGTGAAATGTGAATAAAACATACCTATATTTCACATAGTTTTACATACCTTTTCCCTTTCCCTTTCCAAATCTCTCCCTAAATCCTCAAACCAAACACATAGGAAAAGTTTGGAATTCCAAAATTAATTTATTCACAATAGAGTATATAGAGTATATGTGGTGTAGCGGTGGCCACGTTTGAGGTGACATCTTCCGCTCTTGGTCCCGTTTTAAAAACCCATCCCCACCCTTGCTCCCACTCCAATCCCACTATGGATGAAATTTTTCAATCTCATTTCCGTTCTCGATGTTCGTGGATATCTGACCACATTTTAAATAGTTAAAAAAATTGATAACTATTTAAATCTTTAAGACATTAAAAAATTCTCTTATTCCCATATATATATAAGAGTAAACTATCACGCGTTTTTCACGTTAACCCCCATACTTTGATTTATTTCAATTTAGTACCTGAACTTTTCACAAATTGATCAATTAGATCCCTGCCGTCACCTTCCATCCACAATTGAACAAAATGTGCTGATGTGGGGGGTAAATTGATTTTTAAGGTATAGTTTTGGGAGTAAAATGAAATTTTAAATGCCACATCAGCACATTCCGTCTAATTGTAGATGGAAGGTGACAACATGAGTCTAATTGATTAATTTGTGAAAAGTTCAGTACTAAATTGAAATAAATCGAAGTATGGAGGTCAGCGTGAAAAATGCGTGATAGTTCGGGGGGCAAAATGATATTTCCTCTATATATAAACAGTGAGACTTTTAGAATTATTATCTATTTATATTTAAACAAAATTATAGACTTTTAATATTCATTTCTTATATCTAATTAATATATATATATATACTAATATGTTATTTATTTATATATCTATACTATTATTAAGTGAAGGTCGAAATTGATGTAGTGAAACATTCTTCTCTTCATGCCACGTGGCAACTTTATATATGCTAAAATAAAAAAATTGTTATACACAGCGTAAGTAAGTTTTGAATCCAAGACCTTGAATTTCATTAAGAACATATTTATCACTTAAGCAACATACATATTATGATATTAAATTCTTTATTATTTATTTTTATTATTAATTATTTGAATTGCACACGCATCGCGTGTGTTGCCCGCTAGTATTATTAATTATATCGGGTCGGATTTGGACCGGGGGACGCAATACTCGCCTCCACCCCACCCCCATTGTGAGTGGCCAAAATATAATCCATCCCCGCCCCACATAAGTGTCGGGTCTGATAAAATCTGCCCCATTCGGACTGGTATGGGCGGGTCTCTGCGGATCGGACTAAAATAGTCATCCCTAATGTGGTGCAGATCAAATTGATGAACTACGAATGAAATGAATTTTTGTTTCTGGATACTGAGTAGATAATTTTGAGTTTGTAATATTACTATTTTCCGAGATACAGAGAGAGAGGGTAGGAAAGGAGAAATTATTGGGTGCTCTTGGAATACCAAGTCACCATTGACCGATGGTGCTCCAGGCCAATCAAAGTGCACGCCATACAAGACCTTTGCAAGTAGATCTAAGAACTCAGCATCTTATCTCACCATCTTTAATAAACTATTAATTGACGTTCACAGGAATGGTCACAACCTAGGTTTGGGATAGATTTGTTGTGATCCATGCTCGTCTCGTTTTATATCGGGGTTAGGACTAATCGGAGAATGTTGATGGCGTTGCGGGTGTGAGATAGGTGACAGGTTAATTTGATAAGTTCAATAATGAAAATTATATGTACTATTGTATATTTGGGTAATAATTATACTTAAAAACAATTATAACATATAAGATAGAAAATAAATTAATAGAAATTAATATTAAGTATAATATTTTAGTGTTTTAATTTTACTATAGTGAAACAACAATTAAATTATATATATTCTACACATATAAATATATTTAATAAGTATACTTGGGGTGAGGCCGAATAGAATGGGCCGGGGAAAGAAAAACCCGTCCCCACTCCACTTCCTCAACGGGGCGGAAAAAATCTAAGCGGAGGGGGGCGGAGGATGCGCGTACAGAGCGGAAGAGGAGAACACCCATTGTTGTTGGCTAGGATTTTCCAGCAAGGTTTGTTGCCTGTTAGGCTGTTACCAGATGACTTAGATGTGCACAACTTTGAACCTTGCAAAGCCAAAGATAATGGTGGGCTGTTTGTTCCAGCTTTAACAATTCCAATTGATCATTAACAGGGGAAAGCAAGTGATGAACTGAAACAAACTTTGACATTCTTATGATGTAGTGAAATTGTTGCATTTGGGGCTACACTCTGAGGTTATATTTAATGACAGTTGAATGGATTTGGAATAGGATGAGATAGGAATAATCATTCCTATTCCGATGTTTGGAAATAACATAGGAATCAATGTAAGAATGGAATTGCCATTCCAATTCCTATGTAATGATGATTGGAACGGAATGGAATGAAATTTGTAATAAATTGGCCAAAATACCCCAATCTTATGATGTGGTGAAATTGTAATGATGATTGGAATGGAATGAAATTTGCAACAAATTGGCCAAAATACCCCATTCTTATGATGTGGTGAAATTGCTGGGTTTGGAGGCTACACTCTTAGGTTATGTTTGATTGATTATAATGGTTCTAGATGGCAATGGAATGATGGTTAGAATAGATTTGAAATGGAATGAGATATGAATAGTCATTCCTATTCTGGTGTTTGGAAATAACATAGGAATCAATGTAAGAATGGAATTGCCATTCCAATTCCTATGTAATGATGATTGGAATGAAATGAAATTTGTAGTAAATTGGCCAAAATACCCCAATCATGATTTTTTATACATATTTTTTTTTTAAATAAAAAATTTAAAGAAATTTTGGGCATAAAGACCTGTATTTTCAAGCTACACAACACATGATTTGCACCTGTTTTGATAAATTATCATTAAGTACCCAAAAAGTAACAAACTTAAACACACATACGTTATCAAAATTCAAGTAGTAATCACCCAACAATTCAAAATTAATAACATGCACAAAATAGCATCATCCAAGTAAGAAGATCGAATCCATCAAAAAAAAAAAATGAAAATAACAAGATCCAACACATTAGCTAGTATCAACTAAGAAATAAACAGGAATATAGCAAAGTAATAATAATGGACATCAGAGATCTCCATTAAGTAAAGCCTTCACAAATTATTCTTTCTCATCATCTTCCAAGGTGAAGAAGCAAGCAGTAACCTCATGATCACGTGCTATAGCAAGCATGGCTCCGTAGCCTTCAACCCTCTATAGATTGGAAAGCTTGCAAAGCTCCTCGTTGATTTTGTCCCTCTTCAAAGCTATATCCAAATCCACACCTAGTGCTCGACTGAATTTATCTGTTGCTTCTTCAATCTTGGTGCCAATAATCATAGCTGCTTCATGAAAGGCATCCGAACTGTCACTACTATTCTTCCTCTTCTTTCCTTTATTACTGTTTCCTTCATCGTTGATGGAAGCATTTGACAATGTATCGATTTCTTTAACACTCAAATTTTGTGTCAATGCTTCATTTCTGCTCCCTTCCTCCAAGACATCATCAGCAGTAACCGCATCTTTTCCCATAGCACGATCTTTCTCGAAGATGATGCACAACATGTCACAATGTAGGAAACTCCTATTTTTCTAGTGAGCAGCACGCTTGTGGCTCTGCAGCAATATTTAATTTTAATAACAAGACATCACAAAGCACAGATAATTGATTTATACCAAATTTATTCTAGTGTGGTCATGTGAATAAAACATGAATGATAAAAACATAATGATTGACCTATCATGGATCACAAAATTTTAATTTAAATTCTTTTTAATTTTAGTAAAAATCAAGCAACGAGATCAATCTACCTATGTAAAATAAACTAGTCAATTTACAAGAGCTGAAGTTACACAATTCACTAGCTTAACACTGATGTAAAATAGAAACAATTCTTAGAGAAATTGACTCAATTCACAACAACGATCTTGAACGAATCTGCTATCAAAAAAGTTTAAAATACAAACACAAACATCATTATTAGACAAACAATAATAGCTCCAGCAACAAACACACCAATGATTCTTTACGAAAATTTCTAAATGTTTTTGTATCGCTCTACACACAATGCAGTGTTGCTATACCATTGCACACACTGCTTTTTGTCCCACAAAGCACACACAAGCCTCATCACATCTGTATATATATAAATACATGAGTATGGATAAACCATCAAGCCTTTTAGACTTCCCAAGAAATCTACCAACCACCCAATAATAATAATATTAAATTCATTTGGTGCATTCCTGAACCCAGCAGACCACCACTTCCAATGAGCACAAATAGTGTGCTAAGCATAGATAATAAAGACCTATCTAGAAACCATTGTGTCCCTCAATAACATGGACAGCTGTATGGCTCCCAGTAAAAGAAGCTGAAGTAGTGATCAGGTGAGAAAGGAGAACAAAAGAAAGATGCAGGACAATTATCTAAATGTTTCTTAATCTGTCCTTGATCAGAGTGAATTTAAGAACAGGTCAGATCTTCAAAATCTTTACTCATAACCTCAGGTATGCCTACAGTCCTATCTGGTTATAAATCATTAAATACACCATGCTTTGATTGTTTATAGATTAAATTTTATTGGGTTTGAAAAGAATATACAGAACATGCATGTTAATATGGTTGTTGTGTTGATATGTATAGCTGGCTCTCTTAAAAAATATGCATCTTGTATGAAATTCAAGAACTAGCATTGCTAACAGCAACTTCAACATGAGTTTAACAATCAATGCAAAGGTTGACTTGACATGGATAGAAAGAAACACACTATGATCAATGATAATGACACTATTTAAATCAGGTTCATAGATAACGATGACCTCAATAACTTTGCAATGCTGCAACAAATGACTAGTGAAAATAAATGGAAGGCACCACAGATAGGAAGAAAGAAATTAAGAGAATTCAAGGTAATATAATACCTGCACATAGCCATCCCAAACTTGTTTTTCAGCAACCACCATATTTGTGTTGGAATCCCATCCAAATCCACGTCAACCCACTCCGTTAACCATATCAAACACAGTTCCAGTGTCCCTTTTCAATGTCTTGACCCCAGATTCTATGTGTGGCTTAGCCTTAATTCCACACCCCGGCAACTTCTCATGCAACACTCCTTCAAGCACCCCAAGAAGGCCTGACTTGAAATCATTGTCAGCCTTGTGATTTCCTGTATTGACCATGTCAAAAAGAGCATAAACCAATTCTCTATCCTCTTCATCTGTCCACATTCTCTTGTTCTTCCCTGGCCCTTTTTGATCCATATCCATGGCTAAATCTATATGATAACCACCACAACCAACAACCCAATAAGTGACAATAATAAGCAGCCGTAATAAACTAAAGCAATATAATAAATAAAGAAATTATACTCAATAATAATAATCCAGCACAATTATATGGAGTTGAAAGATCAAATTCAAATGACAAGCGAAAGTTTAAAGTTCAAATTCAAATTCAAATTCAAATTCAAATTTTATATCACATCATTGTGGGTTAAATTGTGTGAGTTTTTTGTGAGTCTCAAACATTTTCCAATAATGATAAAAATAAAAATAAAAAAAATAAAAAAGAGAGTTCGACATAGGACAAAAGTTACGCTCCCTTAATTCTCTACACACTACAATAAAAGTTCCAACCAAAAACACTTCATTCTCAAAACCTGTAACTCATTGACCAAATAAGAAGCACATCATGCCTTTCCATTTCTTAAAACCCTTTTATGTTGCATAAAGATTTCAAGTACTAACACCAAATGGGTGGTCCATAAATATAGATAAGCCCAAATCAGACTATTCAGAAACAACACACCATCAAATATACACACATTTCCATATTATATTTTACTTTGACTGCGGCTCAAAGTGAAATCCAGACCACAAACAAGAAGTTGAATAAATAAGCACAAAAATTTGACAACAAATACAAGAGATCCATGAAAACAGAGTACATATAGCAACTAAACAGCTTCAAATACAAATATTATTAGCAAATCGAACTGTTACTTTCGCTTGTCATTTGCATTTGTTTTCAAAACCATCTAAAACTCAAAACATGTTTCCAAATAAGAGAATTGCCTCCATAAATTTCATGAACACCTAATTAAATTGGATTCAAAGCATCAAAACTACCATATAGAAACAGCCCTGATTGAAACCCCCAAAAAAAATGTTTCCAAATGTTAAGGATCCAAAACCTGTTGGGATCCGGGATCCCGCCCAAGACCTTATAGAAACCATTCCATGCAGAAAAACACACCCACACTCAAGGAGACACAATATTTTACGTGGTTCGGCCTCAATGCCTATGTCCACGGGAGAGTAACCGGTTTGCACTATACCAATGGGAGATTACAGAAAGATTACAATAGAGGAGGAGCTCACATTCTCCTCACTCAGCCACTCTCCCGTCTCCCTCGCTCACACCGAGGGAGACGGTCTCTCCGCCTCACATCTCGCACACCCTCTTTGGCTTGCTCACTTCTTTGGTTCTCACTCACATTTTGCTCTCCTCTCTCCCTCTCCATTATATAGACTCAATATGCAGAGGAAGAAGAGAGGGGCTGTCTCATTGCCAACCCATTGCTAGCTTGTTGGTGTGTTGGCGTTGGCATCACATGGCCAACCCATGTGTGTTGCCAACCCATTGCCAACCCTTACTTCACATGGCTAGCCTCTTTGTAACATAGTGAATCCCTTTGGTGAGTTGGCCTCACCCCTCACATGGGTGATGTCCCACAAATCACCCCCTCAACCCATGTGACGTGATCCACGGCACACATGCTGTTAATCTTGTCACGCCCAAATTTCAGCATAGTTAGCTTCTCCTCACTGAGATGTTTGCACCCCCTGAAGCTAAAGATAACACAGCAGAGATACAAGAGAATGAGGGAATCCTACATCCTCAATTCAACTCATACCACTCTGATTTGGAGAGAGCCTCTGCTCCTATCTCCCCCAGATCTCTTCCACGCTTCTGTCTCGGATGTCTTCACTTGCTATGCTTGAATTTGCGTAACCAAGATATCCGACACCCCCTGATTGGATGTCCTGCACCCCCTGCTGGAATGCCCTTGACTGTCATGCATTACCTTGCAGGACCAGTCATTGGAGCAATAGAAAACTCGTCGTTTATCCTATCAACGTCCTCTGTCTTCTTTGCTCGGAGCTTTTCCTCTGAACTATCGGCCTTTGCCTTCTGCACTGCTGAACAACCTCCTAGCGTTTCCATACGCTCGTTGTCTGTGCCTGTGCAATCTTTGATGTGCTGTCCAGTAGATTGATGGTTGACAGTAGCTTCATCTGTCAAAGCATCGTCAGCTATGCAATTCCCTGCATAGTGCCCGCACCCATGGCTTCTGGTCTCCCTGCGTCGAGCTCGCCTGAGAGATCCGCATCAACTCTATCATCCGCTGCCATGGAAAGAAACCACCATAGAAGAAAAAAAAGACTTGCCACTCGTTGGCGCGCACTCTTGCGTTTGTCTCAATTTCTCTGTCTGGAAGTTCCTGTGAACTTTCAACAACCCGCTGCTGCACACTCCTCTTGCGCCTCTGTACGACACTGTACTCTTGCACTACTGCACGTCTGCATTTGTGCTCATGCGCTTAGTATGCTCCTGTGCAACTATTGTTCTACAGGTCCACGTACTACCAGTACTTTCTCGTATACAATAGCTCCAACAGCCACAGCATTTCCCTGAGCCTGAACTGGGTGCCAAATCATCTGTCCATCGATGAATGGTCTTCTCTTCTGATTGAACCAGATCCTCTGACGAACTCCGGAGATAATCATTTCTGCAATCCTCTGATCACCCCTGACCAATCCTGATCTCCCTCGATCTGCCATTTGATCAAGCCTGATCTCCTCTGGTCTTCAATGATCTATCTCGAGTTGTACCTGGTTGTCCAATCTGGTTAGAATTTACCCATTCTAACCTCTTCAGTGAATCCGCAGCGTTCCACAATATCCGGCAACCTCCCTCCGAGTATTAAAGATGACAAACTCCCATGTTTAACAATCTTTAAAAAACCGTTTAGAATTTCACCATTCTGACCTCGCGGTTGCATTCGGAACGGTCCGATTAGCTAGGACCAACCTTCGCTGCATTTTCGGGGACCTCACTGAAAAATATCCCCGAAAGCTGGGCCACACCACAATATTCTGAAAATTCTGGGCCAAATTGCAATTTTCAGAAGTTCAGGGAATATTCTGTGTACCAACAGAATATTCCGTCCACTGCACCGGATGCCGTCCGTCCCTTTAAACTGCCTTCTTTTTACAGAAACTCCGTCTCCAAAATCTGACCGTACAGATGTGTCCGAATACTCCAAATAGTCGGAAAACACTATTAGATCGCCAAAAACAGACTCCAAATGGCTTAGATTTAGCCAAAACATTTTGTACGCCTCAGATCTGTGGCTGCACCATAGCCGCGAAGCACTGGATCCTCCATCCCTACGGTTGTACCATTGCCGCGTAACACTGGATCTCTCCCTGCCTCTGGTTGACCGGTCAACCCTTGCTGACGTGGCAGTGTTGACGTGGCGTTGACTGGATGACGTGGCGATGACCTGGACTGCCACGTGGCAGATGACGTGGCCGGTGACGGCCCCTCTTTGATGACGTGGCCGCTGACGCGGCCCTGCGCGTGTCCTGTACGCGCTCTTCCCCAGTCACCTTCTCCATTGAGCCGCGCGTGCCGGCGCGTGCGTGCGCGTGGATTACGCGCCGATCTCTTTCCGGCGCATGGCGGCGCGTGGCGTGCGTGGGACTCACGCGCCTTATTCAGGCGGCGCGTGAGAGTGCGTCCGGTGTCTCCTGGGTGTCTGCTTTATGTTTCTGGACTCCTCTCGTCGATCCTTTGCTCCTGGTATGCTCAAAATCTGATTTCGAGCAATCCGATTTCTGGGCAGATTCGAAACATTACGGATTTTTGTTCCAAAACGCCACCAACGAGGCTCTGATATCAATTGTTGGGATCCGGGATCCCGCCCAAGACCTTATAGAAACCATTCCATGCAGAAAAACACACCCACACTCAAGGAGACACAATATTTTACGTGGTTCGGCCTCAATGCCTACGTCCACGGGAGAGTAACCGGTTTGCACTATACCAATGGGGAGATTACAGAAAGATTACAATAGAGGAGGAGCTCACACTCTCCTCACTCAGCCACTCTCCCGTCTCCCTCGCTCACACCGAGGGAGACGGTCTCTCCGCCTCACATCTCGCACACCCTCTTTGGCTTGCTCACTTCTTTGGTTCTCACTCACATTTTGCTCTCATCTCTCCCTCTCCATTTATAGACTCAATATGCAGAGGAAGAAGAGAGGGGCTGTCCCATTGCCAACCCATTGCTAGCTTGTTGGTGTGTTGGCGTTGGCATCACATGGCCAACCCATGTGTGTTGCCAACCCATTGCCAACCCTTACTTCACATGGCTAGCCTCTTTGTAACATGGTGAATCCCTTTGGTGAGTTGGCCATCACCCCTCACATGGGTGATGTCCCACAAAACCAACAGACATTAGCTACAAATCATATAACACCAATTGACAAAAAAAATAAAATAAAAAAGTGCTTAACATATGAAAAAGACAACCATCAAAAATTGCATTAATAAAATGTCCCAATGTAAATTAGAAGCAAAGTAAGCCTGAAACATTGTAAAATTGAAAAACAAAATCTCAAATCAACAAATCAGAAAAGAAAACAATTCTATATAAATGAAACTATATTTATGTTCATATATACACATGTAGAGAAAGAGTATGATACCTCAATTTTCTTCAATTTCAACTAGGAACCAAGAATCAGTTACAAATTAGAAGAAATTAATAAAGAAGGCAAAATAAAAACCCTAGATCTGAACAATAGCTCTTGAATTCAAATCAAATCCTAAATCTAAATTCATCGCATCAAAACTGATCGAAAATCAAACCCGAGATTTACCAGATTGATTATAAGCAATGAGAGAGAGAGAGAGAGAGAAGAACAAAAAAAAGAAATCCTGCAAAGAAATCTAATAATCAACCAAGGAATCTTTGTATTTGACTTATGAAAATTAATGGAAAAAAATCGATTTAATGTTTTGTCACTCCCATGCATAGTTGTCAAATCAGAATTCAAATCGTGAGTCGAAAATATACCTACACACTTAGATATTTAATATATCTAATAAATATGAAATATTTAGATTTAAATTAATGAGAATATTGTTTTAAATGATGATCATATGATTTGGGTAAGAATTAACACGAGTTCTCATGTTTACCACTTCACATTTTCCTTTTTAGATACTATTTCTTATCAACCATTCTTAGTAAAGAAAACAAACAAACAAACTTTCAATTTCCAAGTAACAATAACTCAACAATAATGTTTTAACTTTTTACAAGGTTAAAAAACCAAAATCTTCAAACTTTTTCAAAAATCTCATTTGATGCCTTCAAAAGATTCATTTTGTAAATGCAAGTACTTAGATAAAATTGAATATGTACGCCTAGAATATTGTAGAGAGAGAATGTTCATTTTTTTTCACTTAAGGTTTGAGTATTTGAGAGTAAATAGGGAGGGAGAAAGTCAAAACATGGCATACATAATCCTAAAGACCTTAAAAGATTGTGTGAACCCTTTTCCAATAATAAAAAATCAAAAAAGAAAGCCAAACATTGATTTTAGAGAATCGAATCGATTCAAGGTTCACGATTCGGTTCACCGATTCACTTACGATCTATTTGCAATTCACACAACCTATTCGTATCGATTACCCACTGAATCAAATCGAATCATACAATTCAAATCGCGAATCGTTCAATTCTAATAGCAGAGCTCCCATGCGGAATTTCTTTTCAAAAGTCTACAATAATTTACTTGATATATGTAATTTAAATGGAAATACAAACTCAACCCTTCATGCAAAGCAAAAATTAAAAACAAACAAAATGAACTCCACTTTCGTAGGTCTATTGATTGCATTTAACATATGCAACAAGCCTTTAAACTCCTAGGTTACCCCTAGTGGATGAGTTATAGTCTTGTGAGGGTTTGCAGTAAATATACCCACAAAATTCAAAAACTAACCTCAATACTTTTCTTTCATTCTCATACAACCAGTTCAAGTGCAAAGCCATGAATCCCATCACCTTAACAGAAAAACCAATACTAGCAACAAGTAAAGATATCCCACAATATTCAAAATCTGGAGTGTGTGAATAAGTTTAGCCAGCACAAATACAATTTCAATCTCAAAGTAGAACATAACTCAAATTTCTTTTAGAAATATGCTCTAACTCAAATCTCACCAGATAATGCACTCAACAAATAAATCACTCTGAAATAGGTGCAAAATTACCCTCAATATATATATGCTAGCGGAATAATGTAAGTCAAAATCAAAATATCTCGCATAATAGATCTTTGAAAAAGAATGCTAATAAAAAAGAATAAATATAGTCTCTTGAAAGGAATGTCAAATATTGAGAATTTAAAATTACCACACCATCACACTTTTAAATCATGTCCACATACAAATCATACCACTCCAAAGATCAAATAGGACTTTTATTTGGTTGTAAATAATGTACGGGTCAAGGTAATATAAAATAAAGGGTAAAGGTGAAAAAATAAAAATGAATGATAGAGAATTTATTGGGATAAAATAAATAAACTAGGGCATTAGTGCAAATAATTCACTCATTCCTTCCACAATTTCAACATCTTTTTTATTTTATATTCATCTTTTTTTGTTTTTGTTTTTTTTTCCTTTCCTTTGAGTTCCTTTTTTTTTTTTTTTTTTTTGTCTCTTTTTTTTTTTTTTTTTTTAAATTTCCAATTCAAACTTATTTGCCCTTTTCCTTAACATAATAATCTCAACAAATCTCGAAACACATTGGGTATTAGGTTCAACAAAGAAAGGCCAAATAAAAGCTCAAAAGGGTGTCTAGTGGTTAATGAAATAAAGAAGAAATATAAAAGGCTCAAAAAAATCAAAGATGGCCTAGAATCATCTCTCAAGAATTGGTATGGTTCTTCCAATGTTCATGATATCAAAGGAGTAAAAGTATGATAACAAATCAATGTATTCTCAGTATTTAACGAAAACAAAGAATAATGAGACTAATCAACAATATAATGTGCTTCCAACAAAAAGAATTAAGAGTAAATGTATAATAACCCTCCAAAGAAATAATGGCATGAGAACTCACAAGGGTTAAAAGTCTCCACTTTTATTCTTCAAGATTTCCAAGTCATATTTACTCATTAACTAAACTAAATTTATGTGGCTAAAGTGCAGTGCAAATAATTTCCAGAGATGAATATTTGAAATACTTTAAAACCAAAGAGGCTAGTAAATAAACTTCATCCAATTCTCATGCTAAAGCAACAAAATATCACAACTAAGTTCAATCACCAAATGCAACAAAGGAAAGAATACCATAAGTATAGACAAATTTTATTTTTAATAAAAAAAAAAAAAACTTGCAGTCACATAAATTCAAGATTTATTAACCTCCCCTTAACCCCAAACCTAAATTAAACATTGTCCGCAATGTTGACAAGCAAAATCTATGAAGATAAAGGAAAATGAGATGTAAGATATCACCTGAAAGCAAGGTTCTGAAAAGCGGTTGCAATCGCCGTAACGGTGGCGGTGGTGCGGTTGCGGTTGCGGGGCGTAAAGGCCGTAGCGTAACAGTTGCGGTAACTGGAACCGTGAATTTTTTTTTTTTTTTTACAATTTAAAAAAAACTTACCGATACGCATATTTTTCTTCCATAATCATATTTAGGGTTTTAAAATAAATATTGATCAATTTTTGTAAATTTTTAAATATGATCCAATATTTTTCATATTTTTAAATCACTATAAACTGAGTTTTTTACATTTTATTTAATAATTAATGACTTTATAGTCATAATCCATATTATGCTTGTGCCAACAAAAAATAATTATTGATTTAGATGTATAAAATTATTTTTTAATTATTATACTTGTGGAAGCATATGTAACTTTTAATTTGAATAGTTTTAAAAAATAAATTATACATGCTAATGTAATCATATAAAATTATAAAATAAATTATAAATCTTTTTTTTTTTTGGCTTGGATCACTTGAATATTCATTCTCTTTTTGGATAACTAGTAAATAAAAATAAAATAAACTAATCAAAAAATTGACATGTATAAAAATTTATTAATATATAATTATAGGTGTTATTTTTCTTGATATTTTACAAAAAAATCACTCAAAACAATGACAAAAGTAAAAGAATAAATAATCCTAAATATATATATATATATATAAATAGATAATGACCACACTTATTATTAATTATTATTATTTTCAACAATATATAGATAGACGCACCAAACAAAAGATTGAGTGATAGCAGCTGAATAGAATAGCATAGGTCTTATAGCTTTAACAAATCAATAACATGTTCAACATCTTCTCTCTTTTCTCTCTCTATTTCTTACTCCTCCATCTTCCCTCTTCTCTCTCTATCCCTCTTCCCCATTTTCAGTTTTTTGTTTTTTTTCGAAAGAAACAGTTCGGAACCGTTACGTAACGGTGCGTAACAGGCTGTTACACCGTTACAACCGCTACGGCCGACACACCTGTGCTGGGTATAGCGACCCCGGTCTTTTCCCATTTGATTATTGTATCCGGACTTATGTTCCGTAGATTCGTTGTCATATCATTGTTGTTATTGTCCTTTAATTCCTTATTCTTGGGTTATAGGATATTTTGGGCAGATTGATTGCAGGTTGGTTGGGTTTTAGAAACCAAGTGTTGTTGTCCAGTTTTCTGCTTGGTCGCTCGAGCGAGCTTCTCTTCGCTCGAGCGAGGCTTTTGTTTTTGGTCCGTCGCTCGAGCGAGATCTTCTTGGCTCGAGCGAGCTTTGCGTCTAGTACTTAGACCTGAGAGCAGTGTTTTCTGGCTCGAGCGAGCTTCTTCGCTCGAGCGAACTGGTTTGTTCTTCGCTCGAGCGAGAATTTCTTCGCTCGAGCGAGGCTTTCATGTGTCTGGTCGCTCGAGCGACCAGGTCTTCGCTCGAGCAGCCTGTCGTATTTCAGTAGGCAGCAGCGGGGAAAAATATCATTTTCTCCTTCTTCCTTTCTTGAAACCCTAGCAGCCGAGAGTCTCTCTCTCTAAACATATCCTCTCTCTAGATTTCATCTCCTTCTAGTATGAATCCATCCTAGGTCCTTTGTTAAAAGAAAGAGGAGGTCGAGGGCTTCGCTTTAATCGGGAAAATAGTGGATTTGGAGCACTTTGGTTTCGGGTCATCATCTCTATTTGAGTTCTCCATTTGAGAGGTAGGGATTCTCCTTGTTTCTTTTCAATACTTCATCTATAGATAGACATGTGGTAGTTTTTGTATTGCATAAAAACATTATATCATGTTGGATTTGTTGAAAATCATGAGGTTAGACCTTGGGTTAGTTGTTGGTTATGGGTTCATTATCATTAGTTGTGGTTTAGGCTAATTGGGTGTTAATTAGCATGTTGTTGTTGAAAGGAGAGGAAACCCTAATTTTATTTGATTTAATAAACTAATAGAGGGTTTTGATCATTGGGCAAATACTTATGTATTTTGGGTCTTAAATGTGATCATTGTTGTTTGTTGTTGATAATTGAACCTTTTAGGTCAATATTGAGAAAGAGGGAGGAAAACCCTAAATTTAATGATTACGACTTAATTTGCATAATTAAATTGGAATGACTTTGAAAAGAATGTAGTAGATTAAGATGAGTTATGGCCTTATTGTCCATGGAATTGAATTTGTGAAACAAAAGGTATGAGAATCGGATTGTTGTAATTTGAGTGTTGAATACACACATGTGGGGTTGTATCTTTAACTACCATGTCATTGTTGTTGTTGGGTTTGTGATCTCATGATTAACTGAGTCTTTTAATAGATGTACTAAATACCTGCATTTAGAGGTTTTGTCCTTGGTCATCGGTGGAGGATGACACGGTTGTGTTAAATTGTCGTGTATAAATTACACCATTGTTGATTGAACATTGTCTGTGATGAAATGTTGAGTTACATTATATATGTATACTTGTTGGGGAGAAGAGAGGGGTTGTACTCCAGTGTGTGTGAGAAGATAGGGGATGGACTCCACACACCTATGTGTTCATATACTTTAACACATTGTTTGTATCCTGATAGTTTATGTGTTTGTTTTACACATGTTGGTTATGCCTTGTGGTATTGTGGTTGTTGGTGTGATATCCTGCGCTGATAATCAGAGGTACCGTTACCTTCCAGCTAGCGCCTGGAGAACTGTATGCGCTTATAATCTAAGGTACCACACCCTTCCAGCTAGCGCCTGGTAAAATGGTAAGTTGTATCTTTGGCTTACTACGCACCTAGCTAGTAGAGCAAAGTTTTGTTGATTGTTTCAGTGTATCTGGAAACATTGTAGATTGTGTTGGTTACAGTTTTGGAGGGCCGAGTTACCTCATTGGTTTATCTTATGCATGTAGTTGAGTTGTTATCTCCCTTTATAAAGGTATGCATGTATAGTTATGATAGATTTGAGATTGAACCGAAATGGCTTTTGTCTTTTGGAAGTGTAAAGAAAACCAAACATTTTAGAAATATGTTTTGAAAAGGCACATCTGTTGTATGTGTGGAAAATGGAAAGAGTAATGAGCTTAGTGAATTTATTTCCTAAGAAACGTTAATGTCATGAAAGATTGGGAACGGGGTTAATGAAAGAAAAAAGAAAGATGAATCGCTTATAGCGTTGAATGAAATGGTTGTTTTCGAGAAAAGTTCATATATATATATATATATATTTTGTATAAACTGTCACATTATTATTCTAGTACGAGAATGAGTGTTCATGATCATAGCTATCTGTACTGTTGTTATTGTTGAGGATCATGTTGAGATCCCTACTGGACTATATGTTCATCCCACGTTGTTGAATCTTTTTCAGGTATTTAGCAGGATGTGCTACAAGATTTGGGATCTTCTTAATTGTTGGCCACGGGGCCTCTTTGTTGTAGGCGGAATGCCATATATGAAAAAGGGTTGTACCCTTCATTTGATTATTTATGATGTAAGCCTGAGGGCAACTTATTTAGAATACCCATGTAATATTTACTTTGCATACGAATGAGAGTATTGTTATTCACTTCTACGGATTGAATGTATGAGTTTATTTCCGCATGTTATCTCTGAAATTGAATTAAGTTAAGAAGCTTGGTAATGACTTCGAGTAATAAAAAGTGGGGCGCTACAACTTGGTATCAGAGCTACCGGGTTTGAACACCTTGAGCTCGTGGGAAGTGGTTTTTACCACAGTGGGTTTACTACGTGCAGTGAGGACGTTGCATATAGATACCATGAGAATTAGGACTTATGTGTTGCATTTATGTGAGCATGGGATTCAGTCTCTTGGATAGTATTCATAACCGGTGAACTTGCTTTGAGGTCCTTTTGGAAACGCGCCTGATCAACGTGGTTTCTGACAGGAATTCCTTGAGAGTTCCGGGATGAGTGGCTATCTTTGTGGACTTGATTCGATTATGTGTTTGCATGTTTGGATGTTTATGTAATAGAGATGTAAATTTTGAGACTTAGTGTCTTGTACCTATTGGAGGTGTGTGCCTCGGAGAAGGCTATTGTGTTTGGCACTAAGTGTATTTTACTTTTGTGCTTTATAGGATGTCTACACGAGGAAGTAGAGGACGGTTGAATAGTAGGAGTGTCGGTAGGGGCACAGCAGTTCCTTTAGCACCCGCCGTTGCAGCGTCGGCTGTCGGCGAGGATGTCGCACGTGAGATTGCGAGAGCAGTACATGACGCCCTAGCTCGCACTGAGGGCGGCAGCGGGCATGCTCTCAAACTTACTAAGGAGTTCTTTCGCTCCAGTCCACCAGAGTTTGTGGGGGAGGCTAAACCGTTGGAGGCAGAGAGTTGGTTGGAGCAGATTACCAAGACTCTGATATGCTCAGAGTCGAAGGAGGAGTTGAGGGTTTCTTTGGCGACCTTTCAGTTAAAGAGTGATGCGAGTTATTGGTGGAAGAATGCTAAGAATAATGTAGGTAGCACGTGGGTTGCTTTTACCGAGGCCTTTTTGGCCAAGTATTTCCCTCCTTCTGCTCGGGAAAGGTTGAGGGAACAGTTTTTGGAGTTGCGTCAGGATGATACTCCTGTGGCACAGTTTGAGATGCGGTTTGATAGTTTGTCGAGGTTTGCTCCAGAGTTGGTGACAACAGAGGAGCGTCGTTGTTTTGAGTTCGAACGGCGGTTGTGTTTTGATATTCGGGAGAAGGTAGCTGGATCCTTGTGGAAGGATTACTATACTTTAGTTGAGGCAGCGGCCCATGTGGAGGCCCTGATTGCGAGTGATGATGGGGTTAAGGAGGGGACCATTGCGGTAAGTTCTTCGGTTCCTAAGCGCTCTAGGCTCAGTAAGGGGTGGAGGCGGAAACATGCTCAGTCGGGAGCTGGTTCCTTTTCTTCACCAGGGGTTTCGGATCCTTCTGTTGGGGGTTCCGGGGAGGTGCAGGTTACAGACCAGTCTTAGAGTAGAGGGTCTGGTGGTTGTTTTGTTTGTGGTCAGCTGGGCCATGGTAGACGTTCTTGTCCTTTTGCGTGCAAATTCTTCGGGGGTATTAAAACCTAGTCAGACTCAGTCGTACCCGTCCAGTCGGGCGTTATCGGTACCAGAAACAGGCAGGCCAGGCTTCGGGAGCCTCGCGAGGGGCGACTTATTAGTTAGCCCTACAGTGTTACCCTGGAGAGGGACCTTTTGTAATGTTGGCCGGTGGTGTATCACGTTTATTGATTTTGTTGTTGACCGGTGTACTATTGGATGCTGAGGCATCATGTTTATGTATCGCATATGCATGCATAGTAATGTTTGGTTAATCCTCGTGTATTGGGGAGTATGTATGGAATTTCGAACTCTCTATTTTATTTTGAGAAGTTGTTAATGGGGTCAATGATCCTAGTATTGTTGCTTGCTTAGTACTGTGTATTGAGTTAGTCTTGTGACGGCCTGTGGGCCTTGTTCTTTTTAGAGATTATGGGTTGAGAACGGGAATCCGTGGGTGGATGTGATTGATGTGATGGTTTCGAGAGTTGTGCGGTATTAGCAAGGTTATGTGAGGTTATATCTCGGGTTAGCGGGAATGGTACCTGTATGTTGGTTTGTGTTTTGGGCTTGCTAGTTAGTGAGTCTGGGGTGACCCTAACGGTTGTATAGGGGTAGTGTTTGTTTTGTGATTGGTTATCAATCATGGGGTATGGTTTGTGAGTGGATGCAGGCAGCATTCTTTAGAGGAAGAACAGTTTGTGTTCTAGAGTAACGAGAATAGCGTTGGTCGAATTATCCTTCTTGATTGGGTAGTTGTAATTGCGGTTGACCATGTCGGTCTTCGGTCGAGGAGATGAGTAGGCTTGCTATGCAGCCATGGGGAGGGAAATGGTGATACCCTTAGACGCAGTGTTGATGCGGTTTAATTTGAGGAGATCCGATGAGATTCCAAAATTGGGGATTTGTGTAGAACTCCGTGTTAGGGGTTAGTAATTTGAGTGGCACATCAGTGTGTGGATTACTGAGTGTGGAGTTTGTTGAGTTGATTAGTCAGCTTATTGGTATTGTGTTTTGGGTGGACATCGGTCACCTTGAAGTTAGTCTCGTTTGTTGTAGACTTTGTGTGTTGATTAGGGAAAACTGAAACTAATCATCCGGGTTGTGTTATTAAATATGACGATTATAGTAATACAGCAGATATGTGTATTGAATGATCATTGTAAATGATTGGATTTTTTTTATATACATTATGTGTATATATATTGTTTGGGAGGAGATAGGGGATGGACTCCGATGATACAGCACCAAAATGTGTATCCATTGAAAGATTGTAATAGCTCATATGCTTATTATTGTGAAGTGAAAAATGTTTTATATGAGTTACTATCTCATTTAATTGTTTGGCCAGGTTCTGAGCCAGGTGTATGTTATTAAATTGGTTAAGTAAAGGAGGCGAGATGAAATTGCAAAACCATGAATTTCTTATGCCTTATGTGTTGATAGTATTGTTGTTATTTCTATTAACTATCATTATAGAAATGTTATGCTTCGTGTTGGTTTTGGTATCACTGTAAGAGTGACGGATATTGTTGATGTTATGTTGAAAGGATTTGGAAAACAAAATTTTTTTTTTTCCTAGTGTTTGGGCCACCTAAGGTTGTTGATGAGAAATTGATTTAAATCAAAGATTTTGAGAAATTCCAAATGAATCTTTTTGGTAAATAAACTGTGGATGCTTTTTGTGTTTTGGATAACACCGTATTTGTGAAAAATATTTACAAAACATTGAGTTTCGCATGGAAAATGAAAGATTTATTTTGGAATGTTAACATTGAAAATTTGACTATCTTTGAGAAATGTCTCTTGAACAAGAAAATGTTTTCTTATTATTTTACTCAAAAGATTTGCTTTAGTTGCATTTTGGGAGTTATACTGTTGAATAGTGACTTAGCTTGAAGCACTAGTCGGTTGTTCTCGAATTGTGTTGGGGAAGGTTTGGTTTGTTAAGGTTTTCGTACCTAAGTGTTGTGGTTTGGAACGTATTCCCTTAGTGAGTCTCTTCCTTGGTAAGAGTGGCTTGACGGTTTGTAGTGAGAGCGGTTTCACTCCTAGTCTTGGGGGTGTTGGTGTTGAGTAACCAGTTGGCCTTGTATTCTGGCGTATGCTTAATTTCGGGGACGAAATTCTTTTAAGGGGGGGAGGTTATAGCGACCCCGGTCTTTTCCCATTTGATTATTGTATCCGGACTTATGTTCCGTAGATTTCGTTGTCATATCATTGTTGTTGTTGTCCTTTAATTCCTTATTCTTGGGTTATAGGATTTTTGGGCAGATTGATTGCAGGTTGGTTGGGTTTTAGAAACCAAGTGTTGTTGTCCAGTTTTCTGCTTGGTCGCTCGAGCGAGCTTCTCTTCGCTCGAGCGAGGCTTTTGTTTTTGGTCCGTCGCTCGAGCGAGCTCTTCTTGGCTCGAGCGAGCTTTGCGTCTAGTACTTAGACCTGAGAGCAGTGTTTTCTGGCTCGAGCGAGCTTCTTCTCTCGAGCGAACTGGTTTGTTCTTCGCTCGAGCGAGAATTTCTTCGCTCGAGCGAGGCTTTCATGTGTCTGGTCGCTCGAGCGACCAGGTCTTCGCTCGAGCGAGCCTGTCGTATTTCAGTAGGCAGCAGCGGGGAAAAATATCATTTTTCTCCTCTTCCTTTCTTGAAACCCTAGCAGCCGAGAGTCTCTCTCTCTAAACATATCCTCTCTCTAGATTTCATCTCCTTCTAGTATGAATCCATCCTAGTCCTTTGTTAAAAAGAAAGAGGAGGTCGGGGCTTCGCTTTAATCGGGAAAATAGTGGATTTGGAGCACTTTGGTTTCGGGTCATCATCTCTATTTGAGTTCTCCATTTGAGAGGTAGGGATTCTCCTTGTTTCTTTTCAATACTTCATCTATAGATAGACATGTGGTAGTTTTTGTATTGCATAAAAACATTATATCATGTTGGATTTGTTGAAAATCATGAGGTTAGACCTTGGGTTAGTTGTTGGTTATGGGTTCATTATCATTAGTTGTGGTTTAGGCTAATTGGGGTGTTAATAGCATGTTGTTGTTGAAAGGAGAGGAAACCCTAATTTTATTTGATTTAATAAACTAATAGAGGGGTTTTGATCATTGGGCAAATACTTATGTATTTTGGGTCTTAAATGTGATCATTGTTGTTTGTTGTTGATAATTGAACCTTTTAGGTCAATATTGAGAAAGAGGGAGGAAAACCCTAAATTTAATGATTACGACTTAATTTGCATAATTAAATTGGAATGACTTTGAAAAGAATGTAGTAGATTAAGATGAGTTATGGCCTTATTGTCCATGGAATTGAATTTGTGGAAACAAAAGGTATGAGAATCGGATTGTTGTAATTTGAGTGTTGAATACACACATGTGGGGGTTGTATCTTTAACTACCATGTCATTGTTGTTGGGTTTGTGATCTCATGATTAACTGAGTCTTTTAATAGATGTACTAAATACCTGCATTTAGAGGTTTTGTCCTTGGTCATCGGTGGAGGATGACACGGTTGTGTTAAATTGTCGTGTATAAATTACACCATTGTTGATTGAACATTGTCTGTGATGAAATGTTGAGTTACATTATATATGTAACTTGTTGGGAAGAGAGGTTGTACTCCAGTGTGTGTGAGAAGATAGGGGATGGACTCCACACACCTATGTGTTCATATACTTTAACACATTGTTTGTATCCTGATAGTTTATGTGTTTGTTTTACACATGTTGGTTATGCCTTGTGGTATTGTGGTTGTTGTGTGATATCCTGCGCTGATAATCAGAGGTACCGTTACCTTCCAGCTAGCGCCTGGAGAACTGTATGCGCTTATAATCTAAGGTACCACACCCTTCCAGCTAGCGCCTGGTAAAATGGTAAGTGTATCTTTGGCTTACTACGCACCTAGCTAGTAGAGCAAAGTTTTGTTGATTGTTTCAGTGTATCTGGAAACATTGTAGATTGTGTTGGTTACAGTTTTGGAGGGCCGAGTTACCTCATTGGTTTATCTTATGCATGTAGTTGAGTTGTTATCTCCCTTTATAAAGGTATGCATGTATAGTTATGATAGATTTGAGATTGAACCGAAATGGCTTTTGTCTTTTGGAAGTGTAAAGAAAACCAAACATTTTAGAAATATGTTTTGAAAAGGCACATCTGTTGTATGTGTGGAAAATGGAAAAGAGTAATGAGCTTAGTGAATTTATTTCCTAAGAAACGGTTAATGTCATGAAAGATTGGGAACGGGGGTTAATGAAAGAAAAAAAAGAAAGATGAATCGCTTATAGCGTTGAATGAAATGGTTGTTTTCGAGAAAAGTTCATATATATATATATATATATATTTTGTATAAACTGTCACATTACTATTCTAGTACGAGAATGAGTGTTCATGATCATAGCTATCTGTACTGTTGTTATTGTTGAGGATCATGTTGAGATCCCTACTGGACTATATGTTCATCCCACGTTGTTGAATCTTTTTCAGGTATTTAGCAGGATGTGCTACAAGATTTGGGATCTTCTTAATTGTTGGCCACGGGGCCTCTTTGTTGTAGGCGGAATGCCATATATGAAAAAGGGTTGTACCCTTCATTTGATTATTTAATGATGTAAGCCTGAGGGCAACTTATTTAGAATACCCATGTAATATTTACTTTGCATACGAATGAGAGTATTGTTATTCACTTCTACGGATTGAATGTATGAGTTTATTTCCGCATGTTATCTCTGAAATTGAATTAAGTTAAGGAGCTTGGTAATGACTTCGAGTAATAAAAAGTGGGGCGCTACAACTTGGTATCAGAGCTACCGGGTTTGAACACCTTGAGCTCGTGGGAAGTGGTTTTTACCACAGTGGGTTTACTACGTGCAGTGAGGACGTTGCATATAGATACCATGAGAATTAGGACTTATGTGTTGCATTTATGTGAGCATGGGATTCAGTCTCTTGGATAGTATTCATAACCGGTGAACTTGCTTTGAGGTCCTTTTGGAAACGCGCCTGATCAACGTGGTTTCTGACAGGAATTCCTTGAGAGTTCCGGGATGAGTGGCTATCTTTGTGGACTTGATTCGATTATGTGTTTGCATGTTTGGATGTTTATATGTAATAGAGATGTAAATTTTGAGACTTAGTGTCTTGTAACCTATTGGAGGTAGAGTGTGCCTCGGAGAAGGCTATTGTGTTTGGCACTAAGTGTATTTTACTTTTGTGCTTTATAGGATGTCTACACGAGGAAGTAGAGGACGGTTGAATAGTAGGAGTGTCGATAGGGGCACAGCAGTTCCTTTAGCACCCGCCGTTGCAGCGTCGGCTGTCGGCGAGGATGTCGCACGTGAGATTGCGAGAGCAGTACATGACGCCCTAGCTCGCACTGAGGGCGGCAGCGGGCATGCTCTCAAACTTACTAAGGAGTTCTTTCGCTCCAGTCCACCAGAGTTTGTGGGGGAGGCTAAACCGTTGGAGGCAGAGAGTTGGTTGGAGCAGATTACCAAGACTCTGGATATGCTCAGAGTCGAAGGTGAGGAGTTGAGGGTTTCTTTGGCGACCTTTCAGTTAAAGAGTGATGCGAGTTATTGGTGGAAGAATGCTAAGAATAATGTAGGTAGCACGTGGGTTGCTTTTACCGAGGCCTTTTTGGCCAAGTATTTCCCTCCTTCTGCTCGGGAAAGGTTGAGGGAACAGTTTTTTGGAGTTGCGTCAGGATGATACTCCTGTGGCACAGTTTGAGATGCGGTTTGATAGTTTGTCGAGGTTTGCTCCAGAGTTGGTGACAACAGAGGAGCGTCGTTGTTTTGAGTTCGAACGGCGGTTGTGTTTTGATATTCGGGAGAAGGTAGCTGGATCCTTGTGGAAGGATTACTATACTTTAGTTGAGGCAGCGGCCCATGTGGAGGCCCTGATTGCGAGTGATGATGGGGTTAAGGAGGGGACCATTGCGGTAAGTTCTTCGGTTCCTAAGCGCTCTAGGCTCAGTAAGGGGTGGAGGCGGAAACATGCTCAGTCGGGAGCTGGTTCCTTTTCTTCACCAGGGGTTTCGGATCCTTCTGTTGGGGGTTCCGGGGAGGTGCAGGTTACAGACCAGTCTTAGAGTAGAGGGTCTGGTGGTTGTTTTGTTTGTGGTCAGCTGGGCCATGGTAGACGTTCTTGTCTTTTGCGTGCAAATTCTTCGGGGGTATTAAAACCTAGTCAGACTCAGTCGTACCCGTCCAGTCAGGGGCGTTATCGGTACCAGAAACAGGCAGGCCAGGCTTCGGGAGCCTCGCGAGGGGCGACTTATTAGTTAGCCCTACAGTGTTACCCTGGAGAGGGACCTTTTGTAATGTTGGCCGGTGGTGTATCACGTTTATTGATTTTGTTGTTGACCGGTGTACTATTGGATGCTGAGGCATCATGTTTATGTATCGCATATGCATGCATAGTAATGTTTGGTTAATCCTCGTGTATTGGGGAGTATGTATGGAATTTCGAACTCTCTATTTTATTTTGAGAAGTTGTTAATGGGGTCAATGATCCTAGTATTGTTGCTTGCTTAGTACTGTGTATTGAGTTAGTCTTGTGACGGCCTGTGGGCCTTGTTCTTTTTAGAGATTATGGGTTGAGAACGGGAATCCGTGGGTGGATGTGATTGATGTGATGGTTTCGAGAGTTGTGCGGTATTAGCAAGGTTATGTGAGGTTATATCTCGGGTTAGCGGGAATGGTACCTGTATGTTGGTTTGTGTTTTGGGCTTGCTAGTTAGTGAGTCTGGGGTGACCCTAACGGTTGTATAGGGGTAGTGTTTGTTTTGTGATTGGTTATCAATCATGGGGTATGGTTTGTGAGTGGATGCAGGCAGCATTCTTTAGAGGAAGAACAGTTTGTGTTCTAGAGTAACGAGAATAGCGTTGGTCGAATTATCCTTCTTGATTGGGTAGTTGTAATTGCGGTTGACCATGTCGGTCTTCGGTCGAGGAGATGAGTAGGCTTGCTATGCAGCCATGGGGAGGGAAATGGTGATACCCTTAGACGCAGTGTTGATGCGGTTTAATTTGAGGAGATCCGATGAGATTCCAAAATTGGGGATTTGTGTAGAGAACTCCGTGTTAGGGGTTAGTAATTTGAGTGGCACATCAGTGTGTGGATTACTGAGTGTGGAGTTTGTTGAGTTGATTAGTCAGCTTATTGGTATTGTGTTTTGGGTGGACATCGGTCACCTTGAAGTTAGTCTCGTTTGTTGTAGACTTTGTGTGTTGATTAGGGAAAACTGAAACTAATCATCCGGGTTGTGTTATTAAATATGACGATTATAGTAATACAGCAGATATGTGTATTGAATGATCATTGTAAATGATTGGATTTTTTTTATTACATTATGTGTATATATATTGTTTGGGAGGAGATAGGGGATGGACTCCGATGATACAGCACCAAAATGTGTATCCATTGAAAGATTGTAATAGCTCATATGCTTATTTTATTGTGAAGTGAAAAATGTTTTATATGAGTTACTATCTCATTTAATTGTTTGGCCAGGTTCTGAGCCAGGTGTATGTTATTAAATTGGTTAAGTAAAAGGCGAGATGAAATTGCAAAACCATGAATTTCTTATGCCTTATGTGTTGATAGTATTGTTGTTATTTCTATTAACTATCATTATAGAAATGTTATGCTTCGTGTTGGTTTTGGTATCACTGTAAGAGTGACGGATATTGTTGATGTTATGTTGAAAGGATTTGGAAAACAAATTTTTTTTTTTTTCCTAGTGTTTGGGCCACCTAAGGTTGTTGATGAGAAATTGATTTAAATCAAAGATTTTGAGAAATTCCAAATGAATCTTTTTGGTAAATAACTGTGGATGCTTTTTTGTGTTTTGGATACACCGTATTGGTGAAAAATATTTACAAAACATTGAGTTTCGCATGGAAATGAAAGTTTATTTTGGAATGTTACATTGAAATTTGACTATCTTTGAGAAAATGTCTCTTGAACAAGAAAATGTTTTCTTATTATTTTACTCAAAAGATTTGCTTTAGTTGCATTTTGGGAGTTATACTGTTGAATAGTGACTTAGCTTGAAGCACTAGTCGGTTGTTCTCGAATTGTGTTGGGGAAGGTTTGGTTTGTTAAGGTTTTCGTACCTAAGTGTTGTGGTTTGGAACGTATTCCCTTAGTGAGTCTCTTCCTTGGTAAGAGTGGCTTGACGGTTTGTAGTGAGAGCGGTTTCACTCCTAGTCTTGGGGGGTGTTGGTGTTGAGTAACCAGTTGGCCTTGTATTCTGGCGTATGCTTAATTTCGGGGACGAAATTCTTTTAAGGGGGGGAGGTTATAGCGACCCCGGTCTTTTCCCATTTGATTATTGTATCCGGACTTATGTTCCGTAGATTTCGTTGTCATATCATTGTTGTTGTTGTCCTTTAATTCCTTATTCTTGGGTTATAGGATATTTTGGGCAGATTGATTGCAGGTTGGTTGGCTTTTAGAAACCAAGTGTTGTTGTCCAGTTTTCTGCTTGGTCGCTCGAGCGAGCTTCTCTTCGCTCGAGCGAGGCTTTTGTTTTTGGTCCGTCGCTCGAGCGAGATCTTCTTGGCTCGAGCGAGCTTTGCGTCTAGTACTTAGACCTGAGAGCAGTGTTTTCTGGCTCGAGCGAGCTTCTTCGCTCGAGCGAACTGGTTTGTTCTTCGCTCGAGCGAGAATTTCTTCGCTCGAGCGAGGCTTTCATGTGTCTGGTCGCTCGAGCGACCAGGTCTTCGCTCGAGCGAGCCTGTCGTATTTCAGTAGGCAGCAGCGGGGAAAAATATCATTTTTCTCCTTCTTCCTTTCTTGAAACCCTAGCAGCCGAGAGTCTCTCTCTCTAAACATATCCTCTCTCTAGATTTCATCTCCTTCTAGTATGAATCCTCCTAGGTCCTTTGTTAAAAAGAAAGAGGAGGTCGAGGGCTTCGCTTTAATCGGGAAAATAGTGGATTTGGAGCACTTTGGTTTCGGGTCATCATCTCTATTTGAGTTCTCCATTTGAGAGGTAGGGATTCTCCTTGTTTCTTTTCAATACTTCATCTATAGATAGACATGTGGTAGTTTTTGTATTGCATAAAAACATTATATCATGTTGGATTTGTTGAAAATCATGAGGTTAGACCTTGGGTTAGTTGTTGGTTATGGGTTCATTATCATTAGTTGTGGTTTAGGCTAATTGGGGTGTTAATTAGCATGTTGTTGTTGAAAGGAGAGGAAACCCTAATTTTATTTGATTTAATAAACTAATAGAGGGGTTTTGATCATTGGGCAAATACTTATGTATTTTGGGTCTTAAATGTGATCATTGTTGTTTGTTGTTGATAATTGAACCTTTTAGGTCAATATTGAGAAAGAGGGAGGAAAACCCTAAATTTAATGATTACGACTTAATTTGCATAATTAAATTGGAATGACTTTGAAAAGAATGTAGTAGATTAAGATGAGTTATGGCCTTATTGTCCATGGAATTGAATTTGTGGAAACAAAAGGTATGAGAATCGGATTGTTGTAATTTGAGTGTTGAATACACACATGTGGGGGTTGTATCTTTAACTACCATGTCATTGTTGTTGTTGGGTTTGTGATCTCATGATTAACTGAGTCTTTTAATAGATGTACTAAATACCTGCATTTAGAGGTTTTGTCCTTGGTCATCGGTGGAGGATGACACGGTTGTGTTAAATTGTCGTGTATAAATTACACCATTGTTGATTGAACATTGTCTGTGATGAAATGTTGAGTTACATTATATATGTATACTTGTTGGGGAGAAGAGAGGGGTTGTACTCCAGTGTGTGTGAGAAGATAGGGGATGGACTCCACACACCTATGTGTTCATATACTTTAACACATTGTTTGTATCCTGATAGTTTATGTGTTTGTTTTACACATGTTGGTTATGCCTTGTGGTATTGTGGTTGTTGGTGTGATATCCTGCCTGATAATCAGAGGTACCGTTACCTTCCACTTCCAGCTAGCGCCTGGAGAACTGTATGCACTTATAATCTAAGGTACCACACCCTTCCAGCTAGCGCCTGGTAAAATGGTATGTTGTTGTGAGAAGTGTATCTTTGGCTTACTACGCACCTAGCTAGTAGAGCAAAGTTTTGTTGATTGTTTCAGTGTATCTGGAAACATTGTAGATTGTGTTGGTTACAGTTTTGGAGGGCCGAGTTACCTCATTGGTTTATCTTATGCATGTAGTTGAGTTGTTATCTCCCTTTATAAAGGTATGCATGTATAGTTATGATAGATTTGAGATTGAACTGAAATGGCTTTTGTCTTTTGGAAGTGTAAAGAAAACCAAACATTTTAGAAATATGTTTTGAAAAGGCACATTTGTTGTATGTGTGGAAAATGGAAAAGAGTAATGAGCTTAGTGAATTTATTTCCTAAGAAGGTTAATGTCATGAAAAATTGGGAATGGGGGTTAATGAAAGAAAAAAAAGAAAGATGAATCACTTATAGCGTTGAATGAAATGGTTGTTTTCGAGAAAAGTTCATATATATATATATATATATATTGTATAAACTGTCACATTACTATTCTAGTACGAGAATGAGTGTTCATGATCATAGCTATCTGTACTGTTGTTATTGTTGAGGATCATGTTGAGATCCCTACTGGACTATATGTTCATCCCACGTTGTTGAATCTTTTCAGGTATTTAGCAGGATGTGCTACAAGATTTGGGATCTTCTTAATTGTTGGCCACGGGGCCTCTTTGTTGTAGGCGGAATGCCATATATGAAAAAGGGTTGTACCCTTCATTTGATTATTTAATGATGTAAGCCTGAGGGCAACTTATTTAGAATACCCATGTAATATTTACTTTGCATACGAATGAGAGTATTGTTATTCACTTCTACGGATTGAATGTATGAGTTTATTTCCGCATGTTATCTCTGAAATTGAATTAAGTTAAGGAGCTTGGTAATGACTTCGAGTAATAAAAAGTGGGGCGCTACACGGGGAGTGTGCATCCGGCGCTCGAGCGGGGATTGGCCCCTCGAGCGGGAGTCTGTGAGTGCTGCCGCTCTGCGGGTTTGGCCGCTCGAGCGGGCGACTGGGTTTAAGTTCCGAGTTTTAGCTTTTTTAAATCACTTTTTCTTGTTCTTTCTCTCTCTTACTTTCCCAAACACAATTGGAGAGCCTCTCTCTCTAAAACCAGCCCTTCTCTCTTAGATTTGATCTAGTAGGAGTTGTTTGCTCGCTTTTGGCCTTTACAAAAGTTGTGTTGATCGTCGAAGGGTATGTTTTGATCCGAAAATTTCGAGTTTGGAGCACGTTGAGTTTTTCATCTCCTCTCTTGGGGCTCCGGATTTGAGGTAGGGATACCCTACTCCTCCTCTCTATGGATTTTGTCTTTAAATTTTAGTGTTTTGAGATGTTGGGGTTGGTGGTAATTTTGTGAAAGTTTGGGCTTTTGTGTAATTTTATAAAAGTTGGGGTTTAATTTATAATAAACCTAGATGCATGTTTGGCATAGAGAAATGGCATAAAAGGTTGGAACATTGATGAAAATGGAACCTAAGGTTGTAATGTTAATTATGGAAAATACCTTAATTACATTGGTGGATTAATTTGTATAATTAATTGTGAGAATGAGGAATTGAAGTGGAAATGTTGAGATTGGGAGTATGTGGGTTTAAAGGGTGTAGTTGAATTACTTATCACTCACCGAATTGAAATGTTGATATATTATCCATTTTGTGCATTTATTTTCTGTATAGAAATACTGCTTTGAGCTATCGGTGGAGGATAGTCTTGATTGTTGTAGACAATGCATGATGATTAGGCAAACTAAAACTAATCGATTGAATGTGTCATAGAGTATGACGGTGAATTGAAATACATTAACTTTATGTATGAGTGGTTGTGTATAGTACCTTTGTGTTTATATGCATTATGTAGAGGAGGAGATGGGGGATGTACTCCGCGGTTTAGGGGAAGATGGGGGATGGACCTCTAAACCGGATAGTATTGGGAGAAGATAGGGGATGAACTCCGTAGATACAGCTCATATGCTTGTCTAGAGAAGTGAAGATAGAGCTCATATGCTTATCTTTGTGAAGTGTAGATACAGCTCTTATGCTTGTCTAGTGAAGTGTGGATATAGCTTATATGCTTATCTGTCAATATGGGATATAGTTTTTATACTTATCTATTGAGGTGGTGATAGAGCTAATATGCTTATCTATTGAAAAAGGGAAAATGAAAAGTAACTTGGACTCATAAGTCGTATGACTGAAATGTGATTTATGTGGATGTATCAGGCCATCTATCAATTGCTAATCTTTTAGTCATTGTTCATGGTTGGTTTAGTGTATTTCTACTGGGCTGTGGCTCACCCTATATGGGAATATCATTTTCAGGTACAGGTAGCATGCCACCTCCAAGGACATAGCTTGGGAGGCTAGATGCGGACGACTTTTGTTATTTAGTTTCTTTGATGTATTACATGTATATTCAAGCCAAGGGCTTAATGTGTAAATGAGTTAGCACTCTTTTGTTGTAACCAAGTGTTAACTTGGAAAGCTGTAAGCCCGTAGGGCATTTTTGCTTTTGTTGTTAACATGTAATACTTTTGTAATGAAACTCTGGTGAATAGAAAGATGTGGAACTTTTATTATCATTGCATGTCTATATTGATGGGTTTAATGTTATTATTTTGAGGGCGTTACAGTGGTGACGAGGGTGGCGGCGAAGACGGTGGTGGAAAATGGTGGCAGAAGACGGTGGTGGAAAATGGTGGCAGAAGACGGGTGGTGGGGTGTGGGTGGTGGTGGTGTGGAAGACGGTGGTGGAAAGTGGGCAGTGGCGGGTGTGGTGGCGGAAGACGTGGTGGAAAGCGGTGACGGGTGGGTGGATGGTGGTGGCAGATGGGTGCTGGATGCGGGTAGTGGTGGTGGGTGGGTGGGTGACAGTGGCGGGTGTGGCGAGTGGTGGTGGTGGTAGTGGTGGTGGTGGGGCGGTAGTGGGTGGTGGTGGTGGTGGTGGCGCGGGTGGTGGTGGCGGGTGGGTGATGGGTGATGGTGGTGGTGGGTGGTGTGGCGGTGGGTGGTGTGGTGGCGAGTGGGTGGCAGGTAGTGTGGTGGGTGTGGGTGGTGGTAGCGGTGGTGTGGCAGGTGAGTAGTGGTGGCAGGTGGGTAATGGGTGGTGGTGGCGGAAGACGGTGGTGGAAAATGGTTGCAAGTGGTAGCTAGTGTTGGGTAGTAAAAAAAAAAACCAAAACTCAAAACTCAAAACGGAAACATATTTTTGAGTTTACATTTTTTGGCCAAATTTATAAACTGAGACCACTGATTTATAAATCAAAAATTTACCAAACAAGTTTTTATTTGAGTTTTTTAAATTTTTGTAAATATAAACTGAAAACGTAAGTGTTACCAAACGGCACCTAAGCGTTCAAAAAATATTTGTAAGAGTAAAATTGTCCATATTTGATGGATCAAATGCCTAAATAATAGGACTTATTAGAATACAAAAAAAAAAAAAAAAAAAAAAAAAAAAAAAAAAAAACCCTTGAAAAAGGATTTCCTAATTAATCTCCCAAATAGAATTTATAAGGGTAAATTACACTCACCTCCCCTAAGGGTTCTGACAATTACAGGGATCTCCCCTGTAGTTTCAATAATTACAGAAATTTCCCTTACTTTTCTAACTCTGACATTGTCAAGATTCCACCCTCCCATTAATTTAAGCCAAATGGTTTTAACTTGGTTATGCAAATGACCATAATACCCTTTACACTTAGTACCCTTGACTTTGTATTTATTTTTTTTTGCACTATAAGTTTTGAACTTTTACAAGTTTAAAAAAAAAAACAACCATTAATGAAATTAAGAATATCCATGTTTCTTATTTGAATTAATTTTGAGATTTAATTTAATAAAAATAATTTAAATGAAAGAAACAAAGATGGAGATATAGATTTTAGATGTAATACACTACAAATTATTTGAGTAATTTATTATTTTCAAATAATTTATTTCTTCAAGTAAAATTCTATTTTAATTAGATGAAATGTAAGAAATTGCAAATTTAAATTGTTTATTATTCTAAAATAATTTCTCTATCTTTCATTCCCTATCATCTAATTTTAATTTATTGTAACGTGATTAGATATTTTTTCACTTTTATATTTATTTTTAAAAATTTTATTATTAAGGTGAGAAATATTGACATTTTTTTTAATGATAATTAAAATTTGAGAATAATATAGGATTGTGAAAAAATAAAATGATATATTTTTTTTTATATATATTTATGAGGTAACATTTGTAATTTTTACAAGTCAATTTTTTTATTATAAATATGAAATGTTATTATGTTTATTTTTCTTTAAAAAAAAAATTGAATACACAAATATGTTTACAAAACAAAAGAAAAATTCATTTTTCGTAAGATGCTATTGTATTGGGTGATGCTAGCTAACATTGATGAAAGAGAAAAGTGATGAAAAAATTGAGAAAAAACATAGAGAAGAGAATAATAATAATAATAATAAATTATATGGTGTTGTTATTTGCAATAGTGGCACTATGAAAAAATGAATGAGAAAATAAATAGAAAGAAAATGAAAGAAATAAAATAAAGAAAATGTAAAGAGAGGGTTGTGTTCCACCCATTGTTTCGAGTGTGTTGTTTGTTTAGAGTTTTTAAAAATTAATTTCACACCCACTTTTGAAAACTCTTTTCAAGGCAGGAAAATTTGGACTAACCGGTCGTCCTCTCGGACGTTCGACCAGTTGACTGGAACAGTGCCCTTTTTCTTTTTTTTTTTTTTTTTTACAATTGGCACCTGTTATTTTTTATATTTTAAATAAAAAAAATTTAAAAATTTTTAAAATTTTTTATGAGTTTTTGAATAGAATTTTGAGTTATGTGTTTGGTTATGAGTTGTAAATTTTTGTATCAAATATCATGTCACATTAAAAATTCCCCAGTCAATTCAAAACTTTTTTCAAAACTCATTCACACACTCAAATCATAATTCCAAAAGTCACAAACTCAAAATGCAACTCTATTCTTAAATCATATTTAGAAAACTCTACCAAACACTTCCATAATTTCTCCAAACATGTATTTTTCATACGGGGAAAAAAAAAATCAAATACCTATATGTATTTTTAAATTTTTATTCAATTGCTAATTTCTCAAAATAATTATTTATAAAATTGGTGGTCTTTTTAAAAAATAAAACATCTTTTATACTTTGTTTCATAATTTTCAAATAAATAATTATATTTAATCTAGTATAAGGTTTAATGGTGATCAATTTATTAGCTCTCTTTTTTTTTTTTTAGATAAGGTAATGTTTGGTTATTCTAATATATATATATATGCTTACCAATAGAAGCAGTAGTAAAGAGATACAATGCAGTGACAATGGATGGAAGTGTTAGGGGACGGAGTAGGCCTAGATTAATGTTGGCTAGTGTTGTGAATAGAGATATGGATCTACTTAATTTGACTAATGAAATGGCCTTTGATAGAGCCGCGTAGAGAAGGAGGATTCATATAGCCAACCCTATTTGATGGGACTTAAGGTTTGGTTTGGTTTTAGTACATGACGTCAACATGATGTCATCATATTCCCTATTTGATGGGACTTAAGATTTGGTTTGGTTTTAGTACATGACGTCAACATGATGTCATCATATTCTGTTAAATAAATTAATAGAAATTAATGATGGGTGAATCTTAATAATAGTTTCAAAAGTAAGAATGATTTCTATAATTATTAAAACTACATGGAAGGTTCTTGTAATTGTCAAAAATCTAGTGTAATTTACCCAATTTATAATAATAAAACTAATCTTTGCCGCCGGTCACATGAATTTGGTTTTGAGTGAGATGCAATCTAGTGCTTCGCAGGCTTTGGTACAATTGGATAACGCCAAATTTACAAATTTGCTAAAAATGTAAAATTAATGTTGCGAGCAAGGTTTGAAGACACCAATCTACCAACTAGGCTAGACACCTCAATGTGTCATAAATGATCCCATTTAACTTTTTAATCTATTTCAATGCAAATTCCAATTTCCATCATTTAAGTGCATTTTTTTCCAGTAAACTTCCATAAAACATAAAAATAAACATAAAGAGATAAAATAATATACAAAATAAGTCTAACAAAGTATAAATTAAGAGTATAAAATATGTATTATAATGGACACATCAAGTGACGTTAATATTAGTTGAAATATAGGATTTCATTTTTAAACTAATCATATCTTTAATTTGAGCTCGAAGCAGCTCCACAACCCATTCTTAGGTACCTAAGCATTTCATCTTAGTGATGGTGGAGAAAAATGAAAAGGGATACTAAGAGCTTTGTCCTTTCTTATTGAGAGAGCTTTGTTCCTCCTTCAAAGAGAGCATCCTTCAAAGAGTTTCAGCTCACAAACACAGTGATGATGTA
Organism: Camellia japonica; assembly: GCA_030407325.1. Lineage (NCBI taxonomy): Eukaryota > Viridiplantae > Streptophyta > Magnoliopsida > Ericales > Theaceae > Camellia > Camellia japonica. The sequence goes on along the minus strand of JAPPVO010000013.1, from coordinate 71,838,711 downwards.
ACGGTGCAGTGGGGTAGGTCAGAGTAGACAATTAGACAAATCTGGACCATTGAAGACAGTTTGTGAGAGATTTTTAAAAAGTAGATCTCAGCCATTGATTTGCGTGTTAAACTGATCTGGACCATTTGTCAAAAAGTGATCAATGCCAACAATTTTGAGGCAGTGGCTCAAGAAACTGAAAATTCAAATCAATTGGTTGTGCATGTGCGTGTGCCAAATGGCAATATGAAGGCAAACCTAGGTGGTCGTCGGGATGGAAATCATGAAGACGTCAATGAAATGGAGACTATGGATCAGAGAGTGCAGAAAAAAGCAGACTTGGAGAAGACAAATGGCGGTGCTAAAGAGAGTGAAAAGAAGACAAAACAAGTAAAGCGTAGAAGCCCATCGCCTTGTGCCTTGTGTACGTCGCCTCGCCTCACTATGTTCGAAGTGCAGCCTTGCGCCTCTTCGCGTTGCGCCTCTTCACACCTTGAGCTTGGCATGCGCCTTTTAAAACAATGATTCCACAAATTCTAGTTTATGAAATGGTGGACCAAATCATATTGAAAATGACACTTTTTCTCCAAATACAACAGGTTCAAATGTACTAACTTGATTGATCAACAAACATGAACAATATAAAAAGGATTTAAAGCTTAGTCAAGCAGAAACCCTATTTCCCAAACTGTAAAAGGTTCAAAACACAACTACATCCTACAAATGCTTCAATTTGTTGAAAACAATAATAGTTACAACAATAGTAAAGGCTGAAGATCTTATATCACTGGTATCAAAAACATTATTCAAGGCTTCTTTATCATAGCATTCATCAAACATTACAGATAAACATGCAAATGTATGAGCATAAAATCATAACAAACAAGCAGAATTTGTTTTTTTCATACAGTAGTACTGATCTTAACCTCACCTAATTAGCAATAGATCAAAATTATGAAACTCCAAAACTGTAACAAATTGCAAAAATCATTTTAAATAATTGATAATTCAATATGAATAAAGAAAGTTTCACTAACCTGGGCCTTGTTAAGAAACATATCAGAGCTAGTCTGAACTTTGCTCTCTACACTCTTGCCCGATTCAATGTCAGCCACCATGGACTTCTTTAGCTTATCTTTGGCCTACTCAGAAAATCCAACATCAGATAATGTACTAACTTTAAGTAATTAAATACACTTTTTCCCCAACCCTCTTTAGTAGCTGAGATAAAGAGGGGAAGAAAATAACAAGAAAAATGATAGAAAATTGTTGTTTTTAAGGTCAAGAATTTTAATTTATTTATTTTCCTACATTTTCCCAGCAACCAAACAGAGGATAAACTTTGTAATTAAATCAATGAACAGAGGTAAAATATAACCAGTTGAACAAGATGATCACACTCTTCATGGATACCTCTGTTCATGGATTTAAATCTAATCACCGATCTTTCTCTGAAAAACAACAAAAACAGATATGATCTATGATCTTCAATAGAGATTTAATGATATATAAGAGAGAGATTTGTGTATATATACATGTTCTTGTCACCGAACTATCCATGTAACCAATGGGAAGAAGAAAGCACGAGATCAAGGAAGAAAGAGAGGAGACAGAGAGAAAAGGGTCTATTTAGCTTCCTCCTCTTAGAATCTGGGTACTATGAGAAGAACTTGGACAAGACCCAACTGTTGTGCCATCAGCTTTGTAGCTCAAACATGCAGGATGAAACACACCAATTGGGCTTTGGGCACAGATGGGACTGAACTACTTGGACCCTTCATGAACCCACTTGCCAATGATGACTCATTGATCGGTTCAACACATTTGATCACTCTCTCTTGCATAACACAAATAAAAAAAATAAAAAAACTTTATGTTAATTGGAAGGAAAAAAAAATTGTGGGTAATCAAAACGCAAATGATTTGATTAAAAAGGCAAAATCGTGATTTATATCACCAACTTTACCTTTTTACATGTTGAATGAGGAGACATTTCTTTTTCAGTGTCCACTGTTTGAGTTTCTGTTGCAACAGATATTGTCACTACTGCTGCCAACCTAAGAAGGCCTGAACTCTCTGCATTGAATTCCCACACACACTATCATTAGTCAAGCTTGAAATGATTGTACATTCTTTATAAAATGTACAACTATTTAAAATTTCATTATTCAACAGTGATTGAGAATTTACCTTTTATTATGCTCAATATGAGTTGGGTTGATCTAAAAATTGAAGATCTTGGCAAAACTTTATCAGCATTGATCTTTCTAAGGAAATTGTCTATGAAAGAGAATGGGGTGACTGCTTGCGTACTCCACTTCAATGTCCTCAAGACAGAAGCTCCATTTTCTGTATGGTTCTAGCTTCTTCAAACACAACTTTAGACTCACCCACCTATTACATTCCTCATTATCTAGGAAGCACGGATACGGGTAATGGAGTGCAGTATTGGATTGCCAGTCATTATGTATTCACCAATCTGCGGCCAGTTTTGGATCATATCAATGTATTGTAAGTTTAAGGGCTCATACCATGCGTGGAGATCACCCACACCAATGCTCATGCTTGAGTCTATGTAACATAGATGATTCCTTGTGCTATAAAGATGTGTGTAAGATGAGTTCATCCTGCGGAGTTTATGGTGTTAAGTTTTGTTCTTATGGACAATGGGTTGGAGATACCAATGGAGGTTAATGTATTGTTTGATGATCATGGTTTATGATCTTAGAAGAGTGAGTGTTTAGAAGAGTGTGTATATGTGTTTGTTTGTTTTCAAATTGGACGGTAGGTATGTCCGAATTTTTGTTATGCATCTACTGTTTTAGGTTAATGCACAAGGCAATGATGATCTGAGATCCTTCAATCTTACTGATGAGTGACTTGCCTTAGTGTTATTTAAACTGTTAATATTATAAAGTCCACTAGCATTGCAATTTATTCTTGTTCCAATTTTGCTATATGTGATGGAAATATTGCTCTTATGTGTAGTAAATAAATTGAAGCTAGTCAGTATTGAACAAATTTTGTGTCATATTTCTGTAGGTCGAGAAATTGTTTATTCTATATATATGTTTGGACTGTTGATTTACTTATCCCAAAAAAAGGTTTAGATTGTTGTTTTGAAGTATGTTCTTATGTCAAATTCAATTTAGTCATCTCCACCATGTTAAATATTAAAACTCTTCTTTTGTGTCCCCTTTTTTATTTTATTTTTATTGTCATTAGTCCCTTTTTTGTTACAAAAATTATTGTGCCCCCATCCTGGTTGGATAGACAACAGATGTAATACAAGGTATGCAGTTTCAGCCCCAGTTTGTAATTGTTGGTTTTGTACTTGAAATATTTTCTTCTTATGATGAGATTTTTTTTTTTTTTTATATGATTTTACGCTTTCATTGTGCAGATTCATCAAACGTTTTGGACTCTAGTGATTCAATGAACTGAAATATCTGGACTAGTGATTTTGTATGAAGTTCCTGATGCTCGTGTAGATGATGCTTTAATTATTGTTTACCTAATGACTAGAATCTACATTCTCCGTACTTTCCTATCTATTCAAGTACTTCATTTTTTTGGATGTTTCCTGAACAATGTGGTATTTTTGTGTCAATATTTATGTTTCTAAAGAACTATTTGGGGAGAACATCCTCAGAACATCAGTCGGTGGATTTTTGGGCATATTAATTTTGTGCAAGTGCTTTATAATGGAATTATGTTCAGAATTGAAGTTGATAGTATTGTTTGTTTATGTGGTGCTTTTTGTACTGTTATTGCATAATCATCTTCGACGTCTTTCGTAGCCTTATTTTAGCCACGGTGTGAATCCATCCTATTCCAGTCAGTATTGCAGGTGGCCTTTTTTCCCCCCACATTTTACATGAAGGTAACATTTCTCAAGATTTTTTTTTGGTTTGTTTGCTTTTCTTTTCCGTCTTTATTGTTCACCTCCCCAGGGCGGGGTGTAAGGTTCAAAAATTTCCTATATATTTGATGATGGATGGTTCAAGACATGCTTAACTTTAAGGGATGCGAAGTTTTGAAAGCAAAACACATGAATGAATTGGAGTGTTTCCAAATTAAGTATTTGCATTTTTATTATTAGCTTGATTTCATCCCCCTTTCATACTAAAATTACCTACTATGTATAGTTTCTCCAACTAATTAGTGAGTATTATTGTCTCAAATCAGATTTTGAACCTCTCTCAATTTTGTATTGAGAACAGAGAGCTTTATTATAATAATTTTGGCCACACACCTCGCAAATGAAAAATAATTGAATAAAAGAATTGCAATTTTGATTTTATGGCAATGACTCTTAATTAAATTTGTAATTTTCACATACATATATTAGTATTCAAATGTCATCTATTTATCTAATTATTTATTCAAATATCACCTATTTGTCCACTTGATACCTATCTATTTACAGATTTGTCCAATATCACTTAAACTTTGTTCTCTGTCTTTTGGGGTCGACCCTCTCATGTTCTTGGTGTCGACCCTTTGCCGTTGAATGACTTAAACTTTGTTCTCAGTCTTTTGGTGTCGACCCTGTCATGTTCTTGGTGTCGACCCTTTGCTGCTGAATAGCCAAAGCTTTGCTTACTGTTTTTTGGTGTCGACCCTATCATAGCTTAGTGTCGACCCTTTGACTTGTTTTTAACCAAGACTAACATTTGCACAAGTATGCATATTTCTTTTGCTTTGGTACCAACACTTGTGAGAATATAAATTTAGAAGCAACATCTTTGAAGAGCAAAGATATGGGAATATTTTGAAAATTTTGAACAATTAAATAAGTTCAAGATATTTGTCTCAATTAAAATAACTTTGGGGCTAACACTTTTCAACACACGCAACAGGCAACTGTTAATTTGTTGGAGATGAACCTCACCTTAATTAACAGAGGTGATTCTCTGCCAAAAAAAAAAAAAAACGACGAACAACACCAGAGACCCATTCTCCATCAATCTCTTATTCTCTATTCTATCAATCTCTTATTCTCTATTCATTCTGAAGAGTTCTCCATCTGGTTTTTGAGTTACAGTTTGAGAGATAAAATGAAATTCCAAATGAAATTTAAAGTCACGTCAACAAATTCTGTCTGATTTGAGATAGTAATTGATGCCAAATGTGAAATTGATCCAAAATTCAATAGTTTAAATATAAAATTAATATAATAAAAAATATAAGGATTAAATTGATTTTTAAATGAGAGCTTTGATGACAAAATGACATTTTTTGAAAGGTTTTGATAGGTACCAACAAGTGGTCTAAAGACACCATTTCAAATAACCCGGTGTGGAAATTTGTATTTTAAAAGTTTTGTTTAGTAAATAAGGTCTTGATTCCATGAGACTTTCTGTATGCAACAACTCAAAAATATATATTGCAGCAATTTATTTTATTTTATTTTTTGCTAACATAAAAACCAAGCGAGAATCCCAATTCAAAACCCCAACAATTCCCACTACCTACATAAATGAAATACAATGTACTAATTGAAAGAAAAAGTTTCAATCGCATCCTTACAACCTTAGAACCAAATAAACATACAAACAACTTTATGAGTTCTGTCAATCAATAAATCTAATTTAAAATAGTCTTAATACAAATATATATATATATATATATATACATTAAAAGGAAGATTCAAAAACCTGAACATTTTACATTCATCAGTAGTATCTAAACATATTCAATACGTTAACAATAATTATCTTAAAAAAAAAAAAAAAAAGAGCAACTAATAACGAAACTATTGAATCAAATAAAATTTCTACAACTTTTCACAATTGTCCACCAACATGAAATCGTCCATTAACCATATTTAAAATTACTTGCACTTCCTCCCTGTTGGGTTGTTCCAACAACATTGGTGCACTCGGGTAAATTGGTTGAGGGATGCCATTATAGCCAAACTCATTAATGAGTGTGACTACAGATTCTACATCATCTGCTCTCATTATCGGAAGACAATGCTCACTAGCTAAATGAGCACCGGCTGAAACAAATGCCCTATTGCTTCTAATTAGCAACTCTCTTTGTTGCTGCAGTTCATCAAGTGCACGCAAAAATTGTAGAAGAAGATCATGTGCAGCAATTAACTCGTTCCTTGATTGCTGATCTTCCTCAATATGTGGCCTAAATATTGCAACTTTGTGAGCATTTGCTGCATTTTCGATATCTAACCATGGAGCTGCATTTGGGAACAACATTATATCCATTGGGTAGATTGGTGTTCCTGTCCAACCAAACTCGTCTATCAACCTAGCAATGTATTGTACATGAAGTTCTGTGACGACCGGGATTTTTGGCTTTTGAACGAGTTGCCTACCCAACTTATGGACCGACCTTGCCGCACGTCTTAGATGTGCTTGTGAATCTAACCAAAAACCATGAATTTGTCCAAATTCTATAAGTCGCAAATGTCCATTCATTTGTTGTTGAAATTCCATTTACTGTCAACAATAAAGCAACAGTCAATACAAAATTAAATAACAATTAAACCAAATAATTATTTGTTACTAAATATTAACATTTCACTGCACATTTGAAATGAGTGTCAAAAAAAGAATAACCTTCACAAATAAACTAAAATTACATTTGATTTCTTAAAAAAAAAAAAAAAAAATCTATATTTGAAGTGAATTTACCATTCCAGTTAAAATGAAAAACAAATATTCATAATTCTGCAATTTCATCAAAAGAAAAGTCTGTTTCATTCATCAAGCATATGCTTTCCCTCTAGAAAATGAATCCCCCAACAAAATGACAAGGAATGTAAAAGAGAACCGGGAAAAAGATTGCAACGAGATCAACTTTTTAACAAAATTTTTACTAACAGTGTCTTGCTATCAATTAGAAGCAAACAAATAAATTGGCACATCCGCCAGTGCCGTACTATCAATTAAAAGCAAACAAATAAATTGGCACACCCGCCAGTGCCCTTGCTATCAATTAAAAACAAACAAATAAATTGGCACACCCGTCAGTGCCCTGCTATCAATTAAAAACAAACAAATTAATTGACACACCCGCTAGCTAGTGCCCAGCTATCAATTCAAAAGCAAGCAAATACATTAGCAAACCGCCAGTGCCACGGCGGGGGTAGGGAGTTTTATCTTTTACTTGTACGTAAGTATGATGAAATTGAGGACTTGCAACAAAAGAAAACATAACATGAACATGGAAGTTAGTAAATAAGACAACGCTTAAGGAAATTTAAGATTATAGGGAGAACGGGAAGAGTCTTATGTGCTAGATGTTGTTTGTAGCACTTATGTCCTTTAAACTATTGGAGAGTATCTAATTCCTATTTTTTATTTGGTAGTCTTTGGAGTTGTTGTATCTTGGTTTAGAGGAAACAATTCGATTTAGACTTGTTGGGATTGTTCGTTCGCGCTTGTTTTTCGTTGAAAACTTCTTTGGAAACTTGGAAAATTTGTTCTCGTATCGACACTAGTCTTCCTGAGGATCAACACCACCTTGCTGCCTTGCTCTTAGTGTCCCTGTTTGGTTTATATATAGGGTCGACACCACAGGTACCAGGGTCGATCCTTGTCTAATGATGTCTTCTTGGGTGTTGCTACTGAAATATAGGGTCGACACCACTGGTTCCTAGGGTCGACCCTTGTCTGCTACACACATTAGTGTCTCAGCTTTTTTCTTCTTAAGGGTCACGACTACTCTTAGGGTCGACCCTTGTGAGTTATTTTAAAAAATTTTGTTCAGTTTTGGGCCCAACTTTTTGGGGGTTTATTCTTTTCTATTAATTTTAGGACTATTATTCTACTACTATAAATAGACCCCAAACACACTTTTTCTCATTCACTTTTTCTTTTTCTCTCTCTCCTCTCTTTAAACCGTGAATCTCTCTCTCTCTCTTAGAAACTCAACTTTTTCTTACACAGATCTCTAGATCTACTTGGTTAGAGGCATCTTTTACCTTTGTCCTTTGAGAAAGATTGTAGATCTCGTCAAAGGCTTTCTTTTTATCCAGAGTTTCGTTGTTTCATCGACTTTGAGTTTTTTTCGAGTTTTCCTCTTCGCTTCAGAGGAAGGGTCAGGGTCTATTTCCTAACTCAATATGAGTTTCATAGTATATTGTGACGTATTTTGTTATTTATATTTGATAGTCATTTGGTTGATTTTGAAATGTTATTTTGGGCTTGAGGGTTTGTACAAATTGGGGTTGTTTTGGTTATGATTTTGCTATTAAATCTATTTTGGTAAAAACTTGCATTTGATTTTCTAAAAGAGAAAAACCCCCAATTTGCAAGAAAACCCTAAATGATATTGTTTTGGGAGTTAGAATTATTTTTGGTAAGTGTTTGGTTGGAAAGAGATAGAAATGGAATGATTGTTGGATTTTGAAGCAATGGATGTTATTACTCTTTTGGAAAAATATATCTATATAGTTATCTTTTAACTATCGCATTAGAGATAACTTTGGCTATCGGTGGGAGGTTAACATTGCCAGTGTGTTAGAAATTGCTTGTGGATTAGGCAAATTCAAATCATTCATATCATGGAGCATGTAATGGATTTTGGAAATAGAAACTGTATGTTTTGGAAGGAAGTTTGGAAATTCTCAACATTATGTTTTGAAACATTACATTATTTAGGAAAAATAATATTTGGAGTTACATGTATTGTACTATTGAAATGGGTAAATAAATGGTGAATCTGGAAAGTAAGTATTGTCTCGTTGAAAAAATTGGCTTGAGTGTCCATGGTGGAAGTCCTAAAACCCGCGCGTATACGGGTGCCGATCGCGTGGATGAAATTTCTGTGAAATGCCGTAACAGTGCCGATCCCGCGGACGAAATTATCTGTAAAATGCAATAAGTGCTTGTATAGCCTAACGTTTACATGGGTGCCAGTTTACGGTTCCTACGGAAAAATTTCTTTGAAAGGTTGAATTTGTTTTGGAGATTTACCCATTTTATTTACTATTATGTTGGTTTTGGAACAGGACATTTGGAAATGTTTGAGCAATGTATTTGCTTTTATTCTGCGATGTAGTCGCATTTGATTTAGCAATGTTTTGCTGGTTGGCATTGAGATACCTGGATTGGTTTTTTGGAAAATGATTTTATATCAAACAGATGATTTGAACTAAGAAAACGATTTGATTAAATGTAAGGTTTTGGTAATTGGAAAGATAGGATTTTTGGATTTTGTTGAGAAATCAAATGGATTGAAAATGTATTTGGGCATATTATATATATGTATTGCATCATGATCATTTATGTTGGTGGAGCATGTTTAGTTTTTGAAATATTCTCTACTAGGCTTTATGCTCACCTTACATGGCATAAAATGTTTTTTAGGTGTACATGTGTGGATGTGGACTGTAACGTGAAGTTGTGTTCGGAACCGTGTAGGGTGGTTTAGTTATTTGTAGGCCATGGGTCATTTATGTTATTTATTGGCCGTGTGCCATTCTTATAAGAGTTACACCCTTGTGTCTGATATAAGCCTCAGGGCGTTCAATTTAATTTATAACATTTGTTTATGTTTTTAGTTACAGAACATTCATTCGACTTAGATGTTGTATTTAGGAATGTATAAAACTGGATAAACACATGTATTGTGTGACTATATTATATTCATTTGCATGAGAGTTGTTATTTACTGTTCATTGGTGGGTGGTTTATTCACGTGAGCCGGACTGTGTAAATCCGGGGCGTGACAGTTGTCTTCTCATCTTAAATATTACATTGAGATATTCCTTATAGCTTTAACCAACCAAGCCACAAAAACCTTAAATAGGACAATAGCATCCACCTAGTTAATAGGTTCTTATTTAAAATTATCTTTGTTTCAAATTAGCAAACATCAAAGAGTACCAAATTTGATTCTTTACATCCTTATACCCCAATACAGACCACCAGACAACAAAAGAATCCAACCTAAATTTTAATTTAATTAATTATTCTCTAATTTTTTACCAAATTGACCCCAAAAAAAATCATTCATAATTGAACAACATATAGCGCACACACCCTAAGAACCTAAATTTCAAGGCAAGACAACACAACTCAAATCCTCAAAAGAGCAAAATATATATATATATATATAGTAATTAAACAAGTAGATATCAAACTATCAAAAAAAAAAAAACGTATAAAATTCTCACTTCAAAATATTTGGCCTAATGGTTGAGCCACCTATGCAATCAACCAAAGAAAATCAATAAATACATACCCCAAGATCAATTCAAGAGAATGATTATAACATCAAACAGAACATAACAAACAGCCAAAGTTGAGCAAAATGAAAGAAAATGGCTTTGATTAAACGTTGTTGAGTTTTATTTTTGTTTTATAAAATAAAAGGGTTTTTTCCATAAGCCTATAATATGAAACTCCAATATTCAACATAAAATCCAGTTGTTCTCAAAATTGATCGAGAGAGTAAACAAGCTACATTATGAGCATTATGAATCGACTAATTCCAAGAGAATGATTATAACATCAAACAGAAATAAATCACAAATTGCCAGATAACACCATATGAATCCCAAACCCTAGTTTCGCTTCTGCACAGAAATTGAAGCCAAGACCCAAAACCGAAAGCCCTAATTTCGCGATGTCAGGGATTACCTGAGAGGGCGAGATTCGATCTTTTTCCTTGGTCGGTGATGAGAGAAAACCCACTCCGGCGGCGTCAGTTAGAGAGAGAGAGACGTGCGCAGTGAGAGGGAGAAGTTGGCTTTCGATGCGCGGTGGTGTGGACTCTGGCGTTGAGCTCCAAAAAGACTTCACGTCAGAGCGGGAATCTTCCTACAACTGAGCACCGACTCAAATGTGTTAAAAAATGGCTATACCCCCGCCTTCGGTTTGATTCAACAAATCTGTTTGAGAGAGAGAGAGAGGGGGGGGGGGGGGGGGGGGGAGAGGCGTCTCAGAGAAAGAGAGAAAGGAGGGAAAGAGGGTCAATATTCTTGAATTTTGAATGTTGCAACATAATTCCGACAAGTCGGGCTAAGAAATTTGTGTGGAACAGTCTTTCTTTTTCTTAGGAAAAGTTTGGAATTTCAAAATTAATTTATTCACAAAGAGTATATGGAGTATATGTGGTGTAGCGGTGGCCACGTTTGAGGTGAGTGACATTCCCGCTTTGGTCCCGTTTTAAAACCCATCCCCACCCTTGCTCCACTCCAATCCCACTTGGATGAAATTTTTCAATCTCATTTTCGTTCCCGATGTTCGTGATATCTGACCATATTTTTAGATAGTTAAAAAAATTGATAACTATTTAAATCTTTAAGACATTAAAAAATTCTCTTATTCCCATATATATAAGAGTAAATATTATTTTTTCCCTTAAACTATCACGTGTTTTGAACGTTAACTCCCATACTTTGATTTATTTCAATTTAGTACCTGAACTTTTCACAAATTGATCAATTAGATCCCTGCCGTCACCTTCCATCCACAATTGAACAAAATGTGCTGATGTGGGGGGCAAATTGATTTTTAATTTGGGGGGTAAATTGATTTTTAAGGTATAGTTTTGGGAGTAAAATGAAATTTTAAATGCCACATCAGCACATTCCGTCCAATTGTAAATGGAAGGTGACGACAGGAGTCTAATTGATTAATTTGTGGAAAGTTCGGTACTAAATTGAAATAAATCGAAGTATGGAGGTCAGTGTGAAAAATGCGTGATAGTTCGGGGGGCAAAATGATATTTCCTCTAATATATAATAGTGAGACTTTTAGAATTATTATCTATTTATATTTAAACAAAATTACAGACTTTTAATATTCATTTCTGATATCCAATTATATATATATACTAATATGTTATTTATTTATATATCTATACTATTATTAAGTGAAGGTCGAAATTGATGTAGTGAAACATTCTTCTCTTCATGCCACGTGGCAACTTTATACATGCTAAAATAAAAAAAATTGTTATACACAGCGTAAGTAAGTTTTGAATCCAGACCTTGAATTTCATTAAGACATATTTATCACTTAAGCAACATACATATTATGATATTAAATTCTTTATTATTATTTTTTATTATTAATTATTGAATTGCACACGCATCGCGTGTGTTGCCCGTAGTATTATTATTATATCGGGTCGGATTTGGACCAGGGGACGCAAATACTCGCCTCCACCCCACCCCATTGTGAGTGGCCAAATATAATCCATTCCCACCCACATAAGTGTCGGGTCTAATAAAATCTGCCCCATTCAGACGGGTATGGGCGGGTCTCTGCGGATCGGATAAAATAGTCATCCCTAATGTGGTGCATATCAAATTGATGAACTACGAATGAAATGAATTTTTGTTTCTGGATACTGAGTAGATAATTTTGAGTTTGTAATATTACTATTTTCCGAGATACAGAGAGAGAGGGTAGGAAAGGAGAAATTATTGGGTGCTCTTGGAATACCAAGTCACATTGACCGATGGTGCTCCAGGCCAATCAAAGTACGCCATACAGACCTTTGCAAGTAGATCTAAGAACTCAGCATCTTATCTCACCATCTTTAATAAACTATTAATTGACGTTCACAGGAATGGTCACAACCTAGGTTTGGGATAGATTTGTTGTGATCCATGCTCGTCTCGTTTTATATCGGGGTTAGGACTAATCGGAGAATGTTGATGGCGTTGCGGGTGTGAGATAGGTGACAGGTTAATTTGATAAGTTCAATAATGAAAATTATATGTACTATTGTATATTGTGGGTAATAATTTATACTTAAAAACAATTATAACATATAAGATAGAAAATAAATTAATAGAAATTAATATTAAGTATAATATTTTAGTGTTTTAATTTTACTATAGTGAAACAACAATTAAATTATATATATTCTACACATATAAATATATTAATAAGTATACTTGGGGTGAGGCCGAATAGAATGGGCCGGGGAAAGAAAAACCCGTCCCCACTCCACTTCCTCAACAGGGCGGAAAAAATCTAAGCGGAGGGGGCCGGAGGATGTGCGTACAGAGCGGAAGAGGAGAACACCCATTGTTGTTGGCTAGGATTTTCCAGCAAGGTTTGTTGCCTGTTAGGCTGTTACCAGATGACTTAGATGTGCACAACTTTGAACCTTGCAAAGCCAAAGATAACAGTGGGCTGTTTGTTCCAGCTTTAACAATTCCAATTGATCATTAACAGGGGAAAGCAAGTGATGAACTGAAACAAACTTTGACATTCTTATGATGTAGTGAAATTGTTGCATTTGGGGGCTACACTCTGAGGTTTATTTAATGACAGTTGAATGGATTTGGAATAGGATGAGATAGGAATAATCATTCCTATTCCGATGTTTGGAAATAACATAGGAATCAATGTAAGAATGGAATTGCCATTCCAATTCCTATGTAATGATGATTGGAATGGAATGGAATGAAATTTGTAATAAATTGGCCAAAATACCCCAATCTTATGATGTGGTGAAATTGTAATGATGATTGGAATGGAATGGAATGAAATTTGCAACAAATTGGCCAAAATACCCCATTCTTATGATGTGGTGAAATTGCTGGGTTTGGAGGCTACACTCTTAGGTTATGTTTGATTGATTATAATGGTTCTAGATGGCAATGGAATGATGGTTAGAATAGATTTGAAATGGAATGAGATATGAATAGTCATTCCTATTCTGGTGTTTGGAAATAACATAGGAATCAATGTAAGAATGGAATTGCCATTCCAATTCCTATGTAATGATGATTGGAATTAAATGAAATTTGTAGTAAATTGGCCAAAATACCCCAATCATGATTTTTTATACATATTTTTTTTTTAAATAAAAATTTTAAAGAAATTTTGGACATAAAGACCTGTATTTTCAAGCTACACAACACATGATTTGCACCTGTTTTGATAAATTATCATTAAGTACCCAAAAAGTAACAAACTTAAACATCACATACCTTATCAAAATTCAAGTAGTAATCACCCAACAATTCAAAATTAATAACATGCACAAAATAGCATCATCCAAGTAAGAAGATCGAATCCATCAAAAAAAAAAATGAAAATAACAAGATCCAACACATTAGCTAGTATCAACTAAGAAATAAACAGGAACATAGCAAAGTAATAATAATGGACATCAGAGATCTCCATTAAGTAAAGCCTTCACAAATTATTCTTTCTCATCATCTTCCAAGGTGAAGAAGCAAGCAGTAACCTCATGATCACGTGCTATAGCAAGCATGGCTCCGTAGCCTTCAACCCTCTATAGATTGGAAAGCTTGCAAAGCTCCTCGTTGATTTTGTCCCTCTTCAAAGCTATATCCAAATCCACACCTAGTGCTCGACTGAATTTATCTGTTGCTTCTTCAATCTTGGTGCCAATAATCATAGGTGCTTCATGAAAGGCATCCGAACTGTCACTACTATTCTTCCTCTTCTTTCCTTTATTACTGTTTCCTTCATCGTTGATGGAAGCATTTGACAATGTATCGATTTCTTCAACACTCAAATTTTGTGTGTCAATGCTCTCATTTCTGCTCCCTTCCTCCAAGACATCATCAGCAGTAACCGCATCTTTTCCCGTAGCACGATCTTTCTCGAAGATGATGCACAACATGTCACAATTTAGGAAACTCCTATTTTTCTAGTGAGCAGCACGCTTGTGGCTCTGCAGTAATATTTAATTTTAATAACAAGACATCACAAAGCATAGATAATTGATTTATACCAAATTTATTCTAGTGTGGTCATGTGAATAAAACATGAATGATAAAACATAATGATTGACCTATCATGGATCACAAAATTTCAATTTAAATTCTTTTAATTTTAGTAAAAATCAAGCAACGAGATCAATCTACCTATGTAAAATAAACTAGTCAATTTACAAGAGCTGAAGTTACACAATTCACTAGCTTAACACTGATGTAAAATAGAAACAATTCTTAGAGAAATTGACTCAATTCACAACAACGATCTTGAACGAATCATGCTATCAAAAAAGTTTAAAATACAAACACAAACATCATTATTAGACAAACAATAATAGCTCCAGCAACAAACACACCAATGATTCTTTACGAAAATTTCTAAATGTTTTTGTATCGCTCTACACACAATGCAGTGTTGCTATACCATTGCACACACTGCTTTTTGTCCCACAAGAGCACACACAAGCCTCATCACATCTGTATATATATAAATACATGAGTATGGATAAACCATCAAGCCTTTTAGACTTCCCAAGAAATCTACCAACCACCCAATAATAATAATATTAAATTCATTTGGTGCATTCCTGAACCCAGCAGACCACCACTTCCAATGAGCACAAATAGTGTGCTAAGCATAGATAATAAAGACCTATCTAGAAACCATTGTGTCCCTCAATAACATGGACAGCTGTATGGCTCCAGTAAAAGAAGCTGAAGTAGTGATCAGGTGAGAAAGGAGAACAAAAGAAAGATGCAGGACAATTATCTAAATGTTTCTTAATCTGTCCTTGATCAGAGTGAATTTAAGAACAGGTCAGATCTTCAAAATCTTTACTCATAACCTCAGGTATGCCTACAGTCCTATCTGGTTATAAATCATTAAATACACCATGCTTTGATTGTTTATAGATTAAATTTTATTGGGTTTGAAAAGAATATACAGAACATGCATGTTAATATGGTTGTTGTGTTGATATGTATAGCTGGCTCTCTTAAAAAATATGCATCTTGTATGAAATTCAAGAACTAGCATTGCTAACAGCAACTTCAACATGAGTTTAACAATCAATGCAAAGGTTGACTTGACATGGATAGAAAGAAACACATTATGATCAATGATAATGACACTATTTAAATCAGGTTCATAGATAACGATGACCTCAATAACTTTGCAATGCTGCAACAAATGACTAGTGAAAATAAATGGAAGGCACCACATATAGGAAGAAAGAAATTAAGAGAATTCTAGGTAATATAATACCTGCACATAGCCATCCCAAACTTGTTTTTCAGCAACCACCATATTTGTGTTGGAATCCCATCCAAATCCACGTCAACCCACTCCGTTAACCATATCAAACACAGTTCCAGTGTCCCTTTTCAATGTCTTGACCCCAGATTCTATGTGTGGCTTAGCCTTAATTCCACACCCCGGCAACTTCTCATGCAACACTCCTTCAAGCACCCCAAGAAGGCCTGACTTGAAATCATTGTCAGCCTTGTGATTTCCTGTATTGACCATGTCAAAAAGAGCATAAACCAATTCTCTATCCTCTTCATCTGTCCACATTCTCTTGTTCTTCCCTGGCCCTTTTTGATCCATATCCATGGCTAAATCTATATGATAACCACCACAACCAACAACCCAATAATGTGACAATAATAAGCAGCCGTAATAAACTAAAGCAATATAATAAATAAAGAAATTATACTCAATAATAATAATCCAGCACAATTATATGGAGTTGAAAGATCAAATTCAAATGACAAGCGAAAGTTTAAAGTTCAAATTCAAATTCAAATTCAAATTTTATATCACATCATTGTGGGTTAAATTGTGTGAGTTTTTTGTGAGCCTCAAACATTTTCCAATAATGATAAAAATAAAAATAAAAAAATAAAAAAGAGAGTTCGACATAGGACAAAAGTTACGCTCCCTTAATTCTCTACACACTACAATAAAAGTTCCAACCAAAAACACTTCATTCTCAAAACCTGTAACTCATTGACCAAATAAGAAGCACATCATGCCTTTCCATTTCTTAAAACCCTTTTATGTTGCATAAAGATTTCAAGTACTAACACCAAATGGGTGGTCCATAAATATAGATAAGCCCAAATCAGACTATTCAGAAACAAACACACCATCAAATATACACACATTTCCATATTATATTTTACTTTGACTGCGGCTCAAAGTGAAATCCAGACCACAAACAAGAAGTTGAATAAATAAGCACAAAAATTTGACAACAAATACAAGAGATCCATGAAAACAGAGTACATATAGCAACTAAACAGCTTCAAATACAAATATTATTAGCAAATCGAACTGTTACTTTTGCTTGTCATTTGCATTTGTTTTCAAAACCATCTAAAACTCAAAACATCTCCAAACATGTTTCAGTAGTAGGGGTATTCTGTACTTTCCGAATCTCTCTCGATGCATGTCATCTTCCTATACCTTTAATTTCATGCTGTTAATGAAATTTTTCTTTGCTGATCAAAAAAAAAAAGAAAGAGAATTGCCTCCATAAATTTCATGAACACCTAATTAAATTGGATTCAAAGCATCAAAACTACCATATAGAAACAGCCCTGATTGAAACCCCCAAAAAAAATGTTTCCAAATGTTAAGGATCCAAAACCAACAGACATTAGCTACAAATCATATAACACCAATTGACAAAAAAAAATAATAAAAAAGTGCTTAACATATGAAAAAGACAACCATCAAAAATTGCATTAATAAAATGTCCCAATGTAAATTAGAAGCAAAGTAAGCCTGAAACATTGTAAAATTGAAAAACAAAATCTCAAATCAACAAATCAGAAAAGAAAACAATTCTATATAAATGAAACTATATTTATGTTCATATATACACATGTAGAGAAAGAGTATGATACCTCAATTTTCTTCAATTTCAACTAGGAACCAAGAATCAGTTAGAAATTAGAAGAAATTAATAAAGAAGGCAAAATAAAAACCCTAGATCTGAACAATAGCTCTTGAATTCAAATCAAATCCTAAATCTAAATTCATCGCATCAAAACTGATCGAAAATCAAACCCGAGATTTACCAGATTGATTATAAGCAATGAGAGAGAGAGAGAGAAGAACAAAAAAAAGAAATCCTGCAAAGAAATCTAATAATCAACCAAGGAATCTTTGTATTTGACTTATGAAAATTAATGGAAAAAAATCGATTTAATGTTTTGTCACTCCCATGCATAGTTGTCAAATCAGAATTCAGATCGTGAGTCAAAAATATACCTACACACTTAGATATTTAATATATCTAATAAATATGAAATATTTAGATTTAAATTAATGAAAATATTGTTTTAAATGATGATCATATGATTTGGGTAAGAATTAACACGAGTTCTCATGTTTACCACTTCACATTTTCCTTTCTAGATACTATTTCTTATCAACCATTCTTAGTAAAGAAAACAAACAAACAAACTTTCAATTTCCAAGTAACAATAACTCAACAATAATGTTTTAACTTTTTACAAGGTTAAAAAACCAAAATCTTCAAACTTTTTCAAAAATCTCATTTGATGCCTTCAAAAGATTCATTTTGTAAATGCAAGTACTTAGATAAAATTGAATATGTACGCCTAGAATATTGTAGAGAGAGAATGTTCATTTTTTTTTCACTTAAGGTTTGAGTATTTGAGAGTAAATAGGGAGGGAGAAAGTCAAAACATGGCATACATAATCCTAAAGACCTTAAAAAGATTGTGTGAACCCTTTTCCAACAATAAAAAATCAAAAAAGAAAGCCAAACATTGATTTTAGCGAATCGAATCGATTCAAGGTTCACGATTCGGTTCACCGATTCACCTACGATCTATTTGCAATTCACACAACCTATTCGTATCGATTACCCACTGAATCAAATCAAATCGTACAATTCAAATCGCGAATCGTACAATTCTAATAGCAGAGCTCCCACGCGGAATTTCTTTTCAAAAGTCTACAATAATTTACTTGATATATGTAATTTAAATGGAAATACAAACTCAACCCTTCATGCAAAGCAAAAATTAAAAACAAACAAAATGAACTCCACTTTCGTAGGTCTATTGATTGCATTTAACATATGCAACAAGCCTTTAAACTCCTAGGTTACCCCTAGTGGATGAGTTATAGTCTTGTGAGGGTTTGCAGTAAATATACCCACAAAATTCAAAAACTAACCTCAATACTTTTCTTTCATTCTCATACAACCAGTTCAAGTGCAAAGCCATGAATCCCGTCACCTTAACAGAAAAACCAATACTAGCAACAAGTAAAGATATCCCACAATATTCAAAATCTGGAGTGTGGGAATAAGTTTAGCCAGCACAAATACAATTTCAATCTCAAAGTAGAACATAACTCAAATTTCTTTTAGAAATATGCTCTAACTCAAATCTCACCGGATAATGCACTCAACAAATAAATCACTCTGAAATAGGTGCAAAATTACCCTCAATATATATATGCTAGCGGAATAATGTAAGTCAAAATCAAAATATCTCGCATAATAGATCTTTGAAAAAGAACGCTAATAAAAAAGAATAAATATAGTCTCTTGAAAGGAATGCCAAATATTGAGAATTTAAAATTACCACACCATCACACTTTCAAATCATGTCCGCATACAAATCATACCACTCCAAAGATCAAATAGGACTTTTATTTGGTTGTAAATAATGTACGGGTCAAGGTAATATAAAATAAAGGGTAAAGGTGAACAAATAAAAATGAATGATAGAGAATTTATTGGGATAAAAATAAATAAACTAGGGCATTAGTGCAAATAATTCACTCATTCCTTCCACAATTTCAACATTCTTTTTTATTTTATATTCATCTTTTTTTGTTTTTTTTTTTTTTTCCTTTCCTTTGAGTTCCTTTTTTTTTTTTTTTTCTTTTTCTCTTTTTCTTTTTTTTTTTTTTTAATTTCCAATTCAAACTTATTTGCCCTTTTCCTTAACATAATAATCTCAACAAATCTCGAAACACATTGGGTATTAGGTTCAACAAAGAAAGGCCAAATAAAGCTCAAAAGGGTGTCTAGTGGTTAATGAAATAAAGAAGAAATATAAAAGGCTCAAAAAAATCAAAGATGGCCTAGAATCATCTCTCAAGAATTGGTATGGTTCTTCCAATGTTCATGATATCAAAGGAGTAAAAGTATGATAATAAATCAATGTATTCTCAGTATTTAACGAAAACAAAGAATAATGAGACTAATCAACAATATAATGTGCTTCCAACAAAAAGAATTAAGAGTAAATGTATAATAACCCTCCAAAGAAATAATGGCATGAGAACTCACAAGGGTTAAAAGTCTCCACTTTTATTCTTCAAGATTTCCAAGTCATATTTACTCATTAACTAAAACTGAATTTATGTGGCTAAAGTGCAGTGCAAATAATTTCCAGAGATGAATATTTGAAATACTTTAACAAAGAGGCTAGTAAAATAAACTTCATCCAATTCTCATGCTAAAGCAACAAAAATATCACAACTAAGTTCAATCACCAAATGCAACAAAGGAAAGAATACCATGAGTATAGACAAATTTTATTTTTAATAAAAAAAAAAAAAAACTTGCAGTCACATAAATTCAAGATTTATTAACCTCCCCTTAACCCCAAACCTAAATTAAACATTGTCCGCAATGTTGACGAGTAAAATCTATGAAGATAAAGGAAAATGAGATGTAAGATATCACCTGAAAGCAAGGTTCTGAAAAGCGGTTGCGGTCGCCGTAACGGTGGCGGTGGTGCGGTTGCGGGGCGTAAAGGCCGTAGCGTAACGGTTGCGGTAACGGAACCGTGAATTTTTTTATTTTTTTTACAATTTAAAAAAAACTTACCGATACGCATATTTTTCTTCCATAATCATATTTATTGGGTTTTAAAATAAATATTGATCAATTTTTGTAAATTTTTAAATATGATTCAATATTTTTCATATTTTTAAATCACTATAAACTGAGTTTTTTACATTTTATTTTAATAATTAATGACTTTATAAGTCATAAATCCATATTATGCTTGTGCCAACAAAAAAATAATTATTGGATTTAGATGTATAAAATTTTTTTTTTAATTATTATACTTGTGAAAGCATATGTAACTTTTAATTTGAATAGTTTTAAAAAATAAATTATACATGCTAATGCAATCATATAAAAATTTAAAAATAAATTATAAATTTTTTTTTTTTTTTTGGCTTGGATCACTTGAATATTCATTCTCTTTTTGGATAACTAGTAAATAAAAATAAAATAAACTAATCAAAAAAAATTGACATGTATAAAAAATTTATTAATATATAATTATAGGTGTTATTTTTCTTGATATTTTACAAAAAAATCAATCACTAAACAATGACAAAAGTAAAAGAATAAATAATAGCCTAAATATATATATATATATATATAAATAGATAATGACCACACTTATTATTATTATTATTATTTTCAAACAATATATAGATAGACGCACACAAACAAAATGGTTGAGTGATAGCAGCTGAATAGAATAGCATAGGTCTTATAGCTTTAACAAATCAATAACATGTTCATCATCTTCTCTCTTTTCTCTCTCTATTTCTTACTCCTCCATCTTCCCTCTTCTCTCTCTATCCCTCTTCCCCCATTTTCAGTTTTTTGTTTTTTTTCGAAAGAAACAGTTCGAAACCGTTACGTAACGGTGCGTAACAGGCCGTTACGGCACCGTTACAACCGCTACGGCTAACACACCTGTGAATCTCAATCACACTGTAAAAGCGGTCGTAACGGGTGGCGGTAACCACCAAAACCATTACGTAACGGCGTATGTAACGGTTGCGGCGCTTTTTAAAACCTTGCCTGAAAGTGTATAGCGATTCCGGTTTGGACCGGACTCATTTGATGCTTTGGATCCAGGTTTCACTGTCTTATATAGTTATCCATGTCTAGTTTCCCCTTATCTCTCTTTGAGTTTGGCTTTTGGGACGTGTTGGTTACATTTGGAATAGGTTGGTAGCTTGTTTTTCAAACTGTTGTTGTCCAGAATTTTGTTCCTTCGCTTGAGCGATACTTCTTGCGCTCAAGCTGTCTTTGTGAATCTCCAGTACTTTTGCAGGTCTGCAAAAATACTGGAAGTCTGTATTCTTCGCTCAAGCAAAGCTTTTTGCACTCGAGCGACGGTCCTTTGTCTGTAAAACTACTGGGAGTTTGTATTCTACGCTCGGGCGAAACTTCTTGCACTCGAGCGGTAAAACTTATTTTGTCTGGACACTCGAGCGACACTACTTTCTCGAGCGACCTGTGCGTATATCTGTTCGTAAACAACCATTTTTTATTCACTTTTTCATTTCTCTCTCTCTAAACATTTAAAACCCTAATTTCTTTCACTCTCTCTCTAAAACTCAACTATTTCCCTTGAATACACCTAGATCCGTTGATCTTTTCACCCCGTGTTCCTTTGTTAAAAAGGTAGAGCTTAGCGAGGGCTTCATTCTAATCGGAGCAAAGTTGATTTTTGGCGTCTTTGAGTTTCTCACACTCTCTCTCTCATCTTCTAAGCTTGAGATAGGGATATCTCTACACTTTTTATGAGTTTTAACTTAGTTATTTGTTATTTCTAAACAATATTGAGATTTTGGAAGATTTGGAACAAATCTAGAGTTTGGGTAAAAATCAAAAGAGGGGTTTTTCAAATGAATCCTTGAAAATGATTTTGACTTGGAAAATAATGTTGAGTTGGGAATGAAGGGTTGATTTTGATATTTGCGATTGATTTTGGAAAGAAAGGGGTTTTGCCCTAAATGCCTTAAATGTTGATTTTATATGAATAATGAGATTGATATTGAAATTATGAAATTGGAATCATGTTGATGAGGATGGTGGAGTTAGATATGTATTATCACTCACCTCTTGAAAATTTGGAGAATTTATCTTTACTGATAATTGTTTATTTGTTTAAAATATCTGTTTTGGGCTATCGGTGGAGGACAGCTATGATTGTCGTAGAAATTGGGTGTGAATTAGGAGAATTGAAACCATTTTCTCATCCATTTTCATTGAGCATTGTGGTATATTTATTTCGTGAAAAACTTTTTTTTTTTTTTTTTTGTTGAGAAAAAGGGTGAATCTGGGGAGGAATTGTTGTTATATCAAATAAGTTGGCCTATGTCTAGGATGAAAGTCTCAAAAACCGCACGTATACATGGGTGCCGATCTCACGAACAGAATATTCATAAAATGGCAATAGTAGTGCTTGTACAACCTACGTTTACATAGGTGCTGGTTTACAGTTTCTTGCGGACGAAATTTCCAAAGTGTGATTCACTGCCTAATTTCTATTGTGAAGCAAATGATTTATGAACTCTGATATCAATTTGGCATTGCATGGTTTTGGAAAGAGATGTAACATGTTTTGGCACGTTATAGCTTTGTTAAGATTCTTACACTGTGTTGGATTACTTCTGCTGTGCTTTGGCTCACCCTATGTGGGAAAAATATTTCAGGTGTTGATGATATGCCTCCGCCAAGGCAATGGCTTGGGAGGACTTGGAGCAAGAGTTTTTGTTGTGTATTTACTGTATTTATTTTTGTACAAGCCAAGGGCTTTAACTGTATTGAACTTAAGTCCACTTTTGTTGTAACCAAGCACTGTCTTGGAAAGTTGTAAGCCTTTAGGGCATTCATTTATCTGTTTTACCTTCGCACCTTACTTCTTGTTGTAACATATGCTATAGATTTAGGGTTAAACTTGTGAATTTATATATGCATATGTCATCCTCTTGTACAAGTAATTGGGATAAATGAACGATAATTACTTCATCTTGTGTTGTTATGTAATTAATATTGTGGATGGTTTATAGCAATTATTTCGGGGCGTTACAAAGCGCAAAGTCTTCAAATCAAGGACAATGCTTGCAAAATTATTAGCTACCAAAAAACAAAAGAAAACATAGAAATAAAATAAAACAAAGTACGACAATTCACATGCATGCTTTTATTCGCTTCTTGTAATTTATAATCGATGGATCCTCCCAATTAAAATAATTTAACTCAACTAATAGTTTTTTCTTCATTTGATCAAACAATTAAGTCAAAATTGTTATCTTAATCACACCATGTAAAGAATTTGTATACCAAGGGAATATGTTCTTAAAGATCACCATCTCCAAACAAATTTTGTGTGTCGAAATTAAAAGATCACCAACAATGAAATCCCACGTATGTTCACCTCTATAGTTTTCAATCTCACCACTTATTCCTTCTCCTTCAATTTGATGACCTTTGAGTCAGTTGTCTCTACCTTCTCTAAATTTTCAAATTTAAAATCAGGTGGAAGAGGTTTTAACTCAGGATCTAGTACGTGGTTACATAATGAAGATGGAAAAATGTCTGCCTTAATATTATCTGATAAGAGTTTCAATTTCAATTTAGGCGGCTACACTGTGGATGGAATTGGTGGTGTTGAAGACAGTGGAAGATGGTTCACTTCAAAAATTTCGCCAAGTTTTGACCTTATACTGAGGGCCTACTAACTTTTGGGGAAAAGGAGCTTTGGGAACAAAATTCCTATAAGGGGATTTAATGTTAAGATGGGAAGTATTTGAGTCCTGAACTTCATGATCAAACAGGGAATTTTGGGTCTCCTCTAGCTGCCTCATGTCCGTCTCCTTTTTTTTTTGGGTGAATAATGTCCGTCTCCTTCACCTCTAAAATTTCCACTTCATTCTCAATCTCTCCTCAAACCTGTGACATTCTTCTTCCTCTCTCTCAAACACTTATGCTGTGTTTGGTTTGAGGATTTAGGAAGGGATTTGGAAAGGAAAAGGGAAAAGGTGTGTGAAACTATGTGAAATATAGGCATGTTTTATTCACATTTCACCAACCTTTTCCATTTCCCTTTCCAAATCCTTCCCCAAATCCTCCAACCAAACACAACATTAATCAACTAAATCTCTCATTTGATTTTCTCTTAGTTCTGCATTACATTGCATGTTTAAGTGATTGGCGTTTCTAAGTTCCGTAATGGTTTGATTGGTGAGTTGGATGAATGCCTTGAGAGTGTCCTCTAAAGATTGATTTTGTTGCTGGGGTGCAGGAGGCTAAAAATTGGATTGAGGACTAGAGAATAAATTGGGATGTAATTGATGAGTGGGTTAAGGAGGATAAGGGTATGTAGGACTCTGAAAACTTGGTAAAAAAATGATTTTGTGATTGGTACGGTTCCCCACCTACATTCATAAAAGGCTGGTTTTGCCCCCACAAGAAATCAGATTGATTTTGCCAACTATGACTATATATCTCTGGAAGTCAGAATAATAACCCATAGAGGGACACATTTGCGTTGTATGCATTAGACTACCACAAAGAACACACATGATTGACAAAATTCATGGTCTTTTAGTTTATTTTCTTAAATTATAACAATAGTAGTAATAATAAGAAGAATAAATAACTAAATAAATGATCAAGTCTAATAAAATAAATAAATAAATAAATTGGATCTGTTTGTGACTTTTCGAGAATTCCAAAACACAGCTTCTGCTATTCTAAGGGAGGCCGAGACTAAATAAAATTAATATATAGAATCAAAGGAATAAAGGGGATGATGAATAAACAGTGCTGCTTAAGCCCTATGAACACGTTCGAAACTCTTTTATGTTCGAAACTCTTCTTTCTTTCTTTTTTTATATTTATTATTACTTAGATATTGCTTATTAACAAATACTGTTCCACTTTTTTTTAAAAAAATTTTTATTCTTATTTTAATAATTGGATCCTAATTATAACTAGTAGAAGGGGCTTTCAATTCGAGTTGAATCAATTTTGTTATATAAATCCCCAGCAACGATGCCAAAAACATTGATGTGTCAATTTTAATTATACTTGCAAGCGCACAAACCGTGCAATAGTATAGTTTAATGAGTGTGAGGTCGAACCTACAGAGACTTATGATTTTTAGAAAACTAATCAATTTCAAAGTTAAATAGACCATAATCTAGTGAACAAATTCTAATTTGATTGAAATTAAATCTAAAAATGCAATAAATATAAATAAATAATTAAATAAACAACGAAATAATTGAATAGACGAATATAATAATCAGCACCAGAACTGAATTCCTTAATTCTCTTCACAATAATTTTAGAAATCAATCACAATTATTATGAAAAATATTATCGTTAAGCTCTTTTAAAATAATTATCTTATGTACATTCTTCCTCGCATAAATGTTCAAAATCAACTCATCCAATGTACCCAATATTTGAATTTAATAAAATAATAATCGAGGTAAAATAATTAATGAATAAATTTCAAATCATGAAAGAAACATGATTAGATTCATATCCAAAATCTAATGAATTAATTATAATGAGACAAGAATGATTAATCAATTAAACCATATAGTTGGAACATGCAATCAGATTATGTATTTAATTATTATGAAACATGAGGTTTCATCTTAAACCTTAGTAAATAATTTAGTTACTAATAATTAAATAAAAATATTAACCATTAAAATAAAACTTACAAGAAACTTGAATGCTAAAACCCTAGCCGTCTTCTTCTTTCTCTCCAAAAGTTCTCCCCAATAATAAAAGTTACATGTATTTATATAGAAGAGAAAACCTAAACCTAATAATAAAAAACTATTATCAAATAAAAAAATACAATGGGACATTTATTCATATATTCTCGTAATGTGAATATTCACATTGTTAATGTGAATGTTTACACTGTAAAGTATGAATGTTCACATAATCAAATTGTTAAGCGTTCAAAAAAATATTTGTAAGAGTAAAATTGTCCATATTTGATGGATCAAATGACTAAATAATAGGACTTATTAGAATACAAAAAAACTTAAAAAAGGATTTCCTAATTAGTCTCCCAAATAGAATTTATAAGAGTAAATTACACTCACCTCTCCTAAGGTTTCTGACAATTACAGGGATCTCCCATGTATTTTCAATAATTACAGAAACTTTCCTTACTTTTTCTGACATTGTCAAGATTCCCCCCTCCTATTAATTTAAGCCAAACGGTATTAATTTGGTTATGCAAATGACCATAATACCCTTTACACTTAATACCCTTGACTTTGTATTTATTTTTTTCCACTATAAGTTTTGAACTTTTACAAGTTTAAAAAAAAAAATTAAAAAAAAAAACCATTAATGAAATTAAGAATATCCATGTTTCTTATTTGAATTAATTTTGAGATTTAATTTAATAAAAATAATTTAAATGAAAGAAACAAAGATGGAGATATAGATTTTAGATGTAATACATTACAAATTATTTGAGTAATTTATTATTTTCAAATAATTTATTTCTTCAAGTAAAATTCTATTTTAATTAGATGAAATGTAAGAAATGGCAAATTTAAATAGTTTATTATTCTAAAATAATTTCTTTATCTTTCATTCCCTATCATCTAATTTTAATTTATTGTAACGTGATTAGATATTTTTTCACTTTTATATTTTTTTAAAAAAAATTTATTATTAAGGTGAGAAATATTGACATTTTTTTTAATGATAATTAAAATTTGAGAAATAATATAGGATTGTGAAAAAATAAAATGATAATTTTTTTTATATATATATTCATGAGTAACATTTGGTAATTTTTACAAGTCAATTTTTTTTATTATAAATATGAAATGTTATTTTGTTTATTTTTCTTTAAAAAAAAATTGAATACACAAATATGTTTACAAAACAAAAGAAAAATTCATGTTTTGTAAGTTGCTATTGTATTGGGTGATGCTAGCTAACATTGATGAAAGAGAAAAAATGATGAAAAAAATTGAGGAAAAAACATAGAGAAGAGAATAATAATCATAATAATAAATTATATGGTGTTGTTATTTGCAACAGTGACACTATGAAAAAATGAATGAGAAAATAAATAGAAAGAAAAATGAAAGAAATAAAATAAAGAAAATGGAAAGAGAGGGCTGTGTTGGGAGAAGCTCTCCAAACACATTTCCACCCATTGTTTTGAGTGTGTTGTTTGTTTAGAGTTTTCAAAAATTAATTCCACACTCACTGTTGAAAACTCTTTTCAAGGCGAAAAAATTTAGGCTAACCGATCGTCCTCTCAGACGTCTGGCCAATTGACCTGAACAGTGCCTTTTTTTTTCTTTTTTTTCTTTTTTTACAATTGGCACCTGTTATTTTTTATATTTTAAATAAAAAAATTCGAAATTTTTTAAAATTTTTTATGAGCTTTGAATAGAATTTTGAGTTGTGTGCTTGGTTATGAGTTGTAAGTTTTCGTATCAAATATCATATGTGACATCAAAAAAATTTCATTCAATTCAAAACTCATTCACATACTCAAATCATAATTTCAAAACTCACAAACTTAAAATACAACTCTATTCTTAAATCATATTTAGAAAACTCTACCAAACACTACCATAATTTCTCCAAATATATATTTTTCATACGGGAAAAAAAAAATCAAATACCTATATGTATTTTTAAATTTTTATTCAAACGCTAATTTCTCAAAATAATTATTTATAAAATTGGTGGTCTTTTTAAAAAATAAAACATCTTTTATACTTTGTTTCATAATTTTCAAATAAATGATTGTATTTAATCTAGTATAAGGTTTAATGGTGATCAATTTATTAGCTCTTTTTTTTTTTTTTTAGATAAGGTAATGTTTGGTTATTCTATTATATATATGCTTGTCTTAACAATTTAAATTTTTTAAAATATTCAACGGAAACTAATAGAAGCAGTAGTGAAGAGATGCAATGCAGTGACGGTGGATGGAAGTGTTAAGGGATGAGATAGGCCTAGATTAACATTGGCTAGTGTTGTAAATAGAGATATGGATCTACTTAATTTGACTAACGAAATGGCCTCTGATAGAGCCGTGTGGAGAAGGAGGATTCATGTAGCCGACCCTATTTGATGGGACTTAAGGTTTGGTTTGGTTAGGTTTTAGTACATGACGTCAACATGATGTCATCATATTCCCCATTTGATGGGACTAAGGTTTGATTTGGTGTGGTTTTAGTACACAACGTCAACATGATGTCATCATATTTGATTAAATAAATTAATAAAAGATTAATGGTGGGACTTAAGGTTGGGTTTGGTGTGGTTTTAGTAGATGACGTCAACATGATGTCATCATATTCTGTTAAATAAATTAATAGAAGATTAATAGTGGGAGAATCTTAATAATAGTTTCAAAAGTAAGGGTGGTTTCTATAATTATTGAAACTACATGAGAGGTTCCTGTAATTGTTAAAAACCTCAGGATGAGTGTAATTTACCCAATTTATAATAATAAAACTAATCTTTGCCGCCGGTGTACGGCACATGAATTTGGTTTTGAGTGAGATGCAATCTAGTGCTTCGCGGGCTTTGGTATAATTGGATAACGCCAAATTTACAAATTTGCTAAAAATGTAAAATTAATGTTGCGAGCAAGGTTTGAAGACACCAATCTACCAACTAGGCTAGACACCTCAATGTGTCATAAATGATCCCATTAACTTTTTAATCTATTTCAACGCAAATTCCAATTTCCATCATTTAAGAGCATTTTTTTTTCCAGTAAACTTCCATAAAACATAAAAATAAACATAAAGAGATAAAATAATATAAAAATAAGTCTAAAAAGTATAAAAGAGTATAAATATGTATTATAATGGACACATCAAGTGATGTTAATATTAGTTGAAATATAGGATTTCATTTTTAAACTAATCATATCTTTAATTTGAGCTCGAAGCAGCTCCACAACCCATTCTTAGGTACCTAAGCATTTCATCTTAGTGATGGTGGAGAAAAATGAAAAGGGATACTAAAGAGCTTTGTCCTTTCTTATTGAGAGAGCTTTGTTCCTCCTTCAAAGAGAGCATCCTTCAAAGAGTTTCAGCTCACAAACACAGTGATGATGTAACGGTGCAGTGGGGTAGGTCAGAGTAGACAATCAGACAAATCTGGACCATTGAATCTCAGCCATTGTTTTTAAATTAACAAATCTGCACTGTCGAAGACAGTTTGTGAGAGATTTTTAAAAGTAGATCTCAACCATTGATTTGTGTGTTAAACAGATCTGGACCATTTGTCAAAAAGTGATCAATGCCAACAATTTTGAGGCAATGGCTCAAGAAACTGAAAATTCAAATCAATTGGTTGTGCATGTGCGTGTGCCAAATGGCAATATGAAGGCAAACCTAGGTGGTCGTCGGGATGGAAATCATGAAGAAGTCAATGAAATGGAGACTGTGGATCACAGAGTGCAGAAAAAAGCAGACTTGGAGAAGACAAATGGCTGTGCTAAAGAGAGTGAAAAGAAGACAACAATGGAGTTGGAGTTGGAGTTTTTTTTTTTTTTTTGATCGGCAAAAAAGAAGCTTTATTGATTGAGAAACATAACGAGAATGAAACATACATCAATAAAGAAAAGGGTGCAAAAAGCATCACAGTGAAACATTTAGATCCCAACTAGGTTGGCACCTAATGCACACCAATCATCTGCTAGCACACACTCGAAGCTCCAAGTTGGTGAGAAACCAACATGCAGCGCGGAACAAAACAAAAACAAAAACAATAGAGCGACAAAACACTCCTCTGCTGGAGCATAAGTCAGAACACCAGAGCACCATGACTACTTCAACACAGCAGACCAGCCTAAGCACCAATGCTTCAGGATTGGAAGCCTTCAGCAGCCTCAGAACTACTCCACACCAGAATCAACCAATAACCAATACTCACCTCCACAGCAGAAACAACCATAGAGACATCCACCACCAAGGACAGCATTCCAGAGAGCTGCAGACCCAGACAGCTGCATACATGACAGTTTGTTTTGTTAGCATCCAACAGATTCAATGATAAAACTGGACAGATTCATCCACCATCCTACAAGCATCTGATGAGCCAATGATAAGCATATTCCTATGAGTCTATGAGTCCATAGCAGATTCAACCATAGCAGTCCATAGCACAAGACAGTCAACCACAAAACAGCGGACAAAACAGATAAGCCTATGAATCCATATCACAAAGCAGAGAAGCCTGTGAGTCCATTCAACCACAAAACAGCAGACCAGCAGATCAGCAATCCATCATCAGACCAGCAGATCCACACAAAACAACAGCAGTCATTGAGACTCCAGCAGTAGCATCATACACTGCAGCAGCTCCAAATTTGATTAAAGCCATCAGACCAGTAGCTGACCTTAACATACTAGAACCTTGTCCAAAACCAAATCCTAAAGCATACTTGAAACCTTTGCCATCAGCCCAGAAATCCAGCATAATCACCCACACCCCCCCAAAGGCAAGGCACCAGCCCACCCACACACAGCAGAGATCAAACCATCAGTGGCTCAGCCCACCCCCAGCCACAACCATCTCAGCAACCATGCTCACAAGACAACAAAGCAGCCATGCTCACCTAAACATATTGGAAGTCACTATGGATTGCATAGCTCAAACTAAAAACCATATAGCAGAACACCAATATTAGCAGAACAATTAGTGCAGTAATACACTTGAAACATGTTGGACAGACCAGCAGCATGGAGCACCTTGATCCACATTGCTAGCCTCACCCACCCCCAAAGGTATTCCTATTGCAGAATCACAGCAGATCAGCAAAAACCCTGCCAAAACTGATCAGCCACACCCAGCAGAGATCATACCAGCAGAGCACACCTGGGGCCATCTCAGCATCAACTGGGCTCAGCCCACCCCCAGCCCCTCTCAGCAACCATGCTCACAAAACAACAAAGCAACCATGCTCACCCTCCAGTTCTGATACAATGCTTGACTTGTGGCAGATTAAAGACCAAGTCATTAATAGCGTACTCCACCTGGATTGGCGACGCTTTGAGCCACATGGCTACTCTCACCTTCACAATTTCACACAAATCCTCCAAATTTGGTTGAGATCCATTAAAAATGCAATCATTTCTATGCTTCCAAGTAGACCAAAGAATAGCCAGAGGTAGAACCATCCAAATTTTCTTTTCCAGCTTTTTCAATCGACAGCCAAGCCACCACGGCAGCAAACCATTCACCGAACCTGGAATTACCCATTGCACACCCCACCATCTTATAATGTTGGACCACACCAGCCATACAAAAGGGCAAAAGAGTAGAATGTGATCTACTGTTTCAGTCTCATTTTGACAAAAAACACAGGCAAGATTAGCACTGCCATCTAAGATCCCAAGCCTATGGAGAAAACTAGAGGTCTTTACCTTGCTGAGCCAAGCCAACCATCCAAAGAATTGCACTTTGGGAGGGGCGAAATTGTTCCAGATTGAGTCCGCCACTGCCTTTACCGGCCCCAGCAGTGATTCACTCCAATTGAAGGCTGAGGCAACACTAAATACCTCAGAACGATCTGCCCTCCATTTTAACTCATCTGGTTTGTTATTACAAAATGCTGGAGCATTGCGAAGCAACTGGAATAATCTTTGAACTTCTTCCTCTTCCCAGGCCAGCAAGGATCTTCTGAAATTCATAATCCACCCACTAACAGCTGACCGTTGCTCAAAGAAACCCTTTACCACACCATTTTTATCAGTAGATAAAGAAAAAAGCCGAGGCCGAGTTGGAGTTGGAGTTGAATACTAATTTCAAATTATGCTGCACGATGTGTAAAGTTGGGACCACCAGCGAAGCGTTGATGACTGCTCATCAAATGGGAAAGGAGTAAATGACTTTGTTGTAGGAAAATAGTGGCAGTGTCATAGCTATAAAAACCATGCCAGAGAAAAATCAGTATATAAATAGAACCAGTGATGCTACCAAGAGATCATTCCTCCTTTCCTTCATCTTCAGCATCATTGGTCCTATTGATATACTAATTTTCTCTGGCATTGTTTTTATAGCTATGACACTGCCACCATTTTCCTGCAACAAAGTCATGCGCTCCTTTCCCATCTAATGAGCAATCATCAACGCTTTGCTAGCGGTCCCAACTTTACACATCATGCACCATAATTTAAAATCAATATTCAACTCCAACTCCATTGTTGTCTTCTTTTCACTCTCTTTAGCACCACCATTTGTCTTCTCCAAGTCTGCTTTTTTCTGCATTCCGTGATCCACAGTCTCCATTTCATTGACTTCTCCATGATTTCCATCTCAACGACCACCTACGTTTGGCTTCACATCGCCATTTGGTACACACAGGCACAACCAATTGATTTGAATTTTCAGTTTCTTGAGCCATCGCCTTTGAATTGATCCCTAGAAATAACCGCTGCCTCTGATCCTCTCCACCCACCTAGGGCTTTTTTTAATCAATTTATGCTCTTTCTAACCATGCTTTGGTCATTTTATAAAGAAGAGATTTGATTCGATGTGGGTATGCACATAGAAAACCATTTAATTCGTCAAGTAGCAAAACAAGCAAAGCGCAGAAGCCCATCGCCTCACGCCTTACAAAAAAGAAATCGCCTCACCTGTGCCTCACGTACGTTGCCTCGCCTCACTATGTTCGAAGTGCAGCCTTGCACCTCTTCGCGCCTTGAGCCTGGCGTGCGCTTTTTAAAACACTGATTCCACAAATTCTAGTTTATGAAATGGTGGACCAAATCATATTGAAAGTAACTCTTTTTCTCCAAATACAAGAGGTTCAAATGTACTAACTTGATTGATCAATAAACATGAACAATATAAAAAGGATTTAAAGCTTAGTCAAGCAGAAACCCTATTTCCCAAACTGTAAAAGGTTCAAAACACAACTACATCCGACAAATGCTTCAATTTGTTGAAAACAATAATAGTTACAACAATAGTAAAGGCTGAAGATCTTATATCCCTGGTATCAAAATCATTATTCAAGGCTTCTTTATCATAGCATTCATCAAACATTACAGATAAACATGCAAATGTATAAGCATAAAATCAGAAAAAACAAGCAGAATTTGTTTTTTTCATACAGTAGTACTAATCTTAACCTCACCTAATTAGCAATAGATCAAAATTATGAAACTCCAAAACTGTAACAAATTGCAAAAATCATTTTAAATAATTGTTAATTCAATATGAATAAAGAAGTTTCACTAACCTAGGCCTTGTTAAGAAACATGCCAGAGCTAGTCCGAACTTTGCTCTCTACACTCTTGCCCGATTCAATGTCAGCCACCATGGACTTCTTTAGCTTATCTTTGGCCTACTCAGAAAATCCAACATCAGATAATGTACTAACTTTAAGTAATTAAGTACATTTTTTCCCCAACCCTCTTTAGTAGCTGAAATAAAGAGGGGAAGAAAATAACAAGAAAAACGATAGAAAATTGTTTTTTTTAAGGTCAAGAATTTTAATTTATTCTATTTTCCTACATTTCCCAGCAACCAAACAGAGGATAAACTTTGTAATTAAATCAATGAACAGAGGTAAAATATAACCAGTTGAACAAGATGATCACACTCTTCATGGATACCTCTGTTCATGGATTTAAATCTAATCACCGATCTTTCTCTGAAAAACAACAAAAACAGATATGATCTATGATCTTCAATAGAGATTTAATGATATATAAGAGAGAGATTTGTGTATATATACGTGTTCTTGTCACCGAATTATCCATGTAACCAATGAGAAGAAGAAAGCACGAGATCAAAGAAGAAAGAGAGGAGACAGAGACAAAAGGGTCTATTTAGCTTCCTCCTGTTAGAATCTGGGGTACTATGAGAAGAACTTGGACAAGACCCAACTGTTGTTGTGCCATCAGCTTTGTAGCTCAAACATGCAGGATGAAGCACACCAATTGGGCTTTGGGGCACAGATGGGACTGAACTACTTGGACCCTTCATGAACCCACTTGCCAATGATGACTCATTGATCAGTTCAACACACTTTATCACTCTTTCTTGCGTAACACAAATAAAAAAAATAAAAAAACTATATGTTAGTTGGAAAAAAAAAATTTGTGGGTAATCAAAACACAAATGATTTGATTAAAAAGGCAAAATCATGATTAATATCACCAACTTTACCTTTTTACATGTTGAATGAGGAGAAATTTCTTTTTCAGTGTCCACTGTTTGAGTTTCTGTTGCAACAGGTATTGTCACTACTGCTGCAACCTAAGAAGGCCTGAACTCTCTGCATTGAATTCCCACACACACTATCATTAATCAAGCTTGAAATGATTGTACATTCTTTATAAAATGTACAACTATTTAAAATTTCATTTTCAACAGTGATTGAGAATTTACCTTTTATTATGCTCAATATGAGTTGGCTTGATCTAAAAATTGAAGATCTTGGCAAAACTTTATCAGCATTGATCTTTCTAAGGAAATTGTCTATGAAAGAGAATGGGGGACTGCTTGCATACTCCACTTCAATGTGCTCAAGACAGAATTCTGTATGGTTCTAGCTTCAAACACTACTTTAGACTCACCCACCCGTTACATTTCTCATTATCTAGGAAGCACGGATACGGGTAATGGAGTGCAGTATTGGAATGCCAGTCATTATGTATTCACCAATCTGCGGCCAGTTTTGGATCATATCAATGTATTGTAAGTTTAAGAGCTCATACCATGCGTGGAGATCACCCACACCAATGCTCATGCTTGAGTCTATGTAACATAGATGATTCCTTGTGCTATAGAGGTGTGTGTAAGATGAGTTCATCCTGCGGAGTTTATGGTGTTAAGTTTGGTTCTTATGGACAATGGGTTGGAGATACCAATGGAGGTTAATGTATTGTTTGATGATCATGGTTTATGATCTTAGAAGAGTGTGTATATGTGTTTGTTTGTTTCAAATTGGACGGTAGGTATGTCCGAATTTTTGTTATGCATCCACTGTTTTAGGTTAATGCACAAGGCAATGATGATCTGAGATCCTTCAATCTTACTGATGAGTGACTTGCCTTAGTGTTATTTAAACTGTTAATATTATAAAGTCCACTAGCATTGCAATTTATTCTTGTTCCAATTTTGCTATATGTGATGGAAATATTGCTCTTATGTGTAGTAAATAAATTGAAGCTAGTCAGTATCGGACAAATTTTGTGTCATATTTCTGTAGGTCGAGAAATTGTTTATTCTATATATATGTTTGGACTGTTGATTTACTTATCCCAAAAAAAGGTTTAGATTGTTGTTTTGAAGTATGTTCTTATGTCAAATTCAATTTAGTCATCTCCACCATGTCAAATATTAAAACTCCTCTTCTGTGTCCCCTTTTTTATTTTTGTCATTAGGCCCTTTTTTGTTACAAAAATTATTGTGCCCCCCATCCTAGTTGGATAGACAACAGATGTAATACAAGGTATGCAGTTTCAGACCTAGTTTGTAATTGTTGGTTTTGTACTTGAAATATTTTCTTCTTATGATGAGATTTTTTTTTATTTTTATGATTTTACGCTTTCATTGTGCAGATTCATCAAACGTTTTGGACTCTAGTGATTCAATGAACTGAAATATCTGGACTAGTGATTTTGTATGAAGTTCCTGATGCTCATGTAGATGATGCTTTAATTATTGTTTACCTAATGACTAGAATCTACATTCTCCATACTTTCCTATCTATTTAAGTACTTGATTTTTTTGGATGTTTCCTGAACAATGTGGTATTTTTGTGTCAATATTTATGTTTCTAAAGAACTATTTGGGGAGAACATCCTCAGAACATCAGTTGTGTGGATTTTTGGACATATTAATTTTTCTACAGCTGCTTTATAATGGAATTATGTTCAGAATTGAAGTTGATAGTATTGTTTGTTTATGTGGTGCTTTGTTGTACTGTTATTGCATAATCATCTTCAACGTCTTTCGTAGCCTTATTTTAGCCACGGTGTGAATCCATCCTATACCAGTCAGTATTGCAGGTGGCCCTCTTTCCCCCCCCCCCCCCTTTTACATGAAGGTAACATTTCTCAAGATTTTTTTTTGGTTTATTTTGCTTTTCGTTCTTTATTGTTCACCTCCCTAGGGCGGGGTGTAAGGTTCAAAAATTTCCTATATATTTGATGATGGATGGTTCAAGACATGCTTAACTTTAAGGGATGCGAAGTTTTGAAAGCAAAACACATGAATGAATTGGGAGTGTTTCCAAATTAAGTATTTGCATTTTTATTATTAGCTTGATTTCCATCCCCCTTTCATACTAAAATTACCTACAATGTATAGTTTCTCCAACTAATTAGTGAGTATTATTGTCTCAAATCAGATTTTGAACCCCTCTCAATTTTGTATTGAGAACAGAGAGCTTTATTATAATAATTTTGGCCACACACCTCGCAAATGAAAAATAATTGAATAAAAGAATTGCAATTTGTGATTTTATGGCAATAACTCTTAATTAAATTTGTAATTTTCACATACATAAATGTCATCTATTTATCTAATTATTTATTCAAATATCAGCTATTTGTACACATGATACCTATCTATTTACAAATTTGTCCAATATCACTTAAACTTTGTTCTCTGTCTTTTGGTGTCAACCCTCTCATGTTCTTGGTGTCGACCCTTTGCCGTTGAATGACTTAAACTTTGTTCTCAGTCTTTTGGTGTTGACCCTGTCATGTTCTTGGTGTCGACCCTTTGCTGCTGAATAGCCAAAGCTTTGCTCACTGTTTTTTGGTGTCGACCCTATCACAGCTTAGTGTCAACCCTTTGACTTGTTTTAACCAAGACTAACATTTGCACAAGTATACATATTCTTTTGTTTTGAGGTACCAATACTTGTGAGAATATAATAATTTAGAAGCATACATCTTTGAAGAGCAAAGATATGGGAATATTTTGAAAATTTTGAACAATAAAATAAGCTCAAGATATTTGTCTTAATTAAAATGTAAATAACTTTGGGGCTAACACTTTTCAACGCACGCAACAGGCAACTATTAATTTGTTGAAGATGAACCTCACCTTAATTAATAGAGGTGATTCTGCTGAAGGAAACCAAAAAAAAAAAAAAAACAACAACAACAACAGAGACCCATTCTCCATCAATCTCTTATTCTCTATTCTATCAATCTCTTATCCTCTATTCATTCTGAAGAGTTCTCCATCTGGTTTTTGAGTTACAGTTTGAGAGATAAAATGAAATTCCAAATGAAATTTAAAGTCGCATCAACAAATTTTGTCTTATTTGAGATAGTAATTGACACCAAATGTGAAATTGATTCAAAATTCAATAGTTTAAATATAAAATTAATATAATAAAAAATATAAGGGTTAAATTGATTTTTAAATGAGAGCTTTGATGACAAAATGACATTTTTTTAAAGGTTTTTGATAGGTACCAACAAGTTGTCTAAAGACACCATTTCAAATAACCCGGTGTGGAAATTTGTATTTTAAAAGTTTGGTTTAGTAAATAAGGTCTTGATTCCATGAGACTTTCTGCATGCAACAACTCAAAAATATATATTGCAACAATTTATTTTATTTTATTTATTGCTAACATAAAAGCCAAGCGAAAATCCCAATTCAAAACCCCAACAATTCCCACTACCTACATAAATGAAATACAATGTATTAATTGAAAGAAAAAAGTTTCAATCGCATCCTTACAACCTTAGAACCAAATAAACATACAAACAATGTCATGAGTTGTGTCAATCAATAAATCTAACTTAAAATAGTCTTAATACAAATATATATATACATTAAAAGGAAGATTCAAAAATCTGAACATTTTACATTCATCAGTAGTATCTAAACATATTCAATACGTTAACAATAATTATCTTTAAAAAAAAAAAAGAGCAACTAATAACAAAACTATTGAATCAAATAAAATTCCTACAACTTTTCAGAATTGTCCACCAACATGAAATCGTCCATTAACCATATTTAAAATTACTTGCACTTCCTCCCTGTTGGGTTGTTCCAACAACATTGGTGCATCCGGGTAAATTGGTTGAGGGATGCCATTATAGCCAAACTCATTAATGAGTGTGACTACGGATTCTACATCATTTGCTCTCATTATCGGAAGACAATGCTCACTAGCTAAATGAGCACCGGCTGAAACAAATGCCCTATTGCTTCTAATTAGCAACTCCTTCGTTGTTGCAGTTCATCAAGTGCATGCAAAAATTGTAGAAGAAGATCATGTGCAGCAATTAACTCGTTCTTTGATTGCTGATCTTCCTCAATATGTGACCTAAATATTGCAACTTTGTGAGCATTTGCTGCATTTTTGATATCTAACCATGGAGATGCATTTGGGAACAACATTATATCCATTGGGTAGATTGGCGTTCCTATCCAACCAAACTCGTCTATCAACCTAGCAATGTATTGTACATGAATTTCTGTGACGACCGGAATTTTTGGCTTTTGAACGAGCAGCCTACCCAAGTTATGGACCGACCTTGCCGCACGTCTTAAATGTGCTTTTGAATCTAACCAAAAACCATGAATTTGTCCAAATTCTATTAGTCGCAAATATCCATTCATTTGTTGTTGAAATTCCATTTACTGTCAACAAGAAAGCAACAGTCAATACAAAATTAACAATATTAAACCAAATAATTATTTGTTACTAAATATTAACATTTCACTACACATTTGAGAAGAGAGTGTCAAAAAAGTATTACCTTCACAAATAAACTAAAATTACATTTGATTTCTTAAAAATAAATAAATAATAATAATTCTATATGAGGTGAATTTACCATTCCAGTTAAAATGAAAAACAAATATTCATAATTCTGCAATTTCATCAAAAGAAAAGTTTGTTTCATCGTTTGGGCACCACCTTCATCAAGCATATGCTTTCCCCCTAGAAAATGAATCCCCCAACAAAATGACAAGAAATGTAAAGAGAACCAGTAAAAAGATTGCAACGAGACCAACTTTTTAAATTTTTTTTACTAACAATGTCTTGCTATCAATTAGAAGCAAACAAATAAATTGGCACATCCGCCAGTGCCCTTGCTATCAATTAAAAACAAACAAGTAAATTGGCACACCCGTCAGTGCCCTGCTATTAATTAAAAACAAACAAATTAATTGACACACCCGCTAGCTAGTGCCCAGCTATCAATTAAAAGCAAGCAAATACATTAGCACACCCGCCAGTGCCACGGCTAGGGGTAGGGAGTTTTATCTTTTACTTGTACCTAAGTATGATGAAATTGAGGACTTGCAACAAAAGAAAACATAACATGAACATGGAATAAGACAATGCTTAACGAAATTTAAGATTATAGGGAGAACGGGAAGAGTCTTATGTGCTAGATGTTGTTGTAGCACTTGTGTCCTTTAAACTATTGGAGAGTGTATCTAATTCTTTTATTTTCATTTTGGTAGTCTTTGGAGTTGTTGTATCTTGGTTTTGGAGGAATACAATTCGATTTAGACATGTTGAAATTGTTCGTTCGCACTTGCTTTCGTTGAAAACTTCTTTGGAAACTTAGAAATTTTGTTCTGGTATCGACACTAGTCTTCTTGAGGGTCGACACCACCTTGCTGCCTTACTCTTAGTGTCCCTGCTGGTTTATGTATAGGGTCGACACCACAGGCACCAGGGTCGACCCTCGTCTAATGCTATCTTCTGGGTGTTGCTACTGAAATATAGGGTCGATACCACTGGTTCCTAGGGTCAACCCTTGTCTGCTGCACACATTAGTGTCTCAGCTTTTCTTCTTGAGGGTCGACCCCAGTGAGTTATTTTTAGAAATTTTGGTTCGGTTTTGGGGCCAACTTTTTGGGGGTTTGACTTATTCTTTTCTTTGACTTTAGGGCTATTATTCTAACACTATAAATAGACCTCAATCACACTTTTCTCATTCACTTTTTCTTCTCTCTCTCCTCTCTTTAAACCATGAATCTCTCTCTCCCTCTTAGAAACTCAACTTTTCCTACACAGATCTCTAGATCTACTTGGTTAGAGACATCTTTTCACCTTGGTCCTTTGAGAAAGATTGTAGATCTCGTCAAAGGCTTTCTTTTTATCCAAGAGTTTTGTTGTTTCATCGACTTTGAGTTTTTTTCCGAGTTCTCCTCTTTGCTTCAAAGGAAGGGTCTATTTCTTAAACTCAATGAGTTCAGTAGCATATTTGTGACGTATTTTGTTATTTATATTTGGTAGTCATTTGGTTGATTTTGAAATGTTATTTTGGGCTTGAGGGTTTGTACAAATTGGGGGTTGTTTTGATTATGATTTTGCTATTAAATCTATTTTTGGTAAACAAACTTGCATTTGATTTTCTAAAAGAGAAAAACCCCAATTTGTAAGAAAACCCTAAATGCTATTGTTTTGGGAGTTAGAATTATTTTTGGTAAGTGGTTTGGTTGGAAAGAGATAGAAAGAGAATGATTGTTGGATTTTGAAACAATGGGTGTTATTACTCTTTTGGAAAAATATATCTGTATAGTTATCTTTTAACTATCGCATTAGAGATAACTGTTTTGGCTATCGGTGAAGGTTAACATTGCCTTGTGTTAGAAATTGCTTGTGGATTAGGCAAATTCAAATCATTCATATCATGGAGCACAGTGTTTTTAAAGGCTCAAGGCGCACTAAGGCGTTGAAGGTCTCTCGGGGCCTAGGCGCAAGGCGAGGCGCGGGCTTTATTGAAGTAAGGCACACAGTCTTAGTAAAAAATAGAAAAATTAACATAGACTAATCATTCATAGTACTAAGACAATTTTTAGAATGTAATGTAATGTAATGTGTCAATTTAGAAAATAATGTAATGTAATGTAATGTGTCAATTTAGAAAATAATGTAATGTAAAAAAAACAAAACAGACAAGTCTTATTTTGTATTAATGTAATGTATTAATTAAGTGTGTTAAATTATTAATGTAATGTAATGTAATTATTTAAGTCTTATTTTTGAATGTAACATAATTAATGTAATGTATTAATTAATTATTTGAAAAAAATTTAGTGTATTTTTTTAGTTATCAATCATATAGATAAGTCTTATTTTGTATTTCTTTTTTTTTTTTTTTTTTTTTTTTTTTTTTTTGTAACAGAGATCAAATGCATAAATTATAATTGAAGAAAGAAAAAAAAAAAAACAGATAAGTCTTATTGTGTATTAATGTATGTATTAATTAAGTGTATTAAATTATTAATGTAATGTAATTTTAAGTCTTATTTTTGAATGTAACATAATTAATGTATGTATTAATTAATTATTTGAAAAAGAATTTAATTGAGCCAATCTATTTTGATGGGTCACAGAGCACTAAAGAAGAAGAGAGAGGAAGAGTCGAAGGCAAACAGAGCACTGAAGAAGTCGAAGCCCCAAAAAAAAAAAAAAAACTGAAAGTCGAAGCAAACTCTAAGTCGAAGACGAAGAAGGAGGAGAAGGGGAGAGAGAGTCGAAGTCGAACCTGCGAAGTTGAAGTCGAACCTGCGAAGCCGAAGTCGAAGTCCACTGTCGCAGTCGCAGTCGAAGTCCAGCTCCAGCAGCCCAGTCGAAGTCGAAGTCGATTGCGAGGCCAAAGAGGAAGAGACGACTTCGATTAGGGTTCATCTGAGTCGTATTTGGCTCATATGGTACATGAGTTGTAATCCTCTGTGATTACGAGCCATTCGAAAGGTTCATCTGAGTCGTTAGATCAGATCTACATCTTAAACAATCAGTCGCGCCTAGGCGAGAGCCTTGCGCCTCTCTCGCCTAGCTCAAGTCGCGGCTAAGGCGCTCGCCTGGCTCAAGTCGCCTCGCCTGGGACCTGTTAAGGCGCAAAGGGTGCGCCTCGACTCGCCTTGCGCCTAGGCGCCCTTTTCACAACACTGATGGAGCATGTAATGGATTTTGGAAATTGAAATTGTATATTTTGGAAAGAAGTTTTGGAAATTCTCACATTATGTTTTGAAACATTTGCATTGTTTTGGAAAAAAAATATTTTGAGTTACATGTATTGTACTATTGAAAAGGGTAAATAAAATGGTGAATCTGGAAAATAAGTATTGTCTCGTTGAAATAAGTTGGCCTGAGTGTCCATGGTGAAAGTCCTAAAACCCGCGCGTATACATGAGTGCCGATCCCGCGGACAAAATTTCTGTGAAATGGCAATAATAGTGCTTGTATAGCCTACGTTTACATGGGTGCTGGTTTACAGTTTCCTATGGACAAAATTTCTTGAAAGGTT
The DNA here is from genome assembly GCA_030407325.1 of Camellia japonica. Taxonomy (NCBI): domain Eukaryota; kingdom Viridiplantae; phylum Streptophyta; class Magnoliopsida; order Ericales; family Theaceae; genus Camellia; species Camellia japonica. Next base: position 71,795,953 of record JAPPVO010000013.1, on the reverse strand, counting down.
GTATTTGTTTTGGAGATTTACCCATTTTATTTACTATTATGTTGGTTTTGGAACAGGACATTTGAAAATGTTTTGAGCAATGTATTTGTTTTTTGTTCTGCGATGTAGTCGCATTTGACTTAGCAATGTTTTTGCTGGTTGATATTGAGATACCTGAATTGGTTTGGAAAATGATTTTATATCAAATAGATGATTTGAACTCGGAAAACGATTTGATTAAACGTAAGGTTTTGGTAATTGGAAAGATAGGATTTTGTTGAGAAATCAAATGGATTTGAAAATGCATTTGGGCATATTGTATATATGTATTGCATCATGATCATTTATGCTAGTGGAACATGTTTAGTTTTTGAAATATTCTCTACTGGGCTTTATGCTCACCCTACGTCGCTGAAAATGTTTTTCAGGTGTACATGTGTGGATGTGGACTGTAACGTGAAGTTGTGTTCGGAACCGTGTAGGGTGGTTCAGTTATTTGTAAGCCATGGGCCATTTATGTTATTCATTGGTTGTGTGCCATTCTTGTAAAGGTTACACCCTTGTGTCTAATGTAAGCCTCAAGGCGTTCAATTTAATTTATAACATTTGTGTATGTTTTTAGTTACAGAACATTCATTCGACTTAAATGTTGTATTTAGAAATGTATAAAACTGGTAACACATATAATTATATTCATTTGCATGAGTTGTTATTTATTGTTCATTGGTGGATGGTTTATTCAGTGAGCCGGACCATGTAAATCCGGGTGTGACAGTTGTCTTTTCATCTTAAAATATTACATTGAGATATTCCTTATAGCTTTAACCAACAAGCCACAAAAACCTTAATAGGACAATAGCATCCACCTAGTTAATGGTTCTTATTTAATATCTTTGTTTCAATTAGCAAACATCAAAGAGTACCAAATTTGATTCTTTACATCCTTATACCCAATACAGACCACAGACAACAAAAGAATCCACCTAAATTTTAATTTAATTATTATTCTCTAATTTTTACCAAATTGACCCAAAAAAAATCATTCATAATTGAACAACATATAGCGCGCACACCCTAAGAACCTAAATTTCAGGCAAGACAACATCAAATCCCCAAAAGAGCAAAATTACATATATATATATATAGTAATTAAAACAAGTAGATATCAAACTCAACAAAAAAAAAAAACATATAAAATTCTCACTTCAAAATATTTGGCCTAATGGTTGAGCCACCTATGCAATCAACCAAAGAAAATCAATAAATACATACCCCAAGATCAATTCAAGGGGGTTCCATCAACAAAAACATAACAAACAGCCAAAGTTGAGCAAAATGAAAGAAAATGGCTTTGATTAAAAGTTGTTGAGTTTTATTTTTGTTTTATAAAATAAAAGGGTTTTTTCCATAATCCTATAATATGAAACTCCAATTTTCAACCTAAATCCAGTTTTACTTAAATTGATCGAGAGACTAAACAAGCTACAATATGAGCATTATGAATCCACTAATTCAAGAGAATGTTATACATCAACAGAATAAATCACAATTGCCAAATAACACCAAATGAATCCCAAACCGTAGTTTCGCTTCTGCACAGAATTGAGCCAAACCCAAAACCCAAGCCCTAAAAGCCTAGTTTCGATGTCAGGGATTACCTGAGAGGGCGAGATTCGATCTTTTTCCTTGGTCGGTGATGAGAGAAAACCCCCTCCGGCGGCGTCGGTTTGAGAGAGAGAGAGAGACACGTGAGCAGTGAGAGGGAGGAGTTGGCTTTCGATGCGCGGTGGTGTGGACTCCGGCGTTGAGCTCCGAAAGACTTTACTTCAGAGCGGGAATCTTCCTACAAGTGAGCACCAACTCAAATGTGTTAAAAAATGGCTATACCCCCGCCTTCAGTTTGATTCACCGAATCTGTGAGAGAGGGAGGGAGAGAGAGGGAGAGAGGCGTCTCAGAGAAAGAGATAAAGGAGGGAAAGAGGGTCAATTTTCTTGAATTTTGAATGCTGCGACGTAATTCGGATAAGTCGGGCTAAGAAATTTGTTGTGAACAAATCTTTTCTTGGAAATGTTTGGATCAATTAATTTATTCACATAGAGTATATGGAGTATATGTGGTTAGGGTGGCAACGTTTGAGGTGATGACAGCTCGCCCTTGCCCCGTTTTAAAATCCCATCCCTACTTTGCTCCCACTCAATCTACTATGGATGGATTTTTCAATTTCATTTTCGCTCTCGCAGATATTCACAATATCTATCACATTTTAAATAATTAAAAAAATTGGTAACTATTTAAATTTTTAACACACAAAAATTCTCTTGTTCCCATATATATAAGAGTAAATATCATTTTCTTCCTTAAACTATCATGCGTTTTTCACGTTGACCCCCATACTTTGATTTATTTCAATTTAGTACCTGAACTTTTCACAAATTGATCAGTTAGACCCCTGCCGTCACCTTTTGTTCACAATTGGACGGAATGTGTTGATGTGAGGGGCAAATTGGTTTTTAAAGTATAGTTTGAGGGGCAAATTGATTTTTAAGGTATAGTTTGGGGGTAAAATGAAATTTTAAATGCCACATCAGCACATTTCGTCCAATTGTAGACGCAAGGTGACGATAGGGGTCTAATTGATCAATTTGTGAAAAGTTTGGTACTAAATTGAAATAAATCGAAGTATGAGGTCAATGTGAAAAACGCGTGATAGTTTGGGGGGGCAAAATGATATTTTCTCTATATATATACAGTGAGACTTTTAGAATTATTATCTATTTATATTTAAACGAAATTACAGACTTTTAATATTCATTTCTTATATCTAATTATATATATACACTAATATGTTATTTATTTATATATCTATACTATTATTAAGTGAAGGTCGAAATTAACTTAGTGAAACATTCTTCTCCTCATACCACGTGGCAACATTATATATGCTAAAATAAAAAAATTGTTATACACAGCGTAAATAAGTTTTGAATCCAAGACTTGAGTTTCATTAAGAACATATTTATCACTTAAGCAACATACATATTTATGATATTAAATTTTTTATTATTTATTTTTATTATTAATTATTTGAATTGCACACGCATCGCATGTGTCGCCCGCTAGTATTATTAATTATATCGGATCGGATTTGGACCGGGGGACGCAATACCCGCCTTCCCCCACCCCATTGTTAGTAGCCAAAATATAATCCATCCCGCCCCACATAAGTGTTGGGTTGGTAAAATCCGAGATACAGAGAGAGGGAGGGTAGGAAAGGATAAATTATTGGGTGTTTTGGAACACCAAGTCACCATTGACTGATGGTGCTCCAGGCCAATCAAAGTGCACACCATACAATACCTTTGCCAATAGATCTAAGAACTCAGTATCTTATCTCACCATCTTTAATAAACTATTAATTGGCATTCACAGGAATGGTCACAACCTAGGTTTGGGATAGATTTGTTGTGATCCACGCTCGTCTCGTTTTATATCGGGGTTAGGACTAATCGGAGAATGTCGATGGCGTAGCGGGTGTGAGACAGGTGACGGGTTAATTTGATAAGTTCAATAATGAAAATATTAATAAAAATTATATGTACTATTGTATATTGTGGATAATAATTTATACTTAAAAACAATTATAACATATAAGATAGAAAATAAATTAATAGAAATTAATATTAAGTATAATATTTTAGTGTTTTAATTTTACTGTAGTGAAACAAAAATTAAATTATATATATTCTACACATATAAATATATTTAATAAGTATACTTGGGGTGAGGCCGAATAGAATGGGCCGGGGAAAGAAAAACCCATCCCCACGCCACTTCCTCAACGGCTGAAAAAATCTGAGTGGAGAGGGGCGGAGGATGCGAGTACAGAGCGGAAGAGGAGAACACCCATTGTTGTTGGCTAGGATTTTCCAGCAAGGTTTGTTGCCTGTTAGGCTGTTACCAGATGACGTGGATGTGCACAACTTTGTACCTTGCAAAACGCAAAGATAATAGTGGGCAGTTTGTTCCAGCTTTAACAATTCCAATTGATTATTAACAGGGGACAGCAAGTGATGAACTGAAACAAAGTTTCACATTCTTATGATGTAGTGAAATTGTTGCGTTTGGGGGCTACACTCTGAGGTTATATTTGGTTGATTAGAATGGTGCTAGATGGGAATGGAATGACGGTTGGAATGGATTTGGAATAGGATGAGATAGGAATAATCATTCCTATTCCGATGTTTGGAAATAACATAGGAATCAATGTAAGAATGGAATTGCCATTCCAATTCCTATGTAATGATGATTGGAATGAAATTTGTAATAAATTGGCCAAAGTACCCCAATCTTATGATGTGGTGAAATTGCAATGATGATTGGAATGGAATGGAATGAAATTTGCAATAAATTGGCCAAAATACGCCATTCTTACGATGTGGTAAAATTGCTGGGTTTGGAGGCTACACTCTTAGGGCATGTGTTGATTGGGTAGATTGGAGCATGGGATTGAGATTATTAATCCGTGAGCCCAATTATCTTATGTTTGTTTTAACATTTTAGTTTAGGATTATTAATCCAATGGATTAGTAATCTAACAAATTTGTAGAATTATTATTAATCCAATAGATATTAATCCAATTGGATAGTAAATATCACACTAATTTAATAAGATTATTAATACTTCACTATTAGTTTTGTGAATCAAACATGACCTTAGGTGATGTTTGATTGATTAGAATGGTTCTAGATGGCAATGGAATGATGGTTAGAGTAGAATTGAAATGGAATGAGATATGAATAGTCATTCCTATTCTGGTGTTTGGAAATAACATAGGAACCAATGTAAGACTGGAATACCATTCCAATTCCTATGTAATGATGATTGGAATGAAATGAAATTTGTAGTAAATTGGCCAAAATACCCCAATCATGATTTTTTATACATATTTTTAAAAAAAAATAAAAAAAAATAAGAAATTTTGGACATAAAGACCTGTATTTTCAAGCTACACAACACATGATTTGCACCTGTTTAGATAAATTATCATTAAGTACCCAAAAAGTAACAAACTTAAGCATCACATACATTATAAAAATTCAAGTAGTAATCACCCAACAATTCAAAATTAATAACATGCACAAAATAGCATCATCCAAGTAAGAAGATCGAATCCATCAAAAAAAGAAAAAGAAAAAAGTAACAAGATCCAACACATTAGCTAGTATCAACTAAGAAATAAACAGGAATATAGCAAAGTAATAATAATGGACACAGAGATCTCCTCACAAATTATTCTTTCTCATCATCTTCCAAGGTGAAGAAGCAAGCAGTAACCTCATGATCACATGCTATAGCAAGCATGGCTCCGCAGCGCTCAACCCTCTATAGATTGGAAAGCTTGCAAAGCTCCTCGTTGATTTTGTCCCTCTTCAAAGCTATATCCAAATCCACACCTAGTGCTCGACTGAATTTATCTGTTGCTTCTTCAATCTTGGTGCCAATAATCATAGCTGCTTCACGAAAGGCATCCAAACTGTCACTACTATTGTTCCTCTTCTTTCCTTTATTACTGTTTCCTTCATCTTTGAAGGAAGCATTTGACAATGTATCGATTTCTTCAACACTCAAATTTTGTGTGTCAATGCTCTCATTTCTGCTCACTTCCTCCAAGACATCATCAGCAGTAACCGCATCTTTTCCCGTAGCACGATCTTTCTCGAAGATGATGCACAACATGTCACAATGTGGGAAACTCCTATTTTTCCAGTGAGCAGCACGCTTGTGGCTCTGCAGCAATATTTAATTTTAATAACAAGACATCACAAAGCATAGATAATTGATTTATACTAAATTTATTCTAGTGTGGTCATGTGAATAAAACATGAATGATAAAACATAACAATTGACCTATCATGGATCACAAAATTTTAATTTAAATTCTTTTAATTTTAGTAAAAATCAAGCAACGAGATCAATCTACCTATGTAAAATAAACTAGTCAATTTACAGGAGCTGAAGTTAAACAATTCCCTAGCTTAACACTGATGTAAAATAGAAACAATTCTTAGAGAATTTGACTCAATTCACAACAACGATCTTGAACGAATCATGCTATCAAAAAAGTTCAAAATACAAACACAAACATCATTATTAGACAAACAATAATAGGTCCAGCAATAAACACACCAATGATTCTTTACAAAAATTTCTAAATAATAATAGGTCCATCATTATTAGACAAACAATAATAGGTCCAGCTATGATGCTGCCACCATTTTCCTGCAACAAAGTCATGCGCTCCTTTCCCATCTGATGAGCAGTCATCAACGCTTTACTAGCAGTCCCAACTTTACACATCATGCACCGGATTTAAAATCAGTATTCAACTCCAACTCCATTGTTGTCTTCTTTTCACTCTCTTCAGCACCACCATTTGTTTTCTCCAAGTCTGCTTTTTTCTGCACTTCATGATCCACAGTCTCCATTTCATTGACTTCTCCATGATTTCCATCTCAACGACCACCAACGTTTGGCTTCATATCGCCATTTGGTACACACAGGCACAACCAATTGATTTGAATTTTCAGTTTCCTGAGCCATTGCCTCTGAATTGATGCCTAGAAATAACCACTGCCTCGGATCTTCTCCACCCACCTAGGGTTTTTTTTAATCAATTTATGCTCTTTCTAACCACGTTTTGGTGATTTTATAATGAAGAGATTTGATTCGATGTGGGCATGCACACAGAAAACCATTTAATCCGTCGGAGTAACAAAACAAGTACAGCGCAGAAGCCCATCACCTTGCGCCTTGCAAAAAAGCAGTTGCCTCGCGTTCGTTGCCTCACCTTGCTATGTTTGAAGTGCAGCCTTGCGCCTCTTCACGCCTTGAGCTTGGCGTGCGCCTTTTAAAACACTGATTCCACAAATTCTATTTTATGAAATGGTGGACCAAATCATATTGAAAGTGACTCTTTTTCTCCAAATACAAGAGGTTCAAATGTACTAACTTGATTGATCAATAAACATGAACAATATAAAAAGGATTTCAAGCTTAGCAGAAACCCTATTTCCCAAACTGCAAAAGGTTCAAAACATAACTACATCCTACAAATGCTTCAATTTGTTGAAAACAACAATAGTTAAAACAATAGTAAAGGCTGAAGATCTTATATCACTGGTATCAAAAACATTATTCAAGGCTTCTTTATCATAGCATGCATCAAACATTACAGATAAACATGCAAATGTATAAGCATAAAATCAGAAAAAAACAAGCAGAATTTGTTTTTTTCATACAGTAGTACTAATCGTAACCTCACCTAATTAGCAATAGATCAAAATTATGAAACTCCAAAACCGTAACAAATTGCAAAAATCATTTTAACTAATTGATAATTGAATATGAATAAAGAAGTTTCACTAACCTGGGCCTTGTTAAGAAACATGCTAGAGCTAATCCGAACTTTGCTCTCTACACTCTTGCCCGATTCAATGTCAGCCACCATGGACTTCTTTAGCTTATCTTTGGCCTACTCACAAATTCCAAAATCAGATAATGTACCAACTTTAAGTAATTAAATACACTTTTTCCCCAACCCTCTTTAGTAGCTGAGATAAAGAGGGGAAGAAAATAACAAGAAAAATGATAGAAAATTGTTTTTTTTAAGGTCCAGAATTTTAATTTATTCTATTTTCCTACATTTTCCCAGCAACCAAACAGAGGATAAACTTTGTAATTAAATCAATGAACAGAGGTAAGATCTAATCAGTTGAACAAGATGATCACACTCTTCATGGATACCTCTGTTCATGGATTTAAATCTAATCACCGATCTTTCTCTGAAAAACAACAAAAACAGATATGATCTATGATCTTCAATAGAGATTTAACGATATATAAGAGAGAGATTTGTGTATATATACGTGTTCTTGTCACCGAACCATCCATGTAACCAATGAGAAGAAGAAAGCACGAGATCAAGGAAGAAAGAGAGGAGACAGAGAAAAGGGTCAATTTAGCTAGCTCCTCTTAGAATCTGGGGTACTATGAGAAGAACTTGGACAAGACCCAACTGCTGTGCCATCAGCTTTGTAGCTCAAACATGCAGGATGAAGCACACCAATTGGGCTTTGGGGCACAGATGGGACTGAACTACTTGGACCCTTCATGAACCCACTTGCCAATGATGACTCATTGATTAGTTTAACACACTTGATCACTCTCTCCTGCATAACACAAATAAAAAAAAATTAAAAAACTGCATGTTAATTGGGAAAAAAAAAACTTGTGGGTAATCAAAACACAAATGATTTGATTAAAAAGGTAAAATCATGATTAATATCACCAACTTTACCTTTTTACATGTTGAATGAGGAGAAATTTCTTTCTCAGTGTCCACTGTTTGAGTTTCTCTTGCAGCAGATATCGTCACTGCTGCTGCAACCTCAGAAGGCCTGAACTCTCTGCGTTGAATTCCCACACACACTATCATTAGTCAAGCTTGAAATGATTGTACATTCTTTATAAAATGTACAACTATTTAAAATTTCATCATTCAACAGTGATTGAGAATTTACCTTTTCTTATGCTCAATATGAGTTGGGTTGATCTAAAAATTGAAGATCTTGGCAAAACTTTATCAGCATTGATCTTTCTAAGGAAATTGTCTATGAAAGAGAATGGGGGGACTGCTTGCATACTCCACTTCAATGTGCTCAAGACAGAAGCTCCATTTTCTGTATGGTTCTAGTTTCATACACAATTTTAGACACACCCACCTGTCACATTCCTCATTATGATATTAGAGCATTTGGATCTACAAACAATAACAAAAGACACATGAAGATCTGATCTACAACACAACTAAATAAAAAAAAACTCTACAAATAAACATAAGCTGTGTTTGGTTAGGTATTCCAAACACATTTCCACCCGCTGATTTGAGTGTGGTGTTTGTTTTGAGCTTTCAAATTATAATTCCACATACACTTTTGAAAACTCCTTTCCAGGCGGGAAAATTTGGCTAACCTGGTCATCCTCCCGGACGTCCGGCCGGTTGATCAGAACAGTGTTTGTTTGTTTGTTTGTTTTTTTTTTTTTTTTTTCTTTTCTCGCACCTGTTATTTTATATTGTAAATAAAAAATATTTTCGGAATTTTTTAAAATTTTATATGAGCTTTAAATAGAATTTTAGATTATGTGTTTGGTTATGAGTTGTAAGTTTTTGAATCAAATAACTTTTATAATTTCAAAAACTCAAAACTCCCTCCAAAACTCAATTCAAAATTCTTTTCAAAACTCATAACCAAACAAATTTTTCAAACTCAAGTCATAATTCCAAAACTCACAAACTCAAAATACAACTATATTCTTAAATCATATTTAAAAAACTCTAAAAAACACTACCATAGTTTCTACAAATAAAATAACAAAAACTCATCAAAATAGTTACCCCAAAATGTCATCTTATGTAACAATTAAAAAAGTTCACTTATTTTTTAACAAATTCTCAGTAACCAAACAGAGATAAAGTTTAAGAAATGAACCACAACAAGATACAGATCAAATCAAACCAATCAAATAAGATAAAATACCAAAAAAACCATCAAAACAATTGATCCAAAATGTCAACTTATGTTACAATTCCAAAATTTCATTTCCCCCACAAATTCTCAATAACCAAACATGGACAAACTTTATGAAATGAACCACAATACTATAAAGATCAAATCAAACCCATCATTAAATCCATTAGCAACATTACATATATATGTGGGATTAACAAAACCAGAAAAACCCATTAAAATAATTTCTCCAAACTGTCATCTTATGTAACTATTCCAAAATTTCAATTCTTTTCCCACAAATTCTCAGTAACCCATGAAAATACACACATACACACACACATATATGTAGAATTAACAAAACCAGAAACGAAATCCATACCTTGCAAAGTGGGTGTAGGCCAAACAAACCCATCATTCACAAGCGAAAGGTTGGAAGGCAAAGGAGTACCATTCAACCCAACACCGAACTGGGTACCCACCAAATCGATCTGCGCCGACATCTGAGTCATATCTCCGGCGGTCTCAAAGGCAGTCTTGAGATCCGTGCTCGGCTACCCAGCAAAAACGGTATCGTTTCTAGCTCCGGCAGGGAGGCTAGTCCCGTCGGCCAGCACAGCATTGGAAGCAGCGACTAAGTACTCGTTGTGTTGAAACCCAACGAAGACTTGCCATGATTTGAGATCGTCGAGACCGTTGTTGACAATGGTGAGAGTGGATTGGAATTTGTAGGGTTGGTGGGTGGGATCGGAGGTGAGAGTGGTAGGGAGCTGAGCTCCGGCGGTGTAGGTGTAGGTGTGGGAAAGGAAGATGCCATTGCAGGCATGGGAGAAGATGTGGAGAGTTGTTGGGGCCATGTTCTCTCTCTGCTTTTGATTTTCAAAATTTGAATTTAGAGAGACAAGGAGGTTTGATCTGCCTCGATGTTTTAAAAGTCATCACCGAAACAGTGGACCTAATAAATAATCCTATATGTATATATTAATGTATATGTAATATAATTTTAGAAGTTTTGAATATTTGTAATTTGTATAATAAATAAGGTCATTAATAATAGAAAAATGGTTGAGGGTCCAAAATTAGGGGCTCGAATGTGGCTCAAAACCCAAAACGACGGCGTCGTTTTGGGTTTTGATTTTTTTTTTTTTCCCTTCCTTTTCTTCTATTTCTTTCTCTTCTTTCTTCTTCTTCGTCGAGTTGAACAGAGGCGAGAGAGAGAACGCAGCTCGTCGGCGTCGCAGCTCGTCGGCCGATCTTGCAGCTCGTCGGCCAATCTCGCAGCTCGTCGCTCGTCGGCATCGCAGCCCCGCCTCCGCCTCCGCCCGCCGCCTCCGCCTCCGCCTCCACCTCCGCCCGATTTTGTTGGCCCCTCCAGTCCAATTCTTCCTCTCCTTCTTCTTCTCCTCCTCCTCCTTCTTCTTCCCCCTAATTTCGAGCCAAATTCGAGCCCCTATATTCGGGCTCTGTACTGGTTCTGTTAATAATATCATAATACTAATTGATACACTAGTATGTATACTAATTAGTGCATGTAACACCACCGCATCTAATTAGTTTAAGGTACAAATTTAATGAAATATTAATTTAATAACAATTATATCTTAAATGAAATTGACCATAATAGATATCTGGCAACACTTATAATATACAACAGTGATTTAGACCCCCTTAAATTTCAACCCCCACCACCCCCACACACACGTGGCGGATGGTGATTGGAGGAGGAGAAGAAAAAGAAAAAGAAAAATAAAAATAAAAAGAAAAAGAAAAAGTGACCAATCAAAAAAGAAAGGGGGTCAAAAGGGGTGGGGGAAAGGGGGTCCTAATCTTTATTCTATAATATAATATGAAAATTTTTTCTATACACATCTTTTAAAAACAAAAAAATCTCAATATACACCTTTTAATTTAAAAAAATTATACCTTAACTTTTCTATTGTTGTCACTTTACTTAAACAAACAATCTAGTTGAAACCATGCTCCATTTTGTTCAGTGATGAAGAACACATGGAGGAAGTCTTGAACAAACAATCCAGTCGAAAACTTTGCTCCATTTTGTTCAATGATGAAGAACACGGTAAGAAATACAAATTTTGATTTGGAACCCCATATAACTGACTGGCATTTCAGTGGAGCTGGTGGCTCGATAATCCAATCACAAAAAAGAAAAAAAAAGACAAAAAAAGAAGAGAAAACTCTTATTAAGTATATCTACTTTCACAAAATCTTTGGGATTGTTTAGGATGTCTTAAATAAGTGTACTTTTTGACTTTTTAGACTAAAAAGTTGAGAAAAAAATATGGTTGTTTTGAATAATTTTTTGACTTTTTACAAAAAAAATATGTATTAAAAAATTGTATAAATTAGTGTGTAGAAGAAGCTTTTTGACGAGTAAGCAGCACGGTGGCAGCATTGTGTAGAGTAGTGTATAGGAGATGCTTGCCTCCTTTTCGGGCATTGAATTGGATAGTGCTATTTGGCCCGTGGGGGCCCACCATGGATCCCGTTTTGCTAATCGGAACCGTCAATGTGTAGAACCCGTCAAGTACTATATACTTTTAAAAAATCACATTGATCGGATATCGATAGCTATATGATCAGACTAGTTTTTTTGTCAACGTTTAACTCCATCCATTTTTATATAAAACTAATTTGATCATATAGTTAGTAATATCCAATCAACGTGATTTTTCAAAAATATATATACTCGATGAGTTCTACACATTAAACGGTTCAGATTATCAAAACGGGATCGTAATGGGCCCCCACGGGCCGAATAACACTGTCTTGTTTGTGCACCCACCTGTTCCCTTTATCCAACCAAAGTCAGCTAAACTAGAACTCACGTGAGAAGTGAGTTGTACTTTTTTTGTGTAAAATTAATTTTTTTATATATTTTTTTTGTGAATAGTGATAACTTTTTAACTTTTTTAGTAATTTTTTGACTTTTTTGAAGGATACCAAACCAGCCTTTTAACTAAGCAACAACCAGGGTTCTATCAAAGTAGGGCTGTAAACGAGCCGAGTTGAGCCGAGCCAAGCTTTAGTATGTTTAGGCTTATTTATTAAGATTTTAATGAGCTCGAGCTGAATAAAAATTTAACGAACTGAGCTTGAGTCGAGTTGGCTTTGGCTCGACTCGAGTCCAAGCCTGTTCACAAGCCTTAACGAGCTAAAAAATTTATAAATTCATACTTGCATGGGAGACTAAAGTTACAATTAAAATTTTGATTATATAATTATATATACAATATATATAAACATACTAAAAAAAAGTCCATATTTTACTAAAATAACAATATCTACTACCTTTATTATATAAATGTACTTTCCATAGTTAACTATTATTTATATTTATATTTTTTAAATATATAAATAACATATTTCTCTTATTTTTATACATATTTTTATATTATTTAATATATAAATAATAAACATTAAACAAGGCAGCTAACGAGCCGAACTTTAGAATGTTTGGGCTTGTTTATTAAAAATTTAACGAGCTCGAGCTCGAATGCAAAAAAAAATTAACGAACCGAGTTCGAACGAGCTCTTACCGAACCGAGCTCGAGCTTGTTCACAAACGACTCTGTTCATTTGCAACCAAAAGAGAAGAGAGAGAGTACCAATCTTAAATACCAGTACATAGCACTGTTTGCTTTTGATCATTAACATATGGTTCCTGTACGAGCATGAAATAATCTTCTCGTACAATCCTATTGATCAAGTCTGCGCTCCTCCAAACGTCGTCGCTTTATTCCCTGAAAACACAAACGTGAGCTAACCGGTGAGTGTGTGTCGGATACCTCTCCAATGCCTAAGTCAGCAAAATAGACAAATAGACAAAAGCTCTGTGTATTCGAGAATCAAAGTTGTGTTACCTCTCCATAGGTTAGGTTGTGAGCTTTTATAGGTTCCGCGTAGCACAATCCTAGTAGGACTCTTATTCCTCCATATAGAGTCCTCCTAGGAATCACACTCCTGAAAGATAATGCTTATCCTTTCACACCCTCCTCACTGCATAAACCAAGTGAGATGGTCCTAACTCGGTGGTATGACCAAACGACCGAGCTAGTATTGCCAGGCTCAGGTGACTGTTTAGACCGAGCTATACCTAGCTCGGACTTTCCTTTCACTGCTGGTACCTTGGTTTGGCATACTCCAACCGAGCTATTTGCTTGAGACTGACCGAACCATGCCCAATGACGACCTTAGCTCGGCGCTACTATGCGCGATGCTTATCTCGGTCCAACATCACTTGGGTCCGACTCATTTAGTTCTAAGACCGAGCTATGTCAACCCTTTACCCCGACCCATTTGTGCGGCCCAACTTACAAAGATGGCTTTTCCTTAGCTCGGCCCAATTTGTTCACAAATTACTCTCTCAATTGCCCTTTAATTCCATCTGCGTAACATGATTGGGATTACCTTTCTACCTGCCGAGCTAAAAACTTTAGCCTTTCAACCGAGATAAAATGCCGTCGGGCTACCGTTTGGCTCGGTCAAAAAAACGTCTCTTCAGTCACGCTGTCATCTGGATCACTTGCTATTCCATAGACACGTGGCAGGCCCCTACTGGTTGAGTACAGCTGTCAATGCCGACTTCGTATCTCGCGAATTTTGAACAGTCCCACCTTTTTCACTTTCTTTACACCAAAACCATACGTTTTGTGCTTACCATTTCAACTATTCATCACCTTCTCTCTCTCTCTCTGAACCTCTATTTTTCCAAACTCAGTGACTGCGAAGTTCTACCTTGCGATCTCGATCTTCATCCTCTCGTCTTCAAACTGTAAGTAACTCAATCCCACTTCCTTTTCGTTTGTATAGTTTCTGAAGTATGTAGCACAGTACTCGTATGCTTTTCAAAACACATATACCATTTTTGCTTCCATTTTTCTGGGAAAGAACCATGAATAGAATCGCTGTATTTATGAATAATCTGAAGAGCGACGTGTTTAATCCAAAATAGAATTCCAACCGAGCTAGGAACCTGTTTGCACTTAAGGTGTGCACCCAGCCGAACTAGATGAAGTTCCAATAGGTCTTCCCTTCTGTTTCACTTTAGCCGTACTGAGGAACTGTATTAGGTGTGCGCACTACCAAACTAGAAAGCATTAACCTACGACCGGGCTATCACTCGGGACCAAACCAGCTCACTGATTTAGTCAAAAGCTGAAACAAGAATGCCTTCCCCTAAGCTTCAACCAGGATAGGAACCACTCATTCCACTTAACCGAACTGAAGCCCTTCGTCTCAACCGAGCTAAGAACAGACTGTATAGCACGTAGCCGAGCTAAGACTCCATTTATTTTGCCTTGATTTCTTTTAGCATGGTCCAACGATCTGTGTTTAACACCTTTCTTTTTCACTTTGCAGACTTAGGTTGGCCAGGCACTCCCTTGATCGCTCAACCGAGATACCCAGCATCATCTCACCACCAAGCCAGTACTCCAGTTAATTTATACATAACTTAAGACCACATGGGTAAATATAGGTTTTTAGTAAGCTCTCCAGGGGCTATGGCCGAGTTTCGAAGGGACTACCATATCCCTGATGACGTCCACCTTAATTTAGCCGAACTAGATACCACCTCCTAGGGAAAACCGGGCTTCATTCCCTTCACTCTTCTTTCTATTGTAGAAACCGGACTTCGATTCCCAGTACAGCCCCTTCTTTGTGAATTCCTCAGACAAACCAGACTTTGCCCTACCCAACTTTCCACCAATTCTTACCGAATAATAAATGGCATCGCCGAGCTAAATCGCCGGCTTGGCCTCAACCTCGGTTTAGCCAAGCTATTTCACCAATACTCTCTAGGCCAGAACAAAGATGGCTGGGTTTATTATTTAAGAATAAGACGCCGCCGAGAAAAGATAATAAAGAACACCCCAGACAAAGATGTAAATGACGATGATTTTTTCTGAATTTTTGGTAACTTTGAGGACCAGGAAGCCCAAATACCAGGAGACCGCATTAACTAGAATAAAGGAGTAGCCGGTATAATTACCTCGGCTTAGTTTCATGCTTTCTTTACTGTTTATAAGTTTGGCACCGTGCTAACCGTTGGCTTCTTCTTATGCAGACTTGAACCTTCTTAAGTCGCAGTACAATTACCCCAATCTCGACGCACTCCGCGTTGCACTAAGATATCGCGATCGAGGTTGGGCCGAGCTACTGAATTTCGAATCGACATACAGATACAGCAGCAGGAGGAAGACCAGGGTGACAGACTTCCTCCTTGAACCCTCACCAGAACCAGATCCAACCTTGCCTCAAATCAATCTGATCCCACTGACAAAGGAGCAAGAGATGGCCAAGAAGAGAGCAGTTAGGGCCCTCATCACCAAAACAAATCAAGCCGAAGTACCACCAGTCGGCCAATCACAAGAGGCCGTGGTAGCCCTACCAACCTCTCAGCCGTCATCATCTCGGCCAAGCAAGCGTGCTTGGACTTCCATAACCGAGCCATGCCTTGTTGATGAAGATGAAACCATGCTTCCCCAAACCGCACCACCGAGCCCACAACCGGAGCGCTCTAACCGAGCTAGCTCCTCTAAGTGGGTGCCAAAGATTACCTACAAGAACCGCGCTATCACTGACTCCGACTCAGTGGTTGCAGAAAAAGACCATTCACTGGCCTTTAATCTTGCCAAGAGCGTCTGTCTTCCAGCCGATATGGAGCACCACGATCATCTCACCGAGCTGAAGGCCATTCGCTTGGCAACAAAATCAATGGTGTTGGTAAGTTCTCCCTTTTCTTGTCTTAACTTGTACCTCTGTTTGCTCGATTTCATCCAAAATTGTTTTTCTCCATTTGCAGGCCCTACAGAAGAACCACATCGCCCACAAGCGCGTGTTGGAGCTTCGAAAGACCACACGGCAGGCCATGGCTGAGGCCAAGGCTAAATCAGCCGAGCTAGAGGAGGCTAAGAAGAAAATGGCCGAGCTACATACCGAGGTGGCCCGCTTGACTGGTCTTGTCAGCTCGGCTGAAGCAGATAAGCAAAAGGCTGCGGCCATGCTGAAAGACAAATATTTGCGCGAGCTGGCCAAGCTCGAGGGCAAGAAGAATGCTGAGATCGCCCGGTTAGAGAAGAGCGTGGAAGACGCCGAAGACTGGGGTTACAAGGAGGGGGAGGCCACTTACATCCAACAATGCGAAGCAGCGAAAGATATATTCTTCAAATGTGGATGGAAGACGACTGTGGCGCAGCTCGGTCATAGCCAAGAGACCGAGGTCTTCCTCAACCCTCCTCCTCATTTCATACCAAGCTACATGGTGGAGTATGCTACTACCATTCAGCAAAAATTTCTTCAAACTGAGGAAGGAGAGGAGTCCCCAGAACCCAATAATGCTCCGGTCGTCGCCAATGATCACGTTGTCTAGACAGCTCGGGTGGAGCCGCCAGTGGAAGACTTGGTTAAAAGTGTGACCGAACTACCTACTGAAACCGGGCTTCGAGTTGATCTGGATGCAGATCTTGACGACCTTTTTGCTTGAGCCAGTATTTTCTTCTTTTTACTTCTTTGGAAAGAATGTGTAACCGGGCTGAGGCCCCATCTTTTGTACCTTTCATTTGAAATTTCAATGAAATCTTCTGTTGTTTGAACTGTTAGTTCAGTTAACCCTATACTTGCACTTATTTTCTTCTCAGAAATACATGTAGTATAACATTTTCTGGCCGAGATACCTATCTCGGTCTTAACCTTGTATTCTGTTTTGCCATACCTACTAACCTCTTCAGCCTAGATCCCTACCTCGGCTGAAGAGTACTTAAAGTTGGTTATTTCAGCCACTCACTCTTCAGCCTAGATCCTTATCTCGGCTAAAGAGTACTAAAAGTTAGTTATTCTAGCCAACCACTCTTCAGCCTAGATCCTTATCTCGGCTGAAGAGTACTAAAAGTTTGTTATTCCAGCCAACCACTCTTTGGCCTAGATCCTTATCTCGGCTGAAGAGTACTAAAAGTTGGTTATTCCAGCCAACCACTCTTCAGCCTAGATCCTTATCTCGGTTGAAGAGTACTAAAAGTTGGTTATTCCAGCCAACCATTCTTCAGCCTAGATCCTTATCTCAGTTGAAGAGTACTTAAAGTGTTGGTTTTTCCAGCCAACCTCTTCAGCCTAGATCCTTATCTTGGCTGAAGAGCAATAAATGTTGGTTTTTCCAGCCAACTTCTTGTAGCCTAGATCCTTATCTTTGGCTTAGGAGAAGTGTTGGTTTTTCCAGCCAACCACTCTTCAGCCTAGATCCTTATCTCGGCTGAAGAGTACTAAAAGTCGGTTATTCCAGCCAACCATTCTTCAACCTAGATCCTTATCTCGGCTGAAGAGTACTTAAAGTGTTGGTTTTTCTAGCCAACCTCTTCAGCCTAGATCCTTATCTCGGCTGAAGAGTACTAAAAGTGTTGGTTTTTCCAGCCAACCTCTTCAGCCTAGATCCTTATCTCGGTTGCAGAGCAATAAATGTTGGTTTTTCCAGCCAACTTCCTGCAGCCTAAATCCTTATCTTTGGCTTAGGAGAAGTGTTGGTTTTTTCAGCCAACCACTCTTTAGCCTAGATCCTTATCTCGGCTGAAGAGTACTTAAAGTGTTGGTTTTTCCAGCCAACTTCTTCAACCTAGATCCTTATCTCGGCTGAGGAGCAATAAATATTGGTTTTTCCAGCCAACTTCCTGCAGCCTAGATCCTTATCTTCGGCTTAGGAGAAGTGTTGGTTTTTCCAGCCAACCTCTTCAGCCTAGATCCTGATCTTGGCTGAAGAGAGCTCAAAGTTGGTTATTCCTGCCAACCTAGAGCGAAGTGTTTGGTTATTCCTGCCAAACGTCCTACAGCCTAGATCCTTATCATGGCTTAGGAGAAGTAAATGTTGGTTTTTTCAGCCAACCTCTTCAGCTTAGATCCTGATCTCGGTTGAAGAGAGCACAAAGTTGGTTATTCCGACCAACTTTGCTTTCATTGCCCCTAGCTCACTAAAACAACTTTTACAGAAGAAAACAGCTATACTGAAAAGAAACTACTTGTTTTATTGAAAAAGGAAAAATTACAAGTACTTTAAAGAAAAGCTAAAAATAAAATAGTTTGAGATTGACAGTGTTCCATGGCCTGGGAATGGCCTTGCAGTCCCCATCCTCCAAGTGGTATGCCCATTTTCCTGCTAATCCAACCACTTTGTAAGGTCCTTCTCAATTAGGCCCTAACTTGCCATCTCCGGGTACCAAGGTATTTACCATTACTTTGCAAAACACCCAATCTCCAATCTTGAATTGCCTCGGATGTACTGTCTTGTTATATTTCTGGATAACTCTTGCTGGTATGAGGCGATGTGAACAAGTGCTCTTTCTCTTTTTTCTTCCGCAAGGTCGAGTTCCAAGGTTATGGCTTCTCCATTTAACTTTGGGTCAAAATTTTCACTTCTAATTGTGGGGAGGCTGACTTCCAGTGGGATTACTGCCTCCATGCCGTAGGCTAAGGAGAATGGTGTTTCTCTAGTTGATCACCAAAGTGTGGTGCGGTAAGCCCATAAAACATGAGGAAGCTCCTCCGCCTACTTGCCTTTTGCTTTCTCTAGCCTTTTCTTCAATCCATCCAAGACGACTTTGTTTGATGCTTCCACTTGGCCATTTGCTTAGGGGTATGCCGGTGTAGAGTTGTAGAATTCTATCTTGTATTCTTCACAAAAGTCTCTAAAAATTTTGCCATCGAACTGAGTGCCGTTGTCAGATATTAGAACTTTTGGTATACCGAACCGAGTGATGATATTCTGCTAGACGAACTTCTTCACATCTTTCTCCTTTTATTGATGCGAGTGCTTCTACCTCCACCCATTTTGTGAAGTAGTCTGTTGTTGCAAGGAAGAACTTTCTGTTGCCGGGTGCCGTTGGAAGTGGTCCTACTATGTCCAAGCCCCACATTGCGAAGGGCCATGGGCTAGTTAATGGTAGAAGCTCTCTGGCTGGTTGATGTATTTGGTGTGCGAACTTTTGGCATTTCTCGCACTTCTTGACATACTTCTCTGAATCTGCTTGCATATAAAGCCACCAATATCCCTGCGAAATTGCTCTGTAAGCCAATGATCTTCCCCCTTGGTGGCTTCTGCATACGCCTTCGTATATCTCGAACAAGAATGCCTCGACCTTGCTGGGATGGACACATTTCAAGTAGGGTCTTGTGAAGGATTTTTTGTACAAGGCCATTGATGGGGAGAGCCAAAATCGTTGTGATTTTGCTTTAATCTTGTTGGCTTCTTTCTTTTCTTCAGGTAAGACGCCGTCTTTTAAGAATATTATAATGGGATCCATCCATGAAGGGCCTAGTTCGGCGCAACATATCTCTGCTACTTCGGGTTCTTCAATGCTTGGTCTTGGTAGGAAGTCGATCAGTAATGGATGTGGGATGGATGTATCTGTCATCGAAGCAAAGCCTGCTAGTTCGTCTGCTCTACTGTTTTCTTCTCGGCCGATCTGCTCTATCCACACTACTTCGACTTTCATGATCTCCCTTCTTACTAACTCTTGGTACTTGGCCATCTTCTCATCTTTTGCTTCGTAGTCGCCTGAAATCTGGTTTACTACCAGTTGGGAGTCGCTGTAAACCATTAGCTCGGTGGCCTGCATAAAGAGCTGATTTTAGGCCTGCTAAGAGTGCTTCATACTCCGCCTCATTATTCGATGCTGGGAAGCCAATGTTGATTGCTTGTTCCATTACGAGGCCATCTGGTGAGATGAGGACTATGCCAAGTCCTGCGCCGTGCCTATTAGATGCTCCATCCATGAAGAGCTTCCACATCTCTCCAACGAATAGCTTCCAGCAAGTGGAGGGATCGGATGATGTCTTGGGGTCATGAGTGTTGCTGATGTTTTCTTCCAAGTCTATGCCTGCGATAGGTGTTGTATCTTCACTATCAGACTACCTCAAATTTTTACTTTTTGATGAGGCCTCACTGGGAATGGCTTGGTTTGGCGCTTCCATCCTTTCTTCAATCCGGTATGCCTTGAGCTGTGGTTGGGCATCTTTTCTTAGGGGCTGCGTATTTCCTGCGGCGCTTTCCATCCCTTCATCTGTTGTACCAGTCAAGTCAACTGGGCATATATGATGACTTCCTAGTGTGAATTCTGCCACAAAGTCTGCCAAAGCTTGGGCTTTTATTACGGTTCTAGGCTGAAACTGGATATCAAACTGTCCCAATTCCATCGCCCATTTCAAGATTCGCCCAGAAAAGTTCGCCCTCTCAAACAAAGCTTTTAGAGGAAAAGTTGTTAGGACGATTATAGTGTGGGCGTGGAAGTAATGCGACAGCTTCCTTGAGACCATCATCAAGGCTAAGGCCAGTTTTTCCAATGGTAAGTACCTGGTTTCTGCGTCCAGCAAAGTCTTGCTAACATAGAAGATGGGCAGGTGTTGGATTCTTTCCGCTCTGACCAACATTGCGCTAACTGCGTGCTGTGAAACTACTAGGTACAAAAAGAGCTCTTCTCCAGGTACTGGGGTTACTAGCAAAGGTGGAGAAGACATGTACTTTTTCAAGCTTTCTAGAACGCGGTCGCATTCTTCATCCCACTCAAACTTGGCCTTTAGTGCTTGGAAAAATGGTCGACATCTGTTTGACGACCGACTTATGAACCGGTTGAGCGTAGCTACCATGCCAGTGAGATGCTGCACTTCTTTTACTGAGTTGGGCCTCTCTAGATCCTGGATTGCTTTGAATTGAGAGGGGTCTGCCTCTATACCCCGGTTGGTCACCAGGAAGCCTAGGAATTTGCCCGATCCTACGCCGAACGCACACTTGGATGCATTTAGGCGCAACTTGTTCTTCTTCAGTATCTCGAACATTTCATCTAGGTCCCTGAGATGGCCCTTCTCATCCTTGCTCTTGACCACCATGTCGTCGATGTAAGCCTCCATTGTTCTGCCTAACAATGGTTCAAACATCTTGGTGACCATCAGTTAGAATGTTGCCCCTGCGTTTTTTAGGCCAAAGGGCATGACCTTATAATAGTACAACCCTTTAGGAGTTGTAAAAGATGTGACCTCCTGGTCTGGCTCATACATAGCGATCTGATGGTAACCTCTATACGCATCAAGAAAGCTAAGCCGGTTGTGTCCTGCCGTTAGATCTACCAGTTGGTCTATCCGTGGTAAGGGAAAGCTATCCTTTGGGCATGTCTTGTTGACTATTTTGTAGTCTACGCAGACATGCCATTTTCCATTTTTCTTTGGCACTACTACGGTATTGGAGATCCACCTGGGATAGTGCACTTCTCTGATAGCTCCTGCCTCCAACAGGTTTCCCACTTCTTTCGCTACTATCTCGGCGTGGTGGAGTGCTGATCTGCGAGTGCGCTGTATAACTGGTTTGGCAGTTGGATGGATATTCAGTTGGTGACAGATGAAGTTTAGGTCAATGCCAGGCATGTCATACGGTATCCAGGCAAACACTTCGATATTAGAGGTTAAGAATTCCATGACCTCTATTCTCTCAGTGCTGGAAAATGACGAACCGAGCAAAAAGAACTTTTTTGGGTCTTTTTCATCTATCCTTACCTGTACCAAGTCTTCCACTGCCTTTTGTTCAGTTGCCTTGCCAACATCAGCAAACAGTTCGTTGCTTTCAGGTTCTTCCACCATCTGTACATAGCCTTTGGCAACGCGGCTGCCATTTACTGTGATGAAGCACTGTTTTAACATAATTTAGTCTTTAAAGACCTCTTCAATTACTCCGGTTTCGTTGGGGAACCGCAGCACTTGATGGTAGGTTGAGGCTACCGATCGCATGGCGTGCAACCATGCCCTCCCCAAGATTATGTTGTAGGTGGAAGGGACTTTCAATACCCAGAATTCCACCTGTTTTGTCATGGTTCCTGCTTTGACTGGGAGGATTATCTTGCCCACTGGCCATTCGGGCATTGAGTTGAATCCGATTAGGGGAGATGTTGCTGGTGCCATGTCTTTGTCCTCTAGTTTCAGTTGTTTGAAGGTTTCGTAATACATTATCTCACATAAGCTTCCTTGGTCAATCAAAATCCGTTTGACGTCAAAATTCTTGACGCATAGAGTGACAACCAGTGCATCATTGTGAGGGCAGTATATCCTTGCTAAATCCTTGTCTGAAAAAGATATGACATTTGTGGCCTCTGTTCTCCTCTTTTTGATGGCAGGTTGTGCACTTAATACCTCCCTTAAGTGCTCAGCCTTTTTGATCATCCCCCTGAGCTCACATATCCGCTCAGGTTCGAATACCCCATGTATTACGTTAATTACGCCTTGAGGTGGGGCGTCGATCGGCATTCCGTTTGGGTTGTTGTGGTTCTGGGGGGCTGGCTGTGTTCCTCCTTCTATGTACTGGTCCAGGTGCCCAGCTGCCACTAACTCCTCCAAATGCTGCCTCAATGGCGTGCAATTTTCAGTGCGGTGCCCCTTTTTATCATGGAAGGTGCACCGGGACCTTTCGTCATAGGCTTTCTGCGCTTCTCCCAACTTAGCTGGCTGTCAGACGAAAGGTTCATCGCGTATTTCACTGAGAATCCGGTAGATTGGTTTTTTGAACACCGTGGTAATGGCAGTGCGAACTCTTAACCACCTTTTGTCTGGGTCCTCTCTGTTGGCCCGCCTGCCTCGCCCATTCCTGCTCGGTCGTTCTACTGTGTTGACTTTTGCCGTAGACTTTTTATCTGGCACTGCTGTTGTACTAGATTTTGCTTTAGCACGGGTGCCATCCTCCTCCACCCGAATATGTTGGTGCACTCTTTCCATCAAGGCCTCCATTGTGAGGGGTGGCGTCATGGTAATTGAGTCCCTCAATTTGTTGCCGACTGGCAGGCCCCGTTTGTATTGTGCAATGGCGAGGTTTGTAGGGCAATCCCCAATCTGGTTGAAGGTTTCCCAATAACGACTATTGTAGGATCTCAACGTCTCCTTGTCGCCCATGTCAATGGAGAGTAACTGATCGATCTCCACTGGTGTTTTGGTATTCGTTCTGAACCTAGTCACGAACGCCTCTGCCAATTGCGCCCAGGAGGCGATGCTGCCTTCTGGTAGCCTTTCGAACCAGGTTAAACCTAGGTCACCAAGGTTTGATGGGAAAATGATGCACATTAAGGCCTTGTTCCGCCGGTATACTGCCATAACCTGGCGAAAGTGGCTTAGGTGCATGTAGGGGTCTGTCTTCCCTTCATAAGTAGTGAATTTGGGCTGGAGAAAGCCCGAAGGTAGTGGTGCGTTCTCAATTGCCGGAACGAACGGCGAGCTCTGCAACCTTGCTAATGCTTTGTCCGTTGGTTCGTAAGCAAGGCGCGGTATTGGCATTCCTACCTCGACGCTCCCATGCGTCCAAGGGGCCAACCGCTGAAGGGCTGAAACTCTGCGTGGGTCGCGTGCCTTGGTATCTTCCTTCCATCGTGCCTTTTCTTCAAGCACAGTTCGCAAGTCAGATGATCTAGGCAACTCCGTCTGCCTAGATGACGTCTGGTGCGTATGCGAAGGCCGATAGGTGCTGCCCTCAGTATATGACCTCTCAGTTCTCGTTCTCTCAGACCTGGAGTAACAAGTCCTGGAAGTCCTTGATTGCGTATCGCTTGTTCTAAGGCTCCTACTTTCTGCTTGCGATGGTGTAGTACACCTATCCCGATCTTCCAAGTGGCGAGGGGGCGTGTTGCCTTTGTGCCCCTCTCCTATCGCCACCCATTTTCCTTTTATCTGGCGCTTCATTCACTCCATGTTCGCCGCCATCCTTCGTATCAACTCATCCTGCTCCTTCACGCGATCTTCCAGAACTTGAGGGTCTATCCTCTGCCTCTATCTTTCAGGACTTTGGAAGCGACGGGGGCTGTTAGCCCGCCTCCCCCTTGCGTCCCTCCTGGGGTTCTGTCGCTGGGGTTCTAAATCCGCCATGGGAGGAATAGAAGGCAAGCCTTCGTGCCTTCTACCCCCCTCCGGAGTTTGCCCATCAATGGCTGATTGCGGCAAGTCTTCATTGTGCGCCATTGCTTCCAATTAGAGAGGAAAAAACTTGATCAAGAGGTTTTGTTCTTTCTGGATTTCCCACAGACAGCGCCAATTGTATGAGCATGAAATAATCTTCTCGTATAATCTTGTTGATCAAGTCTGCGCTCCTCCAAACGTCGTCGCTTTACTCCCTGAAAACACAAACGTGAGCTAGCTGGTGGGTGTGTGCCGGATACCTCTCCAATGCCTAAGTCAGCAAAATAGACAAATATACAAAAGCTCTATGTATTCGAGAATCAAAGTTGTGTTACCTCTCCATAGGTTAGGTTGTGAGCTTTTATAGGTTCCGCGTAGCACAATCCTAATAGGACTCTTATTCCTCCATATAGAGTCCTCCTAGGAATCACACTCCTGAAAGATAATGCTTATCCTTTCACACCGCCCTCACTGCATAAACCAAGTGAGATGGTCCTAGCTCGGTGGTATGACCAAACGACCGAGCTAGTATTGCCAGGCTCAGGTGACAGTTTAGACCGAGCTATGCCTAGCTCGGACCTTCCTTTCACTGCTGGTATCTCGGTTTGGCATACTCTAACCGAGTTATTTGCTTGAGACTGACCGAACCATGCCCAATGACGACCTTAGCTCGGCGTTACTATGCGTGATGCTTATCTCGGTCCAACATCACCTGGGTCCGACTCATTTAGTTCTAAGACCGAGCTATGTCAACCCTTTACCCCGGCCCATTTGTGCGGCCCAACTTACAAAGATGGCCTTTCCTTAGCTCAGCCCAATTTGTTCACAAATTACCCTCTCAGTTCCACATTCTTCACTCAATTTTATTCTAGGTACTTTATTTCATATATTTACAACCAAATGAGTGTTAAGAGCAAATAAATACAAAATCGAAGAAATTCATTAAATTCGAAAACTAATACTCAATATTTTATTTTTTTTGGAAGTCATTTGTTGAAATAATACAATTTATTCGGTAGTTATGCTCCGAATTCAATCTATTTTTTCGAAAATCCAGTGCTAAAAGCCCCAAATTGTCACTCACAAGACCGAAATCGAAGGTTTTATGCCAATAGAGTGCACATAAATCCGAAAATGATAAATGTAAAATATTTCTTACCTTCAACACTATTTTGAAGGATTTATAATGGTCTTCAATGGAGATTCAATGGAGGTCTTATATGCAAGTTTTCAATGGAGAAAAATTCACTTCAGACCAAAATCTTTTTCAAGGGCGTGAGTGGGTCAATGTAGAAGTAGGGTTAATCAAAAGTGTGTAAAAAGAGAGTTAGTGGTGTGTGTACAATGGTTATAAGTGAAGGGTGTAATTGTAACTTTAAGTATGTGGATTGAGAAAATTAATTGATAATCACATTATTAGGTATGTGTATTGAGAAAGATGTGTCTTGAGCTAATTATGTGTGTGGAAATAGAATTTCACCTTCAAGAAGGGTTGAATTTAGAAATTACATCTCTTCCCTAAGATTTATAGTTACATTACAAAAACCCCCTCCGTTAGTTGAAAGTTAAGTCAATTAACAAATTTTGCTTATGTCAATTTTTGCATCTTTGAAAATATCACATTTGCCCTTACCGATGCCTGGTTTTATTTCAAGCATCAATTCGTGATTTTTGAATGCATGTTGCCCACTTGGCTTTGATAAAATTGTCTTAAAATGCAAATATATGACATTGCTTTTTTTGCACTAGTTTTGATGGAGATAGTGCCCTATTTCCTTTGACTTTAGGGGTTGTTGATGGGGGAAAATGACGACAACTAGATGCAGGGTAGAGCCAAAGAAGGCCCAGATGGTCACGTGCCTTCTTCAGTTTTTTTTTTTAATTTTTTTTTTTTGGGTCATCTAAAATGTATTCTCTTTTTTCTTAACATGTTCTTTGGCTAAGGATTTATTGTAATGTACACAACAAGTAGTTTTTGATACTTTAGGAACACTATTTATGTAGTTGTGTCTTGGAAATCTTCCAAGCAAACATGTATATCGAGATCAACGATGGAATCTGAGTTTATTGCTTTGAATAAAGCAACTGAAAAAGTTGAATGGCTTCGTCAATTCGTTGAAGATATTCCACGTTGGCCGAAATTTGTGCCTGCTATCTATATTCATTGTGATAGCCAATTGGTGATTGGTCGGGCACAAAGTAATATGTATAATGGAAAGTCTAGACATATTCTTCATAAACATAATTCCATACGAGTACTACTCTCTAATGGAGTTGTCTCTCTAGACTATGTAAAGTTTGAGAACAACATTGCAATCCGCTAACCAAAAGGGTTAACTCAAGAGTTAGTAGAAACGTCGTCATAAGGAATGGGGTTAGCCTTTAGTAAATGTTACCAGAATAGAAAACCCAACCTAGTTGATTGGAGATCCCAAAATCTAGGTTCAAATGGACAATCTAACTGTGTGTAACGGGTGAGTGATTGAAAAGGTAAATCCTTTTGCCCATTCCTTTATACAGTGATATCTTGTGGGGATGGAAGGATAAGCTAATGCTTTTAATGACCTAAATAATGTGAATAATCAATTGTGGTATAGTGAGATACCTTATATAGGTCGCCTATGTGAGTACGAAGTGGAGTCGCTTCTTTAGAATTGACAAGGCCGAATTCTTTAAAAACACTTACTGAGCCAGACTAGTGTTCTAGGGTCATACCGGACATACTAGTAAGAACAAGAACAATGGTTGGACTAACTCCTGTGTGAGATCTATTGTCTCAGTTTACACAAACAGTAAAACAATTAAAGACATCACGATCACTAATCAGCTAATAAATCCGATAGGCTTTCACTATAAAAGGTTCAAGGCCAACAACTACCTTTTCTGATGTAAGGTTAGTCTATGTGCACACTCTCTTTCTCTCCAAGTCTTTGTAGTTAAACGTTGTCTGTTTTTCTTTATTCAGTTAATTTTTATTTATGTGGGGGATTGTTGGAAAAAAATAATTTTATGGTGACTTTAATGTGAAATTAAAGTAGGTCCCAACCAGCGGTTGAGATGAGATCAAGTGGGTTTAGATTCTTTATAATAAGATCTTTACACCACAAAAAGAATGACAAAAAATCATTAAGAATAGAATGAGAAATTGTCTCATAAAGTTGGTTTCTTGAATGAGGTATTAGGAATGGTGTATAAACACTTATCTTACATTAGTTGTAGAGAAAAATATTGATGGGTATTTAAATCTCAAGTTTGTAATAAAGGCATAAGCCCTTCGGGGCATTCAAATTTTTCGATGGAAGGGAGTTAGGAATGCTTCAAGAATGGGCTTGGGCCAAAATTATGGTCTAAATTGGTTATGCAAAAATTGTCACTTGCATGCGCGCCGTCCGCTTGCTCGAATAGGACTGGATTGAGACGGGTCTGGGTCTATGATCCGTGATCCGTGGGTCGTGGAATCATGGATCTTGGGACTAAATGGTTTAAATTATTCTAAAATGTGAATAGTTTAAATTACCAAAAATAGAACAGGCCTAATGAGCGGGACTAAACTGAAACTAAAAATTTTAAGAATTAAAATAAACGAAATGAACTGAAACTAAAAATTTTAAGAATAAGGCCAAGTTTGACATGTATCAAAAAAGTCGAAAAGCTAAAATGTTACTCAAAAAGTTAAAAAGTTAACACTATTTATCAAAAGTCAACAATTACGGCTGCATAACTCTCAATACTAATTTTTCCCTACAAATCAATTTTTACAATTTTTTAATACACATTTTTTCATAAAAAGTCAAAAAGTTAACCCAAGCATCTATATTTTCTTCCTCAATTTTTTAGTCTAAAAGACAAAAAGTACATTTATTTAGGACACCCCAAACAACCTCTAAAAATAAACGAAATGATAGTTTAAAAGAATAAAAAATAAAAATAAAAGTTAGAGAAAACGTCAACAGCATCGGCGCCGCCCCTAATAATTGCCCCCTGTTTTGAGAGTCGATTAACTTTTGAGTGAGAAAATTGCCAGAAAATGATGAATCAGATAATGAGACGAATGAAACCCTAGTCTCAGAAGCCGAGGCCAATCAAGAGCCGACACTTGAGCAGAATTCTCAGTTAGACGAAAAACAAGAAGAAGGGGAAGATGTTGAGGATAACGCTAGTTGATGAAATTTGAGTATCGAAATTGACATCGTTGGATTAGAAGGAGATTTTGTGAGCTCTCGAGGTTGTGGAGAGAGACTCGGTGGCGATTGCCGACTGATTCACCTCTCTCTTCGCTTCAGTCAGTCAGTCAGTCAATTTTGTATAATCTTCTTCAACTTCTTTGTTATTCACTGCAATTGTTTATGAAATTTCTTGTCCAAGTTTGTATAATTGCTAGTTTCATATTATTAGATTATGTTTTCATTGGAAGAAGGATAAAAATGAGGCCTTTTCTATTCGAATTGTTCTGTTTCTTTAGACAGGAAATTATTTTGGAAAATTTTTGATGGTGATGGGGAATAATTCAATTGTTTATGAATATTTTGATCCAAGTTTGTGTAACTGTTAGTTTCATATTCTCAGATTTTGTGTTCATTTGAAGAGGGATGAAGATGGGAAATTGTGCATTTGGTTTTGGTTAAAAATAGGACTTGCTCTTGGAAGAGTTCTGTTTCTTTAGTCAGGAACTGATTTTCCGGCAAAAATTGATGGTGGATATCTTTATTGAAACTTTACGGTGAACCATTTTTCCTTATTTGGTATGGCGAAAATGTTGAGTGAAAATTTGATGTATACAGTTTGTTTGACATTGTTGAAGTGGTAAATGATAGTGGATTTTGGATTCCAAACTTAGAGACCTAAAGTAAGCTATACAAGAAATTAAAAGATTGTGTACAGATTCCTGTTATTGCCAGTCCATTTCATCAAACATGTGTAGGAAGCCTTGGATTGATGAAAAACAAGAACTATATGTATGTGTCAGTTTCATAAACTATGAGTCAAATAAACATGGTCAAAATATGTATGAAGTTGGGATTTTTTTTATTTCTTTGGAGTTGAAATTGGATCTTTTGATTGAATATTGTGTCTATATGATGACACAATGTAATATTTTGCAGGTAACAAGCACTTCAGTTGACCACATGCGATGCTTCAGTGATGCTGCAGGCCAACTTCAAGAATGTGGTAAATTATGATTATTGTGATTGATATTGTGCTTTATATATTTTTTGTCTTTCATAAACTCAAAAATTTTGGTGGAATTGAGGTTAATTGAATTTTTGTGTTAAAAATATAGGATATCCATATACTTGTTATTTCCTTCCATAATATCGGTCAACAATCCAATATGATTATGACTTCTGAGGTGCTCATGGCTTGCCTGACACGTGAAGATATAAGAAGATAAAGGAAAAATTATTGGAAAAAGGAATTAAGTTCTTTGCAATCTTTCTGTCTGCTTTCTCTTGTTGAACAGAGGAAAGCAAAAGAATATACTACCAGCCGAATTGAAACAGTTATTTAGCATAATAGTTCTCAATACAAGTTGAAGCTCACTAGAAAAGTCTAGGAATTAAATTCTTGTTGTGGTTTAGGAAGGTTATGGGTGATCGACATGTTATGGTTGCTTCACCTAGTTTTGTTGGAAGGAATTGGTGCAGATACTTGTAGTGTAGTTTTGTGAGACTTCATTCGTCTTACTATAAGTGAATGTACAATATTACTGACTGCATTTCCTTTAGGGCTTAAATTTTTGTTTTTGTATTATGTTTGGTACCATCTCATTGTAATGCAAAGTTCTCAACATTGAGTATATTTATTTTTTAATTTGGCAGTGTGTCTGGCTGCAGACTCTCTCTTGCGGCTTCCACTTCATGGCTGCAGAGATCCTGCTGCCAGTGCCAGGCTTTATTCTTTACCTTTCCATCACTTGTGCAGTTGCCGTTGCAGAAGAGCTTGGTGATAGTTACAACACAACATAGTTTTTGATTGAGGTTTTATTTCTGCATTAGTTTCTCCTTGTGACTTATTATTTCTCTCTCTATCACTCTCTCACATATGAGGCTCACTTTTCTTACATTTCATTCTTAACTATTATTAAACCCAATTGTTGCTGACCTATATTGTGGATCCTCTGATTTGAATTTTATCCTTCTTTTATAGCACTTGATGCAGCAACAAAAGGGAATCGCTATATAAATTCCTGTCTCATGTATATAATTTGATTTCACCTTGCCATTTTGATAAATCCTAATATCTTTTCAGTATGTTTTGATCAATTTTGAACTACTGTTCTGAAAGGATGTTTTGCTTGGTTCTAATGGCATTTACATGTGAAGTTATGGAAACTGGAGGTGGACAATCACTGTGCGACAATACACATTTTGTGACAATATCTAAGGCAAACTTTTTACTAGTTAGTTAAAATTTAAAATTGAAGTACTGCCAAAATGAAAGGAAAAGAAAAGGAATAGATTTTGATCAATTTCATTAGGAGAAAGGTTCGCAGCCAATTAAAAAGTTGATGGAGAAAATATTGGGTGGTTCTTTCCTGTATCATTTTGTACTTTAGCAGCCAGTTGGTGACTCGAGAGTTTCAGGGGTCTTAAGTCAAATCTGGAACTGGAACTTTAGATATAAATGTAGGGGCCGCTACTCCTTGGGGATTGAACTTCAGTGCCTTCATTATAACATCAAATACTTTCATTTTACATATAAAGGAACTTGCATTTGCACTAACTCGTTCTTGTGGAACTTACTTGTTTGCAGATTAAACGAGGAAATTAAAGGCATGGATAATCTATTCGCACAACTATATCCTTGGTTTTACTTAGGCTTATTTTTATATATATTACTTCTCCCTACTCCTTTCTTGTATGATAAATTTCTAAGGTTCAAGACCGGAGAGATTGACATCCCCCTGTCTTTTTATTTATTTATTTATTTTTCAATCGTACATTAATAACACTCGCACACATTGACATCAAGGGCCAAAGAACTTTGTTGGTGGTTCATTGATGTTACGCCAAGTTTTGACAAGCTAATATTCTTACTGATTGATAAAAAAAATGTTTTATTTGGTGAAGAAAATGTGTTCATATTTATTTCAATCTTTCGGTCCTTAATGCTATGTTTGAATCTTAAATTTGTCAATAAAATGAAAAATGTCATGTGTATATGTAATTAGTTATTCATATTTTTTTTATTTATTTTATGGATAATACCTATTCATTTTCTTTTTATTTTCTTATCACAAAAAAAAAAAGAAAAAAAAGAAAAGGATTTTTATGACAAATACCTATTCATTTTCTTCTTGTTGTCTTAACCCAACCAAAAAAATGGGAAAAAAAAATAAAAATAAAAATAAAAGAAGAAGAAGAAAAAGCATATATTACACTCTATTGTTTTTAATCTTTTCCTACTTATTCCATTTTCTTCCACAAAATCAAAATCCAAAATTAGCATAAATATTCCAATACTAATAATAATAAGGGCAAATTATAATTTCACCTCCTGTGGTTTACCCAAAAAATACGGAGCCCCCTTATAATTTTATTTGTAACACTTAAACTTTCTGAACTTCATATCAAAGTGCAATTTCGGACGGAACTGTTTGTTTCAACAAAGCGTGTGTTGCACGATCATAAAACCAAAATTTTCCCCCTTAATCACACCGGATAATTCCTAATCTTCTTCTTCTTCTTCCCAAGTTTTTTGAAAACCAAAGATGTTGCTTTTCTCTCTCAAATGCTTCTCTCTCTCTCTCTCTCTCTCTCTCTAACTTATTTCCCTCGTTTCTCCATATTTCCCTTTCATTTTTGTTTCATTATTCTTCTAAAATCTATATCTATCATTCTCTTAACTCAAATAAAGTTAACTCATAGATTAAAATCTATGTCTATCATTCTCCACCATGGCAACCACCAGCATCCTTCATCTTCTCTTTATCACTATGGACACACATACACTATATACATAGGCATTCCTAATTAACTAAGCCAAGACCCAAATTATAATGGTGGCTACCACCATGGGTGCCGTCAGAGGGGAAGGTGGTGGGTGGTGGGTGTTGGTTGAGTGGAGGAGATGGGATGAGCTTGGTGGGTGTTTGTAACTATGGACTATTTAGAAAAAGTTATGGTTTTGTTATTGACAATACATTGCCTTTTCCTAGCATTGTTTGATGTTCATTGAAGTTTCTGAAAATGGACTTCACTTTTTGTTTAGATTGGGTGCAAAAAGTTATGGTTTGGTTCTACATTCTAGAGAGAGAGATGAGTGTTTGTATGGATCTAAATTCTAGAGAGACATGAGTGTTTGTTTAGGTCTAAATTCTAGAGAGAGAGATGAGTATTTGTTTGGGTCTAAATTCTAGAGAGAGATATGTATTTGATGATGGTATGAGAAGTGTATGGTTTGCCATGGATGAGAAAGAAATAAGAGAAGAAGACGAAGAGCAAAAGAATACAATGAGAGAAGAAGAAAATGAAAAAAATATATAAAAATTAAAGAAAAATGGGAGATAAATATTTTGGTTTATAATGGCATTAAGAAGAAAATTAGGAAAAGAAGTAAGGGTAATTTAGACTTTTTATAATTTCTGTTATGTCCATCCAAAATTGCACTTTGGTATAAAGTTTAAGGGGTTTAAGTGTTACAAATGAAATTATAGAGGGTTTCGTGTTTTTTGGGTAAACCATAGGGGTTAAATTATAATTTATCCTAATAATAATAATAATAATAATAATAATAATAATTAATCATGTGCTTGTCAAGGAAATTCTCTCAAATGGCAATAATGCAAACAAGAAATATCTAAAAAAAGAAAAGAGAATAATAAAAAAAAAATCGAAATTTGAATATTTGGATGCATGGCTAGCATTACAAATCCCCAATGTGTACAACACACTACAAGATATGCCCACAAAACAAACCTATATGCCTACTTGTTTGTCGAGAGAATTTAAATAGCCATAAAATGTTGGGTTGTTTGGAATGTCTTAAATAAGTTTATTTTTTGACTTTTTGAACTAAAAATTAGAGGAAAAAAAGATGGTTACTTGGGATAACTTTTTGACTTTTTACGAAAAAATATGTATTAAAATATTGTATAAAATAGCAAAATTACGAAACTACCCTCCCTGACACAGTCAACATTACTGCACTGACTTTCTATCTCTTGTCAATTTTTAATTTTTTAATTTTTTAATGGGAATGTGTGGCTTCAAGTGTGCCACATTTTCTTTTTGACTTGGGAAGTTATGGCTGCACAGTTTGTGGCAACACTGTTTTTTGTTTTTTTCATCTAACAGATTTCCCGTCAAAATAAAGGTAAATAATATGAATTTTTTTACTTTTTTAATGACTTTTTAACTTTTTAAATTTTATAAGTGATGTCAAACCAGCCCTTAGTATAAATATTGAATTCAACATGATGTCACAAAGCATTGTGGCGTGTATCAACCATTGAAATGTGTGAGATCATTTGATCGATTAGAATGAGTGACAACAACATCAATTTCATCCCATTTTCATTTATTTGGAATTATGTGTTGATTCATGACATCAAATAGGAATGGATCACTACAGCCCTATTCTTTTGTTTTGAACCGCATTTTTGTAGGATTTTTTATTTTTATTTTTATTGATATAAGTACAATAATAAAGTCCGATCAACTATGATCGTAAATTAAATATAATATATAAATAATATAATGTTGTAACTAACATCATAATCAGTTATAAATGACATTACATTAGGTCATAATAAAATATTACAAACGTCGTAATTGCGGCATATGATACAAACGTTGTAATTACAAAAGGAGGTGTGTATCATAAATTTTTTTCTTTAAAAAAAATATGTATAAATTATTTGTTGCAATTTCTACTTACGGTTATTATATAGAAATAAGTTTTAAAAATTTGATTATTTTGAAACTAGAAATAAGTGCTTTTGCCTTTTGTTCACCAGCTTATAAAAATTGCACAAAACATTTTGGTCTGTTGCCCTTGCTCCACCTTCGATGTAACAGTGTAAGTGTCCTGGCGCCACCAATACTTCCAAGTGGTGTTTGAGCGGCACACAATCCTCAGTCTGGTACCCCCATTCATCATGATAAATGCAGCAGTACTTTTCGTCATAACCTCTCTGCACTTCTCCTAATTTGGCTGGCTATCTAACATATGGCTTGTTTTGTATCTCGCTAAGAATACAGTAGATAAGACTCTTGAATACCGTAGTGATGGCAGTATGAACTTTCAAATTCCTTGCTTTCGCCTCTTCATTGCTCAAAGGGGGATCACCTCGGTTGTTATTATGGTTCATATTGTAATTACTGCCTGCTTCCTATTCTTTCTAACCGTATTGACTTTAGCAGTAGCCTTTTTGTTCGCCACAACTGTGCCTGGTTTCTCCTTTGCCCGAGCAACATCTCCCTTCGCCTTAATGTGTTGGTTAACCCTTTCCATCAGAGCCTCCATTGTCAAGGGTGGAACCATGGTTAACAAGTCTCTCAGTCTATGCCCGACTAGTAAACCGTGCTTATACGAACAATAACAATGTCTGAAAGACATTCTCCAATCTCATTGAATGCCTCATAATTCCTATCGTTGAATGACTTCAAAGACTCATGCCTACCCATGTTAATGTCCAGCAAGTGATCAACCTCCTTGGGTGTCTTGGTGTTTGTTTTGAATCTGGTAATAAACATCTCTGCAAGTTGCGCCTAAGAAGAAATGCTGCATGCGGGCAACTTTTCAAAACAAGTGAAGCCCAAATCCCCTAGATTTGATGGAAACAAGATGCACATCACGGCATTGTTCCTCCTATGAATAGCCATGACTTGTCGAAAGTGGCAAAGATGCATGTAAGGATTTGACTTCCCATTGTAGATAGAAAACTTTGGTTAGTTAAAACCTGCGGGATGTGGTGCGTTCTCAATCTCCGACGAGAATGGCGTACTCTGCAGTTCAAACACTATGCCCTCCGTTATTTTTTCATGTTCTCACATAAAATTGTAGATTTCACTTGCTCCAACAACCACAATATTCATGAAGTATTTTTTTTTCAAAATCACATGAGAATTTTCTAGCTATATTTGAACCATAAAGAGAGGTGTAGACACCCCATTTTGACTGGCCCTAATGGTATCACTCGAACTACATTGCGGTGTGTATTATCTAGAATAGCTCTCCTTGGAAAATTTTGCAAGATTTGCACAACTTGGAAAAGAATAGAAAGGAACTTAGCATAGGAACGACAAGGTGAGTACGGTAGGTATCACCCCCTTTCCTCTTCTTAATGCATGCTTGGATGATTGCTTGAGTACTTGTTGCACACACTCACTCACGTATGAATTGTTGCACCACTGCCCTCGAACTACACTAATCTAATTCCTTGCAAACAAGGATATGTAGGCAACCTGTGGGTCCGATAACTTACATGAATGAATGGCACTGCCTTAAGCCTTAGGGTCATGTTAACTGGGATGGTCTCGGATCTTTGACATTTGATTCTCATCACTTCACGATTGTTTGAGCTCTGTCAAAGAGGGGCAACTGTAGACACCCCATTTTGACTAACCCTAAGACTTCGGGCACTTACAAGCCTCCCGATGACGAAATGGTAAATTACTTCATCTTTAGAATGTTAAGGATGTTTGGAGTTGTTGTGTAAACCCGTTTTGGCCAAAAATCAACTTTTTGCAAAAATGACCATTTTTTCCCTAAGTCAGTTTTTAGCCAAAAACCAACTTTTTAACATCGAGAAAGAGAGATAAGCTCGATTGTGTTATGATCAAACATATTTTTCAAAATTAGTAACCGATTTTATTAAAAACATTGGTCAAAATACAACTCGGGCTTACTTGTGCTGCAAGCAAGTCAAGGGCATGGGACCCCGCACTGGTGCATGCATGCATGGCACGTGTACCAAGACAAGACGCACGTGCGCACATTAGACATGAGTGCGTACGTTATTCGTGCATATGCACAATCGTTGCGCATGCGCACATCGAAGCGTGATAGAATTATTTTGGAAACTCAATCTTGGTGCATTTTTGGAGGGAACGGTGGAGGGGGAAGCAATGAAACCCTAGAAGGGTTCCAGAACCTCCCCCCAGCTCTATAAATAGAGCCTCTCCTTTTCTCTTGAAAGGGGTTAAGAATTTTTAGTCTTTTGAGTGAGTTTGAGAGCCAAACACCATCCCCTTTCCCCCATATTGCCTTAGCCATGAAATTTACCCACCCTTCAACAACTCTAAGTGTCACAACCCAAACCTGCCCCTATCGGTTTAGACCGTAACCGGCTAGTAATCCCGAATTACCTAGCCTCAAAGACAAAATTAACAAAAATATTTAACTAATAACGGGACCAGAAGCTGAAGCAGATTGTAAGGTTTTGTCTAATGAGCTTGTACATAATGGCATGGAACAAAAACAACTTTTTACTCATATTAATAATAACTCACATTCATACAAAAAAAAAAAAAAATCATACATCTCTAGGAACATTCGTAACATAATCTTCCAAGCCAAAGCTTATATACGTAAGCGGTCACACATGACCAACAAAAGTAACCCAAGGACAAAACAAAAGATTAAAAACAAAGCCTCTTTCGTGAGGCATCCCGGGTTAACTTCACAAAACTTGGTTCTTTCTAGGGGTGAGCAGCGAATATACCGATCCGCCAAAACCGACCGAACCGAACCGATCCGCTGCATTTTGGACGGATGCGTGATGACGAGTGGACGGTTGCGGATTGATTTTCTCCAATCCGCCAATTTGGCGGACGGATGGCGGATTTGAGGTTCCTTTGGCCGCAACCGAACCGCCAAACCGCGAGCACCCTTAGTAATTTATAAGATTTTGTGTTTTCAATTTGTTTAAATATTTTTTTGTGTTTTCAATTGAAAAAGAATTCAAATATTCTGTTGAAAAAAAAGTTTTCAACTTGAATATATTTTTTGAATTGAAAAAATAAACGTATTATTTATCTATATTTTTTATTTTTAAATCTAACTTTAAAAGTAATAAATAGAAAATATGATATATGATGGTTGTTTTTGTTTTCAAAAAACATATATAAATGTAACAATATAGAGACATACAATCTCTACTATTGCTCTGTTCATGGTTTTGGTGGTTTGAATTGTTTTTATATTTCAAGAACCACTGATTGTAATACTTTATGTGG
Source organism: Camellia japonica (assembly GCA_030407325.1). Classification (NCBI taxonomy): domain Eukaryota; kingdom Viridiplantae; phylum Streptophyta; class Magnoliopsida; order Ericales; family Theaceae; genus Camellia; species Camellia japonica. The sequence continues at coordinate 71,758,303 of JAPPVO010000013.1, read as the reverse complement.
ATGAGACATGCTGTGATTGTAATATGTAGATGAGGCATGCAGTGATTGTGATAATCTAAAGTTTCAAACTTTCTTTCTTTGGATGAGGCATGCAGTAGTTGTAATACTTTTTTAAACAATTGACTGTAATACTTTTTTTTTTTTTTTGAAGAAGTGCACAAGTTGAATTATGTTAAAAATTTATAAAATTTCAAACCGCCAAACCGATTCGCATCCATCCGCCAAACCGCCAATCCGCTCAATCCATATCCGCCGGATTGACGGACGGATGCGGATTGATTTTCTCCAATCCGCTAATCTGGTGGACGGATGGCGGATTGGAGGTTCCGTGACCGCAACCGATCCGCGCCCACCCCTAGTTCTTTCACAAGATCACTAGGGCTGGGGCTGGACATCCCGCTGCTCACCTACATACATATAGATAAATAGTGAGCTAACGCCTAGTGAATAATACTAGAGTAAAGAGGTTATATGAATGAGACTCTTAAATAGGTAAATCATACTCATGAGCAGCACATGTAGATCATTATCAAAACAAAACGACCTCAGGTCTATTCCATTATGCTCAAGGCATATCAAAGGGGCAAAATGACCTTGGGTCCAAACATTTATTCATAAACTGACCTCAGGTCTAATGGATCTATAACGATCCCGGTTTTTCCTTTCTGTATTTGTTGTATTTCGGACCTTGGTTCCGTGGAGTTGGTAGTTGTATATCTTGTTGTCATTCTTTAATTCCCTATGTTTGAATTTTAGGACGTGTTGGGAGTGCTTCGAACAGGTAGGTTGAGTTTTGGTCTCAAGTGTTGTTGCCCAGTGTTTTGGTGTTACGCTCGAGCGGGTCATTCTGTGCTCGAGCAGAGTTTGGTTTTTGGTTGTCCGCTCGAGCGGGCTTTCTTGCGCTCGAGCGGGGTTTACACACTCCCAGTATTTCGTGCCTCTGTAAAACTTCTGCAGGTGTATTTTTCACGCTCGAGCTGGTTTTCTTACGCTCGAGCGGGTTACGCTCGAGCGGACCTGTTGGTGCTCAAGCGAGTAGTGCTTTGTCTGTGAAAGTTCTGGGAATGGGAAATCTATGCTCGAGCGGATGTACTTTATCTTTGTGTCTTGGCGCTTGAGCGGGCCTTCTTGCGCTCGAGCGGATCCAATTTTTCTTTCTTGACGCTCGAGCGTCCTGTTCTCCGCTCGAGCGGACCTGTCGTATATCAGATGGCAGTTGGGCATTTTTGAATCACTTTTCACTTTTCTTCTCTCTCTCTTACTTTCCCAAAATCGATTTTGAGAGCTTCTCTCTCTAGAATCTCCCTTCTCTCTAGGGTTTGATCTAGTTAAAGTGTTCTCCTTTCCTTCGGCCTTTGTAAAGAGTGTGTTGATCGTTGAGGGCTTCGTTTTGATCCGAAAAGTTTGGAGTTTGGAGCACTTTGGTTTTGGTCTTCTTCTCCATTTGAGCTCTAACTTCGAGATAGGGATATCCTACTCTATCTTATGAGCTTTGTCTTTAAATTTTGGTATTTCGATATGTTGGGGGTTGTTGGGTAATTTCGAGAAAGTTGGGGTTCATTGTGTAATTTTCAAAAGAGGGGTTTTCAAAGTTTAAAACCATTATGTATGTAATACGTTGGAAAATGGACTTGGTGTGGGATTATGGATGAAAATGGAACCTTAGGGTTGGTATTGTAATTATGGGAAAAAGCCCTAATTGTTGATAAATTAATTTGTATAATTAATTTTGGGAAATGAGAAATTGAATAAGAAATATTCAAATTGAAAAGGTATGGGATAAAAGGGTGTAGTTGGACTAATTTATCGCTCACCTAGACAAATGTTGATATTTTATCCATTTGATGCATTTATTTTCTGTTTAGAAATAACTGCTTGGGGCTATCGGTGGAGGATAGTCTTGATTGTTGTAGACAATGCATGATGATTAGGCAAACTAAAACTAATCAATTGGATGTGTCATCGAATATGACGGTTGAAGAATACATTAACTTTATGTATTGATTGATTATGTATATGATCTGTGTTTATATACATTGTGTTGTGTGGGAGGAGATAGGGGATGTACTCCACGGTTTAGGGGAAGATAGGGGATGGACCTCTAAACCGGAAATTGCGTGACATCGATACAGCACTACAATGTGTATCATGGTGAAGTATGGAAGTGTTTGTTTGATTTGATATAGCACTAAAATGTATATCATTATCAATTGTGAAATATAGAAGTGTTTCTATGTTATATTGATACAGCACCAAAATGTGTATCACTTGTGAAGTAAGGAAGCGGTTTATGTGTTATTGATACAATACCAAAATGTGTATCCATCATGAATTTCGAAAGTGTTTTAGTAATGAGTTATAATCTCATTAAATTATTTGGCCAGGTTCTGAGCCTTGTTTTCAAATTCAAAGTTGAATAAGAAATGGAAAGAGAAATGTAACATGGACATGATTGTCATGAAACTATAATATGGTATAAGTTGGAATATAAGTGTGGACCATCTACCGAATGCTATTATTTTAGTCATTGTTTATAGTTGGTTTAATATATTCCTACTGGGCTGTGGCTCACCCTATATAGGACATTATTTTTAGGCACAGGTAGCATGCCACCTCCAAGGACGTAGTTTGGGAGGCTTAAGACTGTTGAACTATCTTGTATTTTTGGTTGTATTACATGTATATCAAGCCAAGGGCTTTCTTTGTATAGAGTTAGTACTCTCATTTTTTGTAACCAAGTGTTGACTTGGAAAGTCGTAAGCTTATAGGGCGTTTACTTTTGTTGTCAACATGTAATACATTTTGTAATAGATACTTTGATGAAATGTAATTATGCTTATTTCTCTTATGTCTGAGCATGTCAATACTGTATGAATTATGGGTTTATTTTGAGGGTGTTACAGGATCCATACACAAATGACCATCCGGTCCGTCAAAACACATGTACAAACGACCCCAGGTCCATCATGTCCAAATTCATATTCATGCACACGTTTATAGTCATTATCATGTTCACATTTGTATTCATACTCAAAACGACCTTTGGTCCAATAAATTCCGTGGTCATTTTGATAGTCATGATCATGTTCACATTCGTATTCATACTCAAAACGACCTTTGGTCCAATCAATTCCTTATTCAAAATGACCTTTGGTCCATTTAACAAACATACAAAACGAATTTTGGTCCAATTCATATATAAAATGACCTTAGGTCTATCTTGTCAAACATTCTAAACGGCCTTAGGCCCATTCCGTGTCCTTGTCAAATACACCAAATGACCTTAGGCCCATTTCATATTCTCATCAAACATACCTAACGATCTTGGGCCCATTTTGTATTTGTATTTATTAATCACTTTACAGATTCTTTTGCGAAGCAGATAGATAGAATACTTATTCATAATATAAATTCACAAGTCTAGAAAACTTACACGTAGGTAGTATTCAGAAATTAATATACATGAAAATATCTTTATTAAGATATTACTCACAGTATTCAGTTGGCTGATTCGTCCTCAGAGTTGACCCTACAAAATTCGTAACACATACAGAAATTAGGTCTCAATACAATTCAATCCGTTCTTTAGTTTGTTTATCTTTCTTAGGCTTCTTTCTAACTCTTTAGTTCAATTAGGATGCTCAATGTGTGCCTAAGAATGCTCAGAAATGAAGTAGAACATAAATTGAAACATAACACAACATTTCAAAGTTTTCTAAAATAGGATACTTCGCTCGAGTGTAACATTGGTCGCTCAAGCGAACCCCCCAGTCTGCAAAAGGGCTGGATGCTCTCATTTTATGCTCGAGCCAACTTCTTGGTTGCTCGAGCCAAGATTGAAAATAAAGAGTGGTCGCTCGAGTGGTATTTTGGTCGCTCAAGCCAACCTCCAATGTTTGTAAAACTACTGGATGTTTGATATGTGTGCTCGAGCCACCTTTTGGTCGCTCGAGCAGTTTGTCAAATCTTTGGAATTTCCAGAATTCTATTTTGAGCTTCAAACACATATCCAAGGCTTCAAATTCATGCATGACTCACTCAACTATACAAGAACACTCCCAAATACATATATTTGAAGTTAACTTCAACCCATTGTTCAAAACTCCATGAATTCAACAAAATTCAAACCTTAAACTTTATGTTTGTAAAATCCATATTTTATATATTGCATTCACAAGCTTCAAGACTTAAAATTGAACCTTAAAACGTGACAATTCATGCATGCATGTGCAATATGACTTTGAATTCAAACTGAAATATTATAAATCATGTGTAAAAGCATGATCCTTCATAATTTCTTGCATGCATGTATGATTTAACACTAAATTCTTCATGCTATGCTCATTTCTTGCACTAAATTACAAAGTTTTCTTGAATTCACAAGCTATAAGATTTTAATTCACAATCTAAGGTTCAATTGCTCACCTAGAGCCTTAAACTATTCCAAATTAAGCTAGTTCTTGAGCCTAGCTCTTCAAATCTCCAAGCTTTTAGTTCAAGTCTTCAAATTTGAGTCTCCCCTCTCTTAGAATCACTCACTCTGTGTGTGTGTATGTGTGTGTGTAATGCTTAACCTCAACCAAATTGTTGAAGAAGAGCTCAAATATATGAGCTTAATCACCATCTCATCTTATTTATATAAGGTAATTAGCTTAGACTAATCAAACTTGATTAAGGTTAATCAATTACACTTATTGTAATCAATTTAATCTAATTAATTTGATTCGAATCAACTTTTAATTAAATTTAACCGCAGGCTTCAAAAATTATGTTAATCACAATGATACAGTCAATTTCGGTTTCTGAGGCCTCTATGACCCTCAATTTTAGATTATAGCAGAATATAGAACAAATATCTCTACGATTGACATACATAAATTCAAAAACACATATAATCACATGATTTGCATCCAAAATCACATTAAGCACATAATTACAAAGATAATTCAAGATTAACAGCATATCACAGAACGGGGCTGTCATATTCTTCCCCCCTTTAGGAAGTTTGGTCCTCTAAACTTATGTTACCTTCCGTTGGAAACAGATTTAGATAGCGCTGACGCATTTTATCTTCTTTTTCCTACGTAGCTTCCCTTCCATAATTCTCTCTCCATTCCCCTTTCACCATTGGAATGATTTGTTTCTCAATTGTTTCACTTGTCGATCAATGATCAGTTTCAGCCATTCTTCATATTTCATATTTTTATCAAGTGCTATCCAGTGATAAACATGAAACGGATTTCGGAGGTAGCCCCTCAACATTGACACGTAGAACATGTTGTGCATTTGTTCTATACCCGGTGGTAAAGCAACTCTATAGGCAACTGGGCCAAGTCTCTCCAGAATTTGAAATGGCCCAATATAACGGGATGACAATTTACCCTTTTTATCGAATCTCGATTGGCCTTTTATTGGAATTACACGGATAAACACGTGATCATCAACCTTATATTCACGAGGCCTCCTTCTAACATCCTCATAACTCTTTGGTTGGCTCTGAGCTGTCTTAAGCCTTTGCTGAATAACCTTGATCTTTTCAGTGGTAGATTGCACAATTTTAGGCCCAAGGAAGACCCTATCCCCGAATTCTATCCAGCTAACTGGTGATCTACATTTTCTGCCATATAAGGCTTCATACGATGCCATGCCAATGCTGGAGTGGTAGTTGTTGTTATAAGCAAATTCTGCCAATGGTAAATAATCTTCCCAACTCCCCTAAAAATCTAAGGCACACGTTCAGAGCATATCTTCCAAAGTCTGTATAGTCCATTCCGATTGCCCATCAGTTTATAGATGGAATGCGGTGCTAAGTCTCAATTCCGTTCCCATTGCTCTCTGTAGGCTTCTCTAGATTCTATACACAAATTTCGGATCTCTATCCGACACAATAGACACTAGTACTCCCTATAAACGAACAATTTCACAATATAAATTCTAGCAAATGTATATGCATCATAAGTGGTTCAAACAAGAAGAAAATGTGCAGATTTAGTCAGTCTATCAACTATAACCCAAATAGAATTCATACCTCTCGGGGTTCGAGGTAGTCCGACAATAAATTCCATGGTTATGTGCTCCTACTTCTATTCTAGAATAGGGAGAGGTTGAAGTAGACCTATTGGCACTACAACAAAAAAGGATTTTTATGGCGCGCATTGCATGCCATAATGTGACACCCCAAATCTACACTAAGGGTTGTAGTCAAGGAAAAGTCACTAATGAGTCCTATGGCCAATAACCAAATAAGATCCCAAATCGCCGGAAGAGTCAAAATAGCCTCCCTTCTAAGTCCAGCTTTCTTAGGTAGCGCACTACCCTTTTGACAGATCTTAAGAGGCATTGACACAAGGTCTCATAAGCAACGTCAAGGATTATATTGATGTTGGAATATAAGTACATAACAATAGGATGATTACAAATATCCTTAATTACAAAAGCTTGTTCTATTAACATTACATCCCAAAAGAAAATTTAAAATTTCATATGAACCTTACAAAACTTCAAAAGGGAAATTTCTAACTTTTCTAAGATAGCCAAATGTCTTCGAAGGTTTCCGGCTCGTCGTCTCTTGCTATAAGCTCCTCTTTGGCACCTGGCATGATACGCCGTGAGCTTTAAATGCCCAGTAAACGCTTACACACCCCATCCCTTTTTTCCAGTCCAATACACAACAGCATTTACAAAGACCGAGGAAAGGGATCATAGCATTTAAGTTCATAACACAAATTATATGGTTAGTTGTTAGTAGTTTAGAAATCCCCCAAAGAGATTTAGTCCTTCCAACTCCAAGAATTGGACGCGGATTATTCGGTATGCCCCCTCTTTTAATGCTTTGTTGCAGACCTTACCTCGGATGCCTACCAACGGTTATATACCGCGTAGCGCTACCCGTAGGGCCTCAAAAGAGACGGTAGTGATAGGCCTTGTCCAAATCCCTCCTTACACCAAACTACTAAGGGTCCGAATACAACCACTCTATTCAAGGGTTCCGAAACAACCACTTGCGCAAGACTTGCTCATTTTAATCCACCACTAATATCAACTTAACATTCTCATAATTTACTATGTATAACTAGTATGGTCGTCAACCCTTTTTACCAACCCATTTAGTTTTTCTCTTTTCACATTTTGTTCATTTCACATTAGTGGTTAGCACAAGTAAGATCAAATTAAGGCCATTCAAGGTGAAACTCAAGCATGCAAGTATAACATATGTTACAACAAATATGTCATGATAGCACAAAAGCATTAACTACAACAAGAACCACACCATTCAGATTTCCAACACTGCACTGGTTCAAAAATAAATATAGAAAAAATATTTTTTAAGGGTTTCAGAAATGTGGCTTCTAGAGGATTTGTATAGAATCAATTCTAGTTTCAGACTCATTTTACAGAAATAGGGTGACCCTTTTTGATTTTTAGATATTTAAGAAATACACATACCCTGTCCAGATTTGACAACTGTTATAAAATTTGGTGTTTCTCTTAAAATACTCATTAATTTTTATTGAAATAAATTTTGTTTGAAATATAACATTCAGAGTAAGATTTTGATATAAAAATGAACGTGATACCATTTTTCTATAATTTTCTAGAATTTTCTAAAGTTCACTGTTTTAACAGGTTCTTTGCAGCAAGTATTTAGAAAAATAAAAGGAGTCATAAAAACACATCCATGCTCTTATCCCAAATTATCACATACTCTATAGATGTCAATTAATACACCTTTAAAACAGATTTTGAGTTGGTGAAGGTTTGCTATGGAAATAAAATTGAAAACCTTGAGAAAAGCCTGCTGGAAATTACAAGGGAGAAGAAGAACATTTCATTTTCAAACCATACATCATCTAACAAATGTAGTAACTGTTAGTATCATATGAAATACATTTTTAGCATGTATTATGAAGGGGAAAAACATGATGAGTCATTGAGAGAAGAGGTGTATGAGATTTACCTTAGCTTACTAGATTTTTTTTTTCCCCCTTCTTGTATCTCTCTTTTTCTTCTCTTTCTCTCAAACTTACAAGCTCTCCCTTTCCTTCTCTTTTCAGCCGTGGGTTGTGTATGTATGGAGTGACAAAAAAATGAGCTATTAAGGCTTGTATTTATAGGCCAAGGAGGAGAGAGAAAATTGTTGAATTGTTTGGTTGAATTTCAATGGAATTGACCTAGTTTGGTTGGTTTGTAATTGGATCCAATTAGGATTAGTGTTAATTAATCTTGATTAAGAAAATTTAATCTTATTTATTAGTTAATTGGGAGACAAAAGTACATTGCATTTATTCCTTCCCATTTCTACATGTTTCCAAAGATTTTCTTGAATATTCAATTCAAGATTTACTATATAAAAAATAAATTTTTTGGTCCTTCTCACCTATCCACAACCGGCCACCATTCCTACATGGGAGAATTTGATTTATTTTGAATAAAATATAGTAGATATTTTGTATAAATCAATAAAATATTAGTTGTACCTTATTTGATTAAAATATTGGGGTTTTGGTGGCCAAAATGCAATAATAAAGAAAGAAAAGGACTGAATCTGAAATTTTGAAATAAAACATATATTTAAGTCATATATTTAATAAAATAATGATAGGAAAGGTAATTCGGGTCACGTGATGCCGATTCGCAACAAAAGGCGAGATACCGGGCTAAAACGGTGATTACCGGAAACTAGGGTTTTTCTCTTATAAATTTTCATTCTAGGGTTTCTAAATTATTAATTTAGGGTTTTAAAATGTTTTCTAAGTTCTCAGAGTTGATTAGGGTTTGCCGGTTAGCTCGTGCAGTCATTCTTGATTTCTAGGGTTTAATTTGCAAGAAATGGAGAAACAAGGTTTCTTATTGAAATTCTTTAACTATAAGAGTTTGGAGAAATTACAAAAAGTTGGGGCCTCACACGTAAAAACCCTTCTACGACGTGCAACAAAACGTCATATTATGACCAGTCATGAAAAGTCATTCACTTTCAACGGCATGCCATAGTACGCCGTTAAAAACTATTTAACAACAGATTTTGTGCGTCGTTTTTACTTTTTCTATGACTACTTTTACATGCCGTTAATTAAAGGGACAAACCACAACGTTCATTGCTAGTTTTGAATATTTAATACAATGACCTATTTTGCCTGCTGTAGATAACTCAAGTTTCACAGCATTTTTTGCATGCTATAGAATATGTATATTTTAAAAATAAAATAAAAAATTAGCAGGTTTTATTTCACTTGTACAATATAAGAAACATTACAAACAAGCTTTATAAACATATATATATATATATATATATTAATCAACTACCAAAATATTGTTTCAAACATACAAAAAAAAACTATCCATAAGTTCTTTTTTTTTTTTTGGGGTACAATGGAATTGTTTCAAACATCCAAAAAAAACTATCCATAAGTTCTGAATATCCAAAACTTATCTATGTAATATAATCCTCCCATTTCCACCTTTCCCTATTCTAATTCATTTGTACAAAAAGAACTTAAAAACTCTCCCAGTGTTTTTTTTTTTCCAAAGAAAACAAATGAACAATGCTATGGAGCTCACCAGTATTAGAATTTACCAGTGCAAGCAATCACTTCAACAGCGCTTTTGATATGAGATATCAGAAAGCAAAATTGTAAGGAATCCATTCGATGCTCTTCCGCGACTTCCCAGCCTGACATTTCTTAATACTCTTTCTTACAGATTCAGGCACACACTGTTGGATCATCTCTAACAAACCAGCTGGACACAACCCTCAATCTTTAGCAGACTCCACGATTTTTGGTAAAAGATTTTTCTGGTCTTTTCTTACGCCAAAAGTAGCCCAAATGTATTCTTCTTTTGCAACTTCCAGCTCTTGAAATACTCTCTTGGGTGTGTAAATACGAATCTGAACATGAACAAAAGATCACTATTTCAAAATGATAATAAGAACATAGTATAACTAGATGTTGTGTTCTCATACAAATAGCAATCTAATCTATCTGCATCACATATAAATACAGTGCTACTAAAGTTCAAACACATGATTGGTTGTATGAAATTACTTCAAAATTCAGGAGTTTTTTTTTTTTTTTTTTGGAAGATTTGGAAGGGGAATGTCTACAAAAAGATCCTCACATGTACCCATTAGATTTTATTTTATTTTTTTAAATTCTCCTGATACATATTGTGTACACCACAAAGAGATGCCTCTATGAAAGATGTTCAACAATTTCTTGTCTCAATTACTTGGAATCGGTTATATAGATCCATTTCCTTCAATTGGCTTTTTTTAGTCATATCCTCCGTTAAATTAAGATAGTCATTCCCTTTCTTATCACCTAAGCCTAAGTTCTTCACCTTCCTCTATTTGTTTTATCACCGTCTACGTGTATCAAATCACTCCTCTTCTCAAGCACATTAATTGGCCTACGATACATATGATCATATCATATCAAATGATTTTTGCTCATCCTACCTTCAATTGGTGCCATTCCTAACTTCTTCCTAATGGAATCATTTCTTGTCACACCACTCATCCATCCCAACATTCTCATTTCAACTTATTTCATTTACTAACATGTTATTTCTTAACTGCCAATATTCAATACAATATACATCATAACAAGCCTAGTAACAGTCCCACGAAACTATCCCTTCAATCTAATAGGAATCTTAATATCGTAAAACACTCTTGATCTGATGTAGTAAAAGCTTTTACTTCTCATATATAAATGATATGAGAAGTAAAAGCTTAACTTTAAAGACTATAACAAAATGAACACCAAGGACTTCAAGAAAGGAAAAAAGCTTCAAAACAAAACCCATAGCAAGGGATATACCTGTCCAGGACGAGACATGCGGCATCCAAGGATAGAATTCTGTATTGTATCTGTACTTACTACATGACCTCTAACATTGTAGGCAACTTGGATTAAATAAAATTGTAAGAAAATGAAATCCAAACTGAAATTTCGTACAAGCGAAACCAACAAGACTTTTATGTTGTTCTGTGGAATCCCATAAGCCAAAAATGCCTGTTTAGAAAGCTGAATTCATTATATCATGGATAAAGTAGAGAAAAACTGTACATAGTAGATTATATTGTAAATTTTGTATTTCAATTGATGAGATTCAATACATGCATCACCAACACATTGTGAATGTTGATCCAAAATGCTAGCTTCCTTTCATATTTCATCTTCATGGGATCTACTTCTTCTAATAGACCAATAAGTGACCTATGATATAACAACTCAATGAGAAAAATGAAACAAACCATAGATTCCAAGTTATGTTCAATATGCTAAAGATACACACATCATGACTTTCTTGTGACTATAAACTGTCAAAAAGTCTCACCTGAAATTTTGTAACATGTCCTCAATGTCACCTAATTTCTGACTATCTCTGCATATACATGGCACTTCAACCATTGTGCTGTAAGGTCCACTAAACTCCTTTAGTCCTTGCATGTGGAAAGGGTTATCTAGCCGAACATCAAAAGATGAATCTTTCCTGAACCCGGGACTCCACAGATGACACTGATCTTTTGGAGAAAATGCACTCATTGATGACAAAGATGAATTGGGAAATGAGAGACCCTGATTTGTCGATGGTGGATCTGCAAGAGGTATACCCCATGCCCTAATAGATACAAACAAACCCCCAACTAAAATAAAAAAAACAACCAGCAAACAACTAAACAAGACTCAAAAGACACCAAAAGAAATTGTTCAAACATGACAAACAAAAAAGAACAAAAAACCAGACACCAAACTACTCACAGTCAAATATATCATGTACAACCCACATGTGAGAGCAAAACCCAATCAGAAGAGAAAAAAAAAAACAGAAACACCACAGCCACAAAGATAGCAAGACAGCCACAGGCCAGCAACCTCTGAAACATCAGCCTCAAGAAGCATCTGCAACTATGTCTAAACAGATTAGCTAGACTCAGCCCTCCTGTCTGTAGCAACACAGGCCATAACAACTTACGGAACAGGCACAACCATCCAAACAGCTAACAAATTGAAGAAAAAACAATTCAACCACTGCCATCAATGGAAAGAACAATGATCACCCAATTGCAGCAGTTAAACCAGTAGCAATCCAGAACTAGACCCAAGACTAAGGGCCTGCAAACTTTTATTCAATCATCCTAACAAACAGAGACAGTTGTAGCAGTTGCATACAATATCAGCAGCAGCCAATGATAGTAGCAACCAGTGACAGCACCAGCTACCACTGCCACCAGCACCCTTATATATGAAACTTAGCTCACCTTTTTATCCTCAGTCACTCGACGCACAATATCTCAACCCTTATTAAATGGATCTCAACATCATAACCTAGTTAAGGGCTCATAATATCTCAACACTAAATCCCTAACATAGGACCAGCTTAGAACCTACATGAACAAACCATTAGAAAATCATTTAAGGGCTTACCTCACTCAACCCTCAAAGCTTACTATAGTAGTCACTTCTTATCTTCATGGCTCACATCACTCAACACACTCCCTGAAAGAGGCAAGTCACACATGCAAAAAACTAACAACAAAACTACAAACAAAAATTAGAACCAAATCCAAGCGAGAACAGCAGCAAATCAGATCAACCTGCATGCTCAACTATAAGGAAACCATTTGAGGGCTTACATCACACAACCCACAAAGCTCACTATATCACTCACTCCCTATCTATAAGTCTTCCATCACTCAACGCACTTCCCTAAATGAGGCCAGCCAACCTACAATAGTTAATTTACAGAAAATCCTAACCTGAAGAAGGATAAAATCCTAACCTGAGGAGCATCGCCAGGAGACCGTGGCTTATCATACCAGTTAGCAAGATCAACACCAGTGTCATCTATAAAGTTATCATCACCAAGGGTTCTAACACCATCTTGATCTTCCTAATCCATTAACAAGTAATGTCGTTGGGTGAGCAAGTTATTCATCAAAAGGTAAAGTACAAAAAAAAAAAAAAATTGAGTTATGAAATCATACAAACCACAGGGGAAAAAAGCATCATCTTTATGTTGATTATAAACACTTCATGCACATTAACCATGTGTTCAACATAATCAATGTCCAAATAATCACCACAATCAAATGGTGATCGAATCAAAAATTAAAATGAGTTGCATTTTTGTAATTTACACTACCTAGAATGGAATCAGAGCAAGACAATATCACATTAAGTACTGAAAAAGAAATCCAAGCAAGCGAAATCACATAATTTTCAAACAAGTTAATATTAATTGTTACAAAGAACAGAACTTCAAGAAAAAAATAAAAAATAGAGTACCTTAGAATCACCTCCTACAATAGTATCCCACATCTCCTTAACCTCTGCTTCACCATTTTGATCCCTCGATTGCTCACTCGAATCCCCCACTTTCTTCAACTTCAATTTCGACCCATCTCTCCCCTCCGACTTTGACTTCAATTTCTTTTCCCTCTTCTTACTACTACCAATACCATCTTTCTCAAACTTCTTCCTCTTTCCATCCCCGGAATCATCGTAGTCCGACTTTCCCCTCACAAAATCCCCAATTTTTCCCTATCATCCTCTTTCCTAATTCCAAAATCATGAGTGCTCTTCTCGGCCGTCGTATTCTTTTGATGAGTCGCTTCCGAAGCTTCAACTTCGCATTTGAATAGTTGTAAATTGGGGTCGAAGAGGGGTTTTGAGAAAAATCGAAGGGCTTGGTAGAGAGGATGAAGGTGGATGATTTGAGAGGGGTTTTGAGGGAAGATGAGAGAGAGATAGGAAAGAAGGGGCGGTGGGTTTGGAGTTGGAGAGAGAAAGAGAGCCTTTTTTCTTTCTCTTCAAATGGGAATTTTCTTTTAGATTAGGGCTCCAAAGGGTGAAGTGAAGTAGATAAATGCTGGGAAGATTGAGGAGGGAGGGATGGATCGGAGATAAGAAGGGTGAGGATGTAGATCGGCAATAGAGGAGTATCGGTGGTGAGAGTTTTATTCCATCAGTTGCCTTCATTAATGTTGGGGTTGAAGATGTATATGTTCTTTTTCTAATATATATGTATATATTTTTTGGTGAATTGACGCTAGAAAATTTCATTTTGGCGCTTATTTGTTTAAACATACAATTCATGACATGCATTGTGCGTTGTAAAAAGGCAATACTTTTAATAGCAGGCGATTTGTGCGTCATAAAAAGTGCAATACTTTTAACGGCGGGCATTGTGTGCGCTATGAAAAGTGCAATACTTTTCATAGCTGGCATATGTGTGTCGTGTATAGTTGACGTATTGACGGCATGCCATATACATGTCATAGAAAGTTTTATTATTTACGGTAAACATTGCAAGTCGTAAAAAAATTATCGTTACTACCATTCACAGCCTACGCAATAGATGCACCGTGGTTGGAAAAGTATTTACGATGTGCAAAAAAAACAAGTCGTAAAAGTGAGAAACTGTGGCGTGCATTTATTATATATCGTTGATGTGGTGCCGTAAAAAGTTAGTTTTGTTGTAGTGCGGTTTCTGGTGTTCAGCTTTAACTTGCTAACACTGAAGACACTTGGACACATATTCTGCAATTTCCCGCTTCATATTCGGCCACCAATAGCTTTGTTTCAAATCCCGATACATCTTGTTGTTACCCAGATGCATCGCAAACATTGACTTGTGGGCTTTATCCATATTTCTCTTCTTTAAATTAGAGATGTTTAGAACATATAATCTGTTTTGGAATTTCAACACTTCATTCTCCACACTAAACCCCGGTCTCGGATTTGATTCAAATTTATTAATTAGTTTCATTAGGAATTTATCCTCCCTTTGTTTCTGTTTGATCTCATCAATAATTGTCGGTTCAGTTAAAATGGCGGCTATCAATCCACCCTATTCACGTAATACTACTTTAATCTCTAATCTCTCAACGTCTTGCAAGATCACATTTTGTTCAATGAGTAGACAAGCCAAGTTCCCCGTTGACTTTCTGCTTAAAGCGTCGGCTACGGTGTTGGCTTTACTTGAGTGATACTGAATCTGGAGATCATAATCTTTTATCAGTTCAAACCATCTTTTTTGTTGCATATTCAGTTCTTTTTAGGTAAAGAAGTACTTTAGACTTTTGTGATCCGTATAAACTTCACATTTTGCTCCATGTAGGTAATGCCGCCAAATTTTCAAAGCAAATGCAACTGCGGCCAATTCTAGGTCATGTGTTGGGTAATTCTTCTCATGCGGTCTCAATTGTTGGGGAGGCATAGGCAATCACTCTTCCGTTCTGCATTAATACATAACCCAAACCCTTATAAGAAGCATTACTAAATATCACAAAATTTTTCATACCTGATGGCAATGTCAAAACTGGTGCAGTAGTCAATTTCGTCTTCAATTCTTGGAATGCAGACGCCCTTTCATCATTCCACTCAAATGGTTGCCATTTTCGAGTTAGTTGGGTAAGTGGTACAACTATTTTTTAAAAGTCTTTCACAAACCGTCTATAGTACCCAACTAAGCCCACGAAACTGTGGACTTCCGTTACATTTGTCGGAGTAGGCCAGTTCACAATTTCCTTTATCTTCTGTAGGTCTACAGAAATCCCATCTCTATTGATGACATAACCTAAGAAGACAACCTCATCCAACCAAAATTCACATTTCTTCAATTTAGCAAATAATTTATTTTCTCTAAGTGTTTGCAAGACAGTTCTCAGATGTTATTCATGTTCAGTTCTACTCATTGGATATATCAGAATACCATCAATAAAAACCACAACAAACTCATCAACGTAGGATTTAAAAATTCGATTCATAAGATCCATAAATGTTGTAGGTGCATTAGTCACTCCAAATGGCATTACAAGAAATTCATAGTGACCATACCTTATTCGAAATGAAGTCTTTTCAACATCCTTTGATTTTACCTTTAATTGGTGGTATCCAAATCTCAAATCAATATTTGAGAATACTTGTGATCCTTGCAACTGATCAAACAAGTCATCAATACGGGGCAAGGGATATTTGTTCTTGATTGTTACCTTGTTCAATTCTCGGTAGTCAATGCACAAACGTAAAGTCCCGTCTTTCTTCTTTACAAATAAAATCGGTGTACCCCATGGCAAAGTGCTCGGTTGGATAAACCCTTTATCAAGCAAGTCTTGCAACTGTTCTTTCAATTCTTTCATTTCAACGGTAGACATTCTGTAAGGAGTTTTTGAGATAGGCCCAACATCAATAGTAAACTCTATTTCTCTGTCAACCAATTCTCCTGGAAATTCATTTGGGAATTCATCCGGAAATTCTCTAACAACATGAATACTGTCTATTTCAACATTCATAGATTGCTCAGTCAATATGCTATATAAATAACCTTGACACCCTTCATAAGTAGTTTACATGCTTTCATTGTTGAAATTAGGTAAGGTGGGAGTACTACACAATTGCCAATAAACTCAAATTCATCATGTCCTGGTGGTCTAAACATAACTCATTTTGTTACATAATAGATGGTGACACAGTATTTAGAAAACCAATACATACCCAGAATCACATCAAAATGTCTAATGTCCAAGGGTAACAAATCCACATATAAAGTAGCATTGCCAATACGCATATCACAAATACGATACACAGATATACATAACATAGATTCCCTAGATAGAGCAAATACACACAATAGATATGGTAACGATTCTAGGGGTCTCTCTAATCTAGATGCGAGACACAAAGGAATGTGTTGATCCAGAATCAATTAACACAAAAACATCTTGATCACATATAGAGATAATACGTGAGACAATGACCTTCGTGTTCCGTGTGTCACTTGGGACAAGTGCAAAGACTCTCCCTTGCCTTAACGTATCTCTAGTGGTAGTAGGCCTTGTAGTGTTTTCCGGCATTGGAATGGATCCAGTCGAACTAACAGTCGATTTTCCATTTCTTTGTTGCTTAGTTTGGGTACAATCCCTTGCTATGTGTCCTATTTTACTACATTTAAAACAAGCCTCGGAAATATGGTAACAAACCCCACGATGTTTCTTACCACACTGATTACATGTCAGTGTTGTATCTCTAGTGGAGCCCGAAGGGCTTGAGGATCCCGTATTCCGCTTTTTCGACGATCCCTTCTTTGAGAAAAAAACCCTATCTCTTACTTTTCTAGGTCAATTGGTGGTTTACTCTGGTTGGCCATATTAGTTTTGACATTAAAGCCCGATCTAACACATCAACATAAGTAGGCAGTTTGAATACATTCACTTTTTCTTAAATATCATTGCGGAGACCGCCCTCAAATTTTCTTGTGTTCTTATAGTCAGTGTCGACCATATGAGGTGAACCTGGCCAATTTTGTAGACTTTGCCTCGTATTTTGCCATAGTCATATTACTTTGTTTAAGCCCTTCAATTTTAGACACTTTTCTATCACGGGCGCATTGCGGAGTATTTATCATAAAAGAGCTCAAGAAATCGTGTCTAGTCTATGCCCTTGTTATCATCGCGAATCAACATCCACCACATTCTTGCTTCATCTTCCAATGTAAAGGTTGCCAACTGTACCTTCTGTGCTTCAAGGCATGGAAAAACTTCAAACAGTTTCTCAATACCAAGGCTTGGCCCAAGCCTTGGCCTTCAATGGATCTACTCCCTCGTGGAATAGTGGTGGTTTCATTTTCTTAAACTCTTTGGTGAGAGCTATTGTTCGGTCATCACTTTGCAGGTCTTGCACAGGTTGTACCAGAGGTGGGGGTGATAGTTGTTGTCACTGTTGTTGCCATTGTTGTTGTTGCCTCAGTGTTTTTGCCATGTCCTGTATCAATGTTTCCATTCGGTCTAGTCTGGTAGTAGAAGATTCTTCTATTTCATCGGATCTTGTTCTTACCATTATCTGATGAGATTTGCATTATAATACATACAGAAGGTGCACACAAATATACATATACAAATAGGGAACAACTCAGAAGTACTTCACATAATTCAGAACACTTCAGTATATTCATAATGCATTTAATCAATTAATTATCACATGAATGCAACTTAGATCTTTTCTAGACAATCTATTGCTCCTTTGGACAAGTGTTGAGTTATTAACTCGTGCTCTGATACTACTCTGACACGACCCAAACCTGCCCTATGAGTTTAGACCATAACCGGCCAGTAATCCCGGATTACCTAGCCTCAAAGACATAATTAACAAAAATATTTAATTAATAACGGGGCCAGAAGCAGAAGCAGAAGCAGAAACAGACTGTCAAGTTTTGTCCAATGAGCTTATGCATAAATGGCAGGACCAAAAACAACTTTTTATTCATATTAATAATAACTCACACATTCATACCAGAAAAAAAAAAAAAAAATCATACATGTCCAGGAACATTCATAACATAATCTTCCAAGCCAAAACTTATGTACGTAAGCGGCCACACGTGACCAACAAAAGTAATCAAGGGCAAAACAAAAGATTAAAAACAGAGCCCTTTGCGTGAGGCATCCCGGGTTAACTTCACAAAACTTGGTTCTTTCACAAGATCATTAGGCTGGGGCTGGACATTCCATTACTCATTTACATACATATAGATAAATAGTGAGCTGACGCCCAATGAATAACCCGGAGTAAAGAGGGTTATATGAATAATGTCACGACCCCCCCAGGGGCTTGGGGTTGGAATCGCAACTTACTAACTTATTCTATTCATAGCAAATTAAACTGCGCGAGCGGAATCAAAATAATAAACAGGAAATTTCTCCATTCTACTATTTTAATAAGAGAACATACATTTATATGGCTTTTATTATTTTATTATTTAGTGACCGGCCCCAAGTAGAACAAAGGAAGTAAAATATATATATAAAAAAAGAAAGAAGAAAAAAAAAAAAGTGATTCACATCAATCCATGTGCGGGTTCCATTTTTTTGGGGGGGGGGGGTGTTATGGGTTTCCCCTATATCTCGTCACCTGAAAGGGTAACAACTATAAGCACACAGTAGAGTGAGAAATATTATGCCAAGAGTATAGAGAATACAAAATAACCATGGATAGTTAGTTAAGCCAAAACATTTACATAACTCATTTGGTAAATAAATCATTTAAGTGGCAGAGACTGAAATACAGAAATTATGTAAATAAATAATCATAACCACGGTATAGAACAGAACAGAACATAGGTCACAGACGTGACAATCAAAACAGAGGTTAATGGATCCATGACAAACAGAGGACTACAAAGTGGCCAAACAGAGGCCAATGGTTATTTAAGTCCCCCAAGGCGTGGGACTCCCGTGGTGGTACTTACAAAACATAATTGTTTATAAGGTCATAGTCAAATATTCTTTAAAATATAAACAAATATATCCATGGGTTTCATTTAAAGAAACAGAGTTTAGAAATTAATCCACATAACTGAAATATTTCTAAAACATAACTTGAATTAATATAACTTATAAAATATAACTTGTATAAAATAAGTTATTGTAAGTCAAAACATACGTAAAGTACATTATGGTAACTCAAAGTATAATATAGCTCACCTTAATATTGACCCTTAGCCTTTCCTTTACTAACACAATTCCTATTTACGTTCCTCCCCCTCTCTCTTTCTTTTCCTTTTCTTTTTTTTTCTTTCCTCGCTGATTTCAGTCAGGCTGATCAGTCTTAAGCTTCTGATCAGTTCTTCCCAATTTATAGAGAAGTAGAAACGCCCTGTGGCCGACACGTGGCGATCTTGCCGATTCTCAATCCTTTTTCATAATTCATTCAGATCTCCTTCATTAAGAATGTAGATTATCACTTATCTAAATATATATATAAGATATTTACATTTTGGCCCAGATTCTAATATAACTATATAAACAAATTAATCCCTAACTAAATTATACTTTATCGTATACCCATAGAAAATTAATTATTATTTTACTACCACACCACTTTATTATTATTATTATTTATTATTATTATTATTATTATTATCATCTTTTACTATTGTATTTATTTACTTACTATCTTTAATTCTAATTTGGCCCAACTAGTATTATAATTCCATATTTGTATTAATTTGGCCCCAAATAATAGTCCCTAATTAATCTCATATTTGATAACCTAATGCCGATTAGATTTATATATTTATTATTATTATTTATTGAATCATATATCATCACATACAACCATAATTATCTTTAACTATAATTATTTGTGTGGTATTTAATTCGTTTAATTATATTTATACATGCTAATCTTTTCACATTAATTAGTGATTAACTTAGCCCTAAATAAATTTCCTCGTCACATGTTTGATAACCGCAATGACAAATTAATTTACATAACACGTATAGCTTATTTATTTTATTACTTCTATTATTATTAAATTTTACTTTATTGCATACAATCACAAAAATTCTTTCTATTTTACTATTATAGATTATTATTATTTTTTATTAATAGTCGTGGTTGGTTGTGGTATTAATTAAATATTTTGGGGTGCCACAAATAAGACTCTTAAATAGGTAAATCATACTCATGAGCAGCACATGTAGATCATTATCAAAACAAAACGACCTCAGGCCCATTCCATTATGCTAAAGGCATATCAGAAGGGCAAAACGACCTTGGGTCCAAACATTTATTCATAAACTGACCTCAGGTCTAATGGATCCATACACAAATGATCACCCGGTCTGTCAAAACACATTTACAAACGACCCCAGGTCCATCATGTCCAAATTCATATTCATGCACACGTCTATAGTCATGATCATGTTCACATTCATATTCATACTCAAAACAACCTTTGGTCCAATCAATTCCGTGGTCATTTTGATAGTCATGATCATGTTCACATTCATATTCATACTCAAAATGACCTTTGGTTCAATCATCTAACGCCCCGAAATACTTTCAATAATCCATCCACAATATTAATTTAAAAGACGACACATGATGAAATAATTAACTTCCACTAATTCCAATTTCTTATACAAAAGAGCAACACATGCAGGTAGAATGCCCTAAAGGCTTAGAACTTTCCAAGACAATGCTTGGTTACAACAAAATGAATGGAAAATCCAATACAGTTAAAGCCCTAGGCCTATAAACAAATACAACAAAATACGCAAAATGAAGCTCTAGCTTCCAAGTCCTCTCAAGCTATTGCCTTGGTGGAGGCATATCATCAACACCTGTAAATGGTTTTCCCACATAGGGTGAGCCAAAGGCCAATAGAAATAATCCAACATAGTATATGAATCTTAACAAAGATATAAGGGGTGAAATGAATATGCAATACTAATGACAAATACATTTTTATAGTTCTTTCAAACCATGCAATACCAGGTTTATATCACCATTCATGAAACATTGCCCCTTTAATAGAAAATCGGACTGTGCATACAACTCTGTGAATCTCTAGGTACGTGTCTGCAAGTAGACTATACAAGTACTACCAATTTGCCATTTTTACTAGTATTAATCGGAAGGCTCAACACCTACCTGCGTGGGTTTCTGGTCTTTCACCAAAGACACACAGGCCAACTTATCTTAGTAACCACACCCCCTATCCAAATTCACCAAGTATTCACCATTTTGCTCAAAACAATATACATTTTAAAAGTGATAATATGAAACGATGCTCAATGAAAATGGATGAGAAAATAGTCCAATTCACTTAGTTTTCATGCAATTTCTACAACAATCATAGCTATCCTCCACCGATAGCCCAAAATAGATATCTCTAAAAAGAGAAAATAATTTCCACAAAGATAAACTTTCCAAATTCCAAGATGTGAGTGGTAATACATACTCAATTCCACCATCTTCATCAATAACCATCAAATTCCATGTTTCTAACATTAATAGCATTATTTATACAAAATCAACATTTAGGGCAAAAACCTCATGTTTCTTTCAAAATCAATTCCAAATGTCAAAACCAACCATTTTTTTTACCTCTATACCTCATTTCCAATCTCACAACCATTCCCAAGGAACTATGTGAAAACCCCTTCTTTTGATTTCAGACCAAAACCCAAGATTGTTCAAAAATCCTTTTTTTTTTCTTTCACAAGGTGGTTTTATAAAAACAAATAACCAAGTTAAAACTCATGAGGAGGTGCAAAGATTCCCTACCTTAAGCTTAGAAGGTAGAAGAGAAGAACTTAGAAAAACCCAATGTCAACGAAACCACAAGCCACAAGGATCAAAAGGAAGCCCTTAAGGCGATCTACAATCTATCTCAAAGGACCAAGATAAGAAGGTTCCTCTAAGTGAGTAGATCTAAAGATCTATGTGAGAAAAGGTAAGTTTTGAGAGAAAGAGAGAGAGTTATGAGTGAGAAAGGAAAAAAGGGAAGCAACTAATGAGAGAGAAGTGTCTATGGGTCTATTTATAGTGACTAAGTATTAATTGAATAATAGCTCCAAAGTAAAATAAAAAGAACAAGTCAAAATTCCCAAAAAGTATGGCCCAAGCCGAACAAAATCTGCAAAAAGAGCCACAGGGGTTGACCCTCGAGCCAGAGGTGTTGACCTTCAGGAAGAAATGGTAGAACTACCAACGCTGGTAGCAGATGAGGTGTCGACCCTCAGACTGGAGGTGTCAACACTAAATTTCAGTATCCAAATCTAGTTTCAGCAGCAGTCAAGGGCCGACACCTCCCAGACTAGTGTTGACCCTAGAGGCCAACAACAAAAGGCAAGTGTCGACACCACCAAAGGCTGGAGTTGACCCTAAATTTTAGTAGCTAACCAGGAACACAACAGTAAGATGGTGTCGACACCACCAAGGCTGGTATCGACCTTTGAAGCAGAACAAGACCAAGAAAATGAGGCAATGTCGACACCAACAAGGGTGGTGTCGATCCTTGAAGCCAAAACCAAATATGAAGAGAAAATAACAACCGTCACGGATAGGGTTTACCGAATTCAAAAGCAATAGATGGGTCAGGTCTAAATCAGGATCGCTATAAATCAATTCCTTATTCAAAATGACCTTTGGTCCATTTAACAAACATACAAAATGACTTTCGATCCAATTCATGTATAAGATGACCTTAGGTCTATCTTGTCAAACATTCTAAATGGCCTTAGGCCCATTCAGTGTCCTTGTCAAATATATCAAACGGCCTTGGGCCCATTTCATATTCTCATCAAACATACCAAACGACCTTGGGCCCATTTTGTATTCGTACTTATCAATCACTTTATAGATTCTTTTACAAAGCAGACAAATAGAATACTCATTCATAATATAAATTCACAAGTATAGAAAACTTGCATGTAGGTAGTATTCAAAAATTAATATACATGAAAATATTTTTACTAAGATATTACTCACAGTATTCAGTTGACTGATTCGTCCTTAGAGTTGACCCTACAAAATTTGTAACACATACAGAAATTGGGTCTCAATACAATTCAATCCACTCTTTAATTCGTTTATCTTTCTTAGGCTTCTTTCTAACTCTTTAGTTCATTTAGGATGCTCAATGTATGCCTAAGAATGCTTAGAAATGAAGTAGAACGAAAATTAAAACATTACACAACTTTTCAAAGTTTTCTGAAATAGGGTACTTCACTCGAGCGCAACATTGGTCGCTCGAGCGAACCCCTCAGTCTGCAAAAGTGCTGGATGCTCTTATTTTACACTCGAGCCAACTTCTTGGTTGCTTGAGCCAAGACTAAAAATAAAAGGTGGTCGCTCGAGCGGTATTTTGGTCGCTCGAGCCAACCTTCAATGTTTGCAAAACTACTGGATGCTCAATATGTGCACTCAAGCCACCTTTTGGTCGCTCGAGCGGTTTGTCAAATTTTTGGAATTTCCAGAATTCTGTTTTGAGCTTCAAACACATATCCAAGGCTTCAATTTCATGCATGACTCACTCAACTATGCAAGAACACTCCCAAATACATATATTTGAAGTTAGCTTCAACCTATAGTTCAAAACTCCATGAATTCAACAAAATTCAAACCTTAAACTATATGTTTGTAAAATCCATGTTTTATATCTTGCATTCACAAGCTTCAAGACTTAAAATTGAACCTTAAAACATGACAATTCATACATGCATGTGCAATATGACTTCGAATTCAAACTGAAACATCATAAATCATGTTCAAAAGCATGAGCCTTCATAATTTCTTGCATGCATGTATGATTTAACACTAAATTCTTCATGCTATGCTCATGTCTTGCACTAAATTACAAAGTTTTCTTGAATTCACTTGCTAAAGATTTTAATTCACAATCTAAGGTTCAATTACATACCTAGAGCCTTTAACTCTTCCAAATTAAGCTAGTTCTTAATCCTAGCTCTTCAAATCTCCAATCTTTTAGTTCAAGTCTTCAAATTTGTAACGACCTGCTAAAACATACAAGAACATGCCAATACAAACACCATAATATAAACCAAAGGTCATCTTTCTCATTGAACTAGGACTTAAGAGATTACAATTCAACGTTTACAAAAACATCCTGGTTTCACTTTCCAGTTCAATAATCTAGGTGGCCTTACAAAATAATAAGCCTCAAGGGCATACAAAAAATAACAAAACAAATTCAAAAGTATAGGTACAACGTCTTCTACATCAACAACATAATATTCTTGAACTAAACTTTCCCAAAATGAACTACTGTTTGTCTTCTCCAACCCATCAAGAAGGTGGTGTATCATCAATTCCTAAAAAATAAAATAGGGTTGAGCTATATGCCCTGTAGGAATACATTTAACCAAGTATTTAATTATTTGAATAAGCATGTGACATCATTGACACAAAACACATTAAGGAGTTTAGGTACACAGGTAATTATTGTCAATCATGTAAACACTATAACAATTGAACAATCACATCAAAGAGAATAACCCTTGAGTCCCATGTAAGAGTCTAAGTCCAAATACAAGTTTCTTTTGTTTAAAAACAGCCCCCACATTTGCCGACTATTATACGGCAGGGAGTGGGCACCCAAAATCATCCATTTTTCCACTTTTGCCGACTACAATACGGCAAGACCAGTGAACACCCAAAATATTTTCCCACATTCGTTCAGCAATAAGCCTAGACAGGGCAATTGGGCTGTAACGCCCTCAAAATTAAACCCATTAAACATAAAACAAGGCATGCATTATTAAAGAAAAACATTATATTATTTAAATCATCAGAGTAATATAGAATAAAACATCAAAATAAATGCCCTACGGGCTTACATCTTGCCAAGCCAACACTTGGACACAAATTCATGAGTTCTAACTCAAACAAATAAAGCCCTAGGCTTGAATGTTTACATTATTCAAATAAAACGACTAAAACAAATAAAACAAGTCTTCAAGTCCAAATCCTCACAAGCTAAGTCTGTGGAGGTAGTGAACCGCCTGAACCTGAAAATAAAGTTCCCATATAGGGTGAGCCACAGCCCAGTAGAGAAATACTAAACCAAACATAAGAATTAACTAAAGCAGTAGTGCCCGATACATGGTTAACACAAAATAATCCATTTACAATTTCATGACACAAATGTCTACATTGCCTATGACACTTTGTCTATGGCATAATTCACCTTCCAATTATGGCTCAGAACCTGACCCAAATAACTCAACGGGGATTTCATCTCTTATTAACAATCTTTCCAATTCAACAGGGATAACAAATCAAGTTAAACCTCTCATATAGCATAACAAATACACAAGTTGGTATTGCATCAATCACAATCAAATTCACTTCCATACTTCCCAACTGATACACATTTTGGTGATGTATCATATCAAATAGATAAGCATATGAGCTGTATCTCTGCTATAGGCGCGCATATAAGCAGCAACCCTGGGTTCATCACCTATCTTCCCATAATCATTAACCGGTTTAGAGGTACATCCCCCATCTTCCCCTAAACCGTGGAGTACATCACCTATCTCCTCCCATACACAAGTAAGGCATATAAACATAAAGTCATATACACAATCCATCAATACATAACTTTTAACGTATTATTCTAACCTTTATACTCAACAACTTAATCAAGTGATTAATTTCAATTTTGCCTAATCCACATGCAATGTCTACAACAATCGACTATCCTCCACCGATAGCCCAAAACAGTTATTTCTAAGCAAGAAATAAATACACAACACATGTAATTTCAATGGGTGGTTAAATTATCCAACTACATCATTCAGTCTCAAAATCCCCCAATTTCATGAATTAAACCCAATTCCACATTTTCCCAAATTAAAAAATTAATCTATGTCAACCCTAGGGTTTCTCCCAAATTTACCAAACTACCCCCACATACCCAAAATACCAATACTTAGGATTTTAAAACTATATAAATGGAGTAGGAAATCCCTACCTCAAAGAAAGAACCAGAAAAAGATTGATGATGAAGAAGATTCAAAACTCCAAAGTGCTCCAAACTGACAACTGCTCAGATTAAATGGAAGCCCTCACTCTCCTCTATCTTATTTGTAAAAGAACTAGGACAAAACCCACCCTAACTAGATCAAATCAGGAGAGAAGATGAGTTGGGAGAGAGAAAACTCGTAACCTAGGGTTTTATAAACTGAAAGGGGCTGAAAAACTGTTTTAAAACCCGAAATCACGATTTTTACCCAGCAGTTCCGCTCGAGCGTACAAAACACCGCTCGAGCGTACACTCACAGACTCCCGCTCGAGCGGACAATCCCACGCTCGAGCGGCGGATGCACACTCCCAGCATCTCGACAAACCAGTCCCGCTCGAGCGTCCAAGTCCCGCTCGAGCGGCACTCACACACTCCCGCTCGAGCGGCCCAACTCTCGCTCGAGCGTCCAACCCTGCACAAGAAATACTGGATGGGTGTTCCCCGCTCGAGCGCCAAAACCCCCGCTCGAGGGACAAGCCAAAATCTGGGCAACTAGTTTTGGTTCCTAAGCTCAACCAACCTGTTCCAAACCCGCCCAAAACATTCCTATAACTCCAAATAAGAAAATATAAGACGACAACAACCATTACACCAAGATAGACTTTACGGAACCTAAATCCGTGACAATAATCAAAAGGGAAAAGGACCGGGGTCGCTATATGGGCACCTTTAACTTTCCCCCGCATGGGTACCAACATAACTCACACAAAGCCAACACCGACTCTTACATGGACTTATGCTTAGTGAACAATTCATCAAATTTCCATTCAATCATCAACATTCAACATTGTCAAGAATGCAACATCACATAACATACAAAAGAAACCACTACCCAATTTACAATTCCATCTTCACAATAACATCCACTTATCACATTTCCTTATTATTCACAATATCCTAATACTTTAAAGAAAATCTTCAATTAATTACCATTCTCTACCCAAAATTGTAACTAGGGTTTTATCATATTTTGGGGCTTTCCACATTTCTTCACTTACTAGCGTTTCCATTACCATAATATACATATTTGATAAAAAAAAGTTTAGGAAATTTTAATTAAAAAAGGGGAAAAAGTTTATTTAATGCAAAAGAAGGGTTATTTTAACTCAAACATCCACATTTCCTCTTAAGCCACAACAATACCACAATCACTTCTTCAAAACAAAGAAATACAAGGTTAAAAGTAACCCTACCTCAATGATCAAGCAAGATAGCAAAGCTTCTAGGAGAATCCTTCACCAAACAAAATTTCAATCGACAAGGATGATGATCTTCGTGTGTTCTTCACTTTTTGATAGGTGATCTAAGCTAAATTTTAGTGAAATGGAAGGTATTTTAGAGTAAGAATAGACAGTTTTCGAAAATGAGGAGAGAGGAAAGAAGATAGAAATGAAAAAGGTGAAGAAATGATCTAGAACGTTCTTTTTAATTTGTTGATATTGCACAATCCGCTTGAGCGTAAGACACAAACTCAGAAGGCTTGCTCGAGCAACAACTCCTTCGCTCGAGCGTAAAATGACAAATCCTAAAAGTTTTACAGAGCTACAGTGAAACAACTAGGAGCCAACATTCTCCGCTCGATCGTAACTTCCTGCGCTCGAGCGACCCGCCTGCAAACTCGCGAGAATCTGAGAGCCGTAAGTCTCTGCTCGAGCGGACCTAGGAACAAAATGTCACAAAATTTGAGTCTTCCCCCTCTTAGAATCACACACTTCTCTCTCTAATGCTTAACCTCAGCCAAATTGTTGAAGAAGAGCTCAAATATATGAGCTTAATCACCATCTCATCTTATTTATATAAGGTAATTAGCTTAGACTAATCAAACTTGATTAAGGTTAATCAATTAAACTTATTGTAATCAATTTAATTTAATTAATTTGATTCGAATCAAATTTTAATTAAATTTAATTGTAGGCTCTAAAAATTATGTTAATTACAATGATACAGTCAATTTCGGTTTATGAGGCCTCTACGACCCTTAATTTCAGATTATAGCAGAATATAGAACAAATATCTTTACGATGGACAGATATAAATTCAAAAACACATATAATCACTTGATTAGCATCCTAAATCACATTAAGCACACCATTACAAAGATAATTAAAGATTAACAGCATATCACATAACGGGGTTGTCACACTAAGCCTTTGAAAATCATTCTAAGGCCTGAAGACTTTGAACTATCTTATAAACCTAAGCTTGAGGAAGGCTTGCAAGCAAGAAAACTTTGAGTTTTCTTGCATATTTCTTGGAGAGTTCTTCAGTTCATTGAAACTAGCGGGTAAGTTCTCTGTTTCTTTTATTTCAGTACCTTTTCTTGCCTATCTTTCTGTATGTAATTATGTAAGGGTGTTAGAATGGCATGATCATCATGTAGTTTATTGTCTTTACTAAGTTTTTCGTCCTTTCCTCGCATGTTTCATGTATTCCATTAGAATAGCATGTTCTTAGGTTTATTTTAATTGTATAATCTGCATGCATGGCCTGGTTTGATTATCATTTAGTTATGTTATATTTTTGCTTTTATTTGTTAGTTGTATTTGTGTGCATATTCATTATGTAGTAGCCTCAAACAGGGTCTAGGATCATTCTTGCATGTTTAGTTGTACATATCAGGTAATATTTATTTCATATCTCACATGTAAGGCGCGTAAGTGGGCATCCGGGTAAGTTCCTCTTTTCTTCCTTAGCATGTGTGTGCTATTTGCATTGTTTTTCAATTATGCAAGTTTATATGTTCTTTATATGCAAAATTGTATGTTTTGAATTTTTGTGTGGAAATTATTCATTTTAGGTTGAGTTTATGGCCATGGGTTGTTAAAACCCACCTTTTATTAAAAATCATTGTTTTGAAGAAAAAAAAATATAGCTTTATTATCTTAATTTAAAGTAAATAACTTTTATTTTATTCAAATCACATAGTTTTAGGTTAGTTAAGGGTTTCAGGTCTAAAAATGAATTTATGTGAACAATTAACCATTAAAATCATAAAGTAGAGAGTGAGTAGATGTCAATCTTCGAATTGGGTAAAATGGGGTGTTTCCACGCAAATGGCCTTCCCCTTTTGTACCTAAGCTTCTGAACCCAGAATTTTCTTAATTATGACGAACTAGATCTTAACTTAGTTTTCATTGTTAAAGGTTTCTTAATTTCCCTTTAAAAATTAAGTGCACGACTCTTTATTGGTCAAAACAAGTTGGTGTGGGAAACAATACCTTAGATTCGAAAAAGGCATAACATCCACAAGAGGTAAAGTTGATTTCAAACCACAAAGATAAAATAAATTTTACCTAATTATAAATTTATATTTCACCAAACATGTTATAAGTGATACAATGAATCAATATGGATTCTTTGTACAAAAATAAAAATTATAAATTATAAAAGCCTTTTATAATTTTATGAAAGATAAAGAAGCCTATACTATTATTTTAATAGAGACGTATATGGCTTAATATATTATATATCCGATAATAAGTCATCAATTAAAGTATATCGGAGTATAAAATAGATTCTAAAAGGGATAAATAGAATCTCAACGCAGGGAGGTTATAAGTCACCACATATGGAGAAAAATGTATTATTAAAATATGCTAATTTAGTTTACTTTCATGGGGGCGTTTGTTTCATGAGATTGAAGTGTGGGATTGGACTCCGTGTCCAATAAATTCACTAATTCATCGTTTAGTTAGTTTAGTGAACATCAAATTACAAGTCAATAAATTTAACAATACATATTGTATTACAGTTTGCTCTTTCGCGTCCTTCTAAACAAATACCCCATTAAGGTAAATTACAAATACACACTCAAATTTTGCTTGAATAAGAATTATATCCTATAATTTTAGAAATGATAAGTATCCCTTGTCAACATTTTTTATTTAATAAGTTAACAAAAAAAAAAAAAAAACATATTAGCAAAAGTCATAAAATATAATTACAGATCAGTAGTAAATTTTACCAATACGTAACAATGAAAGTTTTAAACTTTTAGGTATGTATAATAATATTTTTTAGTATATAATTTTTCAAAACAATACAATTTTTATATACCAAAAAATTATCTAAATTATTTATTTAAATAGATTTCTAGTCGTTCAAAATACATACATGAGCTAGAAATAGAGGCGAAATCAAAATCCCCTTGCTCCAAAAACCCCTCATCTTGTTCGTTCCCCCAATCAAACCCTAATCCTATAGAAAGCCATGGCCATCACGCCTTCCGGCAGAAGGCGCCCTTTCCCCGTCAACAACCAGCCCTACCACGCTAGCAGTGGCCGTGTCCTTATCCGTCACCGATCACCCTCCCTACCCTTGAACCTAACCCCAAATCAACATCGATAAGAGAAGGAGGATGAGGAGCTCGTACGAAATCAATTAATACCAGAGGAGCAGGTATCAATAGTGGAGGAGGAGGAGGAGTCCGTAGAGAGCCTTATAGAAAGCTTACATAAAGAATCTCTGGTGGCTCTGGTTATGGAAGCAATCTCCAATGACCCTCATTTGATTGAGAGGGTTCATAATCTGGCTGAGGTTGATTCTGCCCAAAGAGAGATCTTCGTGTCCCAATTTGGAAGGTAGGATATCACGACCCAAACTAGCCCATATAGGTTTAGTG
Organism: Camellia japonica; assembly: GCA_030407325.1. NCBI lineage: Eukaryota > Viridiplantae > Streptophyta > Magnoliopsida > Ericales > Theaceae > Camellia > Camellia japonica. The sequence goes on along the minus strand of JAPPVO010000013.1, from coordinate 71,727,342 downwards.
TCATAACCGGCCAGTAATCCGTGATTACCAAAGGCCTGCTTAACAATAATGACAATAACACAATGATAGGGGCTGTAAGAAGCCAATCAATAATAGAAAAATAACTTCGAATGAGCTGTGCAGACTTAATTGCGCAAACCAACTTTTGATAATTATATGCACAAACACTTAAGTCCATAAAACACTTATATACATAACAAAACATATGTTAGGGAATTAAATCCCATAATCAAAAATAGTACAGACAAAAGTCAAAGTCCACTCTTAACACTTGATTGCTTTTAAAAGGGTGAATCCGAACCACCCAATAAGCCTTGACACGTGTTGGCTTGGAACCTCGCGGTGAGGCACATTGGTTGGCTTAACAAAAACAAGGTTCAGGTTGACGCCACTAACTCTGATCCGGTGCTCGATCACCTACATACATATAATAAACAATGAGCTAGAGCCCAATGAATAACAATTGTGTAAAGGGGTTATGAATGATGTCTTTACAATAATTGAAACAGTCGATTAATCAATAAATCAATTTCTCAATCAATGTTTCATATCATATCAATCATCGATTCATAATAGTCATACGTGGTATATCCAATAGCAGAACAATCGATAGGTCATAAGGACGAAACACTCATTTGATGGCCATCAATGCAAACAATAGTTCCAAGAATTGAAACTGACAGAGATCTCTATAACAATAACAATAACAATAGCAATAACAATATGCCATAGATGCCATGAGTACAGTTCAGAAAATAGGACAATCATTCATCAGTAAATATTATTATTTCAGTAAAATAATACATTTTATCAATCAGAAACTAATCATAATTGAACATAGCTTTACAACAGTGTTACTCACAGTGGGCTCCCTGAAACACGTGCTAAAGATGCACTAAAGATTCGGCGTCTGACCTAAAAAACAAATTCAAGCACAACAATTCAATACACAATTCAATCATTTGGTTCGTTGTTTACTTATTCAGTTTCTATTTGATGTTCACTTGTTCGTTTGGTTATTTCTATTCGTTCTTTAATTTCTTTTGTGTTCATGATATGCATATGAGTTTAAAGCTCATGTTAAAACCATGCGAATGAAGGCCCAAAACATCGGAAAAACGAAGAAAAACGAAACCGAAATCATCTTGAAAATCGCACGTGCGGAAGGCCCAGCCGCACATGTGGAACCACCACCACACATGCGCTCTGCACATGTAATTAAAATAGTGTTTGAGCCTTGCTGAGTTCTGTTTTCCACACGTGCGGGGCTCACAGCCGCATGTGCAGTTTTGGGCCAAATTCAATTTGAAATTTTTCTTCAATGTTGGAACTCATTCTTTTGCAAACACAACTTCAATTCTATGCATTTCAACTCCAAAACTCCTCAAATATAACTTGAATTCAACATTTCTAACTTCAAATAAAAAAAATCACAACTTCATAAACAAAACCCAATTTCTACTTAAAAGATCAAAATCTAGAATTTAAGTGTAAAATCATAAAACATGCAAGTTTGAGTTCCAAATTCATCTTAAATGGAAAATTCTTTTGAATTTCTTTAAGCCATGCAAGGAAACATAAAAGCATGGACATGAATTTTCAACATGAAACATAATTAAAACTTTAAAACAAAGCTCAAGTGTTCAATTGAAAGATCAAAACTTCAATTAATTTGGAAAATTACAAAACATGCCTATTTTGAGCTCTACACATCTGTTAACAAATTCATATCCTATACACATCCGTTAACAATAGCATAATTCAAATCACACATGGCACATATCACAATTAAAAGTAAACACATAATGAAATTAATATAATCATGATATGCATTTTGGGGTCATTACAGTCTACCCATCTTAAAGAGTTTGGTCCTCCAAACTTAGATACCTCATATCAGATGCAGATTAAATGTCTTAGGTTTATATCTTCTCCATTCAACTCTGTTACAGAAACTTGATTCATTCTCAACAATTCACAATTTCGTTCGGTATTCGATTCAGTGATCCATTTCGTTCATTCAAATCATTCAGGTGTCATCAGGATTACAAAGCAAGTTAGACATTACTCCCATGATAGCAAAGGTTATGCCGAAGCAATTAGTCATTTGTCATATATAATTAGTATATCCCCATAGCAGGAATGGTAGAATTTGATAATACTGAAATAGTCAGTCTCTCAATCATTCAACAGTTAATGATTCAGTTCAACTTAATTCCGTATTCCATCACAGTCTTCTGACATTTTCTAACAGTCGTCAAGAGTATCAAGCAAATTCATATATTAATTCTCATAACAACAAAGGTAATACCGAAGTAATCAATCACCAGATGTACTGAATTCATATACTTCCAGATAATCAAAGTTTTTAATCCCAAGTAGTGTTCATAATCAATAGAGTTCGCGGTTAACAATTCTCATAGCATTAGGTTTAAATCATAGTAACACAGAAATAGCCATTCTCTAAAACAATCATTTACTGGACTTGCAAAATTTAGTTCATCTATAACACACGTATCCCCCAAAGTCGATGATCGGTTCTCAATAGGGTTCATGATTAGATCCTCATGTTGTTAGCAGTCCCATTGTGATTCTTATCATAAGGTAAACATTCAGGCAATTCAGTTTCTTTGAGTTCTACAATCCGATCATTTGTTATAAACAGTTCGTAATTCCTCTTAATGAAGTCAAATCAAATAGAGGTTCTTTTTAACTCAAATAGGGTAAAGGCTGTATCAAATCCAATCAAATAGCGATCCTATCAGATCAAATCAGATGAAGGTTCTATCCCATCGTTCTCAAACAAAGTTTCATTTCAAAGGTCACAATTATACATGACATAAAGTCCATTATTCGGAGTATCCATGCAGATCACGTGCTCACAAAATCATGGTCTTAATAATCCAGTCGATAGAAACTAGTAATATGTCAATCATTCTGAGCAAAAATATTTACAAGTCCAAAGTCAATTGACACATAGATATTCATTCACAACAGTAAAGGTATCTCAGGTACCTTTCTGGGGTAAGTACAAATATTCTTCCTTGATTAGTATTTTCTCTTACCATATCACAAATCGAGTTCAGGTCCCGTTTATCATTCATTTTCCGTTGCTCAAATGATTTCTCCCTTTATACCATAGCACATGAGGTTGATCAAATTTTTCCTGTATTCAAAACCCATAATTACAATAACTCAATAAACAAACAAGTGAAGTTTCTCAATCCTTTCCAAAATTTTAATATCATGAAGTGGTACATTTCAACAAAATTTCATATAAGTCCCCGAATATCATACGCGCAAATCATTTATGTAGTTCGGTCATTTAGCATAAGTAGATCATAAGAATTTCATTCACAGTATCATAATTTCCATTAGGTGAATATCAATCAACAGTAATAATATCCATCTGAATTCCATAATTCCAAGCGGTTTTCGGTGGTGTGACAAAGAAATGTCTCGGCAAGCTAGTTAATTCAATATTGTAGCAAATAAATTCTCAACCTTACTTTACATTCTAAATAGTTCTTATCGGTCTATAGCATATCTCAAAAGCATGTGTTCTTACAGTTTTGTTATTCCATATAAGCAAATGATAGGAAATATTCCACGAACAAATTGGAGCATATGTCATTAATCCATCATTACATCATCACAATATTTCAAGGAGGTCATGGTTCAAAACATACGCAGCATTTCCATAACACAGTCAATTATAGTATGTTCCTATGTCCATCCATTTTCAGCATAGTTCAAAATGCCATTCATAACAATTCATATTCAATTGTCTAAGTACGGTGTAAAGGACCAGCCCAGCAAATTCTCAAAATTTAGGATTTGTATACATACTGAAGCGTGTCATCAATGCTTGCATAATTCTTCCGAATATAATAAAATCAAACATTCGATTGTCACAAAAGAGGTCTTCAACCATGATTTGGTACTGTAGCACCATAGAGCGACAGATTATCAGCCATTTGGTTCTTTCACACATGGTTCAGAATACATTAGGTGAGACAAATCAGTCAGTAATTACATAAGCTACGGGTGTCACACAAGTGAGTAAGTCATGTAGTTTAACCATTCCATATAAGCATATAATAGCAAACACATTCACGTTATCACAGATTCTCATAGGCACTTATCAGTCGAACAATAACAATACCCATCCGAAATTCATATTTTCGAAGCACACAATATGGTAACAAGTAGTCTCACTCCCATTCATTCTTGTAAATCAGCGTTATAACTAATAGTTCACAATAGATTCAATTCGATAAGTTCCCAAATCATAAGTCCATCAATAATTCTCAAGAGTATTCAAAATATAAAATTCAATTCCTTCGTGTTCAGTACATTCACAAATTCACAAGTCTATTGGTAGCCCGCTACTAATTCACTGAGTTTAGTTAGCATGTTCACAATTTATATCGAGTCAAGGAATATACAATTCCCACACTAATTCCCATATGACCATTTGCCCATAATCTGCGTCAATTGCGTTACTATTCTGGTTAAAACTTCCTCCGTTCAATCTTTCTGGTAGATCAATTTGAGCATTAGAGGATTCAGATTCTTATTTTATTTTTTTATTTATTTTATTTTTATTTTTTTTTCCATCTATAGTTCTTGTTGTTTCCATTGTCTATATGTAAACATAGGAAGATGGGTCTCATGGATTTCATTTTTCATTTTCAGATATGTTCACAAAAAATCATATATTCACATTTGTTTTTTTATCACCTATACACATAACAATTCCACACACACTCACACATGTCAATGCAACGTCCCTATTTCTTTTCTAGGACATCCTATAGCTCATATGGACGCATGTGTGCGGTATAATTCGTGCTCTGATACCACTTGTCACGACCTAAACCCGCCGGTATAGGTTTAGTTATCATAACCAGCCAGTAATCCATGATTTCCAAAGGACTGCTTAACAATAATGACAATAACATAACGATAGGGGCTGTCAGAAGCCAATCAATAATAGAAAAATAATGTCGAATAAGCTGTGCGAACTTAATTGCGCAAACCAACTTTTGATAATTGTATGTACAAACACTTAAGTCCATAAAACACTTATATACATAGCAAAACATATGTTAGGGAATTAAATCCCATAATCAAAAACAGTATAGACAAAAGTCAAAGTCCACTCTTAACACTTGATTGCTTTTAAAAGGGTGAATCTGAACCACCCAATAAGCCTTTACATGTGTTGGCTTGGAACCTCACAGTGAGGTGCATTGGTTGGCTTAACAAGAACAAGGTTCAAGTTGACGCCACTAACTCTGATCCAGTGCTCGATCACCTACATACATATAATAAACAATGAGCTAAAGCCCAATGAATAACAACTGTGTAAAGGGGTTATGAATGATGTCCTTACAATAATTGAAACAGTTGATCAATCAATAAATCAATTTCTTAATCAATGTTTCATATCATATCAATCATTTCGATTCATAATAGTCATACGTGGTACATTCAATAACAGAACAATCAATAGGTCATAAGGACGAAACAATCATTTGATGGCCATGAATGCAATAACAATAGTTCTAAGAATTGGAACTAACAAAGATCTCTGTAACAATAACAATAACAATAGCTATAACAATATGCCATAGATGCCACGAGTACAGTTCAGAAAATAAGACAATCATTCATCAGTAATATTATCATTTCAGTAAAAAATACATTTTATCAATCAGAAACTAATCATAATTGAACATAGCTTTACAACAGTGTTACTCACAGTGGGCTCCTTGAAACACGTGCTAAAGATGCACTAAAGATTCGGCGTCTGACCTAACAAACAAATTCAAGCACAACAATTCAATACACAATTCAATCATTTGGTTCGTTGTTTACTTATTCGGTTTTTATTCGATGTTCTGAAAAATCTAAAAATCCCCTAGATGTTGATTTGTGATTATGTATCAATTTTAAGTAGTATATAACAATACCAATCAAACAATCAAGACAAATAGACACAACGATTTTACGTGGAAAAACCACAATTGGACACTTCCAATTGTGATAAAAAAAACTACGGGCAAAAGCCACAAAACAATCCACTAAAAAGACATAAAGGAATTACACAGGTATACTCTCAATTACCTAGTGAATCCATGCCCGAATTGAACCAACCCTATGTGCCTCTTCCAACCCCGTCTTCACCTCAGAATTGTCTTGACGACGAGCCACTCCAGAATCCACCAAAGCTTCAGGCTCGAATTTTTCAGAATCCACCGAAGAACAACTCTCTCTTTTGTGTAGAACAAACAAATAATCCTTTGATGTATACTCTTTAAACCATGAGTTGAATACTCAATCAAAACATCAAAGAAAACTATCAAAATATCTCCAGATATAAACCTTAATAGCCAAGAAGAAGATCTGGAGGAGTTATCCTAGATTTGGAGCAACTTGTCAATTTATAGAATCTGAAATCGCGAGGTCCGCGCGAGCGTGGGAATTGATGCTCGAGCGTAGGAATTGATGCTCGAGCGGGGACTCTATATGACATGTTTCGCACTAGGGTGTACGCTCGAGCGGGGAAATGGACGCTCGAGCGTGAAAACACGGATCACAGTATATTTGCAGACTCACCAAACTTCTGAAACTCAGCATTCTCTGCTCGAGCGGGGAGGCAACTTTGAATGCATTTTTGCATTTTGCTTCGGGGGCGCTGCCCCTTGACCCTGCTGTGGCACTGCCTCGGACCCGCTAAGGGGCGCTGCCCCCTAGACCCCCGCGAGCTGACCGGGCAGCTCGATCCCGTCATAATCAGTGAAGTGGCAATCTTGAAAGAATTAACATCACAAACTTCTCTGCAAGGCACAATCCGGGTTGGATTCGCATATAAAAAACTCATAGCCTCACTGAAATAAAAGTGCAAAAACAAATACAACTAAAAGGAGTTTTGTCAAACGGGGTTGCCAAGAATAAAAACCTAACAGATGTTCACTTGTTCGTTTGATTATTTCTATTTGTTCTTTAATTTCTTTCGTGTTCATGATATGCATATGAGTTTAAAGCTCATGTTAAAACCATGCGAATAAAGGCCCAAAACATCAAAAAAACGAAGAAAAATGAAACCGAAAGCATCTTGAAAATCGCACGTACGGAAGGCCCAACCGCACGTGTGAAACCACCACCGCACGTGCGCTCCGCACGTGCAATTAAAACAGTGTTTGAGCCTTGCTAAGTTCTGTTTTCCGCACGTGCGGGGTTCACAGCCGCAAGTGCGGTTCTGGGCCAAATTCAATTCGAAATTTTTCTTCAACGTTGGAACTCATTCTTTTGCAAACACAACTTCAATTCTATGCATTTCAACTCCAAAACTCCTCAAATATAACTTGAATTCAAAATTTCTAACTTCAAATAAAAAAAATTACAACTTCATAAACAAAACCCAATTTCCACTTAAAAGATCAAAATATAGAATTTAAGTGTAAAATCATAAAACATGCAAGTTTGAGTTCCAAATTCATCTTCCATGGAAAATTCTTTTGAATTCCTTTAAGCCATGCAAGGAAACATAAAAGCATGGACATGAATTTCCAACATGAAACACAATTAAAACTTTAAAACAAAGCTCAAGTGTTCAATTGAAGGATCAAAACTTCAATTAATGTGGAAAATTACGAAACATGCCTATTTTGAGCTCTACATATCTATTAACAAATTCATATCCTATACACATCTGTTAACAATAACATAATTCAAATCACACATGGCATATATCACAATTAAAAGTAACCACATAATGAAATTAATATAATCATGATATGCATTTTGGGGTCATTGCACAGGACATGACCCCTCTCACTTCTGAGACGTTGAATTCTTTCTTTGGAAGATGTGAAGAAATTGAAAATTGCACCATCAATGTCAAACAGATATGTAAGAAAATAGAGAGCCGAGTCTACATTACTTTTAAGCAGCAAAAGGCCGCGTGGGAGGCAACAAAGCAGCCATCCCATAGTATCGGCAACATCTATGTCAGGTGCATACTGCCGTCTCTTTGGCGTTTCCCTAACGTTTCCCACTGGTTGTAATCGCCCAATTACAATCCTCGGTTGGGATGCGTATTGAGATATCAATATAAGTTGCCAAAAAATCAGTACGCCACCACCTCCTCTACTACTGAGGAAGAAGAGGAGCCTCTCAAGAAGCTTCTGGAAAGCATTAGGGACTTACAACTTGGTTTCATTAGTGAAGGAAGGACTGATGAAAAACCCAAATATACTAGAGAGCCTCCACAAGCACGCTAAGATTGATCCGATTCTTCGACATATTGCAGCTTACTGCATTGGCCCCTATTTCATGACTAATAGGACGATTGTAAATTTAGTATTTGAAAAATATGGTGAGATAGAACGCTACATGTTTGATGAAGATGGTGTTCAAGTATTATTCAAGCACCGAAATAATGCATGGAAAGTGCTGAAAGAACCATATCTAAAAGTCGGTGATTACCTCACAAGGTGTATGCGAGCATCAGGGAGCGACACCATGCTTTTTGGATGGACTGTTGAACAATGAGCACCAGCCACCCACAACTTTAGGTGGGTGGTGTCTTTAGGTAAGAACAAAATAAGATATATTTAACTGCTCGATTTGTCTTTTTTGTGATGTTTTTCTTGGTGCTTATACGCAAAATTTTAACCTGTTTTGCAAAGTTATTAATAATCAAATATTTGATTCTTTGTTTTGATGTAAAAAGAGAAAAAAAAAATATATATTTGACTCTTCGTTTTGATATATAAAGAAAGAAAAAAAGCAAAGATAGAATATAAAGTGTTAGTATATGCAAATAACTGATTTTCACTTGATTTTAATTATGAATTGATAATCATTTGGTCTAATTAGCTATGGCACTTGCTTCTTTTTCTAAGAGCTTATGCAAAGATTCCTTTTGTTGCCTTGAAAGTGAACAATGTCAATCCACTTCAGCTGAGAAGTAGGGCTCTAAGAACCAGGTACTAGAATGATGAATGAAGATAAACTAAACACACAGAATATTAGTACTTTTGTAAAGAGTCTTGCTTTTGAATTGTTACACATGTTCGGGAATGCAGAAGAGTCTGTGGATCACTTTATTCTTTTGTTTGGGATCTTTAGTATTTGCTGCATTTGGTTTTTGTCGGTCATGTTGTGATATTTTTAATTCTCATAGTTTTGGGCAAGTGGGTGTTGAGTGAAGTTGTGGATGACATGTGATGAAGCTGTACTTACTGATGACATTATGAATCTATGATTCAATGTGCGTGCACTAGATAAGACAGGGGTAATGGAGTGGGGTATTGGAATGCTAGTCATTTTGTATTCACCAATCTGCTTCTAGTTTTGGATCATATCAATGTATTGTAAGTTTAAGGGCTCATACCATGCATGGAGGTCACCCACACCAATGCTCATGCCCGAGTCTATGTAACATAGATGATTCCTTGTGCTATAAAGGTGTGTGTAACATGAGTGCATCCTGCGGAGTTTATGGTGTTAAGTTTTGTTCTTATAGACAATGGGTTGGAGATACCAATGGAGCTTAATGTATTGTTTAATGATCATGGTTTATGATCTTAGAAGAGTGAGTGTTTAGAAGTGTGTGTATGTGTTTGTTTGTTTTCAAATTAGATGGTAGGAATGCCTGTATTTTTGTTATGCATCTACTGTTTTAGGTTAATGCACAAGGCAACGATGATCTGAGATCCTTTAATTTTTTTGATGAGTGACTTGCCTTACTGTTATTTAAACTATTAATATTGTAAAATCCACTAGCATTGCAACTTATTCTTGTTCCAATTTTGCTATATGTGATGGAAATATTGCTCTTATGTGTAGTAAATAAATTGAAGCTAGTTAGTGTTGGACAAATTTTGTGTCATATTTCTGTAGGTTGAGAATTGTTTATTCTATATATATGTTTGGACTGTTGATTTACTTATCCCAAAAAAGGTTTAGATTGTTGATTTGAAGTATGTTCCTATGTCAAATTCAATTTAGACATCTCCACCATGTTAAATATTAAAGCTCTTCTTTTGTGTCTCCTTTTTTATTTTTTCTTTTTATTTTGTCATTAGTCCATTTTTGTTGCAAAAATTACTGTCCCCCATCCTGGTTGGATAAACAAGGGATGTAATCCAAGGTATGCAGTTTCATCTTCAGTTTGTAATTGTTGGTTTTGTACTTAAAATATTTTCTTCTTATGATGAGGTTTTTATTTTATTTTATTTTATTTTAATGATTTTACGTATTCATTGTGCAGATTCATCAAACTTCCAGTTTCTATTTTTGGACTCTAGTGATTCATCGAACTTAAAGTTTTGGACTGGTAATTTTGTATGAAGTTCTTGATGCTCGTATAGATGATGCTTTTTTAAATGTCCTTTTGAAGATATGTTGTTACTCAGAACATCAGTTGTGTGGATTTTTGGGCATATTAATTTTCTACAAGTGCTTTATTATGCAATTATGCTCCGAATTGAAGTTGATATTATTGTTTGTTTCTGTGGTGCTTTTGTGATACCCCTGTTCCGTAATTAGCTAATTGGTCCTTAATCTGAATATGATTATGTGTTTAGCATGATTTTGTGTGCCATTGTGTGATAATATGTGACTTTGAAATTCTATCTGTTCACTGTAGGAATATCTGTTTGATTTTTCCGCTTCGGAAATTAAATTGAGGGCCTTATCGGCCATAAAACTCGAAATTGACTACACCAATGTGATTGGCATAATTTTTAGAGCCTACGGTGAAATTTAATTGGAAATTGATCCGGATCAGATTAAATTGATTTAATTAGTGAATTAGTGCTTAATTATTTTATAATAAAATAATGTGACCAAGGGAGCTTTTATAAGGGCCACTACACTCTCATTTTTGTTCTTTGGAAGCTCAAACATCTGAGATTATGTTATAGAGAGAGAGAGGAGCCGAATTTGGAGAGAGGGAAGGCTCCAAGTAGAGATTTGGCTAGAAGACTTGGTGATCTTGAAGGCACACTCAAGAATTTACCATAAATTGGAAAGATTAAGCTCCTAGGTGAGTAATCAACTTTTGGTTCATGGGTTTGAGTTGTAATTTTGTGAATTGAAGATTAATTAGTGAGTTGTGCCATGGATTAAGTAAGATTTAAGTTGATATGAGCATGCATGTAAAGGATTCCTATGAAATCACCTAATCTAGCATGTAATATATGGATTATGAAAGATTGTGAGTTGATTCATACATGCAAGCATGTTTTTGTTGAGTTTCATGGGAATGAGCGCTAATTGCATTATTAGAAGTGAAAATGAAAGTCAAATTGGGCATGCATGTTGTTTATTAAAAATGGAAACTTTGAATGCATGAGTTTGTTATGTTGGTGTTGAGTTTAACACATTTTGGAACATACATGTAGATAAATCAAGAAATTGAGCTCCATAATGTTATAATCTCGCATTGGTGCCATGTTAGTGTGATTATATTGGGATTTGAGTCATTGCATGCAAGTATTGTGGCTGGAAAGTCGAAATGAAGCTCAAGAACACAGTTTTGGGCTTTCCAGAATTTTGAGGTCCGCTCGAGCGGGGAACATGGCGCTCGAGCGGGAAAATTGTGCTCCCAGCATTTTTTTGCAGAGTTGGATGTGCGCTCGAGCGGGATATCTCACGCTCGAGCGGGGAGCTATGTAGACAGACAGTCCGCTCGAGCGGCCGAGTTCACGCTCGAGCAGGAATTTGAGGTAACCAGCACTTTTGCAGGCTTAAGGGTCCGCTCGAGCGGGGACCCTGTTTTCTGAAATTTTGAAAATGCATTCTGTGTTCTGTTTTCCGTCCCTTTCACTTCTAAACACTCTTAGGCATGCATTGAGCATTGTGATTGAATTAAAGAGATAAGAATAAAGCCTAAAGAGGAATATGTGAATTGAAGAATGGATTGAACTATTTGTGACCCATATGTGTTATGTGATATGTAGGGTCAAGCTCCAGGGCAAATCTACATGCCGACCACTGTGAGTAATATCTAAATTATGTTATTGTCCCATTTGCTTACTCTTATGTACGTTTTGTAAAGTTCATTAATTTGAATGGTGGACAAGTTTGATATAAAGGCCTATGTGCCAGTTTGATATGAAAGGCCTATGAGCCAGCTTGAAATGGAAAGCCGTTTGAAATAAAATGTGGGCCAAAGGCCGATTGATAAAATGTGGGCCGAAGGCCGTTTGATATAAAATGTGGGCCGAAGGCCGATTTATATAAATATGGACCGAAGGCCGTTTGATATAAAATGTGGGTCGAAGGCTGATTGATAAAATGTGGGCCGAAGGCTGTTTGATATAAAATGTGGGCCGAAGGCCGATTGATAAAATGTGGGCCGAAGGCCGTTTGATATAAAATGTGGACCGAAGGCCGATTGATATAAATATGGGCCGAAGGCCGTTTGATATAAAATGTGGGCCGAAGGCCGATTGATATAAATATGGGTCGAAGGCCGATTGATAAAATGTGGGCCAAAGGCCGTTTGATATAAATGTGGGCCGAAGGCCGATTGATAAAATGTGGGCCGAAGGCCGTTTGACACGAAAGTGTATTTGGGCCTAAGCGCCGTTTTGACACGAAAGTGTATTTGGGCCTAAGCGCCGCTTCGACACGAAAGTGTAATTGGGCCAAAGGCCATTTTGACAAGAACAAATGAGTGGGCCAGAGGCCGTTTTGACATAAATGAAAGATAAAGAGGCCAAAAGGCCCGTATGTTTAGAACCACAGTCACTTGACTTACATTGTGTATATATATGTTAATTAGAAATAATTGGGCCCAAGGCCGTTCGGAATATGTTGTTCTACATATGTTTATCTTCTTATTTGATATTATTCACTGGGCTTTCGCTCACGCTCATCGTGTGTTTGTAGGTGAGCTATGAGAGGTCCAGACCCAGCCCCTGTGAAGCCAGTGTGGAACAACCAAGTCTTCGAGAGTCAGCCCCTGCGTCTCACGTACGAGACCGTCTTCGCCTTCTGCTTTGTATTTATATTCTATCATGTTGGCGAAGACTTTGTATCTGTTGTATATGTAGTTTTGACGGGGTGACTTAGACTATTATGATCCTGTATATACGGAGCTTTGTGTTAGTACATATTTTGAAGTGAGTTATTAACATGTATCAGTATGGTTTGTCATGACGTGCCATGTAAGCACAACTCTATGGACAAAGTTTTAAATTGCTTCCGTTTGGCCCCCCATTAACTCTGTCGAAATATGTTTGGCTTGGTTTGAGGCCATAGGTAATTCTCATGATTGCTGGCCGGTTACGTCTTAACCCACGGGGGCGGGTTCGGGTCGTGACAGCTTTGTTGTACCGTTATTGCATAATCATCTTCGACGTCTTTCCTAGCCTTATTTTAGCCACTATGTGAATCCATCCTAGTGTTTTAAAAGGTTCTAGGCGCACCAAGGCGATAAGGTCTCCTATAGCCTAACTGCGAGGCGTAAGGCGAGGTGCTCACCTCACCAAAACGAAGTGCAAGTAATAGAAGAAAAACAAAATTATAAAATAGGCAAACTTTTCAACCTAACAAATATATACAAAATTCCAAAAATCATAACCATTTCAAATAATCTTTAAATATAACATTCAATCTTCTAAAAACTAAAAATATAATATCCAACAAAAGATATAAAGCATAACATTCAATCTCTTATCACCTTTTGCTCTCTTTTGACCACGTTTAGTCATTTTATATTTAAGAGTTTTGATTCCTAGTGGGTATGCCCACAAAAAAAAAGCACTTGATCAATAGTTGGAGTAGAAAAATAGGTAAAGCCCATGAAGCTCATGCTTTACACCTCGAAAAAAAAGCCCTCGCCTCAACTCCCAAGTTTCGCCTTGCATATTGCGCCTCGCCTCGACTTGTTCGAAGCACCAGGCTGTGCGCCTAAGCGCGCCTTTTAAAACACTGATCCATTCTATAGCAGTCAGTATTGTAGGTTGCTTTTCTTTTCCCCCCTCCTTTTACAGGAAGGTAACATTTCTCAAGATTTTCTTTTTGGTTTGTTTTACTTTTCCTTCTTTATTGTTCACCTCCCCCGGGGGGTTGTAAGGTTCAGAAATTCCCTATATATTTGATGATGGATGGTTCAAGACATGCTTGACTTTAAGAGATGCGAAGTTTTGAATTGGGAGTGTTTCCAAATTAAGTGTTTGCATTTTTATTATAAGCTCGATTTCCATCCCCCTTTCATAAAATTACCTACAATGTATAGTTTCTCCAACTAATTAGTGAGTATTAGACTCAAAACAAATTTTGAACCTCTCTCAATTTCGTATTGAGAACAGAGAGCTTTATTATATAATAATAATTCTAGCCACACACCTCACAAATGAAAAATAATTGAATAAAAGAGTTGCAATTTGTGATTTTATGGCAGTGACTCTTAGGCTTAGTTTGGCATGCATGTCAATTTGGAGCTAAAACAGTCATAAAAGACAAAATAGGTTAAAAAGTCAATAAGAGATATAGCACATCCAAAAATACATTTCATTTTTTTCTTTCACAAAAGTCAAAAAAGCTAAAAAGTCCAACTCAACAAACTTTTTCCCCATGCTAAAATAGCCAAAAAGTTAAAAAACCAACTCACATCCCAAGCGAATTAAATTTGTAATTTCAAAGTATGTATGGTCGTCACCTTTGATGACTTTTAATTGGAAAATAAAATTGAAATAGAAAATTCTATTTATTTATTTATTTTTTTAAAGATGTTCAGTGTTCTTTAGACTAATGTCATCCCTAATGAGTTTAAAAATAAATAAATCTAAGCGTAAAAAGAAAAAGGACTCGAAATCATTTAGTTAAATTTTATTAAGCGCAAAATAAAGCAAAAAAGATAATTTTGTTAGTGAAAAATAAAAATTTTGGTGGAAAAATAAATTAAAAAAAAAATGTTCAGGCCTGCCCAAACCCGAGCCTAGTCCCAGGTCCACTGGCTAGTCCAAGGCCCGAATACCCCCTGAGCCTAGGCCTAATTCTTTAGCCCGTGGCCCAGCCCGGTCCGAATTTTGGTGGGAGCCCGCAAGGCCCAACATGGCCCGGCCCGAGCCTGGGTGGTTTAGGCCAAATTTACACCCCTAATCTCATGTATTAAACAAATTCAATGTCAAAAGGGTTAGTGTGATCAAATATCAATTTGATAAATATTATTTTTTACCCTTTAATTTTTACGAATATGAGTGCTGATGAGTTTTCAATAATTTAATAACATTTTAATCATCAATGATGATGGTAGATAGGAGTGTAAAAATGGCTCGCGGCGTGCAGGTGGCTCGAAGCCCACCCGCCGCCTGGGGTGGGCTGGGCCCGTTTGGGCCCGAGCTTGAGCCCAGCCCAAGACCTTAGGCTTGGGCCTAGGCCATCATTTTGAAGCCCGACCCGTGGCTCGGTCCATCGGCTTGCTTAAGGCCCAGTCAAGGCTTGGTCCATCGTCTTTTTAAGTGGAGAATAATAAATTTTTGATTGAAAAAAAAAAAACAACAACAACAACAAAAAATGTTCAGGTCGACCCAAGCCCGATGTCATAACCCAACCCCAGGGACTTAGAGTTGGAAACGTGACTTACTAACTTATTCTCATTCGAAATAATCTAAGCTGCGCAATAAAAATAATTAAACAGAAATTCTATTACATCTTACTATTTAAGAAACAGAAAATACATTTTTAGGGCTTTCATTATTTTATTATTTAGCGACGAGCCCCGAACAGAGACAAAAGGAAGTAAAAATATTAAAAAAGAAAAGTAAATAGTGATTCATCGTCAGTCCAAAAGCAGGTTCCATTTTGTAGGGTTTGGATTTTCTCACATCTCGTCACTTGAAGGGTAACAGCTATAAGCACACAGCAGAGTGAGAAATTTATGCCAAGTGTGGGATACAAAATGTCGATGGAATATCTAATCAGGCTAAACATTTGCAAAATGACAATTTATTTAAAGTGGCAGAAGAATAAATCATGTAATTAAATAATGATAACCACGGTATAAAACAGAACAGAACAGAGGTCACAGAAGTGACAGTCAGAACAGAGGTCTGGAATCCATGACAAACAGAGGACCACAAAGTGGTCAAACAGAGGCCAGTGGTTATTTAAGTCCCCCAAGGCGTGGGACTCCCGTGGTAATACTTGCAAAACATAATTGTTTATAAGGTTATAGTTAAATTATATACTAACATTTAAACAAACATATCCATGGGTTTCCTTTTAAGTAAATAGAGTTTAGAAAGTAACCACGTAACTGAAATATTTATAAACATAATTTTATTTATATAACGTAATAAATATAACTTGTTTGAATTAAGCTGTGGTAACTCAAAACATTTGTAAAACATATAATGGTAAATCAAGGTATAGCATACTCACCTTAATTATAATCCTTAGCCTCCCTTTATATCAGAACTTCCTTACTATGGTTCCTTACCCTCCACTGACGCGTCTCTCCCTCTCGATTTCTTTCTTTCTTCACTTACTTCCGTCACACGCACACAACACAGCACCACTACTCCTATTTATACACCATATACTGCTGACTCAACACTCTAGATCTAGGTGCTTATTTCTCTATACAAGGCTAGTGTACAGATGGCTTCACTCGCCTGATTTAAAATCAAATTCATTAATGGCCGAAGATTATAAATAGCATTGATTTGGTTTTACCTTCACTACTAAGGTATCTTAACTAAAATTTATATTTAATGATAAAAGTGGTATTTAATTATCTTAATAAATTTCCTCATTATATAGTTAATAACCATAATGATAAATTAATTTATCTAGTACATATAATTTTCATTTTATTATTATTATTTTCATTCCACATATTATTGTTATTATTATTTTATTTATTTAGTATCTTTCATATTTCTGTTAATTTGGCCCTAACTAAAAAAATCCCTAATTAATCCCATATAACCCGTGCTATAGATTGTTATTATATTTTATTATTCTGTATTTATTAGTAATTATTTAATATTATATATCACATACACCCATAATTATATAACTATAAACAATTATGTGGTATGTAATTAAACATTCAGGGTGTCACATTTCTCCCCTCCTAAATAGGAGTTTGTCCAAACTCGACGTACCTTAATTTCGAAGAGGTGTGGGTATTTAGCTCGCATTTGTTCTTCGGTTTCCCACGTCTTCTTCAATACGATGATTTCGCCATAAAACCTTTACCAATGGTATGGTCTTGCTTCGGAGAATTTGATCACGTCGATTGAGAATCAGCACTGGCTGTTCTTCGTAAGAGAGATCTTCTCGAACTTCCAAGTTCTCATAGTCGATAACATGTTCTGGATCTCGGAGATACCGTCGGAGCATTGATACGTGAAACACGTTGTGGATTCTAGATAGTTCAGGAGGTAGTGCAAGACGATAGGCTACAGGACCAATTCTTTCCAGTATTTCAAATGGCCCGATGTAACATGGGTTTAGCTTTCCGCGCTGTCCGAATCGGATCACTCCTCTTGTTGGTGAGATTTTGAGAAACACATGATCTCCTACTTGGAATTCCAAGTCTCGCCTCCGAGTATCCGCATAACTTTTCTGGCGGCTTTGAGCAGTGCGAATCCGGTGTTGGATGAGTTGGATTTTCTCACTGGTGATTTGCACAATTTCGGGGCCTAACAATTTCCTGTCTCCGACTTTCGTCCAACATAGGGGTGATCAACACTTCCTTCCATACAGTGCTTCGTATGGTGCCATTCCAATGCTTGCTTGATAACTGTTGTTATAGGCGAATTCCACTAAAGGTAGGTGCTCATCCCAGTTACCTTTGAGGTCCAACACGCATACACGTAACATGTCTTCCATCGTCTGAATTGTTCTTTCGGATTGCCCATCGGTTTGTGGATGATAGGCCGTGCTGAACTTCAGTGTAGTTCCCAAAGCTTCTTGCAATTTATTCCAGAAGTGAGACACGAAACGAGGGTCCCGGTCTGACACGATCGATACTGGGATACCATGCAATCGAATAATCTCTTCGATATATAAAGTGGCAAACTTATTCAGAGGATACATGATTTTGATTGGTAGAAAGTGTGCTGACTTTGTCAATCGGTCCACTATCACCCATATTGCATCATTCTTTGAAAAAGACTGTGGTAACCCGACCACGAAGTCCATGGTAATGTGTTCCCATTTCCATTCAGGAATAGGGAGTGGTTGCAATAGCCCTGCTGGTCTCTGATGTTCTGCTTTAACACGCTGACAATGCAGACATTTAGAAACATGGTTTGCGATATCTCTTTTCATTCCGGTCCACCAGTAATGTTCCTTCAGATCACGATACATCTTTGTGTTGCCAGGGTGGGCTGCAAATCTTGACTTATGAGCTTCCTCCAGTATCTTCCTCTTGAGATCCGGGACGTCGGGTATGCAAATTCGGTTCCGAAATTTCAGTATCCCATTGCTCATAATGAAATCAGGATCAGGCGTGCTTCCTTGTTCCTCGTACCTTTTTTTCAAGAGTTTATCTTCCCATTGGCGCGCTTTAATTTCTCCAATCAATGCAGGTTCCACGGTTACGTTGGCGAGTAACCCATTGACCTTGCGGGAAACGAGGGTGCATGCCAAACTTCTTGTCGACTTTCGGCTCAGTGCGTCGGCCACCACGTTAGCTTTGCCCGGATGGTGATGGATTTCTATATCGTAGTCTTTCATAAATTCCAGCCACCGCCGTTGCCTCATGTTTAGTTCCTTCTGTGTGAATAGATATTTTAGGCTTTTATGGTCAGTATAAATCTCGCAGGTCGTACCATAGAGATAATGACGCCAGATTTTGAGAGCAAAGATCACCGCAGCTAATTCCAAATCGTGAGTCGGGTAGTTCTTCTCATGAGTCTTCAGTTGTCGTGACGCATAAGCAATGACTTTTCCGTCTTGCATGAGAACGCAACCCAACCCATTGTATGAGGCATCACTATAAATTACGAACCCATCTGCTCCGGTAGGGAGTGCTAGTATAGGAGCTGACACGAGTCGACTTTTTAATTCTTGAAAGCAACGCTCCTGTTTATCAGTCCATTCAAAGGGTGTGTTCTTCTGAGTTAGCTGGGTCAAAGGCGATGCTATCTTTGAGAAATCTTGTACGAAACGTCGATAATAGCCGGCTAGCCCCAAGAAACTTCGGATTTCCGACACATTAGTAGGTCGTGGCCAGTCCACGATTGCTGCAACTTTTTGGGGATCAACCGAGATGCCTTCTTTGTTAATGACGTGACCGAGAAAGTGCACACTAGTGATCCAGAATTCGCATTTCTTCAACTTGGCGTAGAGTTTATGATCACGTAGTGTTTGCAGAACCATTCGCAAGTGCTGCTCATGAGCTTCTGATGACTTGGAGTATATGAGGATGTCGTCAATGAAAACGATGACGAACTCATCAAGATAGGGTTTGAATACTCTGTTCATGAGGTCCATGAAGGCTGCCGGGGCATTTGTGACGCCAAAAGGCATGACGAGAAATTCGTAGTGCCCGTAACGGGTTCTGAAAGCAGTCTTTTCAATGCTTTCTGTTTTAACCTTTAGTTGATGATAGCCAGAACGTAAGTCAATTTTGGAAAATACTTGTGCACCTTGAAGTTGATCGAACAAGTCATCGATTCGCGGCAGAGGATATCGATTCTTGATGGTGACCTTGTTCAGCTCCCGGTAATCGATGCATAGTCTCATCGTGCCATCCTTTTTCTTCACGAACAGTACTGGAGCTCCCCAGGGTGAGGTACTAGGCCGAATGAAACCTTTGTCCAGGAGTTCCTGGAGTTGAGTTTTCAGCTCTTTCAATTCTGTCATCGACATGCGATAAGGAGTTTTTGATATAGGTTGCGTGCCAGGTTGGGTTTCAATGGTAAATTCGATCTCTCGATCTACTGGAATACCGGGTAGATCTTCAAGGAAGACATCTGGAAATTCTCGAACTACAGGAATTGCGTCAATGGTGGGGGCTTCTTTTTGTGTATTAATCACATAACAAATATAACTACTACAACCCTTTCTTAAAAGTCGTTGGGCCGTCATGGAGGATATGATACAGGAAGGGTTAGAAACTTCAGTCCCATCAAAGACAATTTCGGGTTGGTTTGGTAACTTGAGGAAGACCTTTTTGGCTTTACAATCAATAGAGGCGTGGTTGGCAGCCAGCCAATCCATACCTAAGATTACATCAAAGTTTCCAATGTGGAGGGGAATCAAGTCTACATATAGGTTTTACCTTTTAGGAATACAACACAAGATCTGTACATCTCGGCACTACAGGCAGACTTACCAGAAGGAAAAGACACAGACAATGTATATCCTAATGGTTCGGGTGTAGATGTCAATTTGGTGGCAAAGTGTGGTGCAACAAAAGAATGAGTTGACCCAGAGTCAATAAGGACATGAGCTAGAAGACCACAGATAGAAAGTGTACCTGACACAACATTTTCGGTAACTTCCGGTTTTCCAGGTACCAAGGCGAAAGCCCGACCTTGGCGGTTTTGGTCCTTCCTTTCTCCTCCCGGTCCCGCGGTTCTCTTGACTGGGCCAGAGGGGCTGGCTGTAGGATTAACCATTTTTGGACAATCCCTTAACATATGGCCAAACTGTCCGCATCTAAAACATGCTCCCGTGTCTCGATGGCATTGTCCCCAATGAACCCTTCCACAAGTGGGGCAAGTTGGAATAGTGCTACCTCGAGGGTTGGTAGGACCGTGGTGGCCTGAGCTGGTTGTGCCCATGTTCACCTTTTTATGAGGTGCAACACCGGGTCTTCGGTTATCTCTTTCCCAGAATCGCTTCTTGTAGCTTGGTTCTCCGGAACGCGAGGCTTTAATTCCCTTTTCTGCTATGTACGCCCGGTCCACCACTTCTGCATAGGTTGGCAATTTCAAAACTTCGAGCCTGTCTTTAATTCCGGCCTCCAATCCTGCTTCAAATTTTCTTGCTTTTCGAGTTTCGGTGGGGATGACGTATGTTGCAAACCGAGCGAGTTGTGTGAATTTGCTCTCATATTCGGCCACTGTCATGGTTCCCTGCTTCAAATGTATGAATTCGGATGCCTTTTGTTCCCGCAACGAATCTGGAAAGTATTTTTCATAGAATACTTCCAAGAATCTTGCCCACGTCGTGATTTCTTCTTTGGCCAGGGTGAGAAGCCACCATTCCTGTGCATTGTCTTTGAAAGTGAAAGTGGCGAACGTTACCTTTTGCCTTTCGGTGCACGGTAGGGCACGAAAAATCTTTTCCATGTCTTTAACCAAGCGTCTGCTACCATTGGGTCTGGGCCGCCGGTAAATGTGGTGGGTTTCAGATCCTGGAACTGTTTTATGGTAACCGGCCCTTCTTGCCGTTCCGGCGTCCCATTGTTGATGTTAGCTTGCAAGGCTTGTAGAAAACTAGCAACCGCTCTTTCCATTACTCTTTCCATCGATTCCGTACCACTAACTGATGATTCACTTCCATTACCATTAGCCATTCTACAAGTAATAAACGATGTATTATATTTTCAATATAGCATATATATATATATATATATCCATAGCACAACATGTAGTACACTTTATATTTATATAAACTGTCAACATGGCACATGGTTATTTATTTATATCATTTTTGCAATTCACATTACATTAGTTAGAACATGTTAGTGTCCCATCCCTGCGGTAAACAAAACAAAAGTCAACAAAAGGGGATTAGAACATATCAAGATCAGCATACAAAAGATTGTCTACTATCCAGATCTAGAGTGGTGGGTCAGATGGGCCGAAAAACCAGGGAAAATAGTGCTGCATAAAAAGCTCAAACTCCCACCCCAACTGGATTACACCAAAACACGCCCATGCTACCTGGACTGCAAAAATGGGGATAGATCGTATTTGACCCACAAATGCCCGGTCGACAATCCACACAGGTGTCTCGACATATGACAGGTTGTTTTCGAAGTCAACATTTTGCATATTAATGATCTCTAATGGATTTGGTACTGTGGTGAAAATGTAATCCTCGGGGTACACGTTTCCCCTTCTGGTTGCAAACTCTGGGGGTAGGGGGCCTATGATATAATGTGGGCGGTCATGACCCAGGCGACGCCAAGGACGCGAGTTGGTCCGAGAAAACGTCTACGTGTGTGATCAAGGCTGTGCCTCCATAATAGGTGTGGAACGTCGGTAGGGTCAACCTGAATATAAATTGGCCGTCCCATCAGTCGGCCAAGACCTGGGTGTAATTCCCTGACTATCTCTTCAGAATCTCCCCAGCCTTCAGGTGAGGCGGGTGCAGGGGCAGGGTGTTCGGCTAGAATTTCATCTAGGTTGATGGCCTGGAGGTCATCCCAGAAGGCATCATCAAGATAATTCTCTGACATCCTACAACACCAGAATAAACGTGAGATTTTACACAGGGAAAATTAACGTCACATGTAAATATTTATTATTATTATTATTTTATTTCGATTTCACCATATATATTATATATTTTTAGCTATATGGTTTTATTATAGATTTATTTATAACCTTTTTTTTTTTTTAACCGTTGCTCTGATACCACCTTTGTCATGACCCAACCCCAGGGCTTAGAGTTGGAATCGTGACTTACTAACTTATTCTCATTCGAAATAATTAAGCTGCGCAATAAAAATAATTAAACAGAAATTCTATTACATCTTACTATTTAAGAAACAGAAAATACATTTCTAGGGCTTTCATTATTTTATTATTCAGTGACCAGCCCCGAACAGAGACAAAAGGAAGCAAAAATATAAAAAAAAGAAAGTAAAATAGTGATTCATCATCAGTCCAAAGCAGGTTCCATTTTGTAGGGTTATGGATTTTCCTCACATCTCGTCACCTGAAAGGGTAACAGCTATAAGCACACAGCAGAGTGAGAAATGTTATGCCAAGTGTAGGGAATACAAAATTCCATGGATAATTAATTAGGCTAAAACATTTGCAAAATGACAATTTATTTAAAGTGGCAGAATACAGAAATCATGTAATAAATAATCATAACCACGGTATAAAACAGAACAGAACAGAGGTCACAGAAGTGACAGTCAGAACAGAGGTCAATGGATCCATGACAAACAGAGGACCACAAAGTGGTCAAACAGAGGCCAGTGGTTATTTAAGTCCCCCAAGGCGTGGGACTCCCGTGGTAATACTTCAAAACATAATTGTTTATAAGGTTATAGTCAAATATATACTAATTTAAACAAACATATCCATGGGTTTCCTTTTAAGTAAATAGAGTTTAGAAAGTAACCCACGTAACTGAAATATTTATAAACATAATTTTTATTTATATAACGTAATAAATATAACTTGTTTGAATTAAGCTGTGGTAACTCAAAACATTTGTAAAACATATAATGGTAAATCAAGGTATAGCATATCTCACCTTAATTATAATCCTTAGCCTCCCTTTATATCAGAACTTCCTTACTATGGGTTCCTTACCCTCCACTGACGCGTCTCTCCCTCTCGATTTCTTTCTTTCTTCACTTACTTCCGTCACACGCACACAACACAGCACCACTACTCCTATTTATACACCATATATATGCTGACTCAACACTCTAGATCTAGGTGCTTATTTCTCTATACAAGGCTAGTGTACAGATGGCTTCACTCGCCTGATTTAAAATCAAATTCATTAATGGCCGAAGATTATAATTGATAGCATTGATTTGGTTTTACCTTCACTACTAAGGTATCTTAACTAAAATTTATATTTAATGATAAAAGTGGTATTTAATTTATCTTAATAAATTTCCTCATTATATAGTTAATAACCATAATGATAAATTAATTTATCTAGTACATATAACTTATTCATTTTATTATTATTATTTTCATTCCACATATTATTGTTATTATTATTTATTTATTTATTATCTTTAACTTTAATTTGACCCAACTAGTATTAGAATTTCATATTTCTGTTAATTTGGCCCTAACTAAAAAAATCCCTAATTAATCCCATATAACCCCGTGCTAAATTAGATTCTGTATTTATTAGTAATTATTTAATATTATTCTGTATTTATTAGTAATTATTTAATATTATTCTGTATTTATTAGTAATTATTTAATATTATATATCACATACACCCATAATTATATAACTATAAACAATTATGTGGTATGTAATTAAACATTCAGGGTGTCACACCCGAGCCCAAGCCCAGGTTCGCCAGCTTGTCCAAGGCCCGAATACCTCCTGGGCCTGGGCCTAATTTTTTGGTCCGTGGGTCGGCCTGCACCGGCTCGAATTTTGGCGGGAGCCCGCAAGGCTCGACATGGGCCGGGCCAAATTTACACCCCTAATGGTAGACCAAAGATTGAAAGTCCTTGTTGGTTAACATTGTCAACTAGGGTTTTGACAATTCTAAGTAGGGATATAATCGGTTTAGTACGGTCAATATTTAGGTAAAATTTATCACCAAACTGATAATGTTGATTTTATTAGTTTGACCATCGATACAGACCGTTTCTCCCATTAAACCGCACTAAAACAAACCAATTGAAACGGTTCAGTTCGATGCGGTCTAATCGATTTAGGATCTTTCAAACTTGAGTCACTTTTAGTATAGTTACTAATCTATGTAACAACATTGAATTAGTTATTTGTCCACCACTTTAAACATATCAAATCCATCCATTTAATAAATACTTTTCAATTCCTAGATTAATAAAAATACAAACAAAAAAATAATAATAAATACTAAGGCTTCAGAATAAGTTAGAATTAAGATTATATATAATAAGATTTTACTAACTTAAATTATAGAAATGATAAGATTAATAATTTATTATACTTATTAATATCATTATATTATTAGATTTTGCGTATGTGTATATATATATATATAAATACAATATATGTTGAAATGGTTGGTTTCGGTTTAGTTCGGTGCACAAGGTGCTTAAACCGATACTGAACCGAAAATCGAAGAAAATCAAATTAAAAAATCGCACATACCGATTCTTATTAAAAAAACAGATCAAATATAACCGTTTCGGTCTGATTCAATCGGTTTGATCAATTTTTTCGATTTTTCTTACATCCCTAATCCCAATAGGTATATTTATCAGCTGATTTCAGTAATAAGCGACAGAGAGAAAGAAATCAAGGATTGACGCTTTTGTTCTGATACCAAATTGATGCAACAAAGTAGTAGAGAAAGAGAATAGAAGAAAGGAGAAAAATAGAAACATACAATGATCACAACTTAAAAACTCACTTTCTCATTAATCAGAAGCGGAATAATAGAAACTGAACATCAATTAACACTCCTAACTGAACTACAACAAAAAAATAAATAAAGAATATCAAACATTTTCTACAAATTGGTGATAATAAAGATATACAGTGAAGAAAAATTACAACAACAATCGGGTAAGCACTTGATAAAATCTATATGTAGAAGCCCCAACATGAAAATTATGAATCATGAACACAACAATAAGGACCGATTCCATAAGTTCTCTATTTACATAAACTCCCTTTTTCACACACACAAAAGTTCATGTAATTACACATTTCAAACCTAAAGTAGATACAATTGAAAAAAAATCACCTGTGATTTAAACTTTAATATAAGATTTTTTACGCATTGAGAAAGGGAGCAAAAAAGGACTCAATGTTGATTGTGAATTACGAAGGTGTCGTTTGGTAATGTTTACAGTTTACTGTTTTTTATTTATAAAAAATATTAAACATGTTTATGTCTATTTTGGATAAAAACAAAAATAAAAAAACATGTTTGGTACACATGTATTTTAATATTTTATTTTGAAAACAAATGAAAATGGGGGCAGCAAGAGGTGATTGTTGACGGTTAGAGATGGTAGCCACAAATGGTTGTTGTCCATGAGAGGTAGTGACTAAAATTGTTGCCATCGGTGAGAGACAGTTGGCAATAGCTAGAGGTGGTTATTGATCACAAAAAGTGTTGGTAAAAAATGATTCATGGAGGAGGTCATTGGTGATAGTAGTCGCTAGCGACGAGTAAGAATAACAACGAGACGGGATTGAAGCGGATTTGTCATCCTCTGCTCCCACCCCATATCATATTGGGGGTTAGATGAAAGTGGGGCGGGGGCGGGTTAATTTTGTTGATTTAAAAAAATTAATAAAAATTAAAGGCAATATAGTATATTATAGATATTAATTATAATTAATGAGAGTTAGAAGATATAATATGATAAATAAATGAGTGAAAATGAATATTAAGTAAAATATTTTAATATTTTAGTTTTATAAATTAAAAAAATTAAATTATATACATATTATATATATACAAATATATATTTAATGAATAAAATTGAGTTAGGAACATGGTAAATCAGGATGGGAGAGCAATGGGTGGTAGTTGGAACGAGTAGGAGAAAGAAGAAGAAGAAATGGAAAAAAAAAAAAAAAAGAAGAAAAGAAGAAAAGAAAGGAAAAAAGCGAAACCTACTTTTTTATGTTTACAAAATTTAATAAAATCAACATTGCTACATCTACACAATTTGCTCTGTACGAATGCACAAAATTGAGACTCTGACTGGTAAAAATCTCTCGTTTTAGAAACTTTTACCAGTTAGAGTCTCAATGTATACATTTGGACGGAGCAAATTGTGTGGATGAATCATTAATCTTAATAAATGTTGTAAAATATTTAAAATTTTTTGAAAATAAAAGCAAAAACCGAATGAGTTTTTATTTTATAGTTTTCAAAAAATCTATAAATATAAACAAAAAATAGTAAATATAAATGTTACAAAACAGGCCTAAATAATGATTTTTTCTTCTTTTTTTTTTTTGTTGAGTATTTTGAAAAGTTAAAATATTTGACATAGCTAGCATATATATAGAATGTTTTAAAAAAATCAAGATGAAATGTCAATTATAATACTATCATTGATCAAATTAACAATTTTTTAAAGGAAGTAAAATTAAGGGTAATTCTATTTACACACCACTAATTCTCTCAATACACACCATTACTTAGTTCACACACATTATAATTTTTAGGGTTTGAAAATATCTTAATTCACACTTGTAGTTCGACTTTTTCGTGCCCCCTTTCGGAAGACGAATAAGCCCTACAATATCGGACTCCCGCAGTTCTGAATCTGATCTCACAAGTGTAATGTCAAATAGATAAACACTAAAGAGTCCAAATCCGGTAAATCTTTTGGAAAATTGATTTTGAATTAAATTGCCAAAAATGGACTACTTTGCCAGATACAAAGTCGCCACCTAAATATTTTTGGGAAATTTAGGAAACCCATGACTCGTGCCAAAGGCCACGTGTCCATCATCACCAAGATTGTCTCGGCTCGGGAACTTAGGTACGAAGGGGAAAGGTCATGAATTGAGCACCCCCACTCGCCCGATCAAAGATCGGCCTCTACTAATCATGATGTGAATTTTATTTACATTTATATGCTCTTGTTCTGGTTATTAGGCTAGCATTACTATGTGATGCGCACATACACAAGTATAGACTAACTTGCAAAAATTGAAACACTTGATTTCATGTTTGTTTTGAAAAGAGTTTGTGAATGTACCACTCGAAAAAGTGGGCTTAAATGTACATGAATCAAACCATCCCAATTTAAGCAATTAGCCTTCATCCACAAGTATTCAAACAATTTATCAGATAAGCACTTAGCCTCATGGTGAATATGATTTGACATGACAACAATCACACTTAAGTAATTATGCTAAAGCAAATAAAAACTCACCTAGTACTCCAAGCCAAAAAGACGAAAGAGTTAGGAAAAATGCGTGATCCTAACTATGCGATATGACTAATGCAACGCATGCGATATGCAATCTAAATAGGCTCAGCTACTTAACATAATATGTGAATCAATTTGATAGCATGTGGTCTAAGCACGTATTCAAAGAAGCGTTAAACTAACAATACAAGTTAGCCTGATGAACCCAGCTTTGATGCATGTAAGACAAGTAGATGCAAGGCATGAGAGATGCTAAACAAAACATGATGTCCTAAACTAACCAACATATGCTATTAAATAAAAGGGAGAAAGACATGGGGTTGGAAGATATATACACATTATTAAAATATTGCCCTCGCACAGGAGGGTCTGAATAAACTAACTAGCTAAGCTAATTAACTAGCTATTACAACAACAAATTAACTAATTATTACAAACCGAATAAACTAACTATGCTAGCTAGTTATTACAAAATCAATCAATTAATTAATTATTCTAGGGACCTAACTAATTAATTACACTAATTAATTAATTACAAATTAGAATTAACTAATTAAAACATGAATACAACAACGAATTAACTAATTAACTAAATATTCTAAGCTAACTAATTAGCCCGGGAAGCGAGGAATGTTCATGTATGCGGGGATTTTCACCCGAAAAAGTCACTGTCCTGCTACCAGAAAGCCTTTGTTGCACAGTTGGAACACTTGCACTATTTTTCACCTCAAACTAGCCCTGTTCTGTTTCAAAAGGCCACTACTCAATTTTGCGAAGGTAGCCAGCAAGCCAAAAGTGGTGGCCTGCCGTCCATAAATGGTGGCTTGCTGACCACTGACGCATGGTTTCTTCCCACTGCAACAGAGAGAAAACGGAGCACAACCAAGGTATTCTCAAGGGTTATTTGCACAACTTACCCTTCCTTATCATCAAACAGCTCAAAGGAGTAGTAAATTTGATTCACAAACCATCAATCGATACAATTTCATTGCATGATGGGCTATGAACCAAAGTGTGCAAGTTCAATAAATGTAACAAATAAAGACACTCAAACTCCCTCCCTATCATGGATTGATCAAGGGAAGTGGTTAACATTGACTCTTGAACCGTTTACATCACTAACAAGTATGAAACGATTCAAGACTCAAGGGTTTAATTAACGTCTGATTGAACCCTAACCAAGTTATTATCTTGCATCACTTTTAGTCCCAATTTTATTACTTCATTTTAATTACCAACTATTCCTTAGTAAATTAAGTCCAAAAGTGAACTTTAAGTCCTCTAATAGAAAGGAGCACCAAACCAAGAGTTATTTTAGGCATGAGAGAAGTGTCATGTCGTTGGTAATGAACCCCCAAAGAAATTAAACCATTAAGCACAAAACCTCAATCTCATGCTTTAAACAAACAACTAGTTTGAACCAACTTTCAAAGAAAAGCAAAAGCCAAGAAAGGAGGGAGGTTGCAGAAGTGATTAGGAGTAAAAACAAGTATGGAAAGCCATAAACAAATGCTATCAACACAAATAGGTTGGTGGCTAAGGCCTGAACCACCAAGCCTATGAGGACTATTACACTACAAGCATACAATACAAGGCTCAAATGCAATGAATCATTAAAAGCTGTCCTAAAACAGTGTAAAAACATGCTGGAATTAAGATAAAAATAGCTAGAACAATAAGCTAAAACATGGAGTTATGTAAGCTAGTACATAAAGCATGAAGAGGGGAGGCTACCCCCTTCATTTTTGGACTTCAAAACATGGTTTTAGCTACTAAAATAACTCTGAAAATCAGTGGTAAAAAGCTTAAGAAAAGATAATAAGAAGGTGGGAAACACAAGGGCAAAGGCCTTAGAACCAAGGTATAAAGAAGGGCTGTCAACCCCTCTACCTTTAATGGCCTTAAACCACAATTTCAGCCCAAAAATATAGATTTTAAATAGTCAAAAAATAGTAAAATATGGAAAACAAGTGGTGTAAAGATGGTACAAAAGCAATAAAAGGTATACCTCTTGAAGAGGAATATAAACCCTTAAGTCACAAACCACCAATTTCACACTCTCAAGCGCCTCAAGAGCTAGAATTCAAACCCAAATCACCTCAGCAAGCAACTCTCTAGGTTTGGTTTAGAGTGTTTGAGCAAAAGTTATGTAAGTTGCAAGAGAGAGAGAGAGAGAGAGAGAGAGAGAGAATTGTAAAGAGAGAGGAATTTTGCTCTTCAAAAACTATTTTCTCACTCCTAAATTTTTCTGACCTTGAAACCAAAAGGGAGGTCATCTGTATATGGAAAACATGAGCCTCAATCGAAAATATCTATATACAAACAGTTGGTGCAGTATGGGAACAGCTGGCAGAAAATATCTGCAAAAAACTACTTTTTGACACAAGTGGCCGGTAGGCCACTATTAATGGCCCAAAAAACACTCAAAATGGCCAAATTTTGCACAAGTGGCCGGCAGGGCACTTCTATTGGCCGGCAGGCCACTAAAGTGGCCAGCCACAAAAATCTGCTTTTAGGCCCGACTTCAAATGGGCATATCTCCCTCATCCGAACTCGGTTTTAGGTCATTCTTGAGTCGAAATTGAAGCCCCAGAAGTCTAATTTCCAATGATAGTGGCCTCACATCTAAATTCTAAGTCTTCAAGAGATATTTTTATTTTAGTGAAAGCTGCTTATTTATGTCCTAACAGTTTGATGCCTAATTCTTCCCCAACTGGTTTTCTTCCCTCTCCTCCAATTTTCTTCAACTCCAAACCTATAAATAAGAGGTTTTAAAGATTTTCCAAAGAGTTCACCTCTCTTTCATTTATTTCCACTTTGTTCTTACTCGGTTTACCGAAAAGTGCAATTTTTAACGAAATGCAAGCCTCGGAACATCGCAGAAACATTTGGAAAAAGAGGGTTTTTAAGGTCTAAAATAGTTTTGGTCTAAAATAGTTTTGGTCTAAAATAGTTTTGGTCTAAAATATTTTTGGTCAAAATAGGGTGTAAGGTTGGGATTTAGAAGTTGTCATTGCTGAAAAAATCTAACGTTTATACAACATAACTTTCATCATCCAGTGATCAATCAGTGGCGCCCAAGTCTTAAGGGCCATCAAAAATGGGGTGTCTACAACACCTTTATTACTAGCCCTAAGGTAACACACTACTTGTCTGTTTGAATACACACCATAATCCATACCCAAATATCTTCATATTCATAATACTAGAGACCTCCACCTTCAGAATACCATAGATCTCTATTGTTAGCGTTAAAGCTTTCCATTGCCGAAAAAGGGTTTCGTTCGACTAGTGCATTCTCGTCGTTTTATATCTCCATCGTCGTTGTCATTTTGCCATTGGCTTGCCAGTGCATTGTTGCCGTTTCAGATCTCCATCTTTGCCGTCGTCTCGCTGGTGCATTGTCGGTGTTGAAGATTTGTCATTCTCACCCTTGATTCATACCTTTAATTCTCACCTTGATACATTTTTCCTATCTTCTTTTGATTTGATTAAGATTCAACTTTCATAACAATTTCTATTTCGAGTTTGGCTCAACTCTGGTTTTTTGAACATAATAACATCGTACAAAAAAATAAAATTGAACAGATTGAATATGCTCAAGTATTTACGTTGAACAAAATAAATACGTTTATACTTTATTTAAAATCATTTAGTGTGAAACCTGTACTTTTCAGGTATTGATATTTTTAATGAGTGGTATTGGTGGTTTATTATAATAGTTTAGTGGTGAGATTTTAGATGAGAATCTAATTTAAATTATTTTTTATATTTATTTATCTCTTTATATCTTCATTATTGTTCATCTATTTGAAATTTTTCTCCCATTTTTTAGATTTTCCTATTCTTCTTTCGGTGAAAAAAAAAAAAAACCCAAAAACTATTGGACAATCTTCACTGTATTTAAAAAATAAATTATGTTTGTATACTTAACAACAAACGGAATACAGAAGAAATAAATGAAATGAGAGAGTTTGTTTGATTACAAAAATCAAACCAGAAAATAAAATAAAATAAATAAAATAGATTTTTATTTTGTTACAAAAACAAAATCAAAATTTGAAACAGAAAAAATAATAAAACAGAAAAGTAAATTAATTACTTACCAAATTAATTTGTTGAACAAATTTTCTGATCAAGTCCAACGTTTAACACTGTATCCTTAAGACAGATTCGTCTTCTCCACGATGCTTTCAAATTGTGGACATCTATCTCCCAAGATAAAATGATCAACAGCAAACAATAGCAGCACTACAAATTGTTTGCACAACGAACACACTTTGTGTTTACACACTTTCTCACAAGAAAACAATGCAGCAAAATGCAGAGAGAGCAAGTAGAGTTAGGGACAAAATTAGAGTGAAAAATCCAAATGAGGGACTACCTATTTATAGATAGAGTGGTGGTTGTTCGGTTTAAATTTAATAGGTACAAAACCTGTTTGAACAGGTATTGAATCTGTTCGGGACAGATTGATCAGTTAAGGCACTGTTTGGTTTGAATTTTAAACAGATATTGAATCTGTCCGATTTTAATTCAAACAGATTGGAACTTGTTGGGTTTAAATTTAAACAGATATTGAATCTGCTCAAGTGGGAAAAACTAGACAAATTTTATTTTAAAAAATAAAATCAATTTCAAATGTTTTTGGCCCAAAAAATAATTAGTGTTGGGCTGGACAAGCCCAACCCAACCACACATCACGCACCTGAGCCCAAGTCTAACCTAGCTCGCCCGCCCGACTAGACAGACGGCGAAGGCAGCGGTGGCACACGCGTGTGTGTTTATTTTTGGGTCCAATGGGTCTAGGCCAATTTGCCCATAACCTCTCATTTCTACAAACTTGGGGTGCCCCTTAGGGCCCTCCCCAAGTTACAAACCTAAGCCTTATAAACCCACTCAAAGTATGCCCACCAAATCAATATGAGACAAGCCTTCAACCACACCTTTAAGAAATTTTTACCAAAACTCTTTTTCCATGGAGCTCACTTTGGCTTCAATTTCCCATTCACCTGATAATGGTTTTGAGCAACCAAATATACTACATGAATCACAACGCGGCATAGAACGCGTTACCACTTAGACCAGCCAAATTTGGCGCATGGGTCCCACTTAAAAAATAGACCAAAGTTGAGACAAAATTTGATTTTTCCAAAACTTCCAAAACCATTTCTAACAATCCCTTACATGAATAGAATTTAATAACAACGGAAATGCAACAATATGTAAAATTTGTCGAAAGAGTATAAATTGAAAATATCTTGCATCAGGATAGGTAGCTTTTGGCCTTGAACCTTCCCTAGTGATAACCTATCAGACCTACTAGCTAACTAATGGACGCGATGCCTTGAATTGTTCAGCCGTTTATGTAAGCCAAGACAATAGATTTCACACAAAATATTTTCTGACAGATCGTGGTTCTCACGGTTGTGTTCATTTTGGCCTTGAACGCTCCTTGTTGTTTATGAGTATTTTTAGAGAATTTAGCCTCTTCATTCTCACAGAACCGGCCCCAGTTCGACACTCATATAAGTGATTCTTATTGTGAGTATTTTTTATACTCGTCTTGATTTTTATGCCTAAATCAAGATATAAGTAATCATTAAAAGCAAAACTTATCCTTAAACCCTTGCATACAACACATGTTGAAGATATCACTCTCACCATAGGAATGGGTAGGGAATTTTAATCCCTTGGTGATTTTTGGTGAGCCACACATAACTTAGTTGTCCCTTTGAACTTAGTTCTTGGGATCTCCAGTCATATAAGTAGGGTTACCATTATGATGACTCTTATGTAATAGGCTTTAATCCATCCCCTTTGATGAACTATACATTTGCTCTTTTGTCAAACCTTTTGTTAACGGATTCGCAATATTCTCTTTAGATTTTATATAATCTATTGAGATTATTCCATTTGAGAGCAATTGCCTTACGGTACTATGTCGACAACGAATATGTCGTGACTTACCATTAAACATATGATTCTGTGCCCTGCCTATTGTACATTGACTATCATAATGAATGCATATAGCTGGCACAGGTTTTGGCCACATTGGAATGTCTTCTAAGAAGTGGCGAAGCGATTCTGCTTCTTCTCCTGCTTTGTCTAAAGCAATAAACTCCGATTCCATTATGGATTGTGCGATACATGTTTGTTTCGTGGATTTCCAAGAAACAATAGCGCCTTCCAGAGTAAAGACATATCCACTAGTGGATTTTGAATCTTTAGTATCTGATATCCAATTGGCATCACAATAACCTTCTAGTATTGCAGGATATCGAGTAAAGTTCAAACCATGATCATGGGTAAGTCTTAGATATCTAAGAACCTGAATGATCGCTTTCCAATGGTCTTCTCTGGGATTACTAGTGTACCTACTCAATTTACTGACAGCATAAGCTATATCATGATAAGTACAATTCATTAGGTACATTAGGCTTCCAATGATTTGGGAGTATTTTAACTAAGACACCGCATCACCTTTATTTTTAGATAAATAAAGACTGATCTCTACAGGTGTTCTAGCTACATTCATATCATCCTTGATAAATTTACCAAGAATTTTCTCAATATAATGTGATTGAGATAATGCATATCCATTAGATGTTTTAGTAATTTTCATTCCTAATATTACATCTGCGACCCCTATTTCTTTCATATCAAATCTTTTGTTCAGCATTTGCTTAGTTGATTTGATCATGTTTTGACTGCTTCCAATGATAAGCATGTCATCCACATAAAGATAAACGATGACATAACCTTTGTCAGTGTTTTTAACATAGACGCACTTGTCACATTCATTTATCTTGAACCCATTAGTAAGTATAGCATGATTAAATTTTCTTGCCATTGCTTAGATGCTTGTTTTAATCCATAAAGAGATTTTACAAGCCGACAAACTTTTTTTTCTTGCCCTAGCACTACAACCCCTTCGGGTTGCTCCATATAGATCTCTTCATTTAGATCACCGTTTAAGAAAGCTGTCTTAACATCCATTTGATGTATTTCTAAATTATACAACGCTGCTATAGTAATAAACATGCGAATGGATGTTATTCTTGTCACCGGGGAATATATGTCAAAATAGTCCAGACCTTCCTTTTGTTTTGGTCCTATCTTAGTCTTTTTAGGAACATGAACTTCTACCTTTGCCAAACACCCCCACATTTTTAAGTATTTGTAGGAAGGTGGTCCACCTTTCCATAATTCATAAGGAGTACTGTTGGTTTTCTTGCAAGGTATTCTGTTAAGAATATAATTAGCAGACAATATTGTTTCCCCCCACAAGTTCTGCGGTAAGCCTGAACTTAGTAACATGGCATTCATCATTTCTTTAAGGGTTCTATTCTTCCTTTCAGCAATTCCATTTTGTTGTGGAGAATAGGGTGCTGTAGTTTGGTGAATAATGCCATGTTGTGCACAAAATTCATTTAAAGGTGCATCATATTCACCACTCCTATCACTTCTAACCATTTTAATGGTTTTACCAAGTAGATTTTCAACTTCCATTTTGTAGAGTTTTAAACATTTTTAAGACTTCATCTTTACTTTTAAGTAAGTATACATAACAATATCTTGTTCAATCATTGATAAATGTTATGAAATACTTATTGCCTCCTCTAGCTTGAACAAATTTAAGATCACACACATCAGTGTGAATTAATTCTAGAGGTTCGGTTTTTCTTTCAACCGATTTAAATGAAGTCTTAGTTAGTTTTGCTACTACACAAATCTCACATTTGTGATTAGGATCAATTTCAAACTTTGGTATATAATCCAAACCAATTAATCTACGCAAAGCATCAAAATTTACATGTCCTCATCTATCATGCCATAAATTCGACTCAAGAATATAAACAAAAGATGTGTTATTCTTATTAATAGCAAGTTTTGGTACAACCGTCATTACATTCAACTTGAAGAGACCATCATTCATGTAACCCTTACCAACATACATACCACTCTTTGTTAATACAAATTTATCAGACTCAAATACAAGCCTAAAACCATTTTTACTTGACAAAGAACCAGAAACTAAATTCTTCCGGATGTCTGGTACATATAGTACATTGTTGAGGGTAAGTTCTTTCCCTGATGTCATCTTCAAGATCACCTTTGCTTGTCCAACCACAGTAAAAGTAGAAGAATTTTCCATGAAAAGTTGTTCACCATTTGCAGCCTCAATGTAGGTAGTGAACATCTTTTTGTCTGCGCAGTGTGTAGGTAGTGAACACCCACCCTTCCTTGGGATTTCCAACCAAATTAGCCTCAGACACCACAGCAGAGAGATTGATGTCATTTATCCCCGTCAGAGATGTAATCTAATTCTGTCACATTAGCTTCATTGGTGGTCTTCTTGCTTGTACTTCCGCAAGCCTTCTTAGAGCGGTGGCAGTCAGAAGCTCGATGGTCAATCTTGCCACAATTATAGCATTTTCCTTTGAACTTCTTATTGCCATTGTTGTTGCCTTGTTTAGGACCATCTCCAGTAAACTTCCTCTTTTTGTTATGTGGTTTGTGCACTTGTTCAACCACGTTAGCCTTGGACTCAATGAGATTTTTACCATTCCTCTTTTCAGCCTTTCAGTTATCTTCCTCAATTCTTAGTCTTACAATCAATTCATCCATGGTCATCTCCTTGCGTTTATGTTTTAAATAATTTTTGAAATCTATCCAAGCCGGTTGTAACTTTTCCACTAAAGCAGTGACTTGGAAAGACTCGTTAAGAGACATATCTCCAGAATGAATATCATGCAAAATTAATTGAAAATTTTGAACTTGAGAAATTACCGTTTGGGAGTCTACCATAACGAAGTCCAGAAATTTACCGACCACAAATTTCTTTGTGCTGGCATCCTCTGTCTTGTATTTTTTCTCCAAAGAATCCCACAATTCTTTTGCTATTTTCAGAGGACTGTAAACATTATACAGCATGTTGTCAAGGCCATTGAAGATGTAGTTTCTGCACAAAAAATTAGAATGTTTTTAGGCGTCTACAGCAGCAACAACTTGCCGATCACTTTCATCCTCTTCTAAGTACTGGAGCCGCTTCACGGAGAAACCGGGTCAAATTTAGAGTTGTAAGATAAAATAGCATTTTCTGCTGCCATCTCTTAAACTTAGTACCGTTAAATTTTTCTGATTTTTCTCCATGATTTATTGGAACTTGAACATGATTCTGGATAGAGACCGGAGTCGTTGTAATGATCGGATTTGGAGTACTATTTTCAGCAGCCATAATATCTAATTATAAAAATTAGAAAAAACCAAAACACGAATTAATCTTCTAGTTACTAAAACCAGAAAATAAATTATAACACAAAATAATTTTATTTTCCTTGTAACTAAAACTAGAAAAATAAAATACCACAATAATTTTCTGTAACACAAATTAGAATTCTGCAATTGTTAATGACACCAATATATTACTACTAGTTGTCAAAGAAAATAAACAGTATATTACTACTATTTGTATTTTCCAACCAGAATATTACTTTGTGAAAGCACAGAAAAATAAATACAATGAAGACAGCAAAAATATTCTGTCTTAAGATTGTTGGACAATCTTCACTGTATTTAAAAAATAAATTATTTTTGTGTACTTAACAACAAACAAAATACAGAAGAAATAAAGGAAATGAGAGAGTTTGTTTGATTACAAAAATCAAACCAGAAAATAAAATAAAATAAATAAAATAGATTTTTATTTTGTTACAAAAACAAAATCAAAATCTGAAACAGAAAAAATAATAAAACAAAAAAGTAAATTAATTACTTACCAAATTAATTTATTGAACAAATTTTCTGATCAAGTCCAATGTTTAACATTGTGTCCTTAAAACAGATTCGTCCTCTCCACGGTACTTTCAAATTGTGGACGTCTATCTCCCATGATAAAATGATCAACAGCAAACAATAGTAGCACTACAAATTATTTGCATGACAAACACACTTTGTGTTTACACTTTTTTTACAAGAAAACAATGCAGCAAAATGCAGAGAGAGCAGGCAGAGTTAGGGATGAAATTGGAGTGAAAAATCCAAATGAGGGACTGCCTATTTATAGATAGAGTGGTGGTTGTTCGGTTTAAATTTAATAGGTACAAAACCTGTTTGAATAGGTATTGAATCTATTCGGGAAAGATTGCTTAATCTATTCGGGTGGGAAAAATGGACAGATTGGAATTTTAAAATTCAAACCAAACCAAACAGTGCCGATCAAACCAAATTGATATTGAATCTGTTAAGGCACTGTTTTGTTTGAAATTGGATAGTTTGGATAAAATTGATATCTGTCCCGAACAGTTTGAATTTTATCTGTCCCAAACCAAATGGAATTTTATTTGTCCCGAACAATTTGATAAAATTTTATTGGCACTATTTGATTTTAAAATTCAAACCAAATGGATAGTTTGGACAAATTGATCGGCACTATTTGGTTTGAATTTTAAACAGATATTGAATCTGTTCGATTTTAATTCAAACATATTGGAACCTATTGGGTTTAAATTTAAACAGATATTGAATCTGTTCGGGTGGGAAAAATGGACAGATTTTATTTCAAAAAATAAAATCAATTTCAAATGTTTTTGGCCCAAAAAATAATTAGTGTTGGACCGAACAAGCCCAACCCAACCACGCGCCAGCGCCTAAGCCCGCCTGACCGGACGGACAGACGGCGGTGCGCGCGTGTGTTTATTGTTGGGTCTAATGGGTCTAGCCCAATTTACCCATAGCATCTCCCTTCTACAAACTTGGGGTGCCCCTTAGGGTCCTCCCCAAATTACAAACCCAAGCCTTATAAACTCACTCAAAGTATGCCCACCAAATCAATGTGGGACAAGCCTTAAACCACACCTTTAAGAAATTTCTACCAAAACTCAATTTCCATGGAGCTCACTTTGGTTTCAATTTCCCATTCACCCGATAATGGTTTTGAGCAACCAAATATACTATGTGAATCACAATGCGGCATAGAACGCGTTACCACTTAGACCCACCAAATTTGGAGCATGGGTCCCACCTAAAAAATAGACCAAAGTTGAGGAAAAATCTGATTTTTCCAAAACTTCCAAAACCATTTCTAACAAAAACATGGTTGCCCATCCTTCACCACCTAACCTTCCTTTTCTTTCTTGGATTCCATCTTTTCTTTTTCTTTTCTTTTCATTATTTTAATCCTTATTTCTTTCTTCATTTTTCTATAGTGGAGCTAGTAATTTTATCATCTTCTCCATATCATTTTCTTCTTCTATCATTTATTTATTGAATAACCCACATTCTTGTCTTAGTCATGTTCATGTGCATTTGCATGATTTTGCCTTGTTAAGCTTGCATTTGTAGACTTTAACTTGTTTTGCCTAAGTAAAGGTCCCTGTCTTGTTTTGTGCTTATGTGATTTGCCTAAGTGTTGTATGCATGCCTTGTTCCTTCCTTGCTATCAAGCCTAGGTCATGCCAAGCCTAGGTCATGTTAAGCCTAGGTCATGTCAAGCCTAGGTCATGCCAAGCCTAGGTCATGCCAAGCCTAGGTCGTGATAAGCCTAGGTCATGCCAAGCCTAGGTCATCTCAAGCCTAGGTCACACCTTTGAACCTCTTACACCTTGGACCATCTTGGAACCACTTTGGTTGACCTCCACCATCACCTAGGCATATTGGCCGAGATGTTATCATCTAGGCGTCCGAGATCCTTAATCCTTGCACCTAGTGATCTTGTTCTGGGACTGGAATGACCTAGACCAAGGTGTGGCACATCTAGGCCGAGGTGTGGCACAGCTTGGCCAAGTGTTATCCTTCCTAGCCGAGATCATTGTTCCCTTACTTGCCGACGCCTATGTCCTAAGCCGAGATCATTACCTGCCGGAGTGCCCATGTCATCTAGCTTGTTGTATACACTTTGTCTTACACATGTCTTGTCTTTCAATCACCTTTTTGAGGAGAACCAATCCGGTAGTGCCACGTGTCCCAGCAGAGAGTTAAATCAGTCGGTAGAGAGAGAAAACCTATCATTTCTATATCTTTGTTTTAGGTAGAGAGAGAAGCTCTAGGAAGAGGAAAAGGAGTTCTTGAGAGAGGAGTAGATTTCCAAGTTTGATCCCTAGAGATCGAACCATTAGATCTGTGTTTTAAGGTTAGATTCGTGATCTACTCTTGTTATTCTTTATGTTGATCTAATCACATTGCATGATCCAGCATGATTCATGAGCCATGCATTGATTTAAAGTTCGGTTTTAGAAAGAGAAAATGATGTTCTTGTGTTCTTCAAGAAAAACCATGTTTTGATCTGAAAGCTTGTATCAAGATCCATGTTTTTGTGTTTGTTTTCATAACATCTTCAAGTATGGGTACCCAGGTCCATGTTTTCGAACTCATCTCATGAAATCTCAGATTTTGAATAAAGAAGTTATGATTTTAGCATTCATGTTTTTCATGTTCTTCAAGGAGGAAACCCAGATTTCCAGACTTCATTTCCCTAGGTGTGATCACCGAGACCACTCTTGCCTAGATCACACACCTAGGCTAAGCATCGTATCTCACCTTGGCCTACCTTACATGATCACTTGCACCTTAGTCTATCTTGCATGCACACCTAGGCTAACCACTGCATCACCTAGGCCGAGATGTTCATCATCTAGGCCGACCATGGTACACCCTTGCCGGCATCTTGTAACACCTCGGCAGAGAGCTACACACCGAAGCCTAGGTAACCACAACTCGGCCAAAAGGTGTGGGACCTCGGCCAAGACCTCCTGAGTTCACCCAGCTAGGTCATTTTAGCCTAGATCATCCCTGTGCATCCATTCCAAGACCTGGTTGGTACCCAGCATGTTTTCCTTAGATGTTTTTTAGCATGTTTTCCCTAGATGTTTTCCAACATGTTTTCCCTAGATGTTTTCCAGCATGTTTTCCCTAGATCATTTGCATTCATGTGAAGCTTTTTTTTAAGAGTGCATTCAATAGGCTTTGCCATGTGTTTGTAGGACTTGGACCTTTGCCTTGATCCCGACGTCCCAAGAACTATGTGAGTGGTATTTTTAATAAAGTTATGTTACAATGTTTTGATGAAAGCTTTGTTTTGCTTGTTTTGAAAAAGTATTTGAGCATGAATGATTATCCCTATTTTGTGTATCAAGTATAAGTTTGTTTTGATGACATTTCGGGAAAAGTCCTTAGTGCCGGGGACTATAATGCAACGGTACCCTTGTCTTGAAAGTCCTTAGTGCCAGGGACTATAATGCAACGGTACCCTTGTCTTGAAAGTCCTTAGTGCCAGGGGACTATAATGCAACTGCACCCTTGTTTTGCCACTGACGGTCTACGAACGGGTGGGTTTGTTTTGTCAGGAATGTCATCACCCCAAGTATTAAGTAGATGTTATTAAACATCCCAGCAAGATTTGAAAGCTCAAGTACATGTTTTGATACAAGTTATGCCAAGTACATGTTTTGAACAAGCTATGATATATGTAATGTTTTGTCAAGGACCTCGAGAATCATTCATTTACCCTTTTATTACTTATACCATGCACTGAGTATCCAAGCTCACCCTCTCTATGTATATATGTAGGTGTTTAGCATGAAGGCGGTGACGCCGAGATGTGTTATTTGCAAGATGATGTTTGATGCATGTTACGTCGGCAATATTTATGTCGGCAACCTTGAAGATTATGCTTCTTGACTTTATATTTCATGTATTTTGTATATGTCGGCTTGAGAAGCCTTTTGATCAAGATGTAACATGTACTTTATTTTATTTATATTCAAGTTGTAAAACCATGCTAAGATGTATGTCATTTCATTTGATCTATGCACAGCTCTTATGGACTAATTAGATCTACATATGTTGCTTCCGCACATGCAAGCCCCATATATTATACTCTGATTGTGTGTGAATTTTGAAAGTTGGCCTTCGGTAATCTCGGATTACTGGCCATCACGGCACCATTCTATTAGGGGCAAAATGGGGTCGTGACATTTATCCTCTCTATATTCGGATCTGTCCCTCTCATAGATTATGTAGGATAGAAATTTTAAATTTAGTTTGAGAGTATTTAGAGTGAAAGTAATTTTATTTAAGAGAATAGAGTTATTTTTGGAGAATCATGGAACAATTTCAGAATATTGAAGTGTTGGTATCAGAGGTGATTATTTTGAGGTAATTCAAGTGGTATACAATATGCTTCATCTAAAATCTCTTTGCAAAATGTTTTCTATTTTAATTATTCCTAACTTGTAATCCTCTTGATTATTGTGATTATTGATAAATTCTGTAAAATTATTTGTTGTTGATTTGTTGATTATTCTAGTCATTTGGTAAAATTTTGTGAAGATATTGTGTTAAAAATAGTGATTTGTCTTGACTGAATAACGTGAAAATGCTCCGTACATGAATTGAGCAAACCTTGTTAATTAGTTTACACTAATATGCCCGGATAAGCATGGTGCTTGGGTAAGGTGGGTGAATAAGTGAATTTGTCCACTGATCATGTATTGAGTAGGACCAGATATTTGGCCCTGAGCAAATTATCATATGTTAAGTGGATTTGTTTGGGTAATTTGGTAAATTCCTTTGGTAATATTGAATTATTGTGCAATATTGTAAATTGTTGGATCCGTGTTGATTTATTCTCTATCCGAGCTTTATTATCCTGTCGTATTGTATACTTCATGAATTAATTTATTTTTCAGGTGTGGAGCAATTTAATAGTAACAGGAGTTGAAGTACCAAAGAGATTATTTGAGTTAGATTTTGAGACCCACCACTATTATTATATTTGGAGATTGTATAAATTATATTTTGGAGACATTTGTGTAATTAATTTTTTGGGGCAAATTTGTATATATTTGAGGTTGATTTAATGTATTTAACAACTCGGAAGTGGGCCGTTATTTAGACTTATTATGTTGAATATATATATTAAATTATATATATATATATATATGTATATATCTTTTTTTATAAATGTTGAATACATCTACTTTTTATAAAAAAAGAAAATAAAATATACTAAAAATAAATTAAATTATTGAATTGAATTAAATTTGAGAAATGAAATTCTTAGTAAGGAATTTACTATCCCTAACTAGGGGTCATCAAATGGCCCGCGGGTAAAATAACTCGATATTACCCAACCCGTCCAACCCATCCCATGGCTCGTGCCAACCCGTTTGGCTGTCCAGCCCGTCCAATCTCATAGAAGATAATTTAGGATTTTGGACAAATGTTTGAAACCCAAATCCACCTATAAACCTGAGTCGTACATATTGAATTGATGAGAATGTAAGAAAGATAATACATCAGTTTATTGCTTTTAATCATTTTGGCAATAAGAAAACTTATTCGTATCCTTATGAATTACATAATACAATGTTATTTCCTCTACTTGTATTGGTCCGATTTACTTTCTTTGTTGGATCCATGCAAATTTCTTTCAATCATGAAGGAATGGCTTTGGATATATTAACCAAATGGTTAATTTCATTTATAAATCTTTTACATCAAAATTCTAATAATTATCTAGATTGGTATGAATTTCTAAAAATGCTATTTTTTCAGTCAGTATAGCCTATTTCGAAATATTTATAGCACTCTTTTTATATAAACCTGTTTATTCATCTTTGCAAAACGTGAACTTAATTAATTCATTTTTTAAATCTAAAATAGGCTTTAATAGAATTCTTTGAGATAAAATAATAAATGTCATATATGATTGGTCATATAATCGTGGTTACGTAGATGCTTTTTATACAACTTTTTTAACTGATTGAAAAATCATCTTAATCTAGATACATTTAAAAAGTAAAATATGTATGAAAAAATATTTTAAAATTTTACTAAATATAAAAATTAAATATATTTTTATTTTTTTGTATTTGTTGAGTTTATTAAATATAAACCAAACCAAACCAAGCGTTAAGTCCCATCAAATGGGGTCGGCTATATGAATCCTTCTTCTCCACGCAGCCCTATCAAAGGCCATTTCGTTAGTCAAATTAAGTAGATCCATATCTTTATTTACAACGCCAACCAACGTTAATCTAGGCCTACCCCGTCCCCTAACACTTCCATCTACCGTTACAGTATCGTATCTCTTCACTACTGCCTATGTTGGTCTCCGTTGAATATGACCAAACCATCTCAATCGATTCTCTCTCAACTTATCTTCTATTGGTGCTACTCCTACCCATTCCCAAATACACTCATTCCTAATTCTG
The DNA here is from genome assembly GCA_030407325.1 of Camellia japonica. Classification (NCBI taxonomy): domain Eukaryota; kingdom Viridiplantae; phylum Streptophyta; class Magnoliopsida; order Ericales; family Theaceae; genus Camellia; species Camellia japonica. The sequence goes on along the minus strand of JAPPVO010000013.1, from coordinate 71,683,361 downwards.
TCTGGTCTAGTCTTGCCACACATCCACCTCAGCATTTTCATCTCAGTCACACTCATCTTATCTACATGTTGTTTCTTTGTTGCCCAACACTCCGTCCCATACAACATCGCTAGTCTAATAACCGTTCTACAGAACTTACCTTTAAGTCTAGTGGGTATTCGTTTATCGCACAATACCCCAGACGCACTTCTCCATTTACACCATCCCGTCTTTATCCTATGGGCCACATCCGCATCAATCTCCCCCGCTGTTGTGATAATCGACCCTAAATAAAGAAAATGTTCACTCTTAGGCAGTTCTTGGTTCTCAATCTTCACTTCTCCTCTGCTTTCATTGTTACTGTTACTAAAATTACACTCCATGTACTCTATCTTAGTTCTACTTATCCGAAATCCTTTAGATTCAAGAGTTTTTCTCCAAATCTCCAACTTTGTATTAACTCCGTCTCTAGTCTCATCTACTAGCACTATATCGTCTGCAAAAAGCATATACCACTAGCACTATATCTGAAATCCTTTAAATATATTTTTCAGATATATCTAGATTATATTTAAAAAGGGATAGGGGACTTCGTCTATCTAACGTGTCATTTTGTAATTGAAAAATTGTAAATGAACTCTTCACGATAACTAGGGCTGAGTAAAAAAAAAAAATTACAAATTAGTTTCAATCTAGATCAAATTGTATGGTTTGATTTGATTTTCTTAATATACTGTTCAGTCATGATTCTTAAAATAGGCGAATTGTACTTCACGGTTTGATTCGTGATTTTATAGTTATAAAACCAAACTAGACCATTTAAGTATGTATATATAAAATTTGTTACATACTATAAATACTTAAATATCTTTATTAATATATATATATATAAGTTGTAACATACAAAAATCGTAAAAATTATCAAATTTAACTAGAAATTTGGTAGCGACATAGTGGACACGAGTTACCCTTTCCAAGCCACTGAAAGATACCAGTCCTTGTGATACAAATGCGAGCTAGGCATGCAAGTAGCTTCTAACCTAATCGAAAAATCTTCCAAACAAATCAAACACTGAACCACACAACCCGAAACTTGATCCATTTTCATCGTATCAAATTTTTGAACATATTGCATAGTCGCACACAATCCAAACTCATCATCGTTATCATCATCACCACCATTGTCTTCATTCCCTTTTCGTGTTGATGCCTCTGTCATAGTTATGTTTATAGTCAATTTTCGATGTGTACTTGGCACTGTACGAATGCGGTCCACGACGCTTTCTATCAATTGCTCATCAAGGGAAGCCGAAGCAATGAATGTGAGAGAAAGCAATTGAGAGAGAAGACATGGGGACGATATTAGTAGGTCATGGTTCACTAGGAAGGAAATGACCTTTGTTTTGATTGACTGACGCAGTAGGAGAAGTGTAGGCCTTGTTGAATGAAAGGATTAAATCATCAGAGTTCAATGATTCATCGTCCGATATCGAATCAATTTGCTACCATGTATGGTATGGTGGATTTATTTTCTGGTGTGACCCAATAGCCTACATATCTTTCACATGTTTTATTTTATTTGGACTTCACAACTAGATAAAGCCAATATTTGAGATAAAATTCCGTAATTAGAATTTTAAATATGGGATAATTACTCTTCTAAGATAAGAAGGAAACCTTGAAGGACATGAATTCTTCTGATAGAGTTTATCTGGCCCTCTTCTCTCTTTTATATAAGGATGGATGACTCCCCTTACATAATATGAGTATTTTTTTCATCACTCTAAGTTCTATAGTCATCTTAATTAAGAGAGACAAAGAGAAGAAGGTGAGCCAAGACTTCAAGGTTCAACTATTAGGGGTATTTTCTCAACTTCTCTAATTCAATGGCTAACAAAGGTATGTTCGTTTTATTCTTGAGTTGTATTGAATTCAAGATCCTATAAAGTTCAATTCCGCATTATTATTATGGTTACATGTACATTAATTTCTTACATGTGGTATCAGAGGCTTAGTTTTGTGAATCATTCAAGGTTCAACTATTAGGGGTATTTTCTCAACTTCTCTAATTCAATAGCTGACAAAGGTATGTTCGTTTTATTCTTGATTTGTATTAAATTCAAGATCCTACAAAGTTCAATTCCGCATTATTATTATGGTTACATGTACATTAATTTCTTACATGTGATATCAGAGCTTTAATTTTGTGAATCAATACACCTCTTAATATATATATTACATGTAGTATCAGAGCCTTAGTTTTGTGAATCAATACACCTTAGAATAATAATATATTTATGAATATTATTATTATTATTATTATTCATAAAACGGTACATCTCTTTTTATTATAAAAAGAAGATTAATGATAGTTTTTTGAGAATGTCTTGTTATGTAGTTTCAATCGTCAAGAATCACTTATGTAGGTCTAAAGTAATTTATGCAACTTTTTAGTTAGTCATATTACCTTTGGGTATTCCATTCTAATCCGTCTAATTACATAAGTTACATTACCCTACCCAGTTCATAATTATTTGAAAGTGACTCTCTTTTGGGCTGGTCTCAAGCTCCTAAAAGACCATCCTCACTAGCCATCTTGAAGAAGAACTTGAAGATAATTGTGAGTACAAATACTGAATGAATGTTGTGTTGATAGTTATTTTTGGTGTGAACGAATTTGCTAACAATAAAATTTTTACCTCCACATAATATAGACTTGGATAACAAGGAAAAGAGTTTTTGAATTCTTTTCCAAATCCTTATAGTAATAGGATTTAGCATTGCTTTTAACCTTTATGTTCGCATTGGTCCTTTTTTGGTACTTTAATTTGCTTCTCTATTTTTACCTCCACAGATAGAATTGAAAAACAAATGTTAAGTTATTAATCACATGTCAATTAGTTATAAGGTATAATTCTTTTAAAATAACAAGAAAAATAAGTGTTTAATTATTGGAATTTCTGAAGGGGGTGGGAGGCGCGAAGGTTTACCTTATATCCCACCCATGGCGGAATTAGATCCCCAACGAAGGAATCCGCGGAGAGAAGCGAGAGAAAGACGGGGCTCAAGTCCACACCGCTCTCAAAGCCCTGATAGACAGAGGCGGAAGATGGATCCTCAAGTTCTCGAAGATCGCGTAAGGGAGCAAGACGAAGTAATAAGAAGAATGGCGGCTGACATAGAGTCTATGAAGAGCCAGATAAAAGGTAAAGGGGTGGCAGCAAAAGAGGGGCGCAAAGGCAACACACACTCTTGCCGCTCAGAAGATCGTGACAGACAAGTCACACCATCACAAACTGAAAGTAGAAACCTCAGGTCGGGCGATACACAATCAAAGACTTCCAAGGCACGCTACTCCAAGCCTGAGAGAATGAGGACTGAAAGGGCTTGAAGGAAAGAAGACACTCAGGCTCGCGACCCCCGCAGAGTCTCCGCACTACAACGATTGGCTCCTAGAACACATGGGAGTGTCGAGGTTGGAATTCCAGAGCCACGTCTTGCTTATGAACCAGCAGACAAAGCGTTATCAAGGTTACAGAGCTCACCATTCATTCCGACAATAGAGAACGCAGCATTACCCTCAAGCTTCCACCAGCCCAAATTCACTACTTATGAGGGGAAGTCGGACCCCTACATACACTTGAGCCACTTTTACCAGGTTATGGCCGTGTATCGGCGAAACGAGGCTTTAATGTGTATCATGTTTCTTTCCAGCTTTGGTGACCTAGGTTTAACGTGGTTTGAAAGGTTGCCAGAAGGTAGCATAGCTTCGTGGGCGCAACTAGCGGAGGCATTTGTGACCAGATTCAGGACGAACACCAAGACACCAGTGGAGATTGACCAACTTCTCTCCATAGACATGGGCGAGAAAGAAACATTGAGGTCTTACAATAACCGGTATTGGGAGACTTTTAATCAGATTGGAGATTGCCCTACAAACCTAGCTATCGCACAGTACAAACGAGGTTTGCCGGCTGGTAATAAGTTGAGGGATTCAATGACAATGACGCCGCCCCTTACTATGGAAGCCCTAATGGAGATAGTGCACCAACACATCCGGGTAGAGGAAGATGGGGCGCGCACCAAGGCAGAGTCCAACGCAACAATGATACTAGACAAAAAGTTTTTGGCCAGAGTTAACACAGTTGACAAGTAAGATTGACTACGCAAAAGTCTTTGCCCGACTGGGGGGCAATTGGGAAGGTTGGCAGGATTGGCCAACTCTTTCTAATAAGTCTTTGCCCGACTACGGGGCAATTGGGAAAGTTGGCAGGTTTGACCAGTACTTTCCATTCTTCAGCCGAGATCAGGATTCAGGCTGGAGAAGGTTGGCCGGAATAACCAACGCTTTGTTCTCTTTAGCCGAGATCAAGATCTAGGCTGGAGATGGTTGGCTGGAAAAACCAACACTTTGTTCTCTTCAGCCGAGATCAGGATCTAGGCTGGAGAGGGTTGGCTGGAAAAATCAACATTTTGTTCTCTTCAGCCGAGATCAAGATCTAGGCTGGAGAGGGTTGGCAGGAATAACCAACATTTTGTTCTTTTCAACTGAGATCAGGATCTAGGCTGGAGAGGGTTGGCCGGAATAACCAACACTTCGTTCTCTTCAGCCGAGATCAAGATCTAGGCTGAAGAAGGTTGGCAGGTTTGACCAACAAATTTTTGAATTCCTGGTCCGAGATGGTTATCTCGGCTAAAGCAGGTTGGCAGGGTTAGTATAAACCAAGCTAGTCTGCTCGGCGAGACACAGAAAGAGCCACTCGCCGTACGATTACAAACTCGAAGGATATATACGTTGAAGGCAAAAAAGCAGGGGTTGTTCAAAATTTTGGAGGTATATGACGGTTGTAACAGGAGAACGAGGATAATGGGGGCACGCCATGTATCCTTGGAATGACGTCGTACCAAATTAGTGAAAAGACATGTTGAGCAACTGACAAGGCTTATTGGGGCCGAACAAGCTGTGAAACCAAACAAACTTTTTAGCTCGGCAGAATGGGGCGTTCTTAGCTCAGCTGGAGGAAAAATAATCCCAATCATGCTACGCATATGGAATTAAGGGACAATTGAGAGGGTAATTTGTAAACAAATTGGGCCGAGCTAGGAAAAGTCTTCTTTGGGAGTTGGGCCGCGTAATGGGCTGAGATAAGGACTGGTGTAGCTCGGTCTTAGGCCAAGAAGACATCTCATATTTCGGGTTTGGGCCGAACAATGGGCCGAGGTAAAGGTGTCAGCCGAGGTAAAGGGGTCAGCCGAAATAAGTGGGCCTGGTGGTTAGCCGAGGTATTGGTGAGAAAGGATATTGGGCTTGGTACAGCTCGGCCGGTCTTGGTATAGCTCGGCCGGATGCCATCTACATCATTACCTAAGTGTGTGACCGAGGTAACTTAGCTCGGTGTGGTTGCAGCAGCTTATATAAAGGAGGTAACCATCTCACTTGGTTGGCAGTGAGTAGGAGTGTGACTCCTAGGAGGACTCTGCTAAGGAGAGTAGAGTCCTAGTAGGATTGTGCAAAACCATCTCACTTGGTTGGTAGTGAGTAAGGTGTGTGATTCCTAGGAGGACTCTCATAGGGAGAGTTGGAATCCTACTAGAATTGTGCCAAGCAGAGTCTATAAAAGCTCATGACCAGACCTTTGTACAGGGATCTCAATTCTTACTCTAGAATACACAGAGCTTTTTGTCTATTTGTCTATTTTGCTGACTTAGGCATCGGAGAGGTATCCAGCACACACCCGCCGGCTAGCTCACGTTTGTGCTTTCAGGGAGTAAAGCGACGACGTTTGGAGGAGTGCAAACTTGATCAACAAGATTATATAAGAAGATTATTTCACGCTCGTACAAGTTATATGGTATAATTCTTTTAAAATAACAAGAAAAATAAGTGTTTAATTATTGGAATTCTAAAATAATTTTTGTTATTAAATTAGACTTTAATGATTTGTATAATTATCCTAAATTATATCATACGTAAACAAAAAACAGTCTGGCTTCTCTTCAGTTCTTCATTGAACTGGAAAGGTGTTGTCCAGTCCAGTGGACTCAGTTTTGGATCCGTTTTGATAATCTGAATATTTTAGAGTTTGTCGAATATATTATCTTTGTAAAAAATCAAGTCGAATAGATAACGACAACCACGTGTTCGGATTAGTTTTGTATAAAAAAAATTGTCGGTATAAAAAAAATGATTCATATAAAGTTTATTCGAACACATATTTTTTTGTTATCCGATGAACTTGATTTTTTTTTACAGAGATGTTGTACTCGACAAATCTTAAAATGTAAACGGTTGAGATTATTAAAATGGAGCTCAAAAATCAGCCCAATGGATCAAATTGAACTGTCCGGTCCGATGAAGGACTAGAGACAATCCAGTCCCAAACAGAAACTAGAAATTTTAAGAATTAAGTAAAGGGGCATTTACCAGTAAGTCTCATACACACGGTTCAACACCCATCTAGTCCCAAAACAAAATACGTACACCAATTAGTCCTACATATTTTTAATTATTATATATATATATATATTTTATAAATTTAAAAACACTGCTACATCCCACCATCACCGGACTTTCGTCAGATGGCCACCAGAGATTCCTCAAAATGTTCAAATTACTAGGAAGTTAGTCGAAGATGTTAAAAATATCGTCGGAGACTCACTAAAATCTCCAGAATATTGTCAAAAAAAAAAGAATAAATGGAGAAATTAAAGCCAAAAAAACATAGCAAAATGTGTTAAATGTTGATAAATTGGAGAAAAAAAAACATAACAACAAACATCAACAATGAGAAAAAATATATATTATTTTTTAATTTTTATAGGGTTTAAGTAAATAATCTCAAATATTAATCAAACAGAAAAACAAGTTTTGAAATTATAAAATGTTACCGTTTCAAAATTTAATTATATTAAGCATTTATCCTTATTAATCAAACTAGAAAACATGTTATGAAACTACAAAATGATTCGTTTCAGCACTCAAAAAAATAAAATTATAAAATTTTACAATTTTCACAGCCTGTAACTAAAATTTGAAAATAACTTTTTCTGAACTTGAAATTTTTTTCTATTAAAACAAGAAAATAGAAGTATGTAGTAGAGAAAAAATAGAAAAAATGAGAGATCTAAGGAGGAAAACAGATATATAGAGAAAATATTGTATTCCGACAACTATTTTTTGTTTAAATCTGGTCAGATCTAATATAGATCTATTCTAGGGATGAGCAGCGGATTTACCGATCCACCAAAACCGACCGAACCGAACCGATCCGATCCGCCACATTTTGGACGGATGCGTGACGACGAGCGGACGGTTGCGGATTGATTTTCTCCAATCCGCCAATCTAGCGGACGGATGGCGGATTTGAGATTCCTTTGGCCGCAACCGAACCGCCGAACCGCGAGCACCCTTAGTAATTTATAAGACTTTGTGTTTTCAGTTTGTTTAAATATTCTATTTGTATTTTCAATTAAAAAAGAGTTTAAATATTCTGTTGAAAAAAAATTTTCAACTTGAATATCTTTTTGGAATTGAAAAAAAATAAACGTATTATTTATCTATATTTTTTTATTTTTAAATCTATCTTTAAAAATAATAAATAGAAAATATAATATATGCTGGTTGGTTTTTGTTTTCAAAAACATATATAGATGTAACAATACAGAGACATACAATTTCTACTACTACTCTGTTCATGGTTTTGGTGGTTTGAATTGTTTTTATATTTTAAGAACTACTTTATGTGGATGAGGCATGTTGTGATTGTAGTATATGGATGAGACATGCAGTAATTGTGATATTCTAAAGTTTCAAACTTTCTTACTTTGGATGAGGTATGCAGTGATTGTAATATTTTTTTTAAGTCATTGACTGTAATACTTTCTTCTTCTTTTTTTGAGGAAGTACACAAGTTGAATTATGTTGAAAATTTATAAAATTTTAAACCACCAAACCGATTCGCATCCATCCGCCAAACCGTCAATCCGCTCAATCCACATCCACCGGATTGGCGGACGGATGCGGATTGATGTTCTCCAATCCGCCAATCTGGCGGACGGATAGTGGATTGGAGGTTCCGTAGCTGTAACCGATCCGCGCCCACCCCTAATCTATTCAAATTTAACATAGATCTTTGAGTAGATCTACTAATCTTCTTCATCGGAAACTCGTCTCATTCGCCGTTGGTGAGGGTAAAGTAAAGAGTCGGTAGTCGATGGTTGTCGATGAATTCCAATCAATGGTGTTTTTTGTAGCCAGTGACTATATATCAGAAAAAAAAAGAAAAGAAAATGTAATGTGTAATTGCCGGTCGCCAAAAATCAAAAAAATAAGGAGATAGAAAAGAATGAAAAATATATATATATAATAAACTTTTAAAAATATCCAAAACGCTGTGAGACTAAATAAATTACTCCTCTTTCAAATAAACCTTCTTGATAATTTGCCCATAAATAAATGAATGATAGTTTAGGATTAAATTATATTGCCCATAAATAAATGAATGATAGTTTAGGATTAAATTATAAAATAATAATAATAATAATCACCTTGTTTGTTTCCACTTTCAAAAAATATTTTTCAGAAAATTTTACTTTTTTATTTTCTATGTTTTTTTTTTGTTTTTACTGAACTTTTGTAATATTTTAAGCAATTTTTTACTTTTTAGACACATCTAACATAAATATACTTAAAAAATAAAAAAATTGTAAAAAAAAAAGGGTACTTACCAATTAGTCCTATTCACTAGACTTATTTACCTACAGGTCCTAACTAATAAATTTAACACTATAAAAATAAGAGAGTGATAAATTTATCACTAAAAAATTATTCATAAAAAAAGAGACTGATAAATTTATCACTATAAAATTATTCATAAAAAAAAAAGACTGATAAATTTGTCTTTATTACTTAATAAATTATATCAAATAGGACTTAATGGGTAATAAGTCTCAAAGTAGGACCTATTGGGTAATAAGTCTCCCAAGTAGGACCTATTGGTAGTTTACCCAAAAAAAAACTTTTAAAAATTCACTAAATACCAAAAATATAAAAAAAATACAAAAATTCAGTACGTTTTTTTATATTTTTATGTATTTATTAATTTTTTAAAATATTTTTTCACAAATTTTTTACTTTTTAATATATCTAAATAAGATACATTTTAAAAAGTAAAAAAAAATATTTAAAATTTTAAAAATATTCACTAAAAACAAAAAAAAACAAAAATTAAAACCACCCTACACACACATGGCGGGTGATAATTGGAGGAAAAAAAAAAATGACCAATCAAAAAAAAAAAAATCAAAAAAAAGTGAAAAAAAGAAATTCCAACCTTTATTCTTTTTAAAAAACTAAATCCAGAAAACTCAACCCAAACGATTGAACAGTAATAATAATAATTAGAGAAAACATCAGCAGCAGCTCCCCCAATAATTTCCCCTTGTTTTGAGAGTCGATTAATCAACTTCGGAGTGAGAAAATCGCCGGAAAACGATGGATCAGAGAAAGCGACGAATGAAACCCTAGTCTCAGAAGAAGATGTTGAGGAAGAAGTGGGAGTTGATGAAATTGGAGTATCGAAATCGACATCGTTGGATCAGAAGGAGATTCTGAGAGTTTTGGAGGTCGTGGAGAGAGACTCGGTGGCGATCGCCGACAGCTTCACCTCTCTCTTCGCTTCCCTACGCTTGGCTCTCGCCGAGGTCAGTCAGTCAATCAGTCAGTCAATTTCGTATAATCTTCTTCAACTTCTCTGTTATTCACTGCAATTGTTTATGAAATTTCTTGTCCAAGTTTCTATAATTGTTAGTTTCATATTATTAGATTATGTCTTCGTTGGAAGAAGGATAAAAATGAGGCATTTTCTATTCGAATTGTTCTGTTTCTTTAGACGGGAAAATTTTGATGGTGATGGTGATGGTGATGGTGGGGAATAAAATAATTCAATTGTTTATGAAGAATATATTCTGATCCAAGTTTGTGTAATTGTTAGTTTCATATTCTCAGATTTTGTGTTCATTTGAAGAGGGATAAAAATGGAAAATTGTGCATTTGGTTTTGGTTGAAAATGAGGACTTGCTCTTGTTAGAGTTCTGTTTCTTTAGTCAGGAACCGATTTTCCAGCAAAAATTGATGGTGGATATCTTTATTGCAACTTTACGGTGTGCCATTTTTCCTTATTTGGTATGGCGAAACTGTTGAGTGAAAAATTGATGTATAGAGTTTGTTTGACATTGTTGAAGTGGTAGATGATAGTGGATTTGGATTCTAGACTAGTGACCTGAAGTAAGCTGTATGAGAATTTAAAAGATTGTGTATGTATTATATGTGTCAGTTTGATAAACTATTAAGTCAAATAAACATGGTCAAAATATGTATGAAGTTGGGATTGTTTAATTTCTATGGAGTTGAAATTGGATTTTTTTTTTTATTAAATGTTGTGTCTATGTGATGACACAAAGTAATATTTTGCAGGTAACAAGCACTTCAGTTGACCATATGCAATGCTTCAGTGATGCTGCAGGCCGACTTCAAGAATGTGGTAAATTGTGATTATAGTGATTGATATTGTGCTTTATATATTTATGTGTTTTGATAAACTCAAAATGTTTTGGTAGAATTGAGAGTAATTGAATTTTTGTGTTAAAAATATAGGATATCCATATAATTGTCATTTCCTTCCATGGCATCGGTCTACAATCCAGTATGATTATGACTTCTAAGGTGCTCATAGGTTGCCTAACACTAGAAGAGAAGAGAAGGGAAAATTTATTGCAAAAAGGAATTAAGTTCTTTGCAATCTTTCTGTCTGCTTTCTCTTGTTGAACAGAGGAAAGCAAAAGAATATACTATTAGCCGAATTGAAACAGTTTTTTAGCATAACAGTTCTCTAACACAAGTTCAAGCTCACTACAAAAGTCTGGGATTTAAATTCGTGTAGTGGTTTAGGAAGGTTATGGGTGATCAACATGTTGTGGTTGGTAGGAATTGGGGCAGATACTTGTAGTTTAGTTTTGTGATACTTCATTCGTCTTACTATAAGTGAATGTACAATATTACTGACTGCATTTCCTTTAGGGCTTCAATTTTTGTTTTTGTATTATATTTGGTACCATCTCAATGTAATGAAAAGTTCTCAACATTGAGTATATTCATTTTTTAATTTGGTAGTGTCTGGCCGTAGACTCTCTCTTGCGCTTCCACTTCATGGCTGCAGAGATCCTGCTGCCAGTGCCAGGCTTTATTCTTTACCTTTCCATCACTTGCCCAGTTGCCTTTACAGAAGAGCTTGGTTATAGTTGCAACACAACAGTTAGTTTTTGCCTGAGGTTTTATTTCTGCATTAGTTTCTCCTTGTGACTCTCTCTCTCTCTCTCACGCGCACACACACACACACACGCACGCACATATGAGGCTTACTTTTCTTATATTTCATCCTTAATTATTATTAAACCCAATTATTGCTGACCTATATTTTGGATCCTCTGATTTGAATTTTATTCTTCTTTTGCAGCACTTGATGCAGCAACAAAAGGGAATCGCTATATAAATTCCTGTCTCAGGTATATAATTTGATTTCACCTTGCCATTTTGATAAATCCTGATAACTTTTCAGCATGTTTTGATCAATTTTGAACTACTGTTCCGAAAAGGATGTTTTGCTTGGTTCTAATGGCATTTACATGGGAAGTTATGGAAACTGGAGCTGGACAATAACTGTACGACAATATACATTTTGTGGCAATATCTAAGGCAAACTTTTTGGTAGTTAGTTAAAATTTAAAATTGAAGTACTGCCAAAATGAAAGGAAAAGAAAAGGAATAAATTTTGATAAATTTCATTGGGAGGAAGGTTGGTTGTTGCCTGTGTCATTTTGTACTTCAGCAGCCAGTCGGTGACTCGAGAGTTTCAGGGATCTTAAATCAAATCTAGAACTGAAACTTCAGATATAAATGTGGGAGCTGCTACTCCTTGGGGATTGAACTTCAGTGCTTTCATTATAACATCAAATATTATCATTTTACATATAAAGGAACTTGCATTTGCACTGACTCTTTCTTGTGGAACTTGCTTGTTTGCAGATTAAATGAGGAAATAAAAGGCATGGATAGTCTAGCCACACAACTGTATCCTTGGTTTTACTTCAGCTTACTTTATATATATTGCTTCTCCCTACTCCTTTCTTGTATGATAAATTTCTAAGGTTCAAGACCAGAGAGATTGACATCCTTCTTTTTTTCCTTTTCCTTTTTTTTTTTTTTTTTTTTTTTAAAATCGTACATTAATAACACTCGCGCACATTGACATCAAGGGCCAAAGAACTTTTTTGGTGGTTCATTGGTGTTATGCCAAGTTTTGACAAGCTAATATTCTGAATTTTGAATCAGAACTTCAAAACCTTGGTAGCATTCGATGTAATCTTTCATCTATACAAAGATTTTCACTCTGCAGTTCCATTGGATTTGCTTCCTTGATGTTTGTAAAGAAAAATTCTGAGGAAGAACATAGATACTTTGGACTCGGCTGTGAATAGGCTCCTCCGTCTTCCATGATGGTGATATTCTTGACACTGATTTTGTCAGTTGCAAAGATTGCTTCTTCAAATTTCTTTGTACCTGTGATGTGCTAGTTTACTTGATTATTTTTTTAATGATTGTTTCGGTGTGGTTGATATTACCTCTATACTAATATATGAAGGCAGAAGGCTATTGGTGTTGTGTGGATTTTGTTCCATACCAATATTATCCTCAAATTGTTCATTTATTATGGTTTTTATGGCTGATATTTATGCATAATTAAAGGTCAAAATTGGAAAATTAGAATTTCAGGACACCAGTTGAATTTACCCTCAAGGTTATCCACTACCCTATATTATTTGTATAAAGTATAGTAATAATAGATTTTGTCCTACCTAAATCACATACACTTCAAGAATCAATAGAAGCTATTGATAACGACTTTATTGTATAAAGTATAAATCCTAGCTACCCTATATTATTTGTATAATTATAGTAATAATAAAGTTCATTAAAAAAAATTTTAAAAAAAAAAAACAGTTATCTACATTACTTGTTTAATTAAAAAAAAAAACAGTTATCCTGGCTACCCTATATTTTTAATTTTTAATTATATCATCTTTTTATTTTTTAACACATTTTTTTTATAAAAAATTAAAAAATTAATTTTTAATCAATTTTTCAAAACAACGCATAGTCATTGGGGAAGCCATAATAGGGTGGTACCTTGAGTCGGATCTTTGGCCGCACAAGCCTGTGGCCCTCCCTGCCGCACTACAAAATGACGCCGTTGTGTATAAATTTTTTTTTTTTCTTTCTTTATCCTTCGTTTCTTATTTTGGTTTCCCCTTTCTTATTTTGAACCCTAGACAGATCAACGGAGGCGACGAATCTGGAGGAGAGACCGACGGAGGCGACGATCTGGATGAGAGTCTGAGCCAACGAACGGAAAGGCGACGGAGGCGAGGCGACAGAGGACAGGCGGTGGTGAGGCGACTGTTCGGCGAGAGACGAAGAGAGGGTGACGAGGTCGCCTTCCCGCCGTCGCGTCACAGCCAGACTGGCGTACCTCTCCCAACCTCTCTCCATCACCGTCGCCTCCCTCCACCATCTCTCTTCGTCTTCGCAGATGGTGCCGATCGTCTCTCCGTTCTCCAGCTCCAGCTGCCTCTCTTCTCTCTCTCTCTATCCAGCTGCGTCGTTAGGGCTAAACAGAAGAGAGAGGACGAAGATGAAAGTCAAGTAAGAGAAAACGACGTCGTTTTCTCCAAAACGACGTCGTTTTGGGGAGTGCGGCAGGGAGGGCCGCAGGCTTGTGCGGCCGAGGATACATGCTCCCTTGAGCTGGTGCGCTACTTTAATTAGTCGGGTTATTATTATAAATTAACATAATTAAGAGTGTATATTAATATTTATAAATTTAATTAGAATTAAATAAGTTTCATATGAATTGAAATTTTTTTAAATTTTAACCTGCATTTTAAAAGATATTTAAATTTTTAGGTGATATCAATTGTAATTATCAAATGAATATAATTGATTATCACTTAATATATTTAATTTTAAGGTCTGAATTAAGTTATCTAACACTCCGTAATATTTGATTTATTGAAATAAAATAGAATAGAATGATATTTCATCAAATTATCCAAGATTTTTTCCCCTTTTGTTTAATTGTGAGAAAAAAAGAAGAAAGAAATTTAGGTAGTGTTTGGTTTAATTTTTAAATTAACTTTTGGATTGAGAAATCAAAAAACATGTTTGGTTTACTATTTTTGAAAATTATTTTCAAAATTATTTTTTCTCTCTCCTCTCTCTCTCTCTCTCTCATCAATCAATTATTTTTCTCTCTCCTCTCTACTCTCTGCTCTCTCATTCTCTCATATTCTACCTATCAATCAATCAATTTTTCTCTCATATTCATTTATTCAACTACAAAAAAAACCTACAAATCATCCCAAAATTGTTTTTAAAAGTCATAACCAAACAAGTTTTCAATTTTTAAAATTCTTTTTAAAAATATATCTTTCACAACTAATTTCAAAACTAAACCAAACCGATTACTTTCTTAAATCATATTCTCCAAGTAAAAAAAAGCGTTAAGGTTTCTTTTCAAATCTCATTACTTTTTTTATTTTTTATTTTTGATAATATACAAGTGGGCCAAAAAAGAAAATAAAAAACCTCTATTTTGGTTTTTGAAAACTATTTCAAAAAAAAAAAATGTATTTTTTTTTTTACTTTGGTGAATTTTTTTTATATTTTTTTTATAACTTTTTACTTTTTAGATGGACTTAATTGGGAATCAAATTAATACAATTTAAATATTAGAGATAAAAATCATACAAAACTCCTACTTTAGAGACAAAAATGTAATTAACCCAAAAATAAACTATTTATGAAGAAATCTATAAAATAAAAATAAAAAAATCAATGAAGAAAAAAATAAAAAAAAAAAGGAAAATGTGCTGAACTTTTTGTTTTTTTCAAAAAAAAAATTTTTTACAAATATTTTAATTTTTAGGTGCATTTAGCTTAGATACATTTAAAAATTAAAAAAAAAAGACTAAAATAAAAAATAAAAAAATCACCAACAAAGAAAAAACTCGAAAATAAAAAAAATTCAAAAACTAAATTTAACTTTAAAAATCAAACTAAATGGTCGTTGGGCAATATGTTAAATTAGTCAAAAAATTCTTAAAAAGACAAAAAAAAAAATTAAAAAAAATCATATAAAAAAGCTAAAGATACATTCTTGTTCTTTTTACTTTTTATTTTGTTTTGTTTTTGTATAAATCAAAAATCAAAAATCAAAAAACAACACTTCTACTTTATTCATCATATTTTAATCAAAAAATTTATTTAAAAAGTTACTTTCCAAACCAACCTTGAGTTTGTTTTCTATTTCCCTTAAACTGAAAATAATGAATGTAATAATAATACCATCTTATTACGTGGTTCTTAATATAAAGCTTCAAAAGAATTAAATGGACAAATGTTATCTCTCACTAACCTAATATTATTATAGGCTAACCTCATATTATTATAGTCACTATGGCAAATAAAAATTATTCATTAGAAGGTGATACTATTAAATGATATTACTGTTATATTGGCCTTGTTTAGTAGGGCTTATTTCAGCTTTTAGCTTAATTTAAGTTATTTTGATGTGTTTGGTTCAGCTTAACAATACAGTTTATAATTTTTTGTAAGTCAAAAATCAACTTATTCTTTGAGTGGGGGAGGAGAAGCTTAATTTATAAGTCAAAAATCAACTTATGTTCAGAGCTATAAGTTATAAGCTGTTAAGTTATAAGTTATAATCACTTTCTCACAGCTCTACCAAACGGCGCCATTAAATAGAGCATTATTACATTCATCGAATTTGGACTCGCCTGTATTGCTTAAATTTGTGCATCTTGGTCATCTAGTCGGTCATCCGAGCGAATGTTGATTGACTCAGGTAGACAAAGGTGATAACGGTGATAACCGCGGTTGACAAGAGTGATACTGGTCATTTGAGCAATTATTCAACTGAATATCCGACTTATAAAATTCGGACAATTTAAACGAGTTCAAATTATCCAATCTAAAAAAAATAAATAAATAAGGGTAAATTACAATTACCTCCCTTGAAGTTTCTGACAATTACAGGCTCCTCCCCTGTAGTTTCAATAATTACAGAAATTTTCCTTAATTTTTCTGACATTGTCAAGATTCTCTCCTCCCATTAGTTTAACCCAAATGGTATTAATTTAATTGTGCAAATGACCATAATACCCTTTAAGTGTAATTTACCTATACATTAAATTATCATTTTATTGCTCACATTTTTTTTTTCCTTGACTTTGCATTTTTTTTTTCCACTATAAGTTTTTGAACTTTTATAAGTTAAAAAAAAAAAAAACATTAATGAAATTAAGAAATAATATCAATGTTTCTTGTTTGAATAAATTTCGAGATTTAATTTAATGAAAATAATTTAAATGAAAGGAACAAAGATGGAGATATAGATTTTAGATGTAATAAACAATTTTTTATTTATTTTATTATTTTCAAATTATTTATTTCTTCAAGTAAAATTTTATTTTAATTAGATGTACGAAATGAAAATTTTAAATGGTTTATTATTCTCAAATAATTTCTTTATCTTTCATTCTCTATCAACTAATTTAATTTATTGTAACGTGATTATATATTTTTTCACTTTTATATTTATTTTTAAAATTCTTAGTATTAAGGTGAGAAATATTGTCTCGTTGTTTTTAATATCTATCAACTGAAATTTGAAAAACCTAAAGATGAAAATTAAAATTTGAGAATAATATAGGATTATGAAAAGATAAAAATGATAAAAAAAAATATATATATATATATATATTTATGAGGTAACAATTGGTAATTTTTACAAGTCAATTTTTTTTTTTTTTATAAATATGAAATGTTATTATGTTTATTTTTTTTAAAAAGAAAATTAATATACAAACATGTATACAAAAAAAAAAAAAAAAAAAAAAAATCACGTATCGTAAGTTGCTATGGTATTTGGTGATACTAACTAATATTGATGAAAGAGAAAAAAAAATGATGAAAAAATAAAGGAAAAAACGTAGAGAAGAGAATAATTAATAATAATAATAATAATAAATTATATGGTGTTGCTATTGGTTGCAATGGCACTATGAAAAAAATGAATAAAAGAATAAATAGAAAGAAGAATGAAAGAAATAAAATTAAAAAAACAGAACGAGAGAGATAATTTCTCCAAATATATATAATTTTCATACCAAAAAAAAAAAATCAAATACCTATATGTATTTTTAAAATTTTTTTCAAACTCTAATTTATCAAAATATGTATTCATAAAATTAGTGATCTTTTAAAAAAGAAAACATTTTTTATATTTTGTTTTGTAATTTTCAAATAAATGAGTGTATTTAATTTAGTATAAGGTTTGATGATGATCAATTTGATAGCTTTTTTTTTTTTTTTTAAAAATAAGGTAATGTTTGGTTAGTCTTAACAATTTGGAATTTTTTTAGAATATTGCATAGAATTTAATAATTTTGTTTAATATTATTAAAATAATATATGGGTTTTTATTAATTTTTTATAAAATCTCAAAAGAGGTATGTGAAATTTATTATTTGAATATATAAGGGCAATTTTGAATTTTTTTTATTTATAATACATGACATCAACATGATATTAGCATATTCTATTAAATAAATTAATAGAAAAGTAACGGTGAGATAATCTTAATAATAGTTTTATTATTAAAAAAAATTATAATTATTAAAATCAGGAGGAAAATTTTTGTAATTGTTAGAAATTTTAGGAAAAATAAGCGTAATTTTGGCCACTTACTAAAAAAGTTAATTTTTTGACTTTTTAATTTCTTTACACGAAAAAATCACAAAAAAATTAACTTTTTTAATTAAAAAAGTCACTAAAAAATTAAAAAAGCCAAAATTTTTTTTTACTAACTTCTCAAAACACCACCTAATAAAAAAAACTTCAAAGGGGTGAGGGACCACTGCAAACATTTTAATAGAAATGATTTGTCAATTGCAGAAACGGTCACGTGACCTTCCTGAATCTTTTTGGCTTACGTCACTCATTACTTCTTCGTCTTTGTCATGCTTAAATTATTGGGGAATCAGCGTCACAGCTTTTCACTTTGCACCACATAATAATGAGGGTGCTTGGTGCGGATATTTTGGCCAATTTATAGATTTTAATTTTAGAGAGATTATTTTAGATTGTTTGGTTAAATTTATTTTAAATATTTTTTTATTTTAATAATTTATTTTAATTTAAAAAAATTGATTTTGAGAAGCTACTTACCATTTGCTTTTGATTATCAACTTCTACTGTGGACATATTAATTTAAGGTTATACTCTTAAGTTTTTTTATTTTTTATTTTTTAAAAAATAGAAAAAGATTACGAATTATTATTATGATTTTTTATGAGAAATGTAAACAAGTAATGAATAATCAAAAATAAAAGTTAATTCAAAAAATTATTTCACAGCTTATTTAATAAACACTACTCAGCAACTTAAATATATAATCCAACCGCTATACTAAACAGATTAACAACTTTTGATTAAAGTTGTAATCTATAATCTGTTAAGTTTTAATCTATAATCTATTTTAACAGTTATACCAAACGGGGCCAATAACTTATACTTTTGATAACAATAATAGAGACTCCCTTTTTTAAAAACTCCCACAATTTCAAAGTAATCAACACCACTCATGATGTGGGCTCCACATACACATGAGTAGGCCTCACACATCATAAGTGGTGTGGATCACTTCGGAAGTTGTGGGGTCTTCCAAAAACAAGGGTCTCACTCATTTTCCTACTTAATTCATTTATTATTTTTATATTATTGTACGGTAATTCTCTCTAAATTATTACTTTAGGGTAGGGTTGTTTTAGAATTAGTTATTTTAATTAATTTTTTGAATCTGAATTTTTACTAAAAAAATATACAAAAGGTAGAAAAAAATAGTTTATTTATCGATTTCCTACTTTTTAATGTTTTTGCAAATTGTTTTTTATATTACTGTACTGTAATTCTCTCTAAATTACTACTTTAGGATTGGGTTGTTTTAGAATTAGTTATTTTAATTAATTTTTTGAATTTGAATTTTTATAAAAAAAATATACGAAAGGAAGAAAAAAATAGTTTATTTAGCGATTATTTAAATAAGTGCACTTATTTGGATTACATTATTTTTATATTTTTTGCACATCATTTTATAAAAAATAAAATAAAAAATGAAATAACCTATTGCCAAACTTGCCCTTGTTTTTTTTTTAAAAAAAAAAAAAATTCAATTATTATATATATAAATATTTGATTTTTTTATACTGTTGTTATGGTTAATTTAATATCAAAATTACAAAACAAAATTTTAATCTTACTATAATACCAAGCTCTGTTTGGAAACATGTTATTTTAGTAATTTTTTGACTTTTTGGCTAAAATATGAGATTAAAAAAATTAGTACATTTGGAATGACTTTTTGATTTTTTACAAAAACATGTACAAAAAGTAAAGAGAAAAATGAATATTTAACTTTTTGATATAAGTTATAGGTTTTTTGGTTTTTTTAATAATTGTTTGGCTTTTAGGCTAAAATTGTTGCATACCAAATGAGGCCTAAGTATACACCCTGTTTGGAAAGGGTTATTTGGACTAAAATAGTCAACAAAAATAAAATAGGTTAAAATAGTTAATAAGACAAAATGTTAAATCCAAACTATAATCATTTCATATTTTTTTCTTACAATCATCAAATCAATTAAAAAAACCAACTATTTTTCCAATCACAACTTTTTAAATTAGGCTAAAATAGTCAAAAAAAATTAAAAAACTAACTAAAATAACCAACTTTTCAAATGAGGTCATTTATTTATTTATTTGGGTGGTTTGAGTAATTAAATAAATAAAGAAGATATGTTAAATTTGAACATGATCTATGGCAGTTGTTGAATATAAAATTTATAGTTAACAATGTGAGAGATATTCTTAAATAATAATAATAATAAAGCATGATGAAAATCATCTTATGTGTAGTGTGCTTTTAATTGTAAACACGCAATATTTTTTTTTAAAACAATTTGTACAACAAAACTATTTTTTTGATCTTTTTTAAAATATATAGTTTTTGTTGAATTTTTTTCAAAAACATTTTTGGTAAATATTTTATCAACAACATTCTATAATTTTCAAAAAAAATAAAAAAATATGCAACTTACATGGATAGTCCTATACTTTCTTTGGTTTTTATGTCATTTTAATCCTTATAATATCAATCGGCTCTATTTTAATCATTGAATTTATAACTTTGTTTCAATTTGATCCAATTTATTATAATTGTTATCATTTTTAATGAAAAATAAGCACAACAGATATGTGTCATGTTTTTAAAGTCAAAATTATAAACTTGATCAGTTCAGTAAGTTAATATCAATCAACCCAATGATAATTTTCTGTCAAAAATCATATGGACGTTATCAATTGAATAAAATTGACACAAAATATAAAAGTTAATAATTAATATTAGGGGGATTTGGTCAAAACCCCTCATAGTAAAATTTTAATGCATTAAGGACAAACATAAAAATAATTTCTTGAAAAGTTCAACACATACCACTATTATCAAAAGGTACTTAATGAGCAATTTAATATTTTAAATTTTAAAATAATATAACTTTTGATTTAGATATCGGTTTGTAATAAAATTAATATTTTTAGAATCATATCATCACGATCTATCAAATAAGATCCATGTTAATTATGAAATTATTAAAAAAATAAAAAAAATACCGTTGAAATTGACGTAAATAGTAACATGTTACTCTGGTTTATAGTAATATTTTACTGTTACAAAAACAGAGTATATACTAGATGAACTAACTAAAAATATATATACACAACATTTTTAAACTTGTATAAAATAAAAGTGTTATCATTAAAAGAATTCCGTGAGATATATATATATATATATATGTGTGTGTGTGTGTGCGCGCGCGCGGGCAATATTATCTAAGAAAAAAACAAATTTTACTCTACACTTGCTCAATTATATGCCTCCTCCTGAGGAGATTTATGAATCAAAATAAATTGGATTGTCTTCTTTGCTAAATAAGGGTCCAATAAAGAAATTTTGGCTAAATTTTTCTTCAAAACGAGTCAACTAAAAATATAGAGACAAAATTGCACAAAAAATAAAATGTAAAAATTACCAATATAGTTTATGAATAATGTTAAATACACCAATTGGTATACTAATTAGTATATTAACAGATATTTCATAATTTTAGAAGTTTTGAGTATTTGTAATTTATATAATGGTTGAAATCAATAATAAAGTTATAGGATAATGCTATACTAATAGGGTATCACGTGACACTACCTTCAACTAATCACACATGTATATGCCTACTATTGTTCCCCAAACACTCAACATAAATGTAGTGGACCTTACTGTCAAAGCCAATCACAATAGTAGAAGGGTAGCACATGGCATGTACTCTATTCACATACAAAAATTTCTTAATGCTATTCACATACAAAAATTTCTTAATGTTAGGGATATCAAATTTTCTACTAAATAAATGACCAAATGTCTCACATGTGGATCCGCAATTTTGTGAACTCCATACCCATGTGAGATATTTTTTCATTTATTTGGTAGAAAATTTAGGACCTATATCATTTTCTAAAATTATAACCTATATTGACACACTAATTAATACATTAATTAATATATATAACACTATCGATAATTTATTACAAAGAAATAAATACACAACTAAACCGTCCTCGATTATTTATGTCATTGTTAAGTTCGCTACAACAATACCATGATTCTGACCTAATTAATACTGGCATTTTATATTGTGTTTGATTTAGAGATTTGAGAAGGGATTTAAAAATAAATAAATAAAAAAGTATTTAAAATTAAGTAAAATATAAGAATATTTTATTCAAATTTCATCTATTTTTTCATTTTTTCTTTCTAAATTCCTTTTTAAATTTCCTAACTAAAAACAACATTACTATCATGTTTTATTTGATTTTAAGATACAGACCCAATTAATATTGACATTTAGACCTCGTTTGGGAACAAGCTTTTTTAGTAACTTTTTGACTTTTTGGCTAAAATGTGATATAAAAAAAACTAGTATGTTTAGGATGACTCTTTAACTTTTTACGAAAAGATGTGCAAAAAAGAAAAAGAAAGGCCTCGTTTGGCAAGTGTCTCTTTTAACTAAAAAGTCAAAAAGTTACTAAAAAAATCAAAAAGCCAACAACTCAAACCAAAAAGTCAAAGATTTCATTTTCTCTCTACTTTTTGCGCATCTTTTTGTAAAAAGTCAAAAAGTTACTAAAAAAGCTTATTCCCAAGCGAGGTGTCCTGTTTGTTTGATTTTAAAATACGGACCGACATTTTAGTTTCCTGGTTTATTTGATTTTAAGATAAATTATAAATATATTTTTTTAAATTTATTTAAATATGAATTATAAAGTTATAAATACCTCTTTTGAAAAAAAAATTATTTAATAGAATTAATTAAAAAAATAAAATTTTTAACTATTCTCTTATATAATAGTAAAATTACCTAATTATTAATTAAAATAAATTTCTAACATCATTTAAAATTATTAATTGACTTAATATTTTATTAATAAAAGAATTATTTATTATAAAATTTAAAAAACTTTAAAAGACGGGATGTAATATTCAAAACTACACGTGACAAATTATATTTTAAGTAAATATTAAAAATATATTTATAATTTATCCTTCATTTTATTACACAAAAGTCAAAAGTGAATACCTAACTTGAAAGAAAAATATTGACTGGCTCACATGACACCAATGTAATATTATTGCTTAATAAAAAATTGTAAGATTGCTCATTGAATAATTGTATTACCATCTGAAGTGAAGATGTCTCATTTTATTGTCAATTTTGCATTGAAAAAATAAAAATAAAAATTTAAAAATATTGAAATAAATCACAGAACTAAATACAACATTCTTATAATTATAATATCATATTAGGAGTGAAGAAGAACTGAAGCCTTCCCATTCTCATATATGATTTATAGGATTTTGAATTATAATTTAAGCCTACGGAGTTGGATTCAACAATAATTTTATGCTTCCCCAATCTCATTCTTTATAGAGCTTTGAATTATATATTTAGTTCATCATAAAAAAATAAAAATAAAAAAAATTATATATTTGGCTAGTAGAGTTGGATTGGCTCGTTTGTAACTATGGACAAACTTAAAAAGAATACTTTAACTTCGGCCTGACTTGCAAATTATACACAGAATACATATAATTTGTAACACCCCGAAATAATTCGACATAAACTACCCACATAACTGCTACATCAACTCACTTCCAAAATAGGATATTAACCATAACCCTTTACATAAGATCAATTGTTTTACAAAAAATAATCTCACGTGCAGCTATACATTCATTGATAAACTAGTACATGAGCCTATAACATGTAAATCATCAAATCAAAACGAATAAGGCCCTCAAGGGCTTACAAGTTCCAAGGCAATCGTCCGGTTACACAAAATGGTCTCTCGGACCCATACACATTAGCCCTTGGCTTTACAAAAATTTACACAAAAATATAAGAGCAAAATACTCTTCACAATCACGTCCATGCCATCAACTCGGCGGGATCACCGCCTTTCTTACCTGCACCAAATCCCATATGGGTGAGCATAAAGCCCAGTAGAGATGTGATAACCGTGTCCTGTACTATGTTAATTAATCATGATTATGTTTGTAATTATGTGCTTAATGTGAATTTGGGTGTTAATTGCATGATTATATGTGATTGTGGCTTTGTATCTGTTCACCGTAGGAAAATCTGTTAGAATCTGTGCTTTGAACTAAAAATTGAAGGCCTTCTCGGCTACGGAACCCAAAATTGATTACGCCATTGTGATTAGCGTAATTTTTTGAGCCTACGGTGAAATTTAATTGAAAATTGATTCGGATCAAAATAATTAGATTCAGAATGATTAATTAAGTGTTATTAATTAGCTACAATCAAATTAGATTAAGAGATGGACTATATAAGGGCCTTATTACACTTAAGACCCTCATTTGGTGAGCTCAAAATCTGAATTTGCTCTCTAGAGAGAGAGTGTGTCGATTTTAGAGAGAGAAAGAGGGAGAATTGTGCATTTTGACTCAAAGATTGTGGATTGGGAAGCTACACTCAAGATTAACAAGAATTTGTGAAGTTTGAAGCTCCTTGGTGAGTATTTGAGCATAAATTCATAAGTCAAGTTTGTAATTTTGTGAATTCAAAGAGAGTATGTGATCAAGAACAAGAGTTGTGTTATAATTGCAAAATTTAAAGCTTATATGTACATGCATGTAAGAATTTGCCATGAAGTTGTGTAATTGAGCATGAAAAATATGATCCATGTAGAATTGTGGTTAAAGTTCATGCTTTTGATCATCATTTGTATCATCTAAGTTGGAAATGGAAGTTGTAACTCACATGCAAGTGCAATTCATAGAAGCATGAGTGTTGGATGCATGAAATTGAAGTATTGATGATGGGTTTGATATAAATCTTGTGTGTATGTAAGTAATTCATGGAAATTAAGCTTCATAATGTTGTGATCTAGCATTTGTATCATGTTAGAAGGGTTGCATGTGAAGTATAAGTCATGGTGTGCAAGTTATTTGAGTTTGAATGCAAGATTGAGCCTCAAGAACAATTCTGGAAAACCCAGAATTTGGCATGTCCGCTCGAGCGGGGAAAGCGCCGCTCGAACAGGAAATACGAGCTCCCAATATTTTTGCAGACACTGATGTCCGCTCGAGCGGGGAAGTCCATACTCGAGCGGGGAGCTATGTAGAGTGACCTTCAGCTCGAGTGTCCGAATTCACGCTCGAGCGTAAAAACGAGGCAACCAACACTTTTACAAACCTAATGGGTCCGCTCGAGCGGGGACCCTTGTTTCTGAAATTTTGTAAATGTGTTTTGTGTTTCATTTTCTGTTCTCTTTCACTTCTAAGTACTCTTAGGCATACATTGAGCACTATGAATGAATCAAAAGGATAAGAAAGAAGCCTAAGAGGAATGTATGAATTAAGAACGGATTGAATCGTTTGTGACCCATATGTGTTATGTAATGTATAGGGTCGAGCTCCAGGGCAAATCATCCAGCCGATCACTGTGAGTAATATCTTAAAGATATCTAAAGTATGTTATTTGTCCAATTGCTTACTTCTACATAAGTCTTATAAGTTTGTTACATTGAATTGGGGACAAAAATCGTATGAAAGAATGGTTGGGCCAAAGGCCAGTCTGACATGAATGGAAGAATGAATGGGCCAAAGGCCGGTCTGACATGAATGAAAGAATGGTTGGGCCAAAGGCCAGTCTGACATGAATGAAAGAATGAATGGGCCAAAGGCTGGTCTGACATGAATGAAAGAATGGTTGGGCCAAAGGCCAGTCTGACATGCATGAAAGAATGGTTGGGCCAAAGGCCAGTCTGACATGAATGGAAGAATGAATGGGCTAAAGGCCGATCTGGCATGAATGAAAGAATGATTGGGCCAAAGGCCGGTTTGACATGAATGAAAGAATGAATGGGCTAAAGGCCAGTCTGACATGAATGAAATAGTGCTTGAGCCAAAGGCCAATTTGACATAAATGAAAGTATAAATGGGCCGAAGGCCAATTTGACATAAACGAAAGTATGGATGGGTCGAAGGCCAGTTTGACATGAATGAAAGTATGAATGGGCCAGAGGCCAGTTTGACATAAATGAAAGTATGAATGGGCCAGAGGCCAGTTTGACATGAACGAAAGAATGGATGGGCCGAAGGCCGTTTGACATGAGTGGATTGAGCCCGAGGCCGTACGATGTGTTTGGAACCGCAGTTACTTGACCTATATATATATACTAGATAGAAATATGAATTGGGCTCAAGGCCGTTTGGTACATGTTGTTCTAAATACTGTTCGTGTATCTTCTTTCCTTGATATTATTCACTGGGCCTTCGCTCACGCTCATTCATGTGTCTGTAGGTGAGCCAAGGGAGGTCTAAACCCAGCCTCAGTGAAGTTTGTGAGAAATAGTCAAGGTTTTTGGAGAGTCAGCCCAAACGTCTCACACACGAGACTTATCTTCGCCCCTTTTGTTCTTTTGATGTAGTTTGGTTATGTTGGCGAAGACTTCGGATTACTTTTGTATATAGACTTTGGGTTTGACTAACTTAAACTTGAATGATCCTGTATGTATAGAACTATGTGTTATTACTTATTTTGACGTGAGTTATTAATATGTATGTATATGGATTGTTATGACGTGCCACGTAAGCACAGCTCTATGGACAAAGTTTTAAATTATGCTTCCGTTTGGCCCCTTTACTCTGATGAGTTATGTCTGGTTTGATTTGAGGCCGTAGGTGTAGACGTCCCCGAACGCCCTGGGAGGATGAGTCCCGTTCTGTTCATTTTGGGCTCACTACAGTTCAAGACTCAAATGTCACGGTTCTTAATCTGAACCAAAGAGTCCAAATCCGGCAAATCGTTTTGAGAAAATAGATTTTTTTGAAAGAAGTGCCAAACATGGATTGCTTTGCCAGATACAGAGTCGCCACCTAAATATTTTGTTTTGGGGAAATTTAGGAAACCTTGACTCGTTGCCTAAGGCCACGTGTCCGTCATCACCAAAGTTGCCTCGGCTCGGGAACTTGGGTATGATTGGGGAAGGTCACTTCGTGAGCACCCCCGCTCGCCCGATCAAAGATCGGCCTCTACTAATCATGATATCTAGTTTTGAAAACATTATGCGTTCTTATCCCGGTTATTAGCCTAGATTTACTATGTGATGCACACAGCATACAAGTATAGACTGGATCGCCTGAATTGGAACAAAACATTTCATGTTTGTTTTTGAAAGACGGTTTGCTACTCGCAAGTAGGCTAAAAATGCAAATTTTGCCACCCTCAGGTGGGCTTAGAAAAGATGGTTTTGCCACTATCTAGTGGGCTTAAAACTCACAGTCAATGCATTGTTCCAATCCAAATAACCCAACCTTCACCCACAGGCATTCAGGCAGTTATATCACATAAGCAAATAGCCTCATGGTAAGCATGCTATCATGGCAGTCACTCACACACATGCAAGGGTGCTAAAGCATAAGCACTTACCGAGTACTCCAAGCCAAAACAGAAGCTATGTTAAAAATCCATGCATGATCCTAACTATACAGAAATGCCTAATGCAACACATGCATAATGCAACTAAGATAGGCTCGGCTACTCTAAACATGGCATATGAAATGCTACAGCTAACATGTATTCAACTCGGAATTGAAATACAATGCAGTGAGTATGATGCGCCGAGCCCGGTGCATGCAAAACAGATGAATGAATGCAAACATGCTATCATACTGTATGCTAATTGAAACATGCCCTAATCTAACCACCATAAGCTGGTAAATAAAAGGGAGAAAGACGTGGGGTTGGAAGACATACATCACACACACGCACACTTATTACAATTGTGCCATCGCGCAGAGGGTCCAAATAAATAATATACAGTCCCGAATAAATAACTATAGTCCGAATAAATACAAAATCCTAATTAATTAACAAATTAATCTAGGAAAGCAATAAATTAGCATGCAAGCTAGGGATCGCCTCAACTCTGCTCCGGATGATGAATGATGCATGTTCAGGTTGCCTTGCGCGGAAATCCATTGCGATGCCCCAATTAGCCTTTGTTTACAATTAAGCCCGGAATATTGTGCAAAGCTCTGAAAGGCTGTTGATTCTTGATTTGCTGCAACAGAGAGCAAGAAAGGGGCATGGCAAAGTATTTTCACATATGTATGTACGCCTCGATCCTCGTGCCACCAATCACGCATCTCGATGCATGATGGCCGAGGAGTCGAATTGCACGACTCAATATGAAATGAATGCACATATAAACACAATAAGACCGAGACTCCATCATGGTTAATCCGGAGTGTCGATGACCGGGAATTGAGACACGTTCCGTCACTCGGAGTACGAAACGTCCCTCGTTTCCCGTATTTGGGCTAACTCCTATCCCAAACACAATGCAATATGCATGACATGCATGAATGCAATCCTAACATACAACCTAGCGTATGCAATGCTATGAAATGGCATACACAATGCACGATGTAGCAAGACATACACAATGCTCTAACATACAACCTAGCATACGCAATACTATAAATTGAAATGGCATACACAATGCATAATGGACTTACACCAACATGAGTGGACCTCAGCCACACTCACATCAGTGGCCATAAGATGAAAAATGAGACACTCGAGATGCGTGCACACATGCACGCAAACCGAGGACCGATCCTAAGGCACAAATGCCACTCTAACAAGGCATGGCAAGGCATGAAATATGGCATACAAACATGCAAGTTTCAGCACTGAAATGTGATGCAAAATGATCCCGAAACATGGATATATGTCATACAATGCATGGAATGGTCCCGAAACTCATGACTAGGCACATATATTAACTTATAGCTATACAAAGCATGCATTATTTGACTATGAAGCACAAAGACAGAGCCAAGGCAGTCCCAAAACATGAACATTTCTAGTTCAAAGCATGGCCAAAAGATGCTAGCATGATGGACTAAAATAGCATGCAAAATTAACTAGCAAACATGGATTACATGGCATGTACATGAAGCAGGTGAGAACTCATCAAACTAGCAAAAATCAGTGAATAAAACATGCCAAAACATGCCCAAATAACCTCTGAAATGCAGCCAACACATGCACAAATGATGGGTTCTTTTAGAGGGCCATATAAAGGGTTATTCAGCACATACAAGATAGACACTTAGCATGGCAAAATTAATTCTAAAAATCAAATATGATAGCCCTAAAACTCACCAAATTGGCCCTGAAATCAGTCAACAAAGCATGCAAGATAGGGCCTC
Organism: Camellia japonica; assembly: GCA_030407325.1. Taxonomy (NCBI): domain Eukaryota; kingdom Viridiplantae; phylum Streptophyta; class Magnoliopsida; order Ericales; family Theaceae; genus Camellia; species Camellia japonica. The sequence continues at coordinate 71,654,334 of JAPPVO010000013.1, read as the reverse complement.
TTTGGAAGGCCAAAAAGACCATCAAGCAAAATAAGGTGAGAGGGGGTCACCCCCCTCTGCTTTTGAGGCTCAAAACAGTGTGCTAGCCACTTAAAATCCATTGGATTTCAGTGGCTAGAAGGCAAAACAAAGCATGCAACAAGGGCTTAGTTGTAAGGCTCAAAATAAGAGGCAATCAAGCATACAAGGAAGCATATGACCTCAAAAAAAAGAATTCCCTTAATCAAACATCAAGAGGGCCTCAAAACAAGACTTTTTCCAGTTTATAACAAATCCAAAAAATGTTTACAAGTGAGGCTAAAACATGGTGCAAAAATAGCCCTAAAAGAGAGAAAGAGGACAAGGGGAAGTAGCTGGCCTCAAAAAGCCAAGTGCCCTTCAACAAAGTTGAAGAGAGGCTCAAAACAAGATACTTTACAGTTTATGGCAAATCTCAAATATGCTCACAAGCAAGGCTATAATATGATGCAAAAATGACCCTAAAATAGAGATAAAGGGCAAGAGGTAGTAGATGGCCTCAAACAGCAAAGAGCCCTTCAACATAGTTGAATAAGGACTCAAAATAAGGCACTTCACAGTTTGGCTCGAAGCCCAGAAATGCTCACAAGTAAGGCTAATATATCATGCAAGATAAGGGCCAAAAGGAGGGATAAAGCACAAAGGGTGGGTAGAAGACCTCAACTAGAAAAAAGTTCTTGATCAAACATGAATATGAGCTTAAAATAGGACTATTTTCAGTTTAGGTCGAAGCCCAAAAATGTAAGCAAAAGGAGCTAAGATATAGAACAAAATAGTGCAAAAATGGGAAAAATAGGAGCTTACCCTTGTAGAACCGACCTCCAGCAGCTTTTGGTCCAAGAAAATGAGCTTTCAACCTCTACAAATGACCTCCAAGGGGCTGGAATGGATGATGGAGGTAGTAGGCTATGGGTTGTAGTGCAAAATGGCCAAGAAATTAAGGTTTTGGAGCTTGGAATAGTGAAAATGGAAGGAGAAGGGGTGAGCTTTGGCTGATTTTTCTAACCCTTAGAAATGGAGGTGGGGTGCTGGTTATATAGAGGGAGAGGGGTGAAACAAAAGGGGGGAAAACAAATTCAAATTTCCCCCCCCCAAAAGGGCAGACCCTCGGGCAGGGGTCTGGTGCAAAACAGTTGGCACAGCTGGAATGCACCAGGAGAGAGAAGTTTGGCCGGCCAGGTTCAAGAGGTTCAGGTGGCCGGCCGGCCACCTACCCTGGCCGGGCGACCAGGTGCAAAAGGTTCAAGAAAAATTGCTGGTCGGCCACCCCAAAAAGGTGCCCTCCTATGTGTGTACAACACAGCTGTATGGTCAAAAACTGGAAAAAGTGAACCAGGAGAGAGAAAAAACATCTTTTTAGAGGGGTTCAAAAGGGTCAGGGGGAATTACTGGCCGGCCTACCTATATTGGTGGCCTCCCAGGTGTGTACAACACAATGGTGTGGTGGAAAGTCAGAAAAAGTGGCATGAGGATGGGAAAAATCAGCTTTTTAGTGAAGAAAACGAGCGATGAAGAGCGATGAAGGAATAAAACCGGTTTTCAGAACAATTGATGGCCTCCCACCTTCCTACAACCTCTCTAACAATGAAAATAAGGTCTCCTCCAAAAATGAACCCAAACCGATGCAAAACGAAGGTTCGGGGGCCAAAACGCACGGTCCGGGGGCCTGAAAACTGACTATTAAGCACCGGAGGTGGTGTTCGACCACGAAGTTGGTCTCTCGAGCCACAGTGTTCCTCAAAATGGAGGAAACAAGGTGTATGCCAAAAACCGGAGCAAACGGAGGTGGTTAAGCGGTCCCGAACCGAGGCACACGGCCGACGGCTCCAAAAACTGAGAACCGGGCTCCAAACGGAAAAAATGGCCTACGACCACGAAACGTAGCCTACGGCCACTGAGAGATGATCTACGAGACCTCTCCCTCCCTTTGGGAAGAGAAAACGGAGAAAACGGGACCCGGTTCGCAAACCGAGGCAAAGCACAAAAGAGTCCGGAAGTCCGGAGGCAAGGCTCGCTGCCGAGATTCCGCAACTTCAGAACGAGCACAATATGCAACATCACCAAGCGCTCAATCGGTAACGTCTGAGTCTTAAGGTCGGTCAAAAATTGGGTGTCTACAGTAGGTAATCTCTTGATTACTGGCCGGTTATGCCCTTAACCCATGGGGGCGGGTTCGGGTCATGACAAGAGAATTCTCACAAAGTATATACAGTTATGCATTATCCTCAACATAAAATAAACGTGAGTGCAAATGCCATGCCAAAGTTGATAAATGAGGAAAATATTCATTTCAATGCACTTTCTCAAAATCACCATGTTCTCAATATTAGCTTGTAGTCTCATCAATTTCAAACTTCCAATATTAATTCAATGGGGGCGGTAAATATGACACTGGTAATCCCTAGGCTGGTGTCTGCAAGTAGTCTCTACGAGTACTACCAAACTGTCATTTTTACCAGTGCTAACCAGAAGGCTCGACACCTATCTGCGCGGCTTTCGGGTCTTTTACCCTGGACACTCAGGCCAACTTATCAAATTCATCTACACCCCCTATCCGAACTTACCAACGTATTTACCCCATACACATTTCCATTAGTTCTCATGGTAATATAATCTTTCTCAAGTAAACAGGATGAGAATGCAACAATGGTAATAATCCACTTCATGCACATTGATGATATAGACTCAAATGGAAATGAGATGCAATAATTAATATCTCATAACATTTCTCTATTTCCAAAATGTCTTAACAACAATAATAAACAAATACCTTTCCACTTTTACAAATACGTTTCTCATTGCACAAATGTGTCTTCAACACATCATCACAAGTTCTCAACACCAACCCAATCATGACCAAACCTTTCAACATGGCCAACATATCATCTTTCATTTCATTTCATTTCCCCATTACATTATAATTAAGCATTTCACATCATCAATGGCACTCAACAACTTACCATCTTACAACATCACAAGATTATATGAAATTTTCAAACATCATCCTTCAAGATTTCAATTTCACTACCATGGTGCTCAACAATTATCATCTTACCTCATTACAAGTTGAAGTGTTAGCAACAATGTTAAAATACCATCTCATATCCCATGTGTCAAGTATGTTGTTATTATGATAACATTTGGTGGAACTTACTCTCATACATCCTCTTAACACAAGAAAGTAAATAATTTCAAGGACATTTTCATTATTTTGTAAAATCCCCAATTTCTAGGGTTTTTGTCAAAAACTTAACACTTCTTCACTTCATGATGAAAGCATCATCAAAATCATCCCTTTTAAACAATAAATAAGAAGTCACAAGGATCAACTTAGAAACATTTCAACATTTAAACCCTCATTTGAGAAATCTCATCATCTTTGAACCAAAACCAAAACTCTCAAAACAAATTCAAGAGAAACACAAAATCAACATTTAACTTGCAAAACATGTATATATAACTCAAGAATATCCCTACCTCAATGTTTGATGAAGAAAAGGTGAAACCCTAGCTCCTAGAGTGAGAGAGAATCTCAGATTTCATCACCCAAGTGAAGCCCCAACCTTAGATCTTCAAGATTTAGAGGTAGATAGTGGAGATCTTGACCCAAGATTTGCAAGGATCTAAGTGTGTTAGATGATTGAGGGGGTTTTCTAGAGAGAAGGGGAGAGAAAATAGGTTTAGATGAGAGAAAAATGAGTTAGAGGTGATAAATATTCGGACCAAAATGTTATAAGAAAACAGGGCACGGACTGCCCAGTTGGCCGCTCGTGCGGCCCCCTGTCCGCTCGTGCGGCCCATTTTCTCCGCTCGTGCGCTCTAGGCAGAATCGAAATTTCTGGATGTCAAACTTGGCTGCTCGTGCAACCCCTCCCACCGCTCATGCCGTACAATTCCGCACGTGCGGCCTAGGGCCCCGCACGTGCGGTCCTAGCCCAGCAGCCCAAAGTTTCAACTTTGTCCCCGGCATCCCGAACTCACCCGTGTACCCTCCGGGACAAACAAAATTTAACACCGAACAAAAGGACACTAGAACTCTAATCTAGAGAACCATCCCGGACATCTCAAACCCAACGAAGGCACATGGAGAACGAAGCGAAGAAAGAAAGAAAAAGAAAGGAAATGAACCAGGCCGTCACATAATTAATCTTATTTAACTTTTGTACACCCCAAACACTTCGTTATAGCATCCTTTAGCAATCTTACATCCGTTCGGGTTGGGTGATTTGTTGAAAAATGTCAAAAAATGTATATATAAATAAATTCTTTTCTCATATTTAATTTATAAATTCAATGAAAAATGAATAAAAATGGTGAGAAATTAAAAGAAAATTTATTTTATAGGTTGAAAAAAAAACCGATTGCTTATATATTTTTCATAATGTAAAAAAGTTTCATTCATATTCTTATATCACATTTTTTTTTTATAAAAAAAAAAAAAAAATTCTCGTAGTGTTGCATGATAATTGATATTTCATAGATTGTTCACATGCTGAAAGTGATGTTGCGAATGCTAAGGTACACACCATAGTCAAGTCACGTTATTTGTGCGTTGGATTATTACAAATAGCATAATTTAATATTATTAAAATAATTAAAAAAAATGAGTTATAATTAAATATCACATAAAATATAATAAAAAAAATTAGATCATAATCAAAATAATATCATAACTAACATCACTATAAGTTATAACTATTAATATAATATGTCATAACTAAAGACACAAATGTCGTAACTAGACATGAATATGATACATATCCAAAAAGGAATGTGTACCATAAAATTTTTAGTGGTACTATATGCACCAATTAATATACCAACTAGTGTACTTGAAAAATCTAGAAACCTCCTAGATGTTGATTTGTGATTATGTATCAATTAAAAAGCAAAATATAACAATCCCAATCAAACAATCAAGAGAAAGAGACACAAAGATTTTACGTGGAAAAACCACAATTGGACACCTTCCAATTGTGATCAAAAAACCACGGGCAACTGCCACAAGAACAATCCACTAAGAAGATTTAAAGGAATTACACAGGTATACTCTCAATTATCTAGCGAATTCACAACGCCTAATTGAACCAACCTCTATGTGCCTCTTCCAACCCCATCTTCAGCACGGAATTGTCTTTCTGATGAGCCACTCCGGATTCCACCAAAGCTTCAGGCTCGAATTCTTCAGAATTCACAACTGAAGAACAACTCTCTCTTTTGTATATAACAAACAAACCTTTGATGTACTCTCTTTAAACCATGAGTTGAATACTCAATAAAACATCAAAGAAAAAATAACAAAATATCCCAGATATAACCCTTAAGAACCAAAAAGAAGATCTGGAGAGATTCAATGAATGAATCAATGAATAGCCTAGATTTGGGAGAAACCCAACTATTTATAGAAAACCAAAGCAATCCTAGTTGAGAAAGAAAATCAACTTCTTGTAGAAAACCAACTTCTTGCAGAACTCCAAAGTAATCCTGTTTTTGAAGGAAACCAACTTCTTAAAGAACTCTTGTTACAACTTTGGTTTTGATCCATGGAATTTGACAACAAAAAGTCCTAACAATCTCCCCCTCTGTCAAATCTTGGATAAAACCAATCTAAAACAAATTTCCTAACAAAATCTCTCAAGCAGCACCACCAACTATGAACCAACACTCAAATCCATGCTCTTGAACAATTATCCTGAAATAAAATAACCACACACAAGCCAACCAAAATATGTGGAACTGGATTAAATAAACAAAATATAAATCAATCCATAAACAAAATACTAACAATCCAACTGTACCAAAGAAGGATATAAGCAAAAGTAAAAACACTGTACCATCAACCAAACTATTGTACCATCAATATACATCAAACACTGGTAATGATGAACCAAACTCCCCCTCATTAAAAAACAACCACAAACACTGAAAACAGTGAACAAGAAGAAAAACGACAAAAAATAATATGGTGGAGCAAGTAAGGAATTTCAGATTTGTACCTTAAAACACACAAGATTATCCAAGAAGCACAATTACTTGAAAATACAATGTGCACAGCCTCTAGAAAATTCCTCATGAAAGAAAGTGATGCATTATGTGAAAAGCATAGATCTCATGATAAAAGTGTGTGTGTGACTCTTGGAGTTCGACAAACACAAGATTCAAATCCTGGTAGTGATATGAAAGCTGGACCTCCGACAAGAGAATCTAAGCACAACTAAGGAAAGTCAAACCACTAGGAATCAAGGGGTATTTGGTGAGTAAAGACGGAGGCTCCCCCTCAATCAATGAATCCTTTTCCTTTTCTTTTTTTCACATTTTTTTTTCTCTTTTCTTTCTTTTGCACATTTATTTTCTTTATTTTCTTTCTTGTGCACATTTTTTTTTTCTTTCTTTTGCACACTCATCGGCGGCTGACACGCTCAAGAGTATGGAAACCGAACCAGAGAAGCATGGATATATTAAGGATGGCCTGGTTGGTGACTCTGAGGTAGCATTTTCCTCAGGCTTGGACTACAAAGAATAGAGGGGAAAGCCGTGGAGATACAAAAAGATGGAAGGTGGTTAAGAGACTCAACATCACCCATGATTTGCTAGTATAGGTCAATTCCTCTAGAAAAGCAAAAGATACAATGCCAGAAGTCCATAGAAAAAAAAATGACCACTAAGATGGAAGACTCCAATATTTGCTAATCCAAGAGTGTGTACAGAATGAGACATACTAATCAAAAAAACACACACTCTAAAATGAGTAATGACCACAGAAAGCACACATATATTAACAAGTAATGGATATTCTCATCAATTCCAATATGCACCAAGGACTGCTCAAAAATTTCAAGCTTGCAAAACCATACTAAGAAAATCTTTTTGGATTTTTTTTTTTATTTTTTTCTTAACCAAAGCAAGACAAAAAAGAACGAACATGCACATATTTTTTTTTTTTTTTAAAAAAAACAAAAAACACACGGAGACCCAAGAAAACTAAAAAGAGTAAACACAAATTAACACAAGTCAAGTTTTCTCACCCAAACCGCTTTAGTATAAACAAAGTTGTGAGAATTGCGGTTTTTGGGTGGTGTCTTGACGTTATGGTTCCCTTCCCCTTCAATGAGAACCCGTCTTGACATGGTTTTCAACTTCCTATTCCTAGGTCTAGGTAAACACAACCTCTGTTCATGTTTGGTCTCAAGCAAATCAAAATAGCAAGCTTTATTATGACCCTTAACCTCCTTATGACCAATGAAGTGTCTCCTACCCCTTGAGATATTAGAATTTCTTCCATCTCTATGAGACATTCTCCCATGTAATTCATAACAATAAGGGCGAATATGACCATGCATACCACAATGATGACAAATAAAAACAGAATGTACCTTCTTTTCTTTGGCCTTACCAACTCTAGGAAGTTTGAGAAGTCTATCCTCATGTTGAATTTTTTGTTCTCCCTTTACTTGAGTTCTTGTATCACAAGATGTGGAAGCCTTCTGTTTTTGCTCTTTCTTACTACCAAAGCCAATACCACTCTTGTCAGAACAAATTTGTTGAGACCCAATGATATTGTCCAAAGTCTTTGATCCTCTGTTCCAAAGACCAATGGTAGCCATAGCACACTTGAGTTCTTCTTCTTTCTTGATCATTAGTTCTTCCAAAGCAACTTGAGACATCTCGAGAGTTTCAATCTTTTCTTCATATGTTGCATAAATTTGTTGTAGCTCATTCCTCTCTATCTCACAAGTCAACAGTTTTGCACAAAGAACTTGTTGATCATCAGCTATCTTGATGGCATTGATCCTAGCCTCGGAAATCTCCTTCTTAAGTTTGACATTCTCACATTTACATGCTTTGAGTTTTGTTGTGAGTTTGTCATTTAATTTAAATAACTTAAGAGACTCCTTATACAATTTTTTATAAGCTTGCTCAAGCTCTTCATGATCACTCTCCGAGGATTCATCATCACGAATTGTATCCATTATCACAAATCAAACAGGATCTCGATCTAAAAAAAATATTTTTGTTTTAAACAAAATAGAACGACTCGCTCTGATACCAATTGAAAAATCTAGAAACCTCCTAGATGTTGATTTGTGATTATGTATCAATTAAAAAGTAAAATATAACAATCCCAATCAAACAATCAAGAGAAAGAGACACAAAGATTTTACGTGGAAAAACCACAATTGGACACCTTCCAATTGTGATCAAAAAACCACGGGCAACTGCCACAAGAACAATCCACTAAGAAGATTTAAAGGAATTACACAGGTATACTCTCAATTATCTAGCGAATTCACAACGCCTAATTGAACCAACCTCTATGTGCCTCTTCCAACCCCATCTTTAGCACGGAATTGTCTTTCTGATGAGCCACTCCGGATTCCACCAAAGCTTCAGGCTCGAATTCTTCAGAATTCACAACTGAAGAACAACTCTCTCTTTTGTATATAACAAACAAACCTTTGATGTACTCTCTTTAAACCATGAGTTGAATACTCAATAAAACATCAAAGAAAAATAACAAAATATCCCCAGATATAACCCTTAAGAACCAAAAAGAAGATCTGGAGAGATTCAATGAATGAATCAATGAATAGCCTAGATTTGGGAGAAACCCAACTATTTATAGAAAACCAAAGCAATCCTAGTTGGGAAAGAAAATCAACTTCTTGTAGAAAACCAACTTCTTGCAGAACTCCAAAGTAATCCTGTTTTTGAAGGAAACCAACTTCTTAAAGAACTCTTGTTACAACTTTGGTTTTGATCCATGGAATTTGACAACAAAAAGTCCTAACAGTACTAATATATGTTATGACATTATTACTAACCCCCACCCATTATACAAATTTCAAATATTTAAAATATCTAAAAGTATGCTACATCATTTGTTAATATACTAATTGATATACCAATCGGTGTATATGGCTTCGATTGGGATGTGGGTTGGTTTTTTAGCTTTTTAATTTTTTAACTATTTTAGCATGGACCTAAAAAGCCTCATTGAGGATAAGTTTTTTTGGCTTTCTTGACTTTTATAAGAGAAAAAATAAAATGATTATAGTTTGGATGTGACATTTTATCTTATTGATTTTTTAGTCTATTTCTACTAAAATGTCTCATATAGATGTGGGACCCATTAACATTACTCATTTTATCTTTTTATAACTATTTAGCCAAAAAATCTCAAACTTTTTCATACCAAACGAGGGCATAGCATTATTCTAAAATTTCCCAATGATGATACAGATATTGATATCCTTAGTCCTATGCTAATGCTCCCTCCATTATTTCATTCTACGATATAGTTATTAGAGACTGGTTTCACATGATTTCTTTTTTAATAGTTTGGACGTCTCATCATCTATTACTATCAATTCAATCTCAACAATTTATTTTAGATGGGATGGTTTTAAAATTTTAACTTAGAGCTACAGTTTAAGTAATTTTGTCTGTTATAGTAGGGGAATTATTTTTAATGTGTGTGGACCCATAAAATGTGGTGGGTGACTTGTGGATGATGCGCGAATTAAACTTGTTGAGATACGAAGGACAAAAATATTGATAAAAGATTTTTGATTAGAGAAAGTTTTAACAATCAAGTTAGTGATATATGCTTAATCAAAAATGTTTAAGACTCCCTTTCTTCCCATCTCTTTTGACCCCTTTTGCTTTTGATTGGTCCATTTTATTTTATTTTATTTTTTTCTTCTCTCCCAATCCCCAATCCCCACGTGTGTGTGGGGTGGTGGGGTGGGAGTTTTGAGAGGGTCTTAATCAGTCAGTCCTCATGCTTAATTTAAGAAATGGAACAGGAATGTAGTTATGATATTCCTGATTGTTTATATATCCCAACTGCTTACTTCCCTTTTTATATAGTCATGTGTCATAAATAGTTTAGCAATTCCTTTGACATTTTCAAATCTTCATATAACGATACTTACCGCCCAATTTCAATAATGCCTAAGCAGCAAAATGACTATCTCTTTTGTCAATCTCACTTTATCTCATTTTATCCCCGATTTCAGTTGATTGAGATTTTTGTTCTTCATCTCTTTATAAGTTTAGTCAACACCCTCTCTCAATATGTTTGAGCCCTTATTTTATTTTAGCCCACTACATTTTATAAACTGTCTTTATAGGTTTTTCCTTGCACACAGTCAAATATTACCATCTCAAATTTGTTTCTCGTCTGTTGTTCAATTATGTTTCTATTACTTCTAAGTATGATGGAAAAATTGGTTGATGTAATTTAAAGGGTTCTTTAGTAGTTGTCATTAATTTTAAGTGTTTTTTAGATGGTGTCATTAATTTTAAGTTAAATATGTTCAAATTCTATCAATAATGACCATGGTAAAGAAAAGGAGAAATTACTATTCTGGACAGATTTTAAAAAATTATTACACATTAATAAAAAATAAAAAAATAATTTTAATTATTAACTTTTATAATGTTTATCCTTTTTTTTATAATTTTTTTTTTCCTAACACCACTTTGGTGTAATTTCTCTCTAAAGAAAATGAATGCATGGGGCAAGCGTGTTAATTGCATGAGGCATGTGGGTCCAGTCTCAATTCTGCATAACGAGGTACTCTATTAACGCCCTAGGAAGTAGTAGTTTTTTTTTTAAATTTTTTTAATTTTTTTTTTTAATTCTTCCTCTTAGGTTAAAATAATCAATAATCAATAAAAAAAATAAAAATGTTACGAATCTATCCTTAAAATTCATAATTTAGTCCGAATGTATTTATGTAGTAGAGATTAAATAGATGAAGTGTGAGTTTTATTAGCAAAATTAATTTGAACAATTGATTTCTTTTTCCGAGTAAATTCTGAGTTGATAAGAGTGAGTTTGTAGTGTTGTTGAAAGATAAAATAGGCTAAAATAGTTAATAAGACAAAATATCACATTCAAACTATAATCATTTTATTTTTTCACTCACAACTATCAAATCAACTATAAAAAAAAAAAAGAAGAAGCTAATTATCATCTGAAACACAATTTTTTTAAGGGCATTGATTTAGAACCCCTTAAAACACCCACCCCCACAACCCCTTCACACACATGGAGGTTGGGGATTGGGTGAGAAGAAAAAAGAAAAGAAAAGTTGACCAATCAAAACTAAAGGGCGTGAAGGGAGTGACCCCCAAAGGGAGTCTCAACCTTTATTCTTTTTTTAATCAAACTAAAATAATCAAATAGTCAAAAGGCCAACTAAAATTGCCAAAGTGCCCAAACGGGGCCAATAAGCCAAGGCAAGTGTACAAACTTCCTGCATAAATATGATTTTTTATACAAATTAAAAAAATTATTTAAAATTTAAATTATGTAGATCAGATTTATTGTTGGTATAACCATAACACATTAATATACCATTCACTCAATTTCAGGATAAATTTCCTATCATAGTTTCTGAGTCTGTATCATTTCTATTTTTGTAATTACCCTTTTTAGGATAAATTATAAATACACTCCTGACGTTTGCATAAAGTATAAATTGTCCCATTGTGATTTGAAAAATTACAAATATTCCCTTATTAGAATTTTTTATTTAACAAAATTAACTAAAAAAATGAAATTCATAATTGCTCTCTTATACATTAATAAAAGTACCTAAATTATTAATTGAAATATATTTTTAAAATCATTAAAAACTATCTATTGACTTGATGATTTATTAATAACAATGGCGATTTATTATGAAATTAGAAATCTTGGATAAAATATAATTTCTAAAATCATATAAGCGATTCGTATTTTAATCAAATCTCAGGAGGTATATTTGTAATTTATCCTTTTTTTTTTTTATATATTTATCTTGGACGTCATAGACTACAATCTGGGGAGAAGATTCAAAATTTTTATTTATTTATTTAGTTTTTTTTTCTCAAAAGACTCAAACACGTGACTTTCACAAGTTAGAGCATCTTCAACGGTGCATTTCTTTTTTCATCAAATCAGAGTAAAAAATGACCCATTTCACCAAATATGATATCACTCGCTCCAACGGTGAACTTTCATCAAATTTTTGTGCCGGGACAACCGGTTGGTCGACCGGCCAGTCGACCGGTTAAGGCAAAATTTTTTTTTTTTTTTTTTTTGAACTTTTTGAACCTTTTAGTGGTCGACCGGTTGGTCGACCGGCTTTTCAACCGGCTGGTCGACTGGTAAGGCAAAAAAAATTTTTTTTTTTTTTTTTTTTCTTTACTATTTGAAACTTTCTTGGAACTGTTTGAACCTTTTCTTGGACGACTGGTTGGTCAACCGGCCGGGCAACCAGCTGGTTGACCGGTTGGTCTCCCCAACGGTCACAAGCAGTGTTTTGATGAAATCAGTATTCTGTGCTCAGTTTGATGAATTGTTTGGTGAAATCTCATTTTGATATCGATTTGGTGCAACCGTTGGAGCATCAAACAGTAACTTTTTTACCAAATTTTAAATTTGATGCTGGGTTTGATGAACCGTTGGAGATGGTCTTACTTTGATTTTAATCAACTAAACTAATTTAATTAAATATATAAGAAAAAAGATAGATAAATAAATTGAATTATCAAATTTTCTACTAACTAGTCAGGTGTATATAGATTTCACACACACGAGTAGTTCGTATAAAAATTAATATATTAATTTGTAATGGTAGAACGGTTCATATGTTGTAACTAAATATATATGGTGTCGTTTGCCATTTCAGTCAAGTAAAACTTGGTGTGCAAGGATAAAATTCCTCAAATTGTAAAAAGCAAGATAATGTCATGCATATCTCCAAATCTCTCTAAAAGAATATATGTGGGATGAGAGGTTTTCAACCAAAAGTTTTAGGTTAGAAAGGACTCTAATAATCAAGTCAGTGCGGAATGTACTTTTTATAAGAATATAGAGAAGGAATTCATTTACAGTGCTAAAGATTGTTTATACCTCTTTCCTCTTTATGATTCACTTTTTATATAGTTGAGTGCTATCACTGGAGTATTATTTTTCATGGAATATCTTCACGGAATTTTTTCCATGGAATTCTATGATAGTATGCAACTTTGTGTTACCACCATGACAATTACCAATCCAACATGAGAAAGAGGGAACATCTTTGAGTGATTGAATTCATTAACGTTGTGTTTGAATCATAAATTTGGATAAAAAATTAAAAAGTGAAAGAAAAATAGAAAAAAAAAAAAGAAGAAACTTATATTTCATTTATATTTTTCATTTCTCTTTCTAAATCTATAATCCAAACAGAGACGAAGACTAATTATATTAATATTTATTAAGTTTCTTACCTAATTTTAATGTTTGCATTTTTATGTTGTTTGCACTCATTAAATTCGAAACCCATTGCTTCAAACCCTATATTTGTCTATATCTTAATTTATTCTCCATAAATTCTCCATGATTTATTTTTTCGACCCTACGTTATTTGTTTGCACGTGTTTTATATATATTTTCTTCATCTAAACCATATAAGTTATTTATTTAGGAAATGTCATAGGAATAACATCCATCCATTAACAAGTAGACAGTTTTTATTTGAGTAAATTATACAAAATCACCCTTGAAATTTAAAAATATAAACACACACACACATATATATATAAAATAAATTTTACAAGAATAAACAATGATAAAATATAAATTTCAATGTAAAAGATATGAATTTTCCATACAATTAATGAATTACAGATGAAAAGATATCAAATATTCTCAACATAATTGTATCAAATTTGTGAATTTAATTATATTTATTTTTAACTTTTTGAAAGGCTAGTGTAATTTGCCATTTTAGTTTTTTTTTTTAGAGGGGAAAAACCCAAACAGAATTACATAGCATCAGAAAAAACTAAAGGAAATAAAGCAATAGGGACCTCTTCCATCCAGATGGATGGTCCAGGACTTGTAGTTGCCAATTGAGCTAGGCCATGAGCAACACGATTGCCCAGCCGAGGAGTATGAGAAACAGTCCAATTTCGAAAACAACGGCCCCTTGCCACAGCATCTTGAAGAACATGACCGTAGGAGCATAACAATGGGTCCGCAGCTTGAAGAGCTCTGATGATGTTGAGCGAATCCCCTTCTAAGTGAACATCAAAAATGCCCAGGTCCATAGCAAAATGCACCGCCCGGTGAGCCGCAAAAGCCTCAGCACAATTTGCATCGCCCCAAACCAGTATGTAAGAATTTCTAGATCCACCTAATGTGACATTGTATGATTGGTTAAAAACTCAAAATCCACTCATTTTGTTTGACATTTAACTCAAATTTGAGAAACGACATATTAATGTGAAATGTAGATATTTTGGGTTACTTGTGTTTCTTTTTTGCAATTAAGGGGTGGTTTGGGTATGGTCAGCTTTGTTTGGGATATAATTTTTTGGCTAAAATATTCAATAAAATATCACATTTAAATCATAATCATTTCATTTGTTCTCTCACAATTATCAAATCAACTATAAAAATAAAAATAAAAATAATCTCAAATACAACGTTTTTAACCAAACTAAAATAGTAAAAAAGTCCGGCTAAAAAAGTCCATCCGATAGAGGGCTTAGTGGCTTATTTATGAAAATATGTGTAGAAAAGTAAACAAGTGATGTAACAATTTGTGGCAAATACACCAATAAGCGGCTTATTTAGATGGTACCAAAACCACCCCTAAATCTACGTAAAAATAAATCTAGTATGAGATGCATAAATTTTAAGGAGATTTACGTATAGATCCTAATATGTAGACTTTTTATCCAATATGTCATATGATAATTAATAGCATTTTTTTATCAAATATTATTAAAAAATGTCACTAATTATTAATTTTCAACGAGAGTTTGAAAATTATATTACAAAAAATGTCACTAATTATAAATTTTAGCAACAGTTTAAAAAAATTGTCACAAAAAAACGTTATTAATTTTTGACTTTCAGCGATAGTTTGAAAATTATTAAAAAAAAAAAAAGTTACTAATTGTAAGTTTTAGCAACAATTTATAAAAATTGTAACAAAAAAAATCACTAGCTATCAATTTTTAGCGACATACCAAAAAATTATTTTTAGCGATTTTACTAAAATTTATTTCAAAATTAAAAAATCACACAAACCAATTCTTGTTAAAAAAACAGATCAAATATAGTCGTTTCAGTCCGATTCAATCAGTTTGGTCAGTTTTTTAAATTTTTCTTACGTCCCTAATCCCAAGAGGTATGTTTATCACCAGATTTCAGTAACAAGCAACGAAGAGAAAGAAATCGAGGATCGACGCTTTTGTTCTGATACCAAATTGATGCAACAGAGCAGTAGATAAATAGAATAGAAGAAAGGAGAAAAATAGAAACATACAGTGATTGCAACTTAAAAACTCACTTTCTCATTAATCAAAAGCGGAATAATAACACTCCAAACTGAACTACAACAAAAAATAAATAAAGAATATCAAACATTTTCTACAAATTGGTGATAATAAATATATACAATGAAAAACAATTACAATAGCAATCAGGTAAGCACTTGATAAAATCTAAATGTAGAAGCCCCAACATGAAAATTATGAATCATGAACACAACAATAAAGACCGGTTCCATAAGTTCTCTATTTACATAAACTCCATTTTTCACACACAAAAGTTCATGTAAGTACACATTTCAAACCTAAAGTAGATATAATTGAAAAAATATCACCTGTGATTTGAACTTTAATACAAGATTTTTTACTGATAAGCTATCAGATACAGATCAACCAACTTACACATCAGATACAGATCAAACAGCAGCAGCACATCCGAGTCCTAGCAGAGGTGCTCATCACAGCAGAGTTCAAGCTCCAAACAGAATTAGTTAGAGCAATTAGTTTGTTATGAATTAATCAGAGTTAGGTTATATTTCTGTTACATGTAAACTATAGTTTAGAAGTAGTTACATATTCAGTTTCTCTATAAATTTGTATGCACTGTACTCAAATTCTGTATTGACAAGAAAGTTTGTTATCTTCTTCATGGTATCAGAGCTTGATTAGCTCTCACGAGCACAATCAAGATCCTTCAATGGCAAGTCCATCTTTATCTTCATCTATGTCAGATACTTCCGCTAATCTGAGTTTGCTCTTGTCAAACTTCAGTTCTTTGGTTACTGTTAAGCTAGATTCCAGTAACTTTCTCATATGGAGAAATCAGATGCAGAATGTGTTGCGTGCTATTGGTTTCCTTGGATTTGTAACAGGTTCTATTCCATGTCCAGCAATGGAGATTTTTGATTCCTCTGGAACTTCATCTCCCAATCCAGTATATGAAGAATGGCAAAAGATTGATGCGCATCTTCTAAGCTGTGTAACAGCCACACTATCTTCTGCAGTGTATTCTTCTGTTCTCCATCTGCACACAAGTCATCAAGTTTGGCAATTTCTTGAACAGAGATTTACTTCAGTTTTATGATCACATATTCATCAATTAAAGAATCAGCTTCAAACAATTCATAAGAAATCAACTTCTATGGCAGTTTATCTCTCACAGATTAAGGAGATTTCAGATCAATTGACCTTGGCTGGTACACCAGTCGATGATGAGGATTTGGTGTTTTTGACTTTGAAAGGACTCCCTGATGAATATGACTCATTCAAAACCTCTATTCGAACAAGATCTGAAGGAGTCTCTATGGCAGATCTATGCTCCTTATTATGCTCAGAGGAAATTCACGTTGAAACCAAATTGAAGCATTCATCTAGTGATCATCTCAGTAGTGCTTACTCTGCAGTAAACAATTCTTCATTCTCCTCCAACAACACAGGAGAATCTTCACATACCTCTTCTTTTGGTTCAAACAGAGGTTTTTCCAATTACAGAGGAAGATTTCAGTCTAGAGGTTCTAGAGGAGGCAGATTTCATAATTCTCATGGTCGATTCAATAACAGATCTAACAATACACGAGGTAGAAGTGACTACTCTTCTCATGGTCCTATCTGTCAAATCTGTGGAAAATCAGGACACAGTGCTTTGGACTGTTGGTATAGGTTAGACACTACTTTTCAGTCTTCTACATCTCAGCCGAAGTCTTCACCACACTCTTCTCACGCCTATGCTGCCACAGTGCCTCAGTCTTCAGACTCAGCTGTCCCTCCTTGGTACATTGACTCAGGTGCTACAAATCATTTAACTAATGACCTTTCTAATCTGCATCACTTTCAACCTTATCAAGGTTCTGAACAAGTTCAAGTAGGTAATGGATCTGCTTTGTCTATTCATCATATCGGTAAGGGTCTTTTGCCTACACCTACTTTTTCTTTCCATCTTCCTAATCTCCTCCATGTTCCTTCTATTTCCTCTAATCTCTTATCTGTTCATCAGTTAACTAAGGATCATAATTGTCTTGTCATATTTGATGCTGACTCCTTTATCATTCAGGACAAACTCACGAGCAGGGTCCTGCATAGAGGATCTCATGTTCAAGGTCTTTACCAATTTACACCTTCATCTTCATCATGTTCCTCTGCAGCTTCCTCTGCAGCTCATCACACTACTACAACTCCTCATGCTTCTGCTGATCACACTACTACAACTCCTCATGTTTCTTCTCTGCTATGGCATCAACGGCTAGGCCATCCCTCTTCTCTCAAGCTTCACCACTTGACTGCGCATTTGCCTAATAAACCTCATATAGATAAACATTTGTCTTGCTTAGATTGTAATGTTTCTAAAAGTCATAGATTACCTTTCACATTGTCTAGCACTTCTGTTGATTGTCCTTTTTCACTTGTACATGCTGATGTATGGGGGCCATTTACTGTTAATAATGCTCCTTTTCGATTCTTTGTCTTGTTTGTGGATGATTGTAGTCGGTTTACTTGGATATATCCTTTACACTACAAAAGTGAAGTATATGACAAGTTAGTTGAATTCAAAGCTTATGCTGAAACACAATTTCACACTCATCTTAAACTACTTCGAACTGATAGAGGAACTGAATTTGTGAACAAAAAGATTGCTTCTCTTTTATCTGCTCATGGTATTGTGCATCAAACTAGTTGTCCTTACACTCAAGCTCAAAATGGTGTCGCTGAGCGCAAACATCGCCATGTTATTGAAACAGCCATAACTCTTCTTCATCAGTCCTCTCTTCACTTACACTACTGGTTTGATGCAGTTGCCACTGCTGTGTATCTTATTAATAGAATGCCTAGTAGTGTTCTCTCTCATAAGTCTCCATTTGAAGTTCTATTTCATTCTCTTCTAGATTTTTCACTTCTCAAAGTTTTTGGCTGTCAATGTTTTCCATGGCTTAAGCCTTACACAGTACACAAACTTCAACCTAGGTCCATAGCTTGTGTGTTTTTAGGATATCATCCTACCATTAAAGGCTATCGGTGTCTAGATCCCCTTACTGGCAAAGTTTACATCTCTCGGCATGTCTTGTTTAATGAGTCTTGTTTTCCCTTTGCTATTTCATCTCCTTTATCTTCTTCTTTGCCTACTCTTAATTCATTTTTCTGGCCATGTTCATCTACTATTTCATCTCCTTCAAAGTCTCCTTCCCAATCCTCTCCTATATCTCCTTCACAGTCTCCTTCCCAATCCTCTCCTAGCTCCTCTTCTTCATCAGCCGAGTCTTCTTCTTCTATTCCTTTGTGTTCTTCTCTAGCTCCTCATGCAATACCAATCCACTCAATTTCTATTGATTTACCCATTCCTAATTCTTCTAATATTCATCCTATGACTACTCGTTCCAAAACTAGATTTTTTGCTCTCACTGCTACTAATGATTTTCTTCAGATTGAACCTTCCACTGTCAAAGAGGCTCTTACTTCCTCTGTTTGGGTTACTGCAATGCAAGAGGAGTTTCATGCTCTTCAACAACAACATACATGGGACCTTGTTGCTCTTCCACCTCACAAGGTGGCCATTGGTTGCAAATGGGTTTTTCGCATCAAAAGAAATTCTGATGGGTCTGTGGCTCGCTATAAAGCTCGCTTGGTGGCTCTTGGCTACCTTCAACAGGAAGGTATTGATTATCAAGAAACGTTTAGCCCTGTTGCTAAACTCCCAACCATTCGGATTCTTCTGTGTATGGCTCTTCATAACCACTGGCCTATCAAACAATTGGACATATCTAACGCCTTTCTTCATGGGAAATTAGAAAATGAGGTTTATATGTTACAACCTCCTGGTTTTATCCAATCTTCTTCTCAAGTGTGTAAATTGAACAAGGCTTTATATGGTCTCAAACAAGCCCCTCGGGCTTGGTATTCTACCTTTGCTTCTTTCCTTATTTCTCAGGGCTTTACTAATAGTCAGTCTGATTCTTCCCTCTTTGTTCATCATTCCTCTGCTGGCCTCCTCCTTCTAGTTATGTATGTGGATGATATCTTGGTTACCGGCAACAATTCCTCTCTGGTTTCTCATTTGATCACTCAAATGCATCAAGTGTTTTCCATGAAAGACTTGGGTTTTGTCTCATATTTTCTGGGCATCTCTGTGGAATGTCAAGGTGCTGATTTTTTCCTTTCTCAAGCTAAATATGCTACTGACCTGTTACACAAAGCTGGCCTCACTGATTGTAAACCTTGTGCCACTCCTTCGGCTCTCAAACCTCCTTCTACTTCTCATGATTCTCTTCCTTTTTCCAATCCCTCTTTATACCGTAGTCTTGTTGGTGGTCTCCAATATCTTACCCTTACTCGCCCCGATATTTCCTTGGCTGTTAATCAGGCTTGCCAGTTTATGCATCTTCCTACCAATGGCCATTTTCAGTTAGTTAAACGGCTGTTCCGTTATATCAAAGGCACTCTTCATCATGGTTTACGATTTACTTTTGGGCCTTTCTCTCTTCATGCATTTTCCGATGCTAACTGGGCTGGTGACTGTCTTGATCGCAAATCAACCTCTGGGTATTGTGTGTTTCTCGGTCCTAACTTGATTTCTTGGTCTGCCAAGAAACAACCAACTGTTTCTCGTTCATCCACTGAGGCCGAATATCGAGCCCTTGCCCATGCCACTGCCGAACTTACTTGGTTACAGCAGCTTCTTAAAGACATGCACATTTCATCTCCTGTTATTCCTGATCTATGGTGTGACAATCTATCTGCAATGGCCTTGGCCTCTAACCCTGTATTTCACTCTCGCTCCAAGCATATCGACATTGACTGTCATTTCATCCGTGAGAAGGTTCTTGCCAAGCAAATTGCTCTCAAGTATATTTCAACTTCTGATCAGCTTGCCGATATATTTACGAAACCTTTGTCTTCCTCCCGGTTTCACTATCTCAAAGACAAGCTGCTTGTGCTTCCTTGCCCCTTCAGCTTGCGAGGGGCTGATAAGCTATCAGATACAGATCAACCAACTTACACATCAGATACAGATCAAACAGCAGCAGCACATCAACCAACTTACTCATTAGATACAGATCAAACAGCAGCAGCACATCCGAGTCCTAGCAGAGGTGCTCATCACAGCAGAGTTCAAGCTCCAAACAGAATTAGTTAGAGCAGTTAGTTTGTTATGAATTAATCAGAGTTAGGTTATATTTCTGTTACATGTAAACTATAGTTTAGAAGTAGTTACATATTCAGTTTCTCTATAAATTTGTATGCACTGTACTCAAATTCTGTATTGAAAAGAAAGTTTGTTATCTTCTTCATTTACTCATCAAGAAAGGGAGCAAAAAAGGACTCAATGTTGATTGTGAATTACTAAGGTGTCATTTGGTAACGTTTACAGTTTACTGTTTTTTATTTATAAAAACTATTAAACATGTTTATATCTATTTTGGATAAAAAAGAAAATAAAAAAAACATGTTTGGTACACATGTATTTTAATAATTTATTTTGAAAACAAACGAAAATGGAGGTTGCAGGAAATTATTGTTGACAGTTAGAGATGTAACAACCCAGATTTTTAATTATTCTGTAGAATTTATACTAATATTATTTAATCACAGTTAGGAGAATATATAATTTATTATATTATTATGTGTAATTTTGTAAAATAATATAATTATTCAAAATTTAGGAGTCAAAATATAAATAAATAATTAAGTTTAGATAAGCTTAAATTAATTTAAATAAGTTTGAATTAATGGGAGAGTAATGGGAGCGCGGCACGTGACAGCCCGTGGCTTGGTGCCCACGGCTGCCTTTTCTATATATTGGGGAGGGATGTGCCCAGAAGGTAACAAAGAGAAAGGAAAAGTAGAGAGAAAGAAAGAGGGAAAGAAAGAGAGGAAAAAATAATGGAAGCTGAAAGGGTCTTTGGTGGTGGAAAGAAAGAGTGAGGTATTAAAGTTAAGGTGAGTTTTATTATACCTTGAGTTACCAAAATGTATTTTACTTATATTTTGACTTACCATATTGATTTTTATATAAGTTATGTTTTATTAGTATATTAATAAAAGTTATGTTTTTGTTTATATTTTAAAGAATATTTGGCTATGACCTTATATACAATTATGTTTTGTAAGTACCATCACGGGAGTCCCACGCCTTGGGGAACTTAAATAACCATTGGCCCCTGATTGACCACTTTGTGGTCCCCTGTTTGTCATGGATCCATTGACCCCTATTCTGATTGTCACTCCGGTGACCCCTGTTCTGTTCCGTACCGTGGTTATAGTTATATACGTAATTTCTGTAATATATGTCAAATGATTTCTGTATGATATATATTCTGTATTTTAATATCAAGCTTTGTTTAGCCCCATAATTATCCATGGTGAATTTTATGCCCTTATACTCTTAGTATAATATTTCTCACTCTGCCATGTGCTTATAGTTGTTTACCACTTTCAGGTGACATGTCAGGACTAGCGTGTAGAGTAGGCACAAAGCACTTTGTAGACATAGTTCAGCTCTGACAATGTAATTAAATAGAAGCTCTAATGATTATTTTAGTACCCTCACTTAAATATTTCTTCCGCTTGCGTTTACTAATTTGTTTAAGATTTGGCCGAAGATAACTTCAGTTACTAGCCATCACGATGCTTAACCCTTGGGTACAGGGAGCGGGTCGTGACAAGTGGTATCAGAGCCAGGTTTATAAAAAAAAAAAACCATCATTGGAGCATAGGACACATGCACATATAACGACCCCGGTCTCTTCCCATTTGGTTGTTGCATCCGGACTTAGGTTCCGTAGATCCTGTTGTTATATTTATGTTGTTGTCATCCTTTATTTACTCGTCTTTGAGCTATAGGATGTGTTGGGCAAGTTTGTTACAGGTTGGTTGGGTTTGGGAGCAAATGGTTGCTGCCCAGAATTTTGGTCCTTCGCTCGAGCGAGCAGTTTGTCGCTCGAGCGAGCTCTTCGTTTTGGTAATTCGCTCGAGCGAGGGTTTGGTCGCTCGAGCGAAAGTGGAGTCTTGTGTCTAGTGGATCGAGCCAGAGTGGCTTCGCTCGAGTGAGCGATTGCGTCTGGTTCTGGACCT
The DNA here is from genome assembly GCA_030407325.1 of Camellia japonica. Classification (NCBI taxonomy): domain Eukaryota; kingdom Viridiplantae; phylum Streptophyta; class Magnoliopsida; order Ericales; family Theaceae; genus Camellia; species Camellia japonica. The sequence continues at coordinate 71,631,936 of JAPPVO010000013.1, read as the reverse complement.
GAGAGTTGCAGTTCTTGGCTCGAGCGAGCTTTTCTTCGCTCGAGCGAGCTGGTTTGTTCTTCGCTCGAGCGAGCGTTCCGTCGCTCGAGCGTGCGTCTGGTTGCAGACCTGAGGGTTTGAGTTTTTGGCTCGAGCGAGCAGTTTGTCGCTCGAGCGAGCTTTTGGGTTGTTGGCTCGAGCGAGGGTTTTCTGTGTCTGGTCGCTCGAGCGACCAAGTCTTCGCTCGAGCGAGCCTGTTTTATTTAAATACGCAGCAGCGGTTTTAAATACACTTTTTCATCCTCTTTTTGATTTCAGAACCCTAGGTCCGTGTTCTCCTTCCCTCTACACACCTTCTCTCTTAGGTTTGATCTACTTAGAGTGTATTTCTACCCTAGGTTCTTTATTAAAAAGATAGAGGGTCACAAGAGCTTTACTTTAATCTGAGAGTTTGGCGGTTTGGAGCGGTTTGGATTTTGGGTCATCATCTCCATCATCTCCATTTGAGTTCTTCACTTCGAGGTAGGGATTTCCTAGGGGTGCAACTCGGGCGGGCTCAACCCGAGCAACCCGAGCCCAGCCCGAGTTTTTTTAGGGCTTGGGCAACTATATCTTGTAATCTGGACGGGCCTGGGCAGATTTTTGATGCTCGAATTGTAATTCGGGCCGGGCTTGGGCAGAACCAATGGCCAACCCGAGCAACCCGAACCCGAATTGAATTTAATATATTATATAAATTATATAATATATAATATATAATATATATAATTTAATAAATTATATAATATATATAAATTAAGTAAAAGAGTTAGTCTTAATTTTTAATTTTTATTTTTTGGTGACCAGAAAATAACTTTGAATAATTCTCAATTCTTTGTTAATTATCAATTCTACCTACAGGTTTCAAAACAAATCTACCTACAAGTTTCTGGGCAATTCGGGCAATTCGGGCTAACCCGAGTTCAAAATACAAAGCTTGGGCCGGGCTTGGGCAGCAAAGCTCGGGTTCATGTTCGGGCTTGGGCGGGCTTGGGCACTGCTCTGGGCAATTCGGGTCGGGCTTGGGCAGACCCCCAACCCGACCGAACCCGTCCGAGTTGCACCCCTAGGATTTCCTACTCCAGCTTATAGGTTTTGTCCTAAGTTTTGGTATTTTTGATATGTTGGTGTCGTTTGGTAATTTTGGGAAAACTAGGGTTTGTATCATAATTTGAGAAATAGGGAATTGTTTATATATTAAATTTCATGTGATTGTGAATCATGAAAAATGACATAGGTAGTGTCAAGTTGATAAAATTGAACCATAGGGTTAATTTTGAGAAAAGGGGGAAAAGCCCTAATTGTTGTAATGAATTAATTTGTATAATTAATTCTGGGAAAAATGTGGAATTGAGTTTAATTCATGAAATTGGGGAATTATGAGATAAATGGTGTAGTTGAATAGTTTAATCACTCACCTATGAAAGTGTTGAATTTACATTTGTTGATACATCTATTTCCTGTTTAGAAATAACTGTTTTGGGCTATCGGTGGAGGATAGTCGTGATTGTTGTAGACATTGCATGTTGATTAGGGAAAACTGAAACTAATCACATTGAATGAGTCATTGAATATGACAGTTGAATTAATACAGCGAATCTGTGTATTGATTGAATATTGTGTATGACAGATGTTTAATACATTGTATATGCATATTGTTTGGGAGGAGATAGGGGATGTACTCCATGGTTTGAGGGAAGATAGGGGATGGACTCTCAAACCTGTTTAGGAGGAGAAAGGGGATGGACTCCATTAGTATAGCAAATATGTGTACTTATTGATTTATGGAAGTGTTTTAGTATGAGCCTTAGTCTCATTTGATTTGTTGATATTGGAAGTAATGTTGATATGAGATGTAATCTCATTATTATTGTTTGGCCAGGTTCTGAGCCATGTCTGTATAATTGGAAAGTTGATTAATAACGTAAAGTGAAACATGTCATGGACATTATTGTCATGAAACTGAATTGTGTTATAATTGATTTTAAGTGGTAACCATCTATCGAATGCTATTGCTTTAGTCAATTTCTATATTTGATTTAGTATATTTCTGCTGGGCTGTGGCTCACCCTATACGGGAACATCATTTTCAGGTTCAGGTGATATGCTACCTCCAAGGACTTAGCTTGGAAGGATTTGGAGTTGAAGACTCTGTTTAGATTAGTTGTTATTTTGTTTTAGTTTGATATTACATGTAAACTCAAGCCAAGGGCTTAATGTGTAATTGAGTTAGTACTCAGACTTTTGTGTCCAAGTGTTGGCTTGGAAAGATGTAAGCCCGTAGGGCATTTACTTTCGTTATTACATGTAATGTCTTTTAAATAAGATTACTCTGATGAATGGAATAAGGTTTTGTCTTTCTTAATCAATGCATGTTAATATTGTATATATTATGGGTTTATTTTGAGGGTGTTACACACATGTAAGAAGTAGGATAGCGGGTAATTAGTACCTAAATATTATAATTTGGTAGTCAATTTAATTATATTATAATTTTATATGATTTTATATATATATATTAAATTTTTTTTTTTTTGTGGGCATAATTTCTGAAGAATAATAGATATAATTTATATTTGTTATAGCAAAAGAAGGAAAAGAACCAAAGGATGTCGGGCTCAAAGACCCACCAAAATTATAATATAATTAAATACATATAATTTTCAGTTCAATATTCAAAAAAAAAAATTTTATTTCGATATTTTCAAATTATAGAGATACTAATTTTGAAACTATCAATGAAAAGTTCACCTCAATTTTTTTCAACTCTTGCATATGATTCTGTCATTGTGTTCTCATTTTATTTATTTTTATCGTAGACAAAACGAATGAAAAGTTTTTAAAGTCACCCATTATTTCTCATTTTGGCCCAAACTAATTTTTGACAACTAGATAGTGAGTGGTTTTTGGTAAAGTTTTTTTTTTAGGTAGTATTTTCTATCAGATTAATCATCTAATATATATTTATTAGAGTGCGCAACGGATAGTTTGCACATATAACAAATTTCGATGACGAAATTTTAAAAGGAGGGAAGATTGTAACAACCCAGATTTTTTATTATTCTGTAGAATTTATACTAATATTATTTAATCACAGTTAGGAGAATATATAATTTATTATATATTATTATGTGTAATTTTGTAAAATAATATAATTATTCAAAATTTAGGAGTCAAAATATAAATAAATAATTAAGTTTAGATATGCTTAAGTTAATTTAGATAAGTTTGAATTAATGGGGGAGTAATGGGAGCGCGGCATGTGGCAGCCTGTGGCTTGGTGCCCACAGCTGCCTTTTCTATATATTGGGGAGGGATGTGCCCAGAAGGTAACGAAGAGAAAGGAAAAGTAAAGAGAAGGAAAGAGGGAGAGAAAGAGAGGAAAAAATAATGGAAGCTGAAAAGGTCTTTGGTGGTGGAAAGAAAGAGTGAGGTATTAAAGTTAAGGTGAGTTATATTATACCTTGAGTTACCAAAATGTATTTTACTCATGTTTTGACTTATCATATTTATTTTATACAAGTTATGTTTCAGTTACGTGGTTTATTTTCTGAACCCTATTTGCTTAAAAGGAAACCCATGAATATGTTTATTTTACTTTTAAAGAATATTTGACTATAACCTTACAAACAATTATGTTTTGTAAGTATCACCACAGGAGTCCCACGCCTTGGGGGACTTAAATAACCATTGACCCCTGATTAACCACTTTGTGGTCCCCTGTTTGTCATGGATCTATTGACCCCTGTTCTGATTGTCACTCCGGTGACCCCTGTTCTGTTCCATATCGTGGTTATAGTTATATATGTAATTTCTATAATATATGTCAAATGATTTCTGTATGATATATATTCTGTATTTTAATATCAAGCTTTGTTTAGCCCCATAATTATCCATGCTGAATTTTATGCCCTTATACTCTTAGTATAATATTTCTCACTCTGCCATGTGCTTATAGTTGTTTATCACTTTCAGGTGACATGTCAGGACCAGCGCGTGGGGTAGGCACAAAGCACTTTGTAGACATTGTTTAGCTTTGACAATTTAATTAAATAGAAGCTCCAATGATTATTTTAGTACCCTCATTTAAATATTTTTTCCGCTTGCGTTTGCTAATTTGTTTAAGATTTGGCCGGAGGTAACTTCGGTTACTAGCCATCACGATGCTTAACCCTTGGGTACGGGGAGCGGGTCGTGATGGCTAGAGATGGTTGTTGGCCATGGGAGGTAGTGACTAAAATTGTTGACACCGGTAAGAGATAGTTGGCAATAGCTAAAGGTGTTATTGATCACAAGAAGTGTTGGTCAAAAAAGATTCATGGAGGAGGTCATTGGTGATGGTAGCCGATAAAGATGGTAAGAATAACAACGGGACAGGATTGAAGCGGATTTGTCATCCTCTCGCCATATTGGGGTAGATGAGAGTGGATGGGGGCGGTTAATTTGTTGATTTAAAAAAAAAAAATAAAGGCAATATAGTATATTATAGCTATTAATTTATAATTAATGAGAGTTGGAAGATATAATATGGTAAATAAATGAGTAAAATGAAAATTAATATTTAATATTTTGTTTTATAAAATTAAAAAAATTAAATTATATACATATTATATATATATACAAATATATATTTAATAAATAAAATTGAGGCAGGAACAGGAGTAAATCAAGACGTGAGAGCAATGGGTGGTATCAGAAAAAAGTAGGAGAAAGAAGAAGAAATGGGAAAAAAAGAAAGAAAAGAAAAGCGAAACCTACTTTTTTATGTTTACAAAATTTAATAAAATCAATACCGCTATATCCACACAATTTGCTCTATACGAATGCACACAATTGAGACTCTGACTGGTAAAAATCTCCGTTTTAGAGACTTTTACCAGTCAAAGTCTCAATTGTGTGCATTTGGGGAAGCAAATTATGTGGATGAATCATTAATGTTAATAAATTTTGTAAAATATTTACAATTTTTTGAAAATAATAAGAACAAAACCAAACGAGTTTTTATTTATAGTTTTCAAAAAAATCTATAAGTATAAACAAAAAAATAGTAAATATAAATGTTACAAAACAGGCCCAAAATAATGTTTTTTTTTTTTTTTGAAAAGTTAAAATATTTGACATAGCTACCATATATATAGAATGTTTTAAAAAAAATCATGATGAAATGTCAATTATAATACTATCATATTGATCAAATTAACAATTTTTTAAAGGAAGTAAGATTAAGGATAATTCTATTTACACACTAATAATTCTCTCAGTACACACTAAGTACACACATTATAATTTTTAGGGTTTGAAAATATCTTAATTTACACCTTAATTTTTTATTACAAGCCCTAAGGTAACACACTACTTGTTTGTTTGAATACACACCGCAACCCATACCCAAATATCTTCATATTCATAATACTAGAGACCTCCACCTTCAGAATACCATAGATCTTTATTGTTAGCGTTGAAGATCTCCATCGCCGGAAAAGGATTTCGTTCAACCGGTGCATTCTCATCATTTCTTATCTCCATTGTCGTTGTCATTTTGCCATTGGCTTCTCGGTATATTGTTGCCATTTCAGATCTCATCTTTGCCATCGTCTCGCCGGTGCATTGTTGGTGTTGAAGATTTGTCATTCTCACCCTTGATTCATACCTTTAATTCTCACCTTGATATGTTTTTCCTATATTCTTTTGATTTGATTACCAATTCAACTTCCATAACAATTTCTATTTTGAGTTTGGTTCAACTCTGGTTTTCTGAACATAATAATGTCGTACAAAAAAATAAAATTAAAAAAATTGAATATGTTCAAAATATTTATATTGAACAAAATAAATACGTTTATATTTTATATTTTGAATAACTTCAAATCATTCAGTGTGAAATCTCGTATTTTTGAGGTATTAATATTTTAATGAGTGGTATTGGTGGTTTAATATAATAGTTTAGTGGTGAGATTTTTAAACGAGAATCTAATTTTAATTATTTTTTTATATTTATTTTATCTCTTTTATATCTACTTCATTACTGTTCATCTACGTAAAATTTTTCTCCCATTTTCCTATTCTTCTTTCAGTGGAAAAAACAAAAAAACAAAAAAAGACACAAAAACTAAAACGTGGTTGCCCATCCTTCACCACCTAACCTTCCTTTCCTTTCTTGTATTCCATATCATTCCATCTTTTGCTTTATTTTCCTTTTCTTTTCTTTTCATTATTTTAATCCTTATTTCTTTCTTCATTTTTCTATAAGTGGAGCTAGTGAGGCTTACTTCTCCATATCATCTTCTTCTTCTGCCATTTCTTCATCCTCCCTGCATTCGGATCTCTCCCTCCCACAGATTGTGTAGGATAGAAATTTTAAATTTAGTTTGAAAGTATTTAGAGTGAGAGTCAGTAATTTTATTTAAGAGAATAGAGTTATTTTTGGAGAATCATGGAGCAATTTTAGAATATTGAAGTGTTGGTATCGGAGGTGATTATTTTGAGGTAATTCATGTGGTATACAATATACTCAATGTAAAATCTCTTTGCAAAATGTTTTCTATTTTAATTATTCCCAACTTATAATCCTCTTGATTATTATGATTATTGATAAATTCTATGAAATTATTTGTTATTGATTCGTTGACTATTCTAGTCATTTGGTATAATTTTGTGAAGATATTTGTGTTAAAAATAGTGATTTGTCTTGACTGAATAACGTAGAAATGCTCCATACATAGATCGAGTGGACCTTGTTAATTAGTTTACACCAATATGCCTGGATAACCGTGGTGCTTGGGTGAGGTGGGTGAATGAGTGAATTTGTCCACTGGTCATGCATTGAGTAGGACCGGATATTTGGCCTTGAGCAAATTATCATATGTTAAGTGGATTTGTTTGGGTAATTTGGTAAATTCCTTTGGTAATATTGAATTGTTATGTAATATTGTAAATTGTTGGATTCATGTCGATTTATTCTTTATCCAAACTTTGTTATTTCTATTGTATTGTATACTTCCCGAATTAATTAATTTTTCAAGTGTGGAGCAATTTAATAGCAATTGGAGTTGAAGTACCAAAGAGATTATTTGAGTTAGATTTTGAGGCCCACCACTATTATTATATTTGGAGATTGTATAAATTATATTTTGGAGACATTTGTGTAATTAATTTTTGGGGGCAAATTTGTATATATTTGAGGTTGATTTAATGTATTTAACGACCTGGAATTGGGGTGTTATTCAAACTTATTGTGTTGAATATATATATTAAATTATATATATGTATATATATATATATTTTTTTTGTAAATGTTGAATACATCTACTTTTTGTATAAAAAAAAAGAAAATAAATATACAAAAATAAATTAAATTATTGAATTGAATTAAATTTGAGAAATGAAATTCTTAATAAGGAATTTACTATCCCTAAATAGGGGTTATCAAATGGCCCACGGGTAAAAAACTCGATATTACCCAACTTGTCCAACCCATCTCATGGCCCATCCCAGCCCGTTTGACTGCCCAACCCGTCCCATCTCATAGAAGATGATTTAGAGTTTTGGATAAATGTTTGAAATCCGAGTCCGCCTATGAATCCGAGCCATACATATCAAATTGATGAGAATGTAAGAAAGATAATACATCCTTTTATTACTATTAATCATTTTGGCAATAAGAACACTTATTCGTATCCTTATGAATCAAATAATACTATGTTATTTCTTGTACTTGTATTGTTCCAATTTACTTTCTTTGTTGGATCCATAGGAATTTCTTTCAATCATGAAGGATTGGCTTTGGATATATTAACCAAATGGTTAATTCCATATATAAATCTTTTACATCAAAATTCTAATAATTTCTGGGTTGGTATGAATTTCTAAAAGATGCTATTTTTTCAGTTAGTATTGCCTATTTTAGAATATTTATAGCATTCTTTTTAAATAAACATGTTTATTGAGTCTTTTTTTTTTTAATATTCCAAAAAAGAAACTATTTAGAGAATTGACCCGCTTTTTAACCTATTTGGGAAACTAACCTGCTTTTGAAATCGCATTTTGAATAAAAAAAAAAAAAAAAACTCAAAGTAAGCTCTAATAGATTTTTTTGAGATAAAATAATAAATGTCATATATGATTGGTCATATAATCGTGGTTACATAGATGCTTTTTATACAACATTTTTAACTAATTGAAAAATTAAAAAGTAAAAAAATTATGAAAAAAATATTTTAAAATTCACTAAATATAAAAATTCAATATATTTCTATTTTTTTGTATTTGTTGAGTTTTTTAAATATATTTTTCAGATATATATAGATTATATTTAAAAAGGGATAGGGGACTTCGTCTATCCAACGTGTCATTTTGTGATTGAAAAATCGTAAATGAACTCTTCACGATAACTAGGGCTGAGTAAAAAATAAATAAAAAAAAATTACAAATTAGTTTCAATGTAGATCAAATTGTATGGTTTGATTTGATTTTCTTAATATACTGTTTTGTCATGATTCTTAAAATAGGCGAACTATACCTCATGGTTTGATTCATCATTTTATAGTTATAAAACCAAACCGGACCATTTAATTATGTATATATAAAATTTGTTACATACTATAAATACTTAAATATCTTTATTAAATATATATAATATATATATATAAGTTGTAACATACAAAGGCCCCGTTGTTTTCAGATGTAGAATGAAAGGGATTCATAGCGAGGGAGATTAATAGTGAAGGGATTGATAGTGAGGGGATTAAATAAAATTGTTGTGTTTGTTTTGATTATAGTTGTTAGTGTAGGGATTGTTAAATTATTTTTATATAAATAAATATAAAATAATAAAACAAATAAAAATATACAAAAACATTAAACATTAATGTTTTAAAAAAAAATGCCCCAACATGTAAGAAAAAAATTTAAAAATAAAAATAAAATAAAATAATTTCAAAAAAAATAAAACAAAATAAAATAATGATTTTTACTTAACAAAAACATACAAGAAATTAAACATTAATGTTCAAAAAAAAAATGCCCAACATGTAAAAAATAAAATAAAAAATAAAAAATTTCTAGTCCGGCGGACTATTTTTCTAATACCAAGTCTTTGAGGCCCATCCGAATCCCCTTCCCAAGGGGATTCATATTCCGGAGCTCGCTATCAATCCTCTCACCATCTCTCAAAACAAACACAACGTTAATGGATCCCATCTCACTACCAATCTCAATCCCCCTCTAACTCTCCAAACAAACAGGGCCAAAAATTGTAAAAATTATCAAATTTAACAAGAAATTTGGTAGCGACATAGTGGACACGAGTTATCCTTTCCAAGCCACTGAAAGATACCAGTCTCTGTGATACAAATGTGAGCTAGGCATGCGAGTAGCTTCTGACCTAATCGAAAAATCTTCAAACAAATCGAACACTGAACCATACAACCTGAAACTTGATCCATTTTCATCGTATCAAATCCTTGAAAAAATTGCACAGTGGCACATAATCCAAACTCATCACCACCATCGTCTTCATCCCCTTTTTGCGTTGATGCCTTTGCCATAGTTATGGTTATAGTCAATTTTCGATGTGTACTTGGCACTGTACAAATGCAGTCCATGACACTTTTCTTTCAATTGCTTATCAAGGGAAGCCGAAGCAATGAATGTGAGAGAAAGTGGTTGAGAGAGAAGACATGGGGACGATGTTAGTAGGTCATGGTTCACTAGGAAGGAAATGACCTTTGTTTTGATTGACTGACGCAGTAGGAGAAGTGTAGGCCTTGTTGAATGAAAGGATTAAATCATTGGAGTGCAATCAGAGGCGGAGGTATATGGGGGTCGGGGGGGTCACATGCCCCCCCTGACTTTTGGATTTTTTTTTTTTTTTTTTTCCTATATACATAGCCCACTTTGACCGAAAACAACCCACTTTGACCGAAACACTTTTTCAGTGCGTAACACTAATACACACACCCAAACAAACTGACACAAATCCAACCTAATTATTATTATTATTATTTTTTTTCATTTATGGAAAACGACAGTAACGGTTTTTTTTTTTTTTACCAACTCGTGATTTATCAGATTAGAATCACACAAGACAAATTTGGGATCACACTACAACTTTGATATCTTCTCTTCAATATTTACATGTAACTTTATTTATGATTTTTTATTTTTAAATAAAAATTATGAGTATCAATTTATAATTTGTTAAGTTTTGATTTGTAAAATTTTTTTATTTGTTATTATTTATTTTAAAATAAGAGATTTTGATATGCTAAAATTATGAATCTTAATTGGTGGTGATTTATATTAAAAGTAGGGATTTTGGTTTGTTGTTGTTTGTACTGAAATTAGGGATTTGGTTTGTGCTACAATTAAAAATATTAATTTGTAGTATTTGTTATTTAAATTAGGAACTTTCATTTGTTATAATATTGGTATATTAGAAATTTTATTTGTTGTGATTTGTGCTAAATTTTAATTTTGATTTGTATTAAAATTGGAGATTTTGATTTTTGGGGTTTGTGATTTTGATTATGAATTTTTATTTTGATTTTTATTTTTTAAAATAGTCATGGAGAAGTATTTCAAAAGAAAATCAAAGTTGGAATCATCTCTTCCTCAAGAAGAATATTATAATTATTCTTCCACAAAACAAAGTCGCATAGAAATCAACTTAGTAGACTTTCCTGTAGATCCAAGACTATGGCCCCGGATTATGGACTATAATGCTAATGATCGAGACCAACTTCGTAGGGTATATCTACAAAAAGGTCCTTGTCAACCTCGTGATCATAATTTTCCACAAAAATCATTTGGACAAAAACTTCGGCGATTTAATCAGGCTTGGTTTAGTGAATTTCCTAATTGGTTGGAGTATAGCATAGCAAAAGATGCAGCATTTTGTTTATGTTGTTATCTTTTCAAACCCGATATTGGAGATCAAGCTGGTGGTGATTCTTTTGTTCAAATTTCTAAAGTACGGCTCCAAAAGATGAGGGAGAGTGGGTGGACATCTTTACTTGCTGATATTTTGTCTTTTTGTGAAAAGCATGAAATTGATGTTCCCCAAATAGGTGATATGTTTGTAGCTCGAGGAAGAAAAATGCGCAATGCTCAAGAAATTACAAACTTACATCACTATCGCGCTGAGTTATTCTACACTATTTTGGATATGCAAATTCAAGAACTAAGTACTCGTTTCACTGAGTCGAACACTGAGTTGTTACTTTGTGTGGCATGTTTGAATCTATGTAACTCTTTCTCTAGTTTTGACAAGAAAAAGTTAATTCATCTTGCCGAATTTTATCCCAAAGAATTTTCTTCAGTGGAGCTCATGGTACTTAATGATCAACTTGATACATATATTATCGACATGCTATCCAGTAGTGAGTTATCAAGGTTAAATGGAATTGCCGATCTTGCTAAGAAAATGGTGGAGATTGGAAGAGACAAAATATATCCATTGGTGTATTTGCTCTTAACTTTAGCATTAATCTTGCCTGTTGCAACTGCTACTGTTGAGAGGGTATTTTCAGCTATGAATATTGTGAAGAATCGGTTGCGGAACGGAATAGGTGATGAATGGATGAATGATAGCTTGGTTGTCTACATTGAGAGAGAGATTTTTGATGGCATTGACAATAATACTATATGGAAAGATTTCAAAAGATGAAAACTCGTCGGGGTCAATTGTAAAAGTTTAAAATTAAAAACTTTTTGTAATGAATATTAATTTTTAATGTTTAATATTAGCTCGAAAAATTATTATTATGTTATTGTTATTGATTGGGGAAGAAAAATTTTGAGATTATAATTAATAAGTGCCCCCTACATTAAATTCCTGGCTCCGCCATTGAATGCAATGATTCATCGTCTGGTATCGAATCAATTTGTTGCCATGTATGGTGTGCTTGAAGACCATCCTCACTAGCCATCTTGAAGAACTTGAAGATAATTGTGAGTACAAATACTAAATGAATGTTGTGTTGATTGTTATTTTTGGTGTGAACGAATTTGCTAACAATAAAATTTTTGCCTCCACATAATATAGACTTGGATAACAAGAAAAGAGTATTTGGATTCTTTTCCAAATCCTTATAGTAATAGGATTTAGCATTGCTTTTAACCTTTATGTTCGCATTGGTCCTTTTTTGGTACCTTAATTTGCTTCTCTATTTTTACCTCCACAGATGGAATTGAAAAACAAATGTTAAGTTATTAATCACATGTCAATTAGTTATAAGGTATAATTATTTTACAATAACAAGAAAAATAAGTGTTTAATTATTGGAATTCTGAAATAATTTCTGTTATTATTAAATTAGACTTTAATGATTTGTATAATTATCCTAAATTATATCATAAAAAAAATGGTCTGGCTTCTCTTCAGTTCTTCATCGAACTGGAAAGGTGTTGTCCAGTCCAATGGACTCAGTTTTGGATCTGTTTTGATAATCTGAATATTTTAGAGTTCGTCGAGTATATTATCTTTGTAAAAAATCAAGTCGAATGGATAATGGCAACCACGTGTTCGGATAAGTTTTGTATAAAAAAAAAATTTCGGTATAAAAAAAATGATTCATATAAAGTTTATCCGAACACGTATTTTTTGTTATCCGATGAACTTAATTTTTTTACAGGGATATTGTACTTGACAAATCTTAAAATGTAAACAATTGAGATTATTAAAATGGAGCTAAAAAATTAACCCAATGGGTCGAACTGAACTCTCCAGTCCAATAAAGGACTAGAGACAGTCCAGTCCCAAACAGAAACTAGAAATTTTAAGAATTAAGTAAAGGGGTACTTACTAGTAAGTCTCATACACACGGTTCAACACCCATCTAGTCCCAAAACAAAATACGTGCACCAATTAGTTTTACATATTTTTAATTGTTATAATTTTTTATTTTTTTATTTTTATAAATTTAAAAGCGCTGCTACATCCCACCACCACCGGACTTTCGTCAGACGGCCACCAGAGACTCATGAGAATGTTCAACATCACTAGGAAGTTTGTCGAAGATATTAAGAATATCGTCGGAGACTCACCAAAATCTCCAAAATATAGTCAGACAAAAAAAAGAATAAATGGAGAAATTAAAACAAAAAAACATAGCAAAATGTGCTAAATGTTGATAAATTGGAGAAAAAAAATAACAACAAACATCAACAATGGAAAAAAATATATATTATTTTTTAATTTTTGTAGGGTTTAAGTAAATAATCTCAAATATTGATCAAATTGAAAAACAAGTTTTGAAATTATAAAATGTTACCATTTCAAAATTTAATTCTATTAAGCATTTATCGTTATTAATCAACTTAGAAATATGGTATGAAACTGCAAAATGATTCATTTTAGCACCCAAAAAAATAAAATTGTAAAATTTTACAATTTTCACTGCTTGTAACTAAAATTTAAAAATAACTTTTTTTAACTTGAAAATTTTCTCCATTAAACTAGAAAATAGAAGTATGTAGTAGAGAAAAAGTAGAAAAAATGAGAGATCGAAGGAGGAAAATAGATATAGAGAAAAGATTGTATTCCGACCACTATTTTTTGTTTAGATTTGATCAGATCTAATGTAGATCTACTCAAATCTGACAGATCTTTGAGGAGATCTACTCATCTTCTTCATCGGAAACTCGTCTCCTTTGCCGTTGGTGAGGGTAAAGTAAGGAGTCGGTAGTCGATGGTTGTTGATGAATCCCAATCAATGGTGGTTTTCGGTAGTCAGTGACTATATATCAGAAAAAGAAAGAGAAGAAGTAATGTGTAATCGCCGATCGCCGAAAATCAAATAAAGAAGGAGATAGAAAAGAACGAAAAAAAAAATATGTAATGAACTTTTAAAAATATCCAAAATCTTTTAAGACTAAATAAATTTCACCTCTTTCAAATAAAACTTCCGGATAATTTGCCCTAAAATAAATGAAATGATAGTTTAGGATTAAATTATAAATAATAATAATAATAATAACTTATACTATTATATTAAGTGAAGCCCCAAAATAGTCTCTTGAAGTTTTTGCCACTTGGAAATTATATAATTTAAAAAAAAAAATTATACTTACACTGTTTAACTGCCACGTTTTGTACCCTCAGCTTTTATTGTTTCACACCTACAACTTCTCTCATTTAACTGCCTAATTAGATTTTCAAAAACAAAAAACTTTTCAAAAATTTCCTTCCCATCAAGTCATTGACAGGTTTGCCATTTCTATTGTCCTTTTTTTACTAAAGTTGCTCACTTTAATTTTCTTAATCAAACTATTGTTGTTTGTATTTTTAACCTCAACCATTTTATTATATATACTATTATATTAAGTGAAGCCCCAAAATAGTTTCTTGAAGCTTTTGCCACTTGAAAATTATATAATTTAAAAAAAAAAAAAGTTACACCTACACTATTTAACGGCCACGTTTTGTACCCTCACCTCTTATTGCTCCACACCTACAACTTCACTCATTTAACTACCTAATTAGATTTTCAAAAAAAAAAAACTTTTCAAAAATTTCCTTCCCATCAAGTCATTGACAGGTTTGCCATTTCTATTGTCCTTTTCTTAGTAAAGTTGCTCAAATTTTCTTAATCAAACTATTATGGTTTGTATTTTTAACCTCAACCATTTTATTAATTTTAGAAGTGATTATTCATCAAGTAAAAATATAATTTTTTCATACAATTTTTTTTCAAAATATTTTGATTTCTTCCTCTCTACTTTTTAGTTTCTTCTCTCTTTTTATAATTTTCTCTTTCGAAATTGTTATCTATACTATCATGGCAAAGGAAATACAAACAAGATTATTATTCCTCTTTGAAGGTAAATGATCTAAAACTCATTAATTTTCATGGTTTATGTATAAACTTCTTGATATGTTATTTAGGTGTCTGTTGTTAGACTGAAATTGAGATTTAGGTGTCTGTTCTTAGATTTAGTTTTAGTTATTTGAAATCATACATATTTTTTATTTTTGTAGTTTAATTTTATTCATTATTAGTATAAATTTTTTTTTCCAGATTGCTTTGATCTCACACAATGTTCGACTTTTGCAATCACCTCTAAGTGACTTCAGATTTGACTTACAAAAGACATGTATTGGGATGACCTGGTAGTATTTTTTTTTTTTCTTTTTCTTTTCACAATTCAATAGCTATCTCATTTGTATAGTAAAGTTGAATATATCCATGTGAGGTGGATGACCTTGTTGGACTATTATTATTATTACTTTTTGCAAGTTACTTTATAACTTTGTACTATTTAGAACTAAAAACTTTTGGAGGAGTTGTTTAGGCCTCGTTTGTCAAGTGGGTTGGGGCTAAAATAGCCACAAAAGACAAAACAGGCTATTTTAGCCCCAAAAAAACAAAACATCACATCCAACCCATAATCATTACACTCTTCTCTCACAACAAAACTCAAAAAAGCCAAAAAGCCAAAAAGTCCTTTCCAAACCAAGCTTTTAAGCCCAGGCTAAAATAGCCAAAAAAGTCAAAAAGCCAAAAAGCCAACCCACTTCCCAAACTCACCCTTAGTACCATCAACCTGTTCTACTGTAAGTGTTCTTTGTTTGTTTATTTATTTTTTTAAAGTATAAACTTTGTAATTGTTTAGTAAAAAAAATGATATTTATTTATTATGTTTATTAATAAGCAGTTTATAACTAATACTTTCTGAATGGAAAATTCACAATACCATTTTGTTGATCATTTTAAGCTCATATTTTCATGATTTTTTTTTTCATTTTTTCCACCATATAAAAGTTCAATCTAAATTATAAATAATAATAATAAAATGTATACATTATGATGTGGATTTTACGCTCATATTTTAATGATTTTTTTTTTCATTTTTTCCACCATATAAAAGTTCAATCTAACTTACCATAAAAAAATAAATAAATAAAAAATGTACACATATTGTTTCTTTATGATCTAGATTTTAGACCTATTTTTATGAATTTTCTTTTCCATTTTCCTACCATATAAAAGTTCAGCCTAAATGATAATTATGACCCCATCACCATGTGACAATTTTGTAGGTCCTGACTTCTTTTTTTGGGATGACCTGTTGTTGGATTATTATTTTTTTTTTGCAGGTTGCTTTACAATTTTGTGCTATTTAGAACTAATAACTTTTCAAGGGATTGCTTAACACCATCAATTTTCTTCTACTGTACGTGTTCTATTAGTGTTTGTTTGTTTGTTTATTTGTTTTTTTGAAAGTATAAATTTTGTAATTGTTTAGTAAAAAAATTGTATTTATTTTTTAATGTTCATTAATTAGCAATTTAGAACTAATAAAAAATCACATTTCCATTTTGTTGATCATGTTGATTAAAAAAATAACAAAAAACAGAAAAAAAAATGTATATACATTACAATGTGGATTGTAGGCTCATATTTTAATGATTTTTTTCACCATGTAAAAGTTCAATCTAAATTACAAATAAAACAACAAAAAATGTATACATTATGATGTGGATTTTATGCTCATATATATTTTTATGATTTTTTTAAAAAGTTTTTTCAAGCATATAATAGTTCAATCTAAATTTAAAAAAAAAATAAAAAATGTATGCATTATTGTTTGATTTAGTTGATCATGTTGATTGAAAAAAATGTATATATTATAATGTGGATTTTAGGCTTATATTTTTATTAAAAACTTTTTTCATTTTTTTCACCAACTAAAGTTCAATCTAAATTATAAATATGAAGAAAAATATAAAAAAAATAACATGTGCAACACTGAAAACTTACAATGACATGTGTAACACTGTTACAAGGTAATCAACTTACATATTTGTATCTAAATCAAAAATTTCTTACTTCAATTTTTATCAACGCAATCTCGTTATTTGTATTGTCATAGAGCTAAGTCCAAAAAATGTATGAAAACAATTTGAATGGATTGTTGGAAGAACATTTGATTGGGATATGTCAATCCATACCTAGATGTAAGTTTCTAACTTTTTAATTTCGTTTATAAAAACTTCAAAAATATTTACACTTTGTATCTTCATACATAACGCAATTAGCCAATTACAAAAACAAAGTTATGCTTGCAATCTATTAATTAAAGTACATTTATTTTTGAATTTAATGTAAAATTTTATTTTAATGTTTATATAACAAACGAAAATAATACTAATTTTTTAATGCATCTTATATATTGCTTGCAAGATTTGTAATTTTCACTCTCATGTCAACGCCAAATTGAACTGTTATATAAATTCATAATGTATAGTTTTTTTTTTTTTTTTTGGTGGTGAAAATTAGGAAATATTGTATGTTTTTTTTAAAGATTTGTATATGTTATATTGTACATATTTTATTTGAAATGTATACCAAATCCCATATAGGAATATTTACTAATAAATCCTACTTTACAAACTGTTATACCAAATAGTCCCATTTTTATTTTATTATACCAAATAGTCCTGCTGGTGGATTGATTTGGTCCTTTTTATTTTTATTTTTATTTTTATTTCACTCTGTGGACGAGAGTGCCCTTTCATTGATTTACAAATTGTCATTTTTGATTCACTGATTTGGTCCCACTTTCATTCCGGTGTGGCACACCCTCACAGATTCGCGTGTGTGTGTATTACCATACCAAAAAATATCAACGGCAGTGCCAATCAACCCCACATCGTGTGCTCTGTGTGTGTGTGTATCACAGTGTGTATGGGGGTGTGTTGAAGCCAACACTTACTGTGTGTGTGTGTAACAATCGTAGGGGCTTGAATGAACCGTAAATCTTTGTTTTTACGAGCTCTGGATCGCCGATTGGGGGTTTTCTTCTTCGGATCGTTGCGATCTGGGTCATCAGTTTGGGGAGGGGGTGGATCGAGGAGTTTTCCGAGGCCGACGCAAATGTCACCGGCGGTGACGGAGGAGGGAGCGAGAGGGCTGAGGAAGAGAGAGAGGGCGAACCAGAAGATGATGGATTTTAGGGGCTCGGATTGGAGGAAGAAGAGTATGGGGGTGTGTTGTGTGTGTGTGGGGTGTGTATGTGGGTGTATCGTGTGCTGTGTGTGTGGGGGGGTGTGTATGTGCTGTGTGTGTGAGTGGGGGTGTGTAGGTAAATGGCTGAAAGCCTTTGAATCCGCCGGAATCTTACAACATCGGCGGTGCTTTTATGGTGGACGGAGAGTCTGAAGACTTGGGAAGGGCGGCACTGGCCTTGACGACGAGAGAGCAGAGGTGGTGGAGAGAGAGGGGAGTTTGGGAGAAAGAAAGTGGGATGAGGAAGTAAATTTGATCGGATTCTCGTCGGAGGGGATTTGGGGAGGGCAAGAGTCGACCCACATTAGCTCGAACTGCTGAGGAAGCAGTTAGGGTTTTTGAAGGTGATGACGCTGGCTTTCATTGGGTGCTTCTGCTCATTTAGTCTACCGTCCACCTGGATTACCTTGATCGTTGATGATGATGATGATGGTCCTCTCATGCTACTTCCTCTGATACTACTTTCGAAAGAAACACAGACACCCATTATACTCTATCGTGTGTGCTCTGTGTGTGTGTGTGTTGTGTGTGTGGTTTGTATGGGTGTGTGTTCTGAATGTGTGTGTCTGCCTGTGTGAACCCCAAACACACCAACCCAGCCCAAAACAAAAACCCCTTACAGCACTTTGCCATTGTGTGACACCCTCACAATGTATCACGTGCAACACACCTAAACGGTTTAAATGAGGGTAATTACGTCCTTCACAATTGAATGGGACTAAACGGTTTAGTAGAATAAAAATGGGACCAATTGGTTCATAAGTTCCAAATTTAGAATTTATTAGTAAATCTCCCATAAATATAATACTGCACATAGTTAGAAATATTTAACTTATATTATTACGTTACACTTATAATACATATGTATATTATTATAAAAAAAATATATAATAAAAGAATAATATAATTTTTTTCTGAATTTGCGCGCGCATCGCCTCTGCCTCGGCCACTAGTTAGAGAAAAAAATCAGCAGCAGCTCCCCCAATAATTTCGCCCTTGTTTTGAGAGTCGATTAATTAACTTTTGAGTGAGAAAATCGCCGGAAAACGATGGAATCAGAGAAAGCGACGAATGAAACCCTCGTCTCAGAAGAAGAGTATCGAAATCGACATCATTGGAGAGAGACTCGGTGGCGATCGCCAACAGCTTCACCTCTCTCTTCGCTTCCCTACGCTTGGCTCTCTCCGAGGTCAGTCAGTCAGTCAGTCAATTTTGTATAATCTTCTTCAACTTCTCTGTTATTCACCGCAATTGTTTATGAAATGTCTTGTCCAAGTTTCTATAATTGCTAGTTTCATATTATTAGATTATGTCTTCACTGGAAGAAGGATAAAAATGAGGCCTTTTCTATTCGAATTGTTCTGTTTCTTTAGAGGGGAAAATTTTGATTGTGATGGTGGGGGAATAATTCAATTGTTTATGAATATATTCTGATCCAAGTTTGTGTAATTGTTAGTTTCATATTCTCAGATTTTGTGTTCATTTGAAGAGGGATAAAATGGAAAATTGTGCATTTGGTTTTGGTTGAAAATGAGGACTTGCTCTTGGAAGAGTTCTGTTTCTTTAGTTAGGAACCGATTTTCCAGCAAAAATTGATGGTGGATATCTTTATTGCAACTTTACAGTGAACCATTTTTCCTTATTTGGTATGGCAAAACTGTTAAGTGAAAAATTGATGTATGCAGTTTGTTTGACATTGTTGAAGTGGTAGATGATAGTGGATTTGGATTCTAGACTAGAGACCTGAAGTAAGGCTGTACGAGAATTTAAAAGATTGTGTATATATTATATGTGTCAGTTTGATAAACTATCAAATCAAATAAACATGGTCAAAATATGTATGAAGTTGGGATTTTTTAATTTCTATGGAGTTGAAATTGGATTTTTTGATTGAAGATTGTGTCTATCTGGTGACACAAAGTAATATTTTGCAGGTAACAAGCACTTCAGTTTACCATATGCGATGCTTCAATGATGCTGCAGGCCGACTTCAAGAATGTGGTAAATTGTGATTATAGTGATTGATATTGTGCTTTATATATTTATGTGTTTAATAAACTCAAAATGTTTTGGTAGAATTGAGAGTAATTGAATATTTGTGTTAAAAATTGTTGGAAATTATGGTTTTTATAAGGTTTTTTTAAGGCTTATTTCGAGCCTTCTTTGAGCCCAAATTTGAGTGGGACCCACACGTCTTTTGAGGTGGGTCCAAAGAGGTGACGTGTTCCTTGCCACATGGCAAGTCACACAGTGCAGACGGTTCGTTAAAACCATTTTTGAGTGAATGGGAACTTGACGTCGTTTTTGAGTTCGTGAAATGGGAAATTAAAGAGTCAAATGTGAGTTACCTTAAAATAGTTGTCCCACATTGAAACTTTAACAGAGCTTGTGTGTGTATATAAGCTCTAGGTGGACAAACTTGGGTTGGGCCCCAAGGGGCACCCCAAGTTTGTAGAAAGGAGGAGTTATGGACAAAGTGGGCTTTGGCTCAAACCACCACATGGGCACCGGGCCGGGTGCGGGTTGTGGGTCGAGTCCTAACATTAATTTTTTAGACAAAATTCATTTGAATTTTTGCGGGAAAATTATTGGAATTTTTGAACGGAATTAATTCAAATTTTGCGCCAAATTTGAATTCAACTGTTTCAAACATATTTGAATTCTGTATCTGTTTAGTTTGAATTCTGCACCTGTTCAGTTTGAATTACACCTGTTCAGTTCAAAATTGCACCTGTTCAAGTCTTCTGAAAAGGCACCAATTTGCCTATAAATTAAGACCCTCTTCCAGTAGTTTGTTCAATCTGAAAATTCTCTTGTTGTCTTCCTTTTTTCTCTCTTGTATATATATTTTTCATATTATTAATTTTAGACAAAATTCTGAGAGTATAGAACACAGGTTCTATTTCGCCGAAATAAATTGTTTTTAGTGCTAATACAATCTGTGAAAGATCATTATATCCTGGGAGATGGACGCCATTATTCCGTAAGCACCTGAGCGGGGCGAATCTGTCTTAAGGACAGAGTATCACACTCATTCGTGTTCTTAAGTTGTTTCAGTAAATAAATTTTGTAAGTAATTTATTTTGTTTATTTGATTTGTTTCTAGTTATTTATTTTACACAGAAGATTATTCTAACAAAAATATAGGATATCCATATAATTGTCATTTCCCTCCATGGCATCGGTCTACAATCCAGTATGATTATGACTTCTAAGGTGCTCATAGGTTGCCTGACACAAGAAGAGAAGAGAAGGGAAAATTTATTGCAAAAAGGAATTAAGTTCTTTGCAATCTTTCTGTCTGCTATCTCTTGTTGAACAGAGGAATGCAAAAGAATATTTAGCATAACAGTTCTCTAATACAAGTTGAAGCGCGCTAGAAAAGTCTAGGATTTATATTCCTGTAGTGGTTTAGGAAGGTTATGGGTGATTAACATGTTATGGTTGCTTCACCCTAGTTTGGTTGGAAGGAATTGGTGCCGATACTTGTAGTGTAGTTTTGTGAGACTTCATTCATATTACTATAAGTGAATGCACAATATTACTGACTGCATTTCCTTTAGGGCTTCAATTTTTGTTTTTGTATTATATTTGGTACAATCTCAATGTAATGAAAAGTTGTCAACATTGAGTATATTCATTTTTATTTTTTTTTTGTTGATAAATAACCAAACTTTATAAGAAAAGCATCAAGAAGATGCAAAGAATACAAACTAGAAGCCACAAAGGCTCAACAAATCAATAAGTCAAATCCTGCACAAAATCTACAAAGGCCAAAACATTGGGATCAACCGAACAGGTCAACCAACTATGCAAAACGACAAGAAGTTGACATTCCAACCAAGGAATCGAATGAGACACCCCTTGAAAAACACACCTATTACGTTCCCACCAAACCAACCAAACAATACAATGAGAAGCAAGCAACCGTAGACTCTCTCTTGCAAAACAACAGTTAGTTTTTGGTTGAGGTTTTATTTCTGCATTAGTTTCTCCTTGTGACTTATTCTCTCTCCTCTCTCTCTCTCTCCTCACACACACACACACACACACACACCGAGGCTCACTTTTCTATTTATCCTTAAATTATTAAACCCAATTGTTGCTGACCTATATTTTGGATCCTCTGATTTGAATTTTATTCTTCTTTTGCAGCACTTGATGCAGCAACAAAAGGGAATTGCTATATAAATTCCTGTCTCAGGTATATAATTTGATTTCACCTTGCCATTTTGTTAAATCCTCATAATTTTCAGCATGTTTTGATCAATTTTGAACTACTGTTCCGAAAGGATGTTTTGCTTGGTTCTAATGGCATTTACATGGGAAGTTATGGAAACTGGAGCTGGACAATAACTGTGCGACAATATACATTTTGTGGCAATATCTAAGGCAAACTTTTTAGTAGTTGGTTAAAATTTAAAATTGAAGTACTGCCAAAATGAAAGGAAAAGAAAAGGAATAAATTTTGATAAATTTCATTGGGAGGAAGGTTGGTTGTTGCCTGTGTCATTTTGCAGCAGCCAGTTGGTGACTCAAGAGTTTCAGGGATCTTAAATCTAATCTAGAACTGGAACTTCAGATATAAATGTGGGAGCTGCTACTCCTTGGGGATTGAACTTCAGTGCCTTCATTATAGCATCAAATATTATCATTTTACATATAAAGGAACTTGCATTTGCACTGACTCTTTCTTGTGGAACTTGCTTGTTTGCAGATTAAATGAGGAAATGAAAGGCATGGATAGTCTAGCCACACAACTGTATCCTTGGTTTTACTGGAGCTTACTTTATATATATTGCTTCTTCCTACTCCTTTCTTGTATGATAAATTTCTAAGGTTCAAGACCAGAAAGATTGACATCTGTCTTTTTTTCCCTTTTCATATTTTTTTTTTTTTTCATTTTTTCAATCGTACATTAATAACACTCGCACATATTGACATCAAGGGCCAAAAAACTTTTTTGGTGGTTCATTGGTGTTATGCCAAGTTTTGATAAGCTAATATTCTGAATTTTGAATCAGAACTTCAAAATCTTGGTAGCATTTGATGTAATCTTTCATCTATACAAAGATTTTCACTCTGCAGTTCCATTGGATTTGCTTCCTTGATGTTTGTAAAGAAAAATTTTGAGGAAGAACATAGATACTTTGGACTCGGCTGTGAATAGGCTCCTCCGTCTTCCATGATGGTGATATTCTTGATACTTTGTCAGTTACAAAGATTGCTTCTTCAAATTTCTTTGTACCTGTGATGTGCTAGTTTAGTTGATTATTTTTTTAATGATTGTTTCGGTGTGGTTGATATTACCTCTATACTAATATATGGAGGCAGAAGGCTATTGGTGTTGTGTGGATTTTGTTCCATACCAATATTATCCTCAAATTGTTCATTTATTATTTTTATGGCTGATTTATGCATAATTAAAGGTCAAAATTGGAAAATTAGAATTTCAGGACACCAGTTGAATTTACCCTCAAGGTTATCCACTTCCCTTAATCAAAGCCTCCATTAGTTTCTATTTTCTTTTATGATGATGTTTGTACGTACAAATATGTTGATACATAAAAGAGAGATATTGGATAATTACAAATTTGTTTCTGTTTCGACGTTATCAATTTGTTTGGATATGAAGGTGATGGAATTAAGGCACAAGAGAGAAAACCCAGAGAGGGTAGGCAATGGATGGATAAAAAAAAAGGTAATGCCATGCTACACGCAGCTTAAAAGGTGGGTATCATAGACATTATTATTTTTGTAGTGTATATTATGTATTTGTGCTAAAAGTTATTTATTTGTTTCTAGTAGAGTTAAGACAATTTATGATTTATAAATGAAGTTATATGTTTTGTAGTAATATTACTTATTTTTGTGATAATGTTAGCCATGTCTCTAATGCACTCCTAGATTTATGATTGTGTTTTAAGATTTTGAAAATCTTGACTATGTCTCCAATGCTTTGATACTAAATGATGCAAATCTCTTAAAATAGAATTCACTTTTAAAAGTCAGTTTACAAGAAGAGGGATCCCAAATGATTTATATTACTAAGGCTAATTATATTTTGTTCGTATGTGAAACCGTAATAGATTCCGCATAATTGAACCCTTACCTGTATCCTCAGCTCCACTCCAGTAGAATTACATAAACTCATATGAAACCAAAATGGGTTGGATTGGGGAAGGTGCAAATAAAGAGCATACAACAAGGACAAGTCATTATTATACAAGTTCATAATACAGCAAAATTCCCAAGGGCAACTAATCTATTACAAACAACTCATGAGAATGAGAGAGAGAGCGAGAGAGAGAATGTGGGGGAAATCTACCTAAATCACATCCACTTCAAGAATCAATAGAAAATGTGAAGGAAAAGGACTTATTGTATAAAGTATAAACCCTAGCTACCCTATATGATATAATTATTATAATTTAAAGTTAAAAAAAGTAAAAATAAAAAATAAACATTTGGTTACATTGCTTGTTTAATTTCGTTGATAATGTTCTTTACAGTCCAATTGCATCAATAAGACACAGTCTTAGCAAACCGATTTGTATTTATTCAATGTGTAAATTAAACACAATGTGGTGATCCTAATAATGTGTTCAACTATCCAAACAACTATTTAAAAGATATACATATATATATACATATGTGGGAAGTGGTTTTGGAATACTCCTTCAATCCAAAGAAACTCTTAAAAGATTCTTGAGATGTCACTTGAAACAGAAGAAAAAATCCGGTCGGTGGTGCCCGAATTTGCACTCCGACGAGCAAGTTAATTTTTTTAGAAAGAAGAGTCTTTGTTACCTTGATATTTTCTCCTACAACTTAGCCCTTCATCATCATGATGTCAGGGCCCATCTCCCTATTATATTTTTCAAAAGAGGACATTCTAGGCCACCTAAAGGGGTCATGCCGACTTATCTAATATACTCGGCTCAAACATACAGTCTAGGTATCCTTAACTCGGCACGTTCTTCATCCCATTTGTATCTACTCGACAATGACTTGTTTGAGTCCAATAGGTCTTGGCTAAATCAAGCTCATCAAAGATGGGCTTGGATGTATTCTGTTTGCCGATTAGATTTATTTCTATTCAGCTCCCACAATAGATATATATATATATAATATATATTAAAGTAATTCTCGGTTACAGTTTTTTTTGGTAAATTCTTTTTACAAATATGGTTCCAAGCATCCAATAATTTCTTCTTTTTAATGGTGAGAAACTTTCTAAGGCTCACATCTCTACATATTAAATTATAGATATTGTAGTCACCAGTTGAATTTACCCTCAAGGTTATCCACTTCCTTAATCAAACCCTCCATTAGTTTTCTATTTTCTTTTATGATGATGTTTGTACTACAAATATGTTGATACATAGAAGAAAGATATTGGATAATTACAAATTTATTTGTGTTTTGTTGATATCAATCGGTTTGAATATGAAGGTGATGGAATTAAGGCACAAGACAGACAACCCAGAGAGGGTAGGCAATGGATGGATCAAAAAAAAAGGTAATGCCATGCTACACGCAGCTTAAAAGGTGGGTATCATATACATTATTATTTTTGTAGTATATATTATGTATTTGTGCTAAAAGTTATTTATTTTTTTCTGGTAGAGTTAAGACAATTTATGATTTATAAATGAAGTTACATGTTTTGTAGTAATATTACGTATTTTTGTGATAATGTTATAAATTTTTTGGTTAAAAGATGTTTGGATAAAAAAATGTGTAACATTATCACAAAATGCGTAATTTTATTTCTGAATCACAAATTATCGTATTTCTACTAAAAAATTACGTAATATTTTATTATAAAAATATATAACATACACTATAAAGATACATAATAAGTGTATATGATACGCACTCATAAATTTACACCATACATTTATTCTGAGGTTTCTTTAATTGTAAATTTACACATACATTTATTTTCAGAGCAAAAATATTAAAATTTACAAAATACATTCATTTTTAGAATAAAATTTGAAATAAATTTTCATGATACATAGTATTTTTGTAATGGACAATAAGAATTTCAAAATATTGGCCATGTCTCCCATCACTTTCTAGATATATTATATTGTTTTTTAAGATTTTCATCACAAAATTTTGGTGATGTCCCCATGCTTTGATATTAAATGATACACATCTCTTATATATAGGATTCACCTTTAGAAACCAAAAAATTATTAGTGAATTTCAAATAAGCACTTACCAACCAGTCTCATTAACATGAACTCTTAAAATCAAAACCAAAATGGCTTGGGCATTATTACATCTAATTTGAAATAAATCACTACAAAACAAGAACAAAAAACTTATTTGGGGGGTTTGGATTGGGGTCCGGGTTCGGTGGGGTTGATTATTCAGTAGTCTGAGAATATAGTCACGTGATATTTTATGATAATATGATTAGTGGAGAAAGTAAAATATTGATTATTTATGTTGGGTAATTAAGAAACATAAATGATATAATAAATAGTGAGCAATCGAAACAAAATTGTATATATAAATATATAAAATTATTTGCTAATTTATTTTTTTAATAATAAATAAGATTAATTAAAAGTTTAATATTAATGAACAAAAACAAAAGGAATATGCTTTAGTTTTTTCAATAGAATTTTTTTATTATGTTTAAAAAATACATTTTTTAGAAAGGTATCATCGAATAAGTTGATATTAAAAAAATGACATTTTATAATGGTATAAAATAATTTAAATATAATAAAATTAAATTTGTTACAAAATAAAAGTATCTGGATAACAAAAAAAAAAAAAAGGTAAGAAGAAAATTTAGAATGGTATTCTCATTTGATCTGAAAATAATTCTAAATGACCAATAAATTATCATGCATAACCCTCATTTTTTTAATAAAAAAAAGATATTTCACAAATCATTACTTTTAACATAAAAATAACATTTATTTATGTTTTGTTTTAACAAAAGTTACTTTTTAGCAAAGTAAAAAAAAAAAAAATCATTTTTCATTTTAGTTTGTTTAATTAACAATTGAGATTAAAAAAAAAAAAACAGGATCCACCATATTTCACAAGTGCTAAAAAAGTCTAGATGAACAATAAAGAAAATGTTTGAGACCCACAATGATGTGGTATCATATGTGTTATCTCTTAATTTGCTATAAACTCAGTGACATAGGACTCAACTCCTTTGTCAGATCATTGTAGGTGAAAGTGTGAGCCTGTAGCATTGTTAGAACAATAAATTATCACATGTAATTTTTTTATTATATAAAAAAATAAATTTCCCCAACCATCACTTTTAACATAATATAATGTTTATTTCTTTTTAATTTTAGCAAAACTCAATTATTATTATTTATTGTTATTTCTTAATTTTAGCATTGTTATTTCTTTTTAATATAAAAAAAATTATTATTTTTTATTTTAATTTG
This sequence comes from Camellia japonica, assembly GCA_030407325.1. Taxonomy (NCBI): domain Eukaryota; kingdom Viridiplantae; phylum Streptophyta; class Magnoliopsida; order Ericales; family Theaceae; genus Camellia; species Camellia japonica. The sequence continues at coordinate 71,604,476 of JAPPVO010000013.1, read as the reverse complement.
TTTAATTGACAATCGAAATAATTTTTTTTTAATAGAATCCACCATATTTGGCAATTGTTAAAAAAATCATTCATGTTCTTAATGTTATTGTCTTTTGTTAAAAAAATTGTATTAAAAAAAAAATTATTGTTCAAATTCTTGTAATTTAAAAGGATATAAAAAAATTTGTAAAATTTAAAACCAATATATATATATATAAGCTTTTAATAACGATTAATAATTTGAACACGTGTATTTAATGACATATTATGTTTAGACTAATAATATTATGGCATATCATTATGACACATGTGAATATTGATCTCATTCTAATTGTAATAACATAATTTAAAGAAGAATTTAAATTTAAAATTTTATTTTATAATTCAATAAAATATGCATAAATTAAGGAATGAATATTGATCTTATTCCAATTATGGTAATATAATTTAAGGAAGAATTTAAATTTAAAATTTGATTTTAATAATATAAAATTAATTTAAAGATCAATCATATTGTGACACATATTAACAAAAATTAAACAAAAACAAAAAAATGAGAAAAAAGAATTGCAACTTTCAATCGTAAGATGATAATGTTTTGCAATCTATATATGAGATTTGTAATGAACAGTCTAATGAAACTCAAAACCCTCATACTATATTTCTAGATTTCTTATTTTTTAAATAATTAAAAAATCTTCTATTAACTAGCTTTTATTGAATCATTCAAAAAATAATCTTATTATTCCTTCATTTACACATTTCAAAAGGAAAGTTAATTAATCCATTGAAAATTTTAAATTTAGAAATTTTAAAAAAAAAGTTAACTAGTCAATTTTAAAATTTAAATCTTTGTACCACTAAAATATAGGAATCGTCTTTCATAGAATTTTTTCTTTTGATGTTTAATAGTTTTATATGTATCGACATTTTAGTTGCTACCTCAAAGATTAGTGATAGAGTCAAAGAAAATGGGTTAGTCTTAAAGTTTTAAAATAACATTTTTATGTTAGAATTTGTTCAAATGTAATTATCTTAGTTTTATAAATATTTTTTATTGATTGATAAAAAGCACCGTGAACATTAAGATTATTATTATTATTATTTTAATGATATTGAGTTATTAAAATATGATATATTATGTAACGCCCTCAAAATTAAACCCATTAAACATAAAACAAGGCATGCATTATTAAAGAAAAACATTATATTATTTAAATCATCAGAGTAATATAGAATAAAACATCAAAATAAATGCCCTACGGGCTTACATCTTGCCAAGCCAACACTTGGACACAAATTCATGAGTTCTAACTCAAACAAATAAAGCCCTAGGCTTGAATGTTTACATTATTCAAATAAAACGACTAAAACAAATAAAACAAGTCTTCAAGTCCAAATCCTCACAAGCTAAGTCTGTGGAGGTAGTGAACCGCCTGAACCTGAAAATAAAGTTCCCATATAGGGTGAGCCACAGCCCAGTAGAGAAATACTAAACCAAACATAAGAATTAACTAAAGCAGTAGTACCCGATACATGGTTAACACAAAATAATCCATTTACAATTTCATGACACAAATGTCTACATTGCCTATGACACTTTGTCTATGGCATAATTCACCTTCCAATTATGGCTCAGAACCTGGCCCAAATAACTCAACGGGGATTTCATCTCTTATTAACAATCTTTCCAATTCAACAGGGATAACAAATCAAGTTAAACCTCTCATATAGCATAACAAATACACAAGTTGGTATTGCATCAATCACAATCAAATTCACTTCCATACTTCCCAACTGATACACATTTTGGTGATGTATCATATCAAATAGATAAGCATATGAGCTGTGTCTCTGCTATAGGCGCGCATATAAGCAGCAACCCTGGGTTCATCACCTATCTTCCCAATCATTAACGGTTTAGAGTACATCCCCCATCTTCCCCTAAACCGTAGAGTACATCACCTATCTCCTCCCATACACAAGTAAGGCATATAAACATAAAGTCATATCACAATCCATCAATACATAACTTTTAACGTATTATTCCAACCTTTATACTCAACAACTTAATCAAGTGATAATTTCAATTTTGCCTAATCCACATGCAATGTCTACAACAATCATGACTATCCTCCACCGATAGCCCAAAACAGTTATTTCTAAGCAAGAAATAAATACACAACACATGTAATTTCAATGGGTGGTTAAATTATCCAACTACATCATTCAGTCTCAAAATCCCCCAATTTCATGAATTAAACCCAATTCCACATTTTTCCCAAATTAATTATACAAATTAATCTATGTCAAACCCTAGGGTTTCTCCCAAATTTACCAAACTACCTCCACATACCAAAAATACCAATACTTAGGATTAACACGTATAAATGGAGTAGGAAATCCCTACCTCAAAGAAAGAACCAGAAAAGATGATGATGAAGAAGATGCTCGAAACTCCAAAGTGCTCCAAACTGACAACTGCTCAGATTAAATGGAAGCCCTCACTCTCCTCTATCTTATTTGTAAAAGAACTAGGACAAAAACCCACCCTAACTAGATCAAATCAAGGAGAGAAGATGAGTTGGGAGAGAGAAAACTCGTAACCTAGGGTTTTATAAACTGAAAGGGGCTGAAAAACTGTTTTAAAACCCGAAATCACGATTTTATACCCAGCAGTTCCGCTCGAGCGTACAAAACACCGCTCGAGCGTACACTCACAGACTCCCGCTCGAGCGGACAATCCCACGCTCGAGCGGCGGATGCACACTCCCAGCATCTCGACAAACCAGGTCCCCGCTCGAGCGTCCAAGTCCCCGCTCGAGCGGCACTCACACACTCCCGCTCGAGCGGCCCAACTCTCGCTCGAGCGTCCAACCCTGCACAAGAAATACTGGATGGGTGTTTTCCCCGCTCGAGCGCCAAAACCCCCGCTCGAGCGGACAAGCCAAAATCTGGGCAACTAGTTTTGGTTCCTAAGCTCAACCAACCTGTTCCAAACCCGCCCAAAACATCCTATAACTCCAAATAAGAAAATATAAGACGACAACAACCATTACACCAAGATAGACTTTACGGAACCTAAGTCCGGATACAATAATCAAAAGGGAAAAGACCGGGGTCGCTATATATTATAGGCTTGAACCAAGAATTGTTGAAAAAATAGACTCGAACTAGATTTTCTAAACTAATTTTTAATATTTAATCTAATATTGGAACTCCCATACTAGCTCATATCAGTCACGAATCGATAAAGACATTTTTTAATAATCAAGATAATTTTTAATGATTATGTGAATGTCACATTGGTATAAATATTGAGTCGAGTAGCTTCTAACTCACCTCTAATATTTAAGTGTCGTTTGGTAAACTTGGCTTTTTGACTTTTTTAGCCTGAGACTTTTTTGTTCGTTTGGTTTTCTTGTTTGGCTTTTTTTGCATTGGAATGACAAATATGCCCTCCACTTGGAAATGATGCTTTTTTTACTTTTTGTTTGTATATGGGTCAATTTGGTAATTTTGCATCAAAAGTCAAGTGTTTTGTCATTTTGTGATTTTGTGGCTTTTTTTTGTCCTTATGTGCTTATATAGTCCCAATGTGTTTACCAAACGAAGGCTTAGTCAATTACCACAAGTCAATCTTAATTCATTTTTACGAAAAAGTTATGACATAAGATAATTTACAATTTTGAGTAGACAAATTTTTAGGCTTTACAAAATAAGAAAAAATTAATATATTAACAAATATAATTTACTACTATCATATGCTAAATTAAAATTACAAAATTTATAAAACAAAGTGTATTTATATTTTATTGTAAATATAGTTTTTGTAATTTATCCTTTAATTTTTACTAATTAAATTATGACATGCAATTTTTTATTAAGAACTTATAACACACAATTAATGACATCAGAATAAAAATCTTATCTTGTATGTAACTTTGATAAAAATAAATAAAATTTAATTGATTATAAATTATTTTTACTTAATATTTTAAATAAATTTTATATTATTATTTTAATTTAGAAACTAATTTTTGATTAGTTATTATACCCATGCATAGTATGGGTAATATGCTAGTTATAATAGTATATAGATAGATAGATGGCTATATTAGGGTAAATTACATCGATATTCCTTATATTTTACTTTTTAAGTCATTTTGGTCAATATAATTTCAATTAACTCGATTTTAACCCTTAATTTTGGATTATGTGTTATTTTGATATAATTGATAATACTGATTACGATTTTTAAAGAAAAATGGTCACTAAGTTAATTGAGGTTAACTCACTGAATTAAACAAATTTATAATTTCGTCTATAAAAACATAACATATATCGTTCATGTGCGTATTTTCTATATATATTTAAAAAAACTAAAAATTGTATTAATTATACCAAATTGATGTAAAATTATAAATTTATAATCAAAATTGAATCAATTAAAATTAAATAGATGAAAATGATACAATGACCAAAACATAAGTACTACTAGTATAATTTGCCTTTTTAATTTTTTTTGGTATGCTCAATGATAGTCATAGGGATAGACAATTGCACCATTTTTTCTTCTTCTTTGTAATAAAACTATTCTATCACAAAGAAAGAAACTATCACAATGAAAGAAAATAAAAGAAAAAAGTTTTGATTGAAATTTGGAAAGAGTTACAGTGTTGTGTGAAGAAATTTGGACATATTGCAAGATTTTAGTAAAGGTGAAATCAAAATTTAATAATTTGCAATATAAATTCAAATTTTGGATTTGATTGGACAATTAAGAAAAAGTTGATCTACTCATATGGGGAAAATAAAATAGTAATTATGCAAAATAAATATTCATAATTTTTATGAAAGATTTTCTATACAAATGGTAATATATTCTTAAAAGAACAATCAATCCCGAAAGTTTGAAAAACAATTTCGTATATTTAAATTCCGAATAAAAATAGTTAATTTAAATAACTTTTAAAATTTCCATATTATTAAAAGAATATGAAAAGCATCACTATCTTTAAACCATTCAATTTTAAATAACCTTGCTGCTTCTTGGATAACTTTTTTCAAATTGATTTTGTATTCTTAAATTAGTGTATTTGTATTTGATTTTGTATCCCGTAATTAGTGTATTCCTATCTAAACTGATTTTGTATCCCTAAACTTACCCAGTAATCTTCGAGGCTCTTGCAAAAGAATCCTAATCGTCATTTTGTTCTTCTGCCATGATGCCTAACACGCGCTCCAGTAGAGGACATTGCTTCCTCGTGGTCATTGACCAACCCTCCTCCACTACCAGGGGTCGTAGCTGCGACAGTGACTGTGAAAATCTCGTATTTTTGAAGTGTTAATATTTTAGTGAGAAGCATTGATGATTTATTATAATATTTTAGTGATTTATTAAATTCTACAATAAAACAAAATTTTCAAATCATAAAATTAAGCCCTAGTCCTCATAATTTAGATAAAATATATTTGAAATTGAACCCCCTAGAAAATCAAAGAGTGTTGTGTACATCTTGAACAAAGATTATTGAGGAAGCTTTGAAGAATTATTGAAGAAGCTTTGATAGATTATTGAGGAAGTTTTGATGAATTGTGGAAGAAGCCTTGATGGATTGTTGAGAAAGTTTTGATGGATTATTAAGGAGGCTCTGATGGATTACTAAAGAAGCTTAGGAAGCTTGGGTAGATTTTTGAGGAAGCTTTGAGAAAATTATGGAGGAAGCTTTTTGAACTCTATAAATACACCATTGCCCTCCACATTTTGAAACAAACAACACACTTATACACTACCTATACCCCCCACAGTTGAGAGAAGAGGAGAGTTATAGATTTTGTCAAGTCTTACATATCTTATACCTTAAAATTCACAATTTTTGGACATCCATGGAGAAATATCGAGATTAGAGTGTTGGTAACGGAGGAGATTGATTTGAGGTAATTTGGGTGATATACAATATGTTTTCTTTAAATTTCTTTGCAAAGAGTTTCATTTTAATTACTTTCAATTTGTAAATCCTTTTGATTATTCTGGTCATTTGATAAATTTTGTAAAATCATTCTTAGTTGATTCGTTTGATTACTCTAATGTAAAGTGTTGGAGAAAAAGAAAAGTTCAAAAAAAAAAGTGGGTTGCGTGGGTCAGAGAGTTGTAACCCGATATTTTTATTTTTATTTTTTTAAAATTTATGAAACGACTTTTCAAAAGCCGTCTTATAAAACATTTTTTTCCAAAACCATTTTATAAAATGATTTTCTGAAACCCATTTTTTTTTGTATATCTTATATTTTTGCTAAAAAATATTTATGTTGGAAATGAATTTAAAAAAAAATAGTGTAAAAACCTAGTTTAGAAAATCATTTTTAATTAATTAAGGTCCCGTTTGGGAAGATGGTTTTGGCTATTGTAGCCACAAAAGACAAAATAGGCTATTTTAGCCACAATAAACAAAACATCACATCAAACCCATAATCATTACATTCTTCTCTCGCAAAAAAAGTCAAAAAGCCATTGCCAAACTAAGCTTTTTAGCCCATGCTAAAATAACCAAAAAAGTCAAAAAGTCAACCTACTTCACAAACGATACCTAAGTTTTAATTGAAATGGCTTCTGATAAATATTTTTTATTATTTTAATCAATTTTGTAAAGTAAACCGTGGCTTTTCAAAAGCCGGTTTTTAGAACACGATTTTGGCAAAACTGGTATAATGAAAAAAAAGAAAAAAGAAAAAAAAAAAATAAAAACTCGCCTAAAGTGAGAATAAAGAGTTGTTTGGGATGTTCTAAATAAGTATATTTTTTTATTTTTTTATGAAATATGTGTTAAGTTTGAAGTGATGTGGTAGAGATGTGATGTAACTTAAATATAATAGTGACTTTTTGACTTCTTTTAGAGGATGACAAACAATGCCTAAACTTTTGGCAGCGCCTTAAGGCATCCATAATGGGGTGGTTAAAAATGTGTGTTAAATAACAAAAAGTGATAAAAGTAGAACCTAAAAATAAGATAATTATTCAGCAATCCCGAAATATGAATACGTGATATTCTATAATATTATAATTAGTGAAGAAGGTGGTGTATTGTATTGAGTAATTAGAGAACATGAGGGACATATTGAATGATAATTAATTCGGGAATACAGACACGTGATAGTACGGAAATATTGAATAATTTCTCTAAAAATGCATGTTAAGAATTTATTAATTTAATGGATAAATAGTGATATAATAGATGTGTTAAAGTAAATATATATATATACAATAAATAAATAATTTGAAAGTACAGTCAACCGGCCCTGGCCTGTCCCAGTGCCCCTCTCTTTCTTTCTCTTCTCTCTCTTGTTGGCTGACTATCCAACTTGTTAACTGTAGCCAGCTACTTAACACACCCGGCAAGCTTAATTATATGTTTAGCAGCTCCATTGTAGCATCATTTAAGTCCACCACTGACCGAAATTTTAAAATCTGACACTAATACACTGTAACACTTGTGGATGCTCTTACTCACGGAAATCAACCCTCTCTCTTCTGGTGGTTGACCATCGGAGATGAAGAGGGAGGGAGGAGAGAGGGAAGAACGGCGGCTCCGGCGAGAGAGGGAGTGGGTGAAGTAGGAGGAGGAGAGCGATGGTGGGCGAGACGGAGGCGATGAGATCGCACGATCTCAGATCTGAAGCGTGGAGACGCTGACGGTGGAGATGTTGGCCGCCGCCATCGCCGGCGGAGATGACGGATGAGGTCTCGCCGCCCTCTTCTTTCTTCACTGATCTCTCTCTCTGTCTCTAGGGTTTCGATCTCTCTCTGTCTCTAGGGTTTCAATCTCTCTCTTCTCTTTCTCTCTCTTTCTTCCTCTCAAACGCATCGCCCTCTCTTCTCTCTCTCTCTCTCTCTCTCTCTCTCAAATAGCTTCGGTGGATCAAACCGAAGGCGGAGGTATAGCCATTTTTTAACACATTTGAGTTGGTGCTCAGTTGTAGGAAGATTCCCCGCTCTGAAGTAAAGTCTTTTTGGAGCTCAACGCCGGAGTCCACACCAGGGCACATCGAAAGGCAACTTCTCCCTCTCATGGCACACGTCTCTCTCTCTATCAAATAGATGCCGCCGGAGAAGGTTTTCTCTCATCACTGACCAGGAAGGAAAGATTGAATCTTGCCGGCTCAGGTAACCTCTGCCATTGCAAAAATTAGGGTTTTGGCTTCAATTTCGGTACAGAATCACGGAACAGGTTTTGGGTCTTGCCTTCAATTTTTGTGGGTTTGGGTTTTGTGTTTTGCTTTTGATCTTAAAATACATTTATGATTTTGTTTTATTTTACTCTTAACTACTACTTGAAAATCTGAGATAAAGACCGTGCAGTTGAGCCATCTCAATATAATATTTTGATAAAATAAGTTTAAATAAAAAAGTTAAATTTAAAATTCTTTAATTTTAACGCAACCAAGCTGGGAGAGTTGATTTTAACGAAAACTCAATAAAAAAATATTGATATTTTGCAGAATGAGATTTAAAGTCTTGCTTACTACAACATTTAGGCCAAGTTTGGTATACACAAAATAATTCATCTTTTTATTTTTTTTCCATCACATCACCTCTCTACTTTTCTGCACATCTTTTTGTAAAAAGATAAAAAGTGAACTTATTTAGGTCATCCCAAACAATTGTTGGCCTATTGTGAGGGTTTGGTGGTAAATATGAATATTTGTGTAGGATTAATGCCATAATTATTTTTTAGAATTTGTAGGTAAATTAAGTTCTAAACTTGGAAGAGGTCATTAAAACGTTAATCGTACATCTAGGTAAACTTTAAATTTATAATTTTTATTTATCCTTTATAACGTCCCTGCTTTAATATGTACTAATTGGGCGTTATTTTTTGACGTCCATGCTTTACTCTTTTTTTTTTTTGGTGTGTGCGCGCTCTGTTTTGGGACTCTTATATTGTTTTAGCATTAGAGTTATAGAGCTAATTTGTAATTAATTTCATTGATTCGCTTGCTGGTTTTGATGAAGTTTTCTATGATAATTGTGTTTTGTCACGGTGTGTGGCTGGTTGTTGCTCTTTCATTAGGAATTACTGGAAGTTTTAGGAAGGCATGTGTATTTTGTTTTTGAGTTTTGTTGCTAGGAGATTTAGAAAAATATTCCAATCGCATCCTTACAACCTTGAAACCAAATAAACAAATAAATAAATAATTTCGTGAGATCGATAAATCCAACTTAAAATAGTCTTAATATATAAATATATATATATATTAAAATGAAATTTCAAAAACTTAAGAAGTTGCATAGTTCGCCGAACATTTTACATTCATCGGTAATTTCTAAACATATTCAATACATTAATAACAATTATCAAAAAAAAAAAGCTAATAACAACACTATTGAATCAAATAAAATTCTTACAACTTCATACAATTGTCCATAAATTTAAAATTGTCCATTAATCATATTCATAATTGCTTACATTTCTTTCCTGTCTGGTTGTTACCATAAACTTGAAATCGTCCATTAACCATATTTATAATTACTTGCCTTTCCTTCCTATTTGGTTGTTCCAACAACATTGGAGTATGCGGATAAACCGGTTTAGGAATACGCCGAACTCATTAATAAGTGTGACTATGGATTTTACATCACGTTCTCTTATTATCGGAAGACATTGCTTGCTAGCTAAACGAACACCGGCTGAAACAAATACTTGATTGCATATAATTAACTGCTTTCGTAGTAGCGCCACTTGATTACATGCCATCCAAAATTGCATAAGAAGATCATGTGTAGCTATTAACTCGTCCCCTGATTGTTGATCTTCCTCAACATGTGTCCTAAATATCGTAATTCTCTGAGCATTTGTTATATTTTGGATATCTAACCACGGAGTTGCATTTGGGAACAACATTACATTCAACGGGTAGGTTGGCGTTCTTGTCCAACCAAACTCGTCTATCAACTTAGCAATGGTTTGTACATCATCTTCTATAACAATCGGGATTTTTGAATGAGCCGTCTACCTAAGTTATGGAGCAACCTAGTCCCATGTCTTAGTAATAAGTTTGAATTTAACCACAAACAATGTGTTTGTCCAAATTCAGTAAGTCGCAAATATCCATTCGTTTGTTGTTGAAATTCTACCTTTTCTCTCTGTGCTACGTTTTCGTTTTTCATTTACTTTCACTGTCAAAAATAAAACACAATCAATACAAAATTAAATAACAATTAAACCATATAATTATTTGTTACTAAATATTAACGTTTCACTGCACATTTAGGAGAGCATGTCAAAAAAGGAAACGTCAAAGAGTATCAAAGTTGATAGCGGGCATGGTTAATTGCTTTTTTGACATGCTCTTCTCAACTGTGTAGTGAAATGTTAATATTTAATAACAAATAATTATTTGGTTTAATTGTTATTTAATTTTGTATCGATTGTTGTTTTATTCTCGACAATCATAGTAAATGAAAAAAGGAAACGTAGCACACGGGGAAAGGGTAGAATTTCAACAACAAACGAATGAATATTTGCGACTTACAGAATTTGGACAAACAGATTGTTTGTGGTTAAATTCAAACTTATTACTAAGACATGGGACAAGGTTGCTCCATAACTTAGGTAAACGGCTTGTTCAAAAGTTAAATATCCCGATTGTCACATAAGATATACGAACCATTGTTAGGTTGATAGATGAGTTTGGTTGGATAGGAACGCGAACCTACCTGTTGAATGTAATGTTGTTCTTAAATGCAACTTCGTGGTTAGATATCCAAAATGTAGCAAATGCTCAGAGAATTGCGATATTTAGGCCACATGTTGAGGAAGATCAACAATCAGGGGACGAGTTAATAGCTACACATGATCTTCTCATGCATTTTGGATGGCATGTAATTAAGTGGCGCTACTAAGAAAGCAGTTAATTATATGTAATCAAGTATTTGTTTCAGTCGATGTTTGTTTAGCTAGTGAGCAATGTTTGCCGATAATGAGAGAACGTGATGTAAAATCCATAGTCACGCTCATTAATAAGTCTAGCGTATTCCTAAATCGGTTTATCTGCATGCTTCAATGTTGTTAGAACAACCCGGTAGGGAGGAAGTGCAAGTAATTATGAATATGGTTAATGGACGATTTCAGGCTTATGGTAACAGCAGACAGGGAAGAAATGTAAGTAATTATGAATATGGTTGATGGACGATTTCAGGTTTATGGACAATTGTGAGAAGTTGTAGGAATTTTATTTGATTCAATACTATTGTTAGTAGTTTTTTTTTTTTGATAATTGTTATTAACGTATTGAATATGTTCACAAATTGTTGATGAATGTGAAATGTTCGGCGAATTATGCAACTTCTTAGGTTTTTGAAATTTCATTTTAATATATATATTTATGTATTTAGACTATTTTAAGTTGGATTTATCGATCTCACGAAGTTGTTTGTTTGTTTAGTTTCAAGGTTGTGAGGATGCAATTGAAACATTTTTCTAAAACTCTCACCAACAAATTCAAAATCACATTACACCTGCCTTCCTAAAACTCCAAGCAAATCCTAATGAAAAGCAACAACCAGCCGCACATAGTGATAATCAAGGCAAGTCAAACAAATTTAATATAGAAAAACTTCATCAAAACCAGCAACTAAATCAGTGAAATTAATTACAAATTAGCTTTTTAACTATAATTTCACTAATTCGGTTGCTGGTCTTGATGATAATTTTCTATGATGATTGTGTTTGACTTGCCTTGATTGTCACTATGTGCGGCTGGTTGTTGCTCTTTCATTTGGATTTGCTAGGAGATTTAGGAAGGTATGTGTATTTTGATTTTTAGTTTTGTTGCTGGGAGTTTTAGAAAAATGTTTCAATCGCAAATAGTCTTAATACATATATATATATATATTAAAATCAAATTTCAAAAACCTAAGAAGTTGCATAGTTCGCCGAACATTTTACATTCATCAGTAATTTATGAACATATTCAGGACATTAATAACAATTACCCTAAAAAAAAAAAAAAAAAAACTAATAACAAAACTATTGAATAAAATAAAATTCCTACAACTTCACACAATTGTCCGTAAACCTGAAATCGTTCATTAACCATATTCATAATTACTTACATTTCTTCACTGTTTGGTTGTTGCCATAAAGCTGAAATCGTCCATTAACTATATTTATAATTACTTGCACTTCCTTCCTATTTGGTTGTTCCAACAACATTGGAGTATGCGGATAAACCGGTTTAGGAATAAGCCAAACTCATTAATGAGTGTGATTATGGATTCTACATCACGTTCTCTCATTATCGGAAGACATTGCTCGCTAGCTAAACGAATACCGGTTGAAACAAATACTTGATCGCATATAATTAACTGCTTTCTTAGTAGTGCCACTTGATTACATGCCATCCAAAATTTCATAAGAAGATCATGTGTAGTTATTAACTTGTCCCCTGACTTCCTTAACATGTGGCCTAAATATCGCAATTCTCTGAGCATTTGCTATATTTTGGATATCTAACCACAGAGTTGTATTTGGGAACAACATTACATTCAATGGATAGATTCGCGTTCCTTTCCAACCAAACTCGTCTATCAACCTAGCAATGGTTTGTACATCATCTTCCGTGACAATCGGGATTTTTGGTTTTTGAACGAACCATCTACCTAAGTTATGGAGCAGTCTTATCCCATGTCTTAGTAATAAGTCTGAATTTAACCACAAACAATGTGTTTATCCAAATTCTGTAAGTTGCAAATATCTATTCGTTTGTTGTTGAAATTTTACCCTTTCCTCGTGTGCTACGTTTTCGTTTTCCATTTACTGTCACTGTCAAGAATAAAACAACAATCAATATAAAATTAAATAACAATTAAACCATATAATTATTTGTTACTAAATATTAACGTTTCACTGCACATTTTAGGAGAGAATGTCAAAAAAGTAAACGTCAAAGAGTACAAAAGTTGATGGTGGGCATTGTTAATTGCTTTTTCGACATGCTCTTCTCAATTGTGAAGTTAAATGTTAATATTTAGTAACAAATATTTATTTGTTTTCATTGTTATTTAATTTGTATTAATTGTTGTTTTATTCTCGATAGTCACAGTAAATGAAAAACGAAAACATAGCACACGAGGAAATGGTAGAATTTCAACAACAAACGAATGGATATTTGCGACTTACAGAATTTGGACAACCACATTGTTTGTGTTTAAATTCAAATTTATTACTAAGACATGGGACAAAGTTGCTCCATAACTTCGGTAGATGATTTGTTCAAAAGTCAAAAATCCCAATTGTCACAGAGGATGATGTATGAACCATTGCTAGGTTGATAGACGAGTTTGGTTGGATAGGAACGCGAACCTACCCGTTGAATGTAATGTTGTTCCCGAATGCAAGTTCGTGGTTAGATATCCAAAATGTAGCAAATGTTTCGAGAATTGGGATATTTAGGCCACATGTTGAGGAAGATCAACCATCAAGGGACGAGTTAATAGTTGAACATGATCTTCTTATGCATTTTGGATGACATGTAATCAAGTAGCGCTACATAGAGAGCAGTTAATTATATGCAATCAAATATTTGTTTCAGCCAGTGTTCGTTTAGCTCGCGAGCAATGTCTTCCGATAATAAGAGAACGTGATGTAAAGTAGCTCGCGAGCATAGTCACACTCATTAATGAGTTTGGTGTATTCCTAAACTAATTTATCCGCATGCTCCAATGTTGTTGGAACAACCAGATAGGGAGGAAGTGCAAGTAATTATGAATATGGTTAATGAACGATTTCAGGTTTATGACAACAACCATACAGGGAAGAAATGTAAGTAATTATGAATGTGGTTAATGGACGATTTCAGGTTTATGGACACTTGCGAGAAGTTTTAGGAATTTTATTTGATTCAATACTGTTGTTTGTAGTTTTTTTTGATAATTGTTATTAACGTATTGAATATGTTTAGAAATTACTGATGAATGTAAAATGTTCGGCGAACTATGCAACTTCTTAGGTTTTTGAAATTTTATTTTAATATATATATTTATATTAAAACTATTTTAAATTGGATTTATCGATCTCACGAAATTGTTTGTTTATTTGGTTTCAAGATTGTAAGGATGCGATTAAAACATTTTTTCCAAAACTCTCACCAACAAACGCAAAAACAAAATACATATGCCTTCCTCCGAGCAAATCCTAATGAAAAGCAACAACCAGCCACACACAGTGACAATCAAGGCTAGTCAAACAAAATCATTATGGAAAAACTTCATCAAAACCCGCAACTGAATCAGTGAAATTAATTACAAATTAGCTCTATAACTCTAATTTCACTGATTCGGTTGCTGGTTTTGATGATATTTTTCTATGACGTTTGTGTTTGACTTGATTGTCACTGTGTGCGGCTGGTTGTTGCTTTTCATTAGGATTTGCTGGGAGTTTTAGGAAGGCTTGTGTATTTTATTTTTGAGTTTGTTGTTGGGAATTTTAGAAAAATGTTTCAATTGCATCATTACAACCTTTAAATCAAATAAACAATTAAACAAACAACTTTGTGAGATTGATAAGTCCAACTTAAAATAGTCTTAATACATATATATATTAAAATGAAATTTCAAAAACCTAAGAAGAACATTTTGCATTCGTCAGTAATTTCTAAACATGTTCAGTATATTAATAACAATTGTCAAAAAAAAAGAAAAAAAGAAGCTAATAACAACACTATTGAATGAAATAAAATTCCTACAACTTCTCACAATTGTCCGTAAACCTCAAATGGTTCATGAACCGTATTTATAATTACTTACATTTCTTCCATGTCTGGTTGTTGCTATAAAGCTGAAATCGTCCATTAACCATATTCATAATTACTTGTACTTCCTTCCTATTTAGTTGTTCCAACAACATTGGAGCATGCGGATAAATCGGTTTAGGAATACGCCAAACTCATTAATGAGTGTGACTATGGATTCTACATCACGTTCTCTTATTATCGGAAGACATTGCTCGCTAGCTAAATGAACACCGGCTGAAACAAATACTTGATTGCATTAATTAATTGCTCTCGAAGTAGCGCCACTTGATTACATGTCTTCCAAAATTGCATAAGAAGATCATTTGTAGCTATTAACTCGTCTCTTGATTGTTGATCTTCTTCAACATGTGGCCTAAATATCGTAATTCTCTGAGCATTTGCTATATTTTGGATATTTAACCACGGAGTTGCATTTGGGAACAACATTACATTCAACGGGTAGGTTGGCGTTCCTGTCCAATCAAACTCGTCTATCAACATAGCAATGTTTTGTACATCATCTTCTATGACAATCTGGATTTCTGGCTTTTGAACGAGTCGTCTACCTAAGTTATGGAGCAGCCTTGTCCCATGTCTTGATAATATGTCTGAATTTAACCACAAACAATGTGTTTGTCCAAATTCTGTAAGTCGCAAATATCCATTCGTTTGTTGTTGAAATTCTACATTTTCCCTGTGTGCTACGTTTTTGTTTTCCATTTACTTTCACTGTCAAGAATAAAACAACAATCAATACAAAATTAAATAACAATTAAACCATATAATTATTTGTTACTAAATATTAGCGTTTCACTGCACATTTTAGGAGAGTATGTCAAAAAAGCAAACGTCAAAGAGTACAAAAGTTGATGGTGGGCATTGTTAATTGCTTTTTTGACATGCTTTTCTCAATTGTGCAGTTAAATGTTAATATTTAGTAACAAATATTTATTTGGTTTAATTGTTGTTTAATTTTGTATTGATTGTTGTTCTGTTCTCGACAATCACAGTAAATGAAAAACAAAAACGTAGCACACGGGAAAATGGTAGAATTTCAGCAACAAACGAATGAATATTTGCAACTTACAGAATTTAGACAAGTACATTGTTTGTGGTTAAATTCAACTTATTACTAAGACATGGGAGAAAGTTGCTCCATAACTTATGTAGACGTCTTGTTCAAAAGTCAAAAATCCTGATTGTCACAGAAGATGATGTACGAACCATTGCTAAGTTGGTAGACGAGTTTGGTTGGATAGGAATGCGAACCTGCTCGTTGAATGTAATGTTGTTCCCAAATGCAACTCCGTGGTTAGCTATCCAAAATGTAGCAAATGCTCAGAGAACTGGGATATTTAGGCCACATGTTGAGGAAGATCAACCATCAAGGGACGAGTTAATAGCTGAACATGATCTTCTTATGCATTTTGGATGGCATGTAATCAAGTAGCGCTACATAGAGAGCAGTTAATTATATGCAATCAAGTATTTGTTTCAACCGGTGTTCGTTTAGCTTGCGAGCAATGTCTTCCGATAATAAGAGAACGTGATGTAAAGTCCATAGTCACACTCATTAATGAGTTTGGCGTATTCCTAAATTGGTTTATCCGCATGTTCCAATGTTGTTGGAGCAACCAGATAGGGAGGAAGTGCCAGTAATTGTGAATATGGTTAATGTACGATTTTAGGTTTATGGCAACAACCAGACAGGGAAGAAATGTAAGTAATTATGAATGTCGTTAATTAACGATTTCAGGTTTATGGATAATTGCGAGAAGTTGTAGGAATTTTATTTGATTCAATAGTGTTGTTAGTAGATTTTTTTTTGATAATTGTTATTAACGTATTGAATATGTTTAGAAATGTTCGGCGAACTATGCAACTTCTTAGGTTTTTGAAATTTTATTTTAATATATATTTATGTATTAAGAGTATTTTAAGTTGGATTTATCGATGTCACGAAGTTATTTGGTTTCAAGGTTGTAAGGATGCGTTTGAAACATTTTTTCCAAAACTCTCACCAACAAACTCAAAAACAAAATGCACATGCCTTCCTAAAACTCTGAGGAAATGCTAATGAAAAGTAACAACTAGCCGCACACAGTGACAATCAAGGCAAGTCAAACAAAATCATTATAGAAAAACTTCAATCAAAACCCGCAACTAAATCAGTGAAATTAATTAGAAATTAGCTCTATTGCACTAATTTCATTGATTCGGTTGTTGGTTTTGATGGAATTTTTTTATGATGATTGTGTTTGACTTGCCTTGATTGTCACTATGTGCGGCGGGTTGTTGCTCTTTCATTAGTATTTGTTTCTGAGTTTTGTTGCTAGGAGTTTTAGAAAAATGTTTCAATCGCATTATTACAACCTTGAAACCAAATAAACAATTAAACAAACAACATTGTGAGATCGATAAATTCAACTTAAAATAGTCTTGATATATATATATATATATATTAAAATGAAATTTCAAAAACCTAAGAAATTGCATAGTTCGCCGAACGTTTTACATTCATCAGTAATTTCTAAACATATTCAGTACGTTAATAACAGTTATAAAAAAAAAAAGAAGAAGAAGCTAATAACAACACTATTGAATGAAATAAAATTCCTACAACTTCTCACAATTGGCCGTAAACCTGAAATCGTTCATTAACCGTATTTATAATTACTTACATTTATTCCTTGGCTGGTTGTTGCCATAAAGCTGAAATCGTCCATTAACCATATTCATAATTACTTGTACTTCCTTCCTATTTGGTTGTTCCAACAACATTGGAGCATGCAGATAAACCGGTTTAGGAATTTGCCAAACTCATTAATGAGTGTGACTATGGATTCTACATCACGTTCTTTCATTATCGGAAGACATTGCTCGCTAGCTAAACGAATACCGGCTGAAACAAATACTTGATTGCATATAATTAACTGCTCTCGAAGTAGCGCCACTTGATTACATGTCTTCCAAAATTGCATAAGAAGATCATTTGTAGCTATTAACTCGTCCCTTGATTGTTGATCTTCCTCAACATGTGGCCTAAATATCGTAATTCTCTGAGCATTTGCTATATTTTGGATAGCTAACCACGGAGTTGCATTTGGGAACAACATTACATTCAACGGGTAGGTTGGCATTCCTGTCCAACCAAACTCGTCTATCAACCTAGCAATGGTTTGTACATCATTTTTTGTGACAATCGGGATTTTTGGCTTTTGAACGAGCCGTCTACCTAAGTTATGGAACAACCTTGTCCCATGTCTTAGTAATAAGTTTGAATTTAACCACAAACAATGTGTTTGTCCAAATTCTGTAAGTCGCAAATATTCATTCGTTTGTTGTTGAAATTCTACCCTTTCCTCGTGTGCTACGTTTTCGTTTTCCATTTACTTTCACTGTCAAGAATAAAACAACAATCAATACAAAAATTAAATAACAATTAAACCATATAATTATTTGTTACTAAATATTAACGTTTCACTGCACATTTTAGGAGAGCATGTCAAAAAAGGAAACGTCAAAGAGTAGCAAAGTTGATAGCGGGCACGGTTAATTGCTTTTTTGACATGCTCTTCTCAACTGTGCAGTGAAATGTTAACATTTAGTAACCCATAATTATTTGGTTTAATTGTTATTTGATTTTGTATTGATTGTTATTTTATTCTTGGCAGTCACAGTAAATGAAAAACGAAAACGTAGCACATGGGAAAATGGTAGAATTTCAGCAACAAGCCAATGGATATTTGCGACTTACAGAATTTTGACAAGCACATTGTTTGTGGTTAAATTCAAACTTATTATTAAGACATGTGACAAGGTTGCTCTATAACTTAGGTAGACGGCTTGTTCAAAAGTTAAAAATCTTGATTCTCACAGAAGATGATGTTCAAACCATTGCTAGGTTGATAGACGAGTTTGGTTGGATAGGAATGCGAACCTACCCGTTGAATGAAAATGTTTTTCCCAAATGCAACTCCGTGGTTAGAATTCCAATATGTAGCAAATGCTCAGAGAATTGCGATATTTAGGCGACATGTCGAGGAATATCAACAATCTGGGGATGAGTTAATAGCTGCATATGATCTTCTTATGCATTTTGGATGACATGTAATTAAGTGGCCCTACTAAGAGAGCAGTTAATTATATGCAATCAAGTATTTATTTCAGCCGGTGTTTGTTTAGCTAGCGAGCAATGTCTTTCGATAATGAGTGAACATGATGTAAAATCCATTGTCACGCTCATTAATGAGTTTGGAAACCGGTACAATTGCATGCTGCAATTTTGTTGGAACAATCTAATAGGGAGAAAGTGCAAGTAATTATGAATATGGTTAATGACGATTTCAGGTTTATGGCAACAACCAGCTAGGGAAGAAATGTAAGTAATTGTGAATATGGTTAACGGATGATTTCAGGTTTATGGACAGTTGCGAGAAGTTGTAGGAATTTTATTTGATTCCATAGGGTTAGTAGTTTTTATTTTTTATTATTAATTGTTATTAATGTATTTAATATGTTTAGAAATCTCTAATGAATGTAAACTTAACGTATTTAATATGTTTAGAAATCTCTAATGAATGTAAAATGTTTGGCGAACTTTGCAAGTTTTTAGGTTTTTGAAATTTCATTTTAATATATATATATATGTATGTATTAAGACTATTTTAAGTTGGATTTATCGATCTCACGATTTTGTTTGTTTATTTGGTTTCAAGGTTGCAAGGATGCAATTGAAATATTTTTCTAAAACTCTCACCAACAAACTTAACAACAAAATACACATGCCTTCCTAAAACTCCCAGCATATCCTAATGAAAATCAACAACCAGCTGCACAGTGACAATCATGACAAGTCAAACAAAATCATTATAGAAAAAATTCATTAAAACCAGCAACTGAATCAGGTAAATTAATTACAAATTAGCTCTATAAACTCTAATGCTAAAACATTACAAGAGTCCAAAAACAGCGCTGACACACTCCAAAAAAAGGAAAAAAAAAAGAAAAAGTAAAGCATGGACGTTAAAAAAACAACGCGCAATTAGCTATGTTATACAGACTCTTCAAAATAAATCAAATACCCGTGTTGGACACCCGACACTCTGAAAAGGATATTGGATATGTGTCGGATACTTCTCAACGGATACTTCTCGTATAATTGTATATAACACTATTATTATATGTACTTATTGTTGTATAATTATTATAAATGTCATTTTGATATTGTAAGTTACATATAGTTCCATTTTATCTTACATGGTAGATTAAAAATATAAAAATATGACATTTTTTTAAATTTATGATTTGATGAGTCCGATCTCTAGATACATACCTGCACCCGACACCCGTATCTTAATCCATTTAACATAGCCATTTAGTACATATTAAAGCGTGGACGTCATAAAGGATAAGTAAAAATTATAAATTTAAACTTAACCTAGATGTACAATTAATTTTTTAATGACCTTTCCAAGTTTAGAATTTAATTTATTTTCAAATTCTAAAAAAAAATTACGCCTTTAATCCTACACAAATATTCATATTTACCACCAAGCCATCGCAAATTAGGCCAACAAACTAAATGTTGTAGGTAAGTGACAAAAGTTTAAACCTCAGTCTGCAAAATATCAACATTTTTTTATTGAGTTTTTGTTAGAACAAACTCTCCCAGCTTGGTTGCGTTAAAATTAAAGAATTCTCAAATTTGACTTCTTTGTTGAAACTTATTTTATCAAAATATTATATTGAGATGGCTCAATTATGTGAGTAGCAGTTAAGAGTAAAGTAAAATAAAATCAGAAACGCATTTTAAGATCAAAAGCAATACCCAACACCTAAAACCCAAACCCTAGTTTTGCGATTCTACACAGAAACTGAAGCCAAGACCGAAAACCCAAACCCTAGTTTCATGATTTTGTACAGAAATTAAAGCCAAAACCCTAGTTTCGCGATATCAGGGGTTTCTTGAGAGTGCGAGATTCGATCTTTTTTCTTGGTCGATTATGAGAGAATACCTCCTTCGGCAGCGTTGGAGAGAGAGAGAGAGGTTGGCATTGTATGTTAAAAAAAATATTTTATTAGGGTTCCACTGCCCCAACGATGCCACATCTCGAGGAGACTTACATGAGCATGAGCTTGTGGCAGGCTTTTAACAATATAAAGGATGTGAATCTTGAGCTCAAAGCCTTCACCTCCAAAGAGCTCGTCGAAGATCGACATTGATCTCTAGTGCGGAGAGGACCAGACCCCATCACTTATGTGGCTTCTCGAATGCCTGCCGTCTACTTTGCTTGCCATAGAGTTCTAAGTGACGTAATAAATAAAGTCCTTTATTTGTATGTATTTTTGGTTTTAGATATTAGACTTGAAATTCAATGCAATTCAGCTCAATTCAATTCAATTCTAGGTTCCTACAAGGCTACCTGGGTTTTCTCCAACAAGGGTATTGGATTTTGGAGCTGGTACTGGTTCAGCAGCTAATTTGATTTGTCCTATATGGTTACTTGGGTAGTGAAGATTGATATTGGTTTTTATAAATTACCTGTGATTGTATTTTGCTAATTGTGGTCAAATACTTTATTGGCATATTTGGTTCCATAGGGCACTGTGAGAACTCTGGCCAAGATCTCCGGAAGGAATTAATTTAGTGAAGCCATTGCAATCGATGCAACGAGAATAAAGAGTAAGTTAGGATGCAAAAGGATCAATTTTGTATGCTCAATATGTTTTTGTTATGCTTCTTATTTATTAAAACATACAACAAAAATGTGAGGCGTATAAATGTGCGTGTCTATAAACCTTGCTTGAGGGCCTGAAAGTTGTACCCTAGTTACATGTTGAACTAACCTATTTAGTTTTCAGCTTGTCATGCCATTTAGATTTTCAGTGATGATAATGGAAACTGGAAGTTGTTGAATCTGAATTCTAAATACTTAGGTCAGCTACAAAAATCTTCTATAACATGCAATTTTATCACAGCTACTTACTTGAATCATAGGACATGATCTTTTAGGTAGCCTTGAGTGTTGCTTTGTTAGGCCTTTGTTGTGATGGAAGAATAGTAACTCTTTGGTGTAGTGTTGTAAGCTCAAATTAGTATGTATATATTCAATGCTCTATTCAACTTCTTGTACACAAGAAAATAGGTTTATATATATATATATATAATGGGCAACAGTGCACAAGGCTTTTGCTAAAGTGGTGTGGGGAAGGCGAAGTATACGTAACCTTACCCCCATTTCTAGAGAGACTGGTTTTATGATTCAAATCCATGCCACCAGGACATTTATAGAAGACATCAATTTTATTCCCATTTAGAAAGGGAAAACACTAGGATGGAGTACAGAAATAGTATTCAATTTCGTGAGTCAGAATATGAAACATAGCTCGACTGTTAGGCATTGGTTTTCTTATTTTGGGTCAGACAATTTGAAACATTATTTGTCATATTATTGAAGTTAACAAACGATATAGTGTTACTAATTAGGTAAGTAATGCATGTTGTTATTTGAGTAGATTTATTAGGGTTGTAATACAAATTACAATAGCAAATAGCATGTCTCTGTGTTTTGTGCTCCTACTTTTATTTGAGTTTCTTCCAGTTTTCTTGAGATGTTGACTTTTCATTCTTTATGGAATTGGTTATACTTTGTTGCAACTTTTCTTTTTTTTTGGTTGTCAACAAGGGAGGGAGAGGTTTGTGTCAAGAAAATTTCTAATATTTTTATTAATGGTTATTGTAGATCTGAAGAATTTGCCACTTATTTATAGCTATAATAGCATTCAGTCGCTAACTAAGAATATCAATAAATCTGACACAGAGCATGACCTCGTCATTGCTGTAAGTTTTATTTTCTCCTTCATTATTGTCTTTGGTCCGGGCCTATGAAGCATGGATACTTTTAGAAGGGAGTCATGCTTGTATCGGATATTGATACTCCTCGAATCTGTGTTACCAAAAAAATGCTAATATCCTAGGGAATTACGTTTTGGAATGCACGTTCTGAAAATAGTACACTTCCGTTCCAAAATCGTAAATTTAGTGATCCGAAGCAAACCAAACCAAGCCTTAAGTCCCATCAAATGGGATTGGCTACATGAATTCTTTTTCTCCACGTGGCCCGATCAAAGGCCATTTCGTTAGTCAAATTTAGTAGATCCATATTTCTATTTATAACGCTAACCAACGTTAATCTAGGCCTACCCCGTCTCCTAACACTTCCATCTACTGTTACAGCATCGCATTTCTTCACTACTGCCTCCGGCCATTATCTTGTAATCTAATGCCCAATTCCCTAGGGAATGGTTTCTCACCATTTTTTGAGCTTATTATAATACAATACTAAAACTTATTAAAATAGTATTTCTTTTACTTATGCTCTAAAATAAAACTGATGGTAACAGGCTTTTACTTTTTTTTTTGATCAGCAAAGAAAAATTTCATTAATCAACTTGAAATTAAAGGTACAGGAAGATGAAATGCACTGAGAGAGATTCGGAAGGTACAAAATACCCCTACTACTGCTTTTACTTGATAGTGCTATCTCTACCAACTACTCTTGAGAACTATTTTATGCAACCTTGATTTGTGCTAATTAATGCTTAATTTTTGTTGCTACCGGGTGAAGTCCTATGTGCTTGGAGAGATAGCATGACAAAATGACCATTGTGCGCCAGCTTTGGGATCCTACACGAGATGTTTTGGTAAATTTTTAAGTCCGTGGATAAGTTTCATGTCTCAGAATGTGCAAGCTTATGTGCTGAAGGTATATGTGATTTGGTTGCATTGTTGGTTAATATAATTCAAAAAAAAAAAAAAAAAAACCTAGAATGTCCATAGTTGTTACTTTGTTTCATGGTTTAAAATTTCCTGTCAATTTGTCCTTTCCTTTTCCTTGGGAAGTGTCAATTTATTCCTATTATATTTATTATTTTAATCCATCAAGGGTATTTTTCATGGGCGAGGCTTTCTCAGCATTTGTTTCTGGGGCTATAGATGTTGGATCAATCTATATCTTGATATTAATCAGCAAGTTGAGCATTTCAAAATAGTAGAGTGTGAAAAAAGTGAAAACATGTGAAGTATTAATTGTCAGTTATCTCTCATTATGTAAACAAAGTATTCTTCAAGATGGATAGTATACATTGAGGAATGTCTACATGACTTGCCCAAGATATATCATGCTAATAACTTTCCATTGGACACTTCTCACATATTTGTATTTAACACTATCTTACATGTATCATTTGTTGTGTAATTGTGATAAAACACTTTTTTGATGTTGTATGTTACATATAATATCATTTTATCTCACATAGTAGATTAAAAATATAAAAATGACTCTTTTTTGCCGATTCTACGTATTCTTAAGTTTGAGATTTGATGAGTTCATCCTCTAAATACGCAATAGTTTGCAATAATAATTAAGGGCTCCATTTATGTTTATAATTTAGAAGTATTACTCCATTACCTTTTGTTAATATGTTTCTTTTATAATTTTTGAAGCACATTTGTTTTGGTTAGAGAGAAGTTTTAGCGACCTTGCTACTAAGCATGAACTCAATCCAGTTGACCTTTGTTTTGGTTTATTTGCTTATTTATTTATGTCCATAACTGCTATCTGTGTTACATGGACTTGGCAGTTTGGGGCGAAGTACCCGTGTCGACATGACACGGGTGCTGGTGTGGGATCTATGTTGGATTCGCCTCCTCTCTCGGACACGGCTAATCAAAAAGGAAGAAGGTTAAGATACTTGCATCAATGTATTGGGTTCGAGATTTAGATTTGTTGAATCCTTAGGCCTCGTTTGGGAACAAGCTTTTTTAGTAACTTTTTGGCTTTTTGGCTAAAATGTGATGTAAAAAAAACTAGTATGTTTGGAATGACTTTTTGGCTTTTTAAGAAAAGATGTGCAAAAAGTAGAGAGAAAAGGGAATCTTTGACTTTTTGGTATGGGTTGTTGGCTTTTTGGTTTTTTTTAATAACTTTTTGACTAAGAGGGGCACTTGCCAAACGAGGTCTTAGTAGTAGGAATCGTGGATCTTGATCTCTAACTTTCGATCTTATTCTCTCTGTCTTGATCTCCTCTCTCTCGATCTTGCTGTGCGTGTGTGCGAGAAGAGAAGAGAAGATTGTCTAAGGGATCTGTTAGTAATGGACCTGCAATTCCATTTGCATAGTGGCAGCTGATTGAGCTCTTCCATGGCAAATGAAGTGCAAACCATCAATTGAGGAAAGGCTGTAATGTTTTCATTCTAACATCATGTTATTTTAAGTTTGACCGAAACCCCAAATCATGTTACATGGACTATTCTAAGTGTGTGAAGTACCCGTGCTAGGCACTTGACACTGGGGTATTTTATTGATATATGTCCAACATGTGTAATTTAACATTCACTTAACAAGCATGCAGTAATTTAAGCTTACGGTATAATTATGCATTAGAATAAACTTTCATATAATGCATGAAATCCTGTGTCACCTTGTAAATACTCTCATCCTAAAAATAAAAGTAGAATATTAAGAAATCCTGTGTCGTGTCATCTTTTCTTATACATGAGAATTAGATGAATCCTGACAGTACAAATACCCTACTTGACAGTTTTACTCGGGTCCCATGTAACATAGACCCCAAACATCGTGGATACGACAGCAAATTGTCTAGTAATTTGAGGCACAGGGCAGAACCGGAAGGCATGAATATGCAGGTTCCTGCATCTTCCCACAAACTACTTTTACTTTTGCAATTTTTCATGAGGGGTTTGTTGTCCCTTACTGCAGGGTTAGTCTTATTGAACTTGCTTTTGGGATCTTGGAAAAATAACCAATCATGGGATGACATGCTTCCTCTTTTTTTCCCATCATGGGTATGTTGGATGACATATCTCAGTGCTGCTTGTGACACATTCAAAAAATAAACTTCCAATATCTTGATGCTCAAATCAGTTTGCGTAGATGTTTTTGTACAAGACAATCTGCTGATTTAAATGTAGATATTTAACCAACTCTTCAAAATTTATTTTTCACTTCTTTGAGCTTTGATGTAATGCTATATGAATATTCTTGTGGTTGTGATTATTCTGTATTTTGAGAAATTTATTTTCAGCAATGATAGACACCACTAAAAGTGGTGCTCTAAATTAGCACTAATGAGTCGGCATCCATTTAAAAAAAAGAAAAAAAATAAAGAGGCACAATGGCATTGTGGTAGTGGGTGGGATCCACTGCTGCATCATTAGTGATAGTACTAATTAGTGCTCTCACTTATTTTTTATTTATTTTTTTCATTAATGACCTTGATAGAGGACCAATTTGAATATGAAGGTGAGAACTTTCCAATGTCATGATTCTTATATTGTAGAAACAGATGCCATCACTGAGAATCATTTACACTCGTGCTGATCTTGGGAGTGGCTGGGGCAGAATCATTCACACTCCTATTTGGGGGGGGGGCAAGCGGGTTGAAATGGATGTCTGTCGAGCAACCAATCGTGATGGCTCTGAGGGCTTGTTTGAGCGCATTGTTATTACGCAAAGTAAGAATACTACGTTTAATCATCAAGCCCGATGATCTCTTGGGGAGATTTGTGGCCCTTTTGATACCATTCTGTAATTGTTATCATTATATTGTTTTATGTTTTTAAATTTTACAAATGTAAATGTGAACCATGTTGTTAAGTCGTCAAAGAATGAGTCGCTCTCTCCATTTTTTGTTTTTATTTTTTTGATGCGTTGAGAAAAGTAATCCAACGCAAATTTGATAGACCGAAGATGAACAGCATGCTATTGATGCTTATTGTGAACTTGTTTTGGATTTATGCTCTTAGAATAAAAATGGGTTAATTGTTGTTCCAAAGGTGCTAGTTACCCAACTCTAGCAGTGGCAATTTGTTTAGCAAAAATGTTTTGGAGTTTTAATTTGTGAGTTCTAATAGCTTTAATGGGGGTGGGTTCTACTGTAATGTGATGTTTTGGCTTTATTATTATATTATTATTATTATTATTTTTGAGCTGTCAACTCAGTAGAGTTCTATTTAAAGTTTAACTTTTAGAGATGTCAATCACTAGTGTTTGCAGTGGCGGTGGGTCTAGGGAGGTCACGTGCTCTTTGGGTTTTGGAATTTTTTTTTTAAAGAAAATATTTTAAATAAAAAAATTATAAAATATTATTTAGAGTGAAATATTAATGACATTTTTAAAATTATGAGAATAATAATGGTTGTTTTTTTTTATTAAAAATAAAGATATTACGATAAGTTATATTATTATCTATGAAAATATCAATACAATGGTGATGTCTATTATTATTGACATACAATTATAATTAATCTCAATGAAGATATGAAATTTATTGAATTATTAGTTACATTTGACATGTGAGGTTCATTTTTTATGTGTTTTTTTACTATAGATTGGTGATATTATACGTCAATGATGACGTAGTATTACTATTATATTGAATTTTTCCTAAAATTTTGTATAAAAAATTATTTTATCATTATATAATTTATTTTAAAGCTTATATCCATGACTTCTTCTTCTTCTTTTATATATATATATATATATTGTCCATAATATACTAATTACAAATATATATATATATATACTTTCTTGAAGTTAATCGTAAAAATTTATGTGAAATATTTTTGTAAAAATATTCAATGTTATAATTAATAAGTGTCTCATCTGATTTAATTTCTTGATTCCGCCACGGGTTGTTTGTTTAGTCAAGATTAGTGTAGATGGGTTGAATTTTATTTTATTTTTTGTGGGGTTAATTACAGGAAGTCATACAAGTTTGAGATAATTTAACTTTATTTGAGGTTAATTTGTTACCAAAGAAATCAAATTTGTCTTAAATAGAAAATTTAACGTCAATGTCAAATGAAAATAACGGTTAGTAATTGTTGCTTGGACGGATGAGCATGGAAATTAAGGCACTCAATTCCTTAATCAAACAAGCTACCTCTAATTCATGGGGCTGAGGTGAGCCCTATACTTGTGAGAGATTATTAAACGAGATATACTAAAGTAAAACAAACACGCATATTGGACATTGGACTATTGGACATTCGACATTTGGACAAGGTGCGGGATGTGTTCGATATTTTCTGGGGATGTATAATAGCAAATTATATTAAAAGATGGGTGTTGTCTATACTATGATTTAATTAATTCTGTATAACTAGCACAATGGTCAAACTTATTGATATACATGAATGGAGTTTGGAGAGGAAGGGTGGCCATGCCCCCTAAGTTTTTTAAAATTATTTTATTCCCTCATTAATTTATAAACAATTTTAATATGCATGTAAAATGTCCCCTAATTTTTTTATGGACCCTAAGTATTCCTACAATACATCTGGTATCACCCTCAAATTATTTCATATATTATGTACTAACATCAATTCTATCGATCTAATAATAAATAATTGAATAAACAAATTTTAATTTGTGACTTTTTGGTTGTGAAAGCACGATTGGTGCACTTTTAATTAAATTTGTAATTTGAAAGTATGGTCATTGTAACGCCCTCAGAAATAACCCATAGCATACACAGTACTAAGATGCATTACTAAAGAAAATAAACCATAATTCATTCATCAGAGTATCTTTAAATAAAGACATTACATGTAATAATGAAAGTAAATGCCCTATGGGCTTACATCTTTCCAAGCCAACACTTGGTCACAAAATGTGAGTACTAACTCAACTATAAATTAAGCCCTCGGCTTGTGATTACATGTAATATCAAAACAAAACAAATAACTAAACTAGTCTTCAAATCCAAGTCCTTCCAAACTAAGTCCTTGGAGGTAGCTTATCACTTGAACCTGAAAATGATGTTTCCATAAAGGGTGAGCCACAGCCCAGTAGAAAGATATTAAACCAAATATAAGCATTGAATAAAGCCATAGCATTCAATAGATGGTTAACACTAAATGTCATATTCACTTTCCATTATCTATTCAACTTTCCATTATTATCAACATGGCTCAGAACCTGGCCAAACTACAACAGTGAACAATATATCATATTCACATACTTCCAATCTCAACAAAACAAATGAGACACAGGCTCATATCAAAACACTTCCATACTTCCAATATGATACACATTTTAGTGTTGTATCAATAACATGCAAAAACACTTCAATATCAATAAGCACACATAAAAGTGATGCTAATGGAGTCCATCCCCTATCCCCTCCCAAACAAAATCCGGTTTAGAGGTCCATCCCCTATCTTCCCCTAAACCGTGGAGTACATCCCCTATCTCCTCCCACACAATGCAATGTATATAAACACATAACATATACAACACACAATCAATACATTTAATGTCTGTATTAATTCAACAGTCAAAGTTAATGACTAAACCAATGTGATTAGTTTCAGTTATCTCTAATCCACATGCAATGTCTACAACAATCATGACTATCCTCCACCGATAGCCCAAAACAGTTATTTCTAAACAGGAAATAAATAAATCAACAATTCAATAGGAGAGTGAGTTAAATTAATCAACTACCCCATTTAATCAATAAATTCCTCAATCTCATGAATTCAACTAATTTCCCCAATTTTCCTTAAATTAAACATACAATTCAATTTAATAAAACAACTAGGGTTTTCCCAAAATTACCAAATTACCCCCCAACATATTAAAATACTAAAACTTAGAACAAAACGTATACATTGGAGTAGGAAATCCCTACCTCGAAGAAATAACCCAAAAGAGAAGACGAAGATGATGACCCAAACTCCAAAGTGCTCCAAAACCCAAATTGTTCAGATTAAACTGAAGCCCTCGACCCACTCTATCTTTTTAATAAAGCAACTAGGGTAGAAACACACCCTAAATAGATCAAACCTAAGAGAGAAGAGAGGGAGAAGTCGGACCTAGGGTTTGGGATCAAAAAGAGGATGAAAAACTGTCCAAAAACCCGCTGCTGCCTATTTAAACTGAACAGGCTCGCTCGAGCGAAGACATGGTCGCTCGAGCGACCAGACACAAGAAATCCTCGCTCGAGCGAAGAAAAGCTCGCTCGAGCCAAAAACTCGATGCTTCAGGTCTGCAACCCAGAAGCTCGCTCGAGCGACGAAATGCTCGCTCGAGCGAAGGACTCGAAAACATACACCTCGCTCGCTCGAGCGAAGGAAGCTCGCTCGAGCCAAGAAACACAACTCTCAGGTCCTAAGCCCAGACACAGACTCTCGCTCGAGCGACCAAAACCTGGCTCGAGCGAAGGACTAAAAACAACTGCTCGCTCGAGCGACCAACTCCTCGCTCGAGCGAAGGTCCAAAAATCTGGACAGCAACACTTGGTTTCCAACCCAACCAACCTGTAACAAAACCTGCCCAACATATCCTATAACTCAAAAATAAGGAATTAAAGGACAACAACAACAATATAATAACAACTGAATCTACGGAACATAAGTCCGGGTACAACAACCAAATAGGAAAAGACCGGGGTCGCTATAGTCATAAAACACACATGCAATGGAGGAGTGCTCTTGAAATACGGTCACGTAATATTTGAAGGGTTTTGTGATTGATGGAGATAGTGAAACTTCTGATTTTGTGTTAGGTGATTGGAGAATATGACAGTATATAGTATATGATGATTAGTGAAAAATATAAATATGTGGTGCTCCAGGAGCACTTAATAATTTTTCCTTGTGATGACTTTTAATTGAAAAGTTCGATGAAGATTGTCTTTCAACATTAACACTCCGCTTGTATGGAGGGAAAATATTTTTTAGAAAATATTTTTTTTTTTCATTTTTTGCCGTTTGATACAATGAAAAAAAAAAGTTAATGGAAAATATTTTTCATGGTCAATAAAATATAGGGAAAATTATTTATAAGTCTATTAGGGAGACTTATGCTACATATGGTCCTATTAAAAAACTTATGTTCCCATAAGTCCTGTGTGAAGTTTGTTGACACATTTACTCTCAATATTAGTTGTTAATATCATAAATAATGGTAAAACCATATATAGGAAATTGAATGTTACTATAGATTAAGTTTGCAAAACGTAACGTGACACCTACATAAATGTAACGTAACATGACCATATCAGATGGGATATTACATAAACGTAACGTGACGTGACACCTACATAAACGTAACGTGATGTGACACCTATATAAACGTAACGCACGTTACGTTTCGCAAACTTACTAGGTTTTTGATTTTTTTAATTGAATGTGAAAATATTACTTTCTATGGTAACATTCAATTTCCTATATATGGTTTTGTCATTATAGTATATAACAGTATATTAATACCATTTATTTACAACTCATAGGATCTTGTGGAATACATTCCTATCTAAATAGGACTTGAGACTCTATAAGAAATTACACAGGACTTAACATAGCATAAGTGTCCGAAATAGGACTTATAAATAAGTCTCCCTAAAATATAAGCCTATTTCGATGGAAAATATTTTCCACTTTTCAAAAGCGAAAAATGTTTTCCGAACAAAAATTTTATCAATGTCACCACATTACCACCACTACCATCATCTTTACCACCACCATGGCCACAACCATCATCACCATCATCGTCGCCACTACCTCCACCGCCTCACAACTACCTCCACTACCATCTCTACCTCATTAGTATTATTCCCACCACCACTATCACTACCGTCACTGCCACCACCCCACATACCTCCACTTTATCGCCGCCACTATCGCTGCCACCACCACCACCACTAATGCGGCCATTAATACATTAATTTCATGAACATAACCAAATATAAGAAAACGTTTTCCATGAAAAACATTTTTTGAAAAACAATTCCTATAGAAAATATTTGCCGCCAAAATAAATTAAAGACTTTTATACTCTTAGACTAATACTTCTTCCTAAAGAGTGGGGAAAAAAAAAACAGTGATGCTAGAGATCTCTAATTTAGAGACTCTAAACACCTCTAATGAGGTGGAAAAGGAGGAAAAAAAAAAAAACAGACACAGCACTGACAGTGGCAGTGGGTGGGACCCATTGCCACATCACTAGTGGCACCTCTAATTAGAGGTCCCAAGTATTTTTTTTTAAAAAAAAAAGAAGAGAAATTGCACTCATCTTTTTGAGGGCCAATTATAATTAGTCTCATATTTTTAGTATAATAATATTATTTCTCTTCAGATTTTAATTTAAATAACAGTTAAATAATTTTTCATCAATAATTTATTAATTATATAAATAAAAAAATAATTTTATCAGTTGTTTTCCAGCAAGAGTTTAATAAGAAAAAGTTTAACACCACCAAAATAAATGGGACATAAAAGGCATGCGCGTGTGGAGAAATCAACAATCTTGGCTCAAAGATAAAAGGCATCATTTTCAACATTTCGCCACCGGTTCTTATCCCCACCACCCTTTTCCATTTTCTTAGTTCCCGAGTTTTATCTCGTGTAATAAAAACATTTGATGTCGAAAGGGTTATATAATTTTGATAATTAAAATATTTTAAATTTTTTTACAAAAATGACCATGATGACTTTTCAATAGGTGAATATTTGATTTTAATAATCAATGCTAAAGACATTAATATTCTCATTAACAATTTTACTATTACACTCCACAAAGTTTAATAGGACTTGTCTAGGGGTATATACGGACTTGATTGGTTTGGTTTTAAAGTAAATTAGAAATCGAATTGTAGGAATCAGTTCCAAAAAAATTAGAACTGTGACCGAATCATTAAACTGTGGAACCGGACCAGAACTGAACTGTGGAATTAGTTTAGTTTTACTATTCCAGAGATTTTATATAATAATAAATATTATATATATTTTATGTTAGCTATTAATTTGGTTAAGTTGGTTAGAATTTATCAATTTTACAATGAAGGCTAGTGTTCAAATCTTATAAGAGATTTTTTATATTTTAATTTTTACATATAAAAATATAAAAATAATAAATAAATATGTCACGGTCCGATTCGGTTTGGAACTGTAGCCAAAACCTTGGAACCGAGAACCGAACCGATTTGGACGGTTTCACCATTTTCAGAACCAGAATCAAAATCGAAACTAATAAAAATTAAATCAAACCGACGGTTTAAAACGGATTGAATTAGTGTGTTGGTTCCACCGATTTTTTTTATACACCCCTAAATATTACATTTTTCTCCTCAAACTTTCACCCAAATTTTATTTTGCTTTATTATCTTTTAATTACAAGAATTACGTTTTTAGATTTTAACCTGGGTTTGATATGGTCCTTCTATCATCTCATTGTTTCAAAATTTGAGTGAAAGTTCAAATATGTGAAGTGGAATTTGAATGAAAGTCAAAAAAATAAAAAATGTAATTAGCATACAAAATTTTCCTTCTAATGTCCCTAAAAATATGTTCATGTGAACACTTTCCATTCAAATTTTAATAATAAGTGGTGAGA
The DNA here is from genome assembly GCA_030407325.1 of Camellia japonica. Lineage (NCBI taxonomy): Eukaryota > Viridiplantae > Streptophyta > Magnoliopsida > Ericales > Theaceae > Camellia > Camellia japonica. Next base: position 71,571,277 of record JAPPVO010000013.1, on the reverse strand, counting down.
GAATCAAATTAAGATACAAGTTAAAGTTTGAAAATTCAATTCTTACAATTAGAAGATGAAAAGTCAAAAATGAAATTCTATTAGTCTTCATTTGGCATTGACTTTTTTGTGTTGGGACTTTTTTAGCCTGGTCTTTTTAGCCTCGTTTGGTTTTATTTTTTCGATTTTTTTTAAAATTTTTGTAAAAGAAAAAGTATAATGATTATAGTTTGAATATGATATTTTGTCTTATTAACTAATATAACCACTTTTATATTTTTATGCTTTTTTAGCCAAAAATTTAAAACCAAACGGAGCTTTAAAATCTGAAGATGAAAAATGTCGCCACACAAAATATGTGAACTTGCTACGAAAATTATTAATAAGAGTGTTAGTTTCATTAACCTCTCTCCTTTTTATTAAATACTTTGATTTAAATAATAAATTTCAATAGAACCACACCATTGGGTATACATATTTAATTATTTGTCTAGCAAATTTTTATTTGCAGACTTTACTTATGGTCTTTGTTATAAATTCTTAATTCATCATCTTTTTCATTTCAAAATTTCTATTTCAATCATAAATTTAGATAATTTAAAAAAAAAATCAAATGTAAATAAAATATAATAATTTATTATTATTATTTTTAATTTTTATATGTTTGTTAAAATTTATTCAAACACGACAATATAAGGATAAAAATAAAAAGAAAATAAAAAAAGGAAATATTGAGAGTGGGAACCCCACCCACTAAGGTGGTTGTGAGTGTAGCGATCCCGGTTCTTTCTCCTTTGGGTGTTTGTATCCAGACTTAGTTCCGAGGATTCCGGTTGTTGTTTTGAGCTGTTTCTATCCTCCAATTCTTTAAATTTGGGTTTAGAATGTTTTGGGCAGGTTGGTTGCAGATTGGTTGAGTTTAGGAACCAAGTCTGCCTGTCCAGTTTTTGACTTGGTCGCTCGAGCGAGCTTCTCTTCGCTCGAGCGAGGATTTTGTTTTTGGTCCGTCGCTCGAGCCAGCCTTTCTTCGCTCGAGCGAGCGTTGCGTCTAGTACTTAGACCTGAGAGCAGTGTTTGTTGGCTCGAGCGAGCTTCTCTTCGCTCGAGCGAGGTCTGTTTCTTGTGTATGGTCGCTCGAGCGACCAGGTCTTCGCTCGAGCGAGCCTGTCCAGTTTATAAACTCAGCAGCGGGGAAAAATAACATTTTTCTCCTTCTTTCTTTCTTGAAACCCTAGCAGCCGAGAGTCTCTCTCTCTAAACATACTCTCTCTCTAGATTTCATCTCTTTCTTCTATAAATCCATCCTAGGTCCTTTGTTAAAAAGGTAGAGGAGAGTGAGGGCTACATTTTAATCTGAAGAATTGTGGATTTGGAGCACTTGGATTTCGGGTCAATCTTCTCCATTTGGGTTCTCCTTTGAGGTAGGGATTCTCCTTGTTTCTTTTCAATACTCCATCTATAGATAGACATGTGGTAGTTTTTGTATTGCATAAAAACAGTATATCATGTTGGATTTATTAAAAATCATGCGGTTGAACCTTGGGTTGACTGTTGGAGTTGGGTTTATTATCATTAGTTATGGTTTAGGCTAATTGGGGTGTTAATTAGCATGTTGTTGTTGAGAGGAGAGAAAAACCCTAATTTTATTTGATTTAATAAATTAATAGAGGGGTTTTGATCGTTGGGCAAATACTTATGTATTTTGGGTCTTCAATGTGATCATTGTTGTTTGTTGTTAATAATTGAGCCTGTTTGGTCAATATTGAGAAAGAGGGAGGAAAACCCTAGTTTAATGATTATAACTTAATTTGCATAATTAAATTGGAGTGGCTTGGAAAAGAATGTAATGGGTTAAAATGAGTTATGGCCTTATTGTCCAGAGAATTGAATTTGTGGAGGCAAAAGGTATGAGAGTTGGATTATTGTAATGTGAGTGTTGAACACACATATGTGGAGGTTGTATCTTTAACTGCCATGTTAGTTTTGTTGAAGCGTTTGTGGTCTCATGATAATTGAGTATGTTAATAGATGTACAACATACCTGCATCTAGAGGTTTTGTCCTTGGTCATCGGTGGAGGATGACACGGTTGTGTTGAATTGTTGTGTATGCATTATACCATTGATTGTTTGTGTATATGACGTTGTGTTTATATGCATTACTTGTGTATGGGAGGAGATAGGGGATGTACCTTAAACCGGTTAATGATTATGGGAAGATAGGGGATGAACCCAAGGTTGTTGCTCATATGCACACCTATAGCAGAGATACAGCTCATATGCTTATCTATTGAAGTGTGATACAGCTCATATGCTTGTCCACTGAAGTGTTTGTTTAGTTGTTTTGATATAGCACTAAAATGTATATCATCATCTGTTTGTGAAGTACGGAAGTGGTTTATGTGATATTGATACTACACCAACATGTGTATCTATTGTGTTATAAGAAAGGTTTAACTTGATTTGTTATCCTTGTTGAGTTATTTGGCCAAGTTCTGGGTCATATTTGTCTAATTGGAAAGTGAGATGTGTCATTGACATTAGTGTCATGAACTTGTAAAATGATGTAATGGACTATCTTGTGTTAACCATCTGTCATTTTTGTATTTTGGAAAGTGTGTAGGAGAATGAATGTTTTAACGATAAACATGTTTTGAAACGGTACGTCTGTCGTAGTGTGGGAAATGGAGGGGAGTATCGGGCTTAGTGATTAGTTCCTAAGTGATTGTTAGTGTTATGAAAGAAGGGGAATGGGGATTAATGAAAGGAATAAGGAAAGATAAATCGCTAGTAGCGTTGGTTGAAATGGTTGTTTTCAAGAAAAGTTCATACATACTTATATTTTGTATAAATTGTCACCTTACTATTCTAGTACGAGAATGAGTGTGCATGATCATAGCTATCTGTAATGTTGTTATTGTCGAGGATCATGTTGAGATCCCTACTGGACTATATGTTCATCCCACGTTGTTGAAATCTTTTTCTTCAGGTTTAGCAGGATGTGCTACAAGATTTGGATCTTCTTAATTGTTGGCCACGGGGCCTCTTTGTTGTTGGCGGAATGCCCTATGTGTAAAAGGGTTACACCCTTCATTTGATTATTTAATGTTATAAGCCTGAGGGCAATTTATTTAAGGATGCTCATGTTGTATTTAGTTTTCATTCGAATGAGAGAATTGTTGTTCATTACTTTTAATGGAACATTTGACTTTATTTCCGCATGTTATCTCTGAAATTGAATTAAGTTAAGGAACTTGGTAATGACTTCGAGTAATAAAAAGTGGGGCGTGACAGTGAGAATGACAAAGCAGCCGCCAGCGGACACGTGGACAGAGTGTGGTTTGACTGGTAAGTAGCAGCTGCAATACAGTGCTCGTCTGGGATGCCATTGGTTTAAAATAGTTATATAAGGTAAAAATAAATTATTTTAATTAAATAAAATAAAATGTCACATTCAATTTATAATTATTTTATTTTTTTTCTTATAAAAGTTTAAAAAGGTCAAAAAGTCTATTCCAAACGAGATTTTTTAAACTCTAATTTAAAAAAGTCAAAAAGTCAATCTATATTCCAAACGAATCCACAATGGATCAATTTGGGAACTTGATTAAAAGTTAAAAGTCAAATTTTAATTTATTTTAGATCATATTATTAATCTATTTTTTTAAAAAATTGAAAAATATTAAAAAAAATTAATTTTTAACTAACTTCCTTGGTTATACTTTTCCAAAAACACTTTTTAGAAAATTTTATTTTCTTATTTTCGATATTTTTTTATTGAATTTTTTAATATTTTAAACAAATTTTTTTTTAAAAACTTTTTAGACATAACTAATATAAATATATCTAAAAAGTAAAAAATTTGTGAAAAAACCTTTTAAAAATTTACTAAATATCAAAAATATAAAAAAATACGAGAATTCAGGACATTTTTTTATATTTTTATGTATTTATTAATTTTTTAAAATATTTTTTTATAAATTTTTTACTTTTTAGATATATCTAAGTAAGATACATCTAAAAAAATAAAAAAATGTTAAAGAGTTTAAAAATATTTACTAAAAATAAAAAAAATACAAAAATTAAAAAATTTAACTTTTAAAAAATTTAATTCAAAAAACTCAAACAAAACCCACTTAATATAAAAACATACCAAAATCATTGCCAGTGCCTTCTACATATAATATATTGAAAAATATATTTATTTATATATATTTTTTGGTGGTCCCAAGATTTATTTTAAATATTTAAACCCACACCTCCCAAGCCATGCTAAGTGTAGGCCGGCTACTGAGCCGCGGGACTTGGCAGCTTTTGCGCCCATATAAAAAAAAAAAAGGGAAAATAATAACACAGTAAGGAGAAGGAAAAAATTTATAAATCATTAACATAAAAATTTTATTTACAAATATTATTTTAACTCAAATTGTAAGATTTTTTAAAATAATAAGTCCTATTTAATAAAATTGAGAATATTATTAATTTTTTTTCAATTTTCAAGACTAAGAACATTATCAATTTTGCATAGTAATGTTTTAAATATTTTTTTCACTAACTGATAAAAAAAACAGAGTATGAGATTAAATATTTTTACATTTCTACTTATTGATTTGATTCAACTATTTAATAAAACCGAGAATATTATCAGTTTTTTCTAATTTTAAAACTGAGAACACTATCATTTTTTTTTCCATTTTTAAAGGTATTTTTTTTTTCAATTTTACACATCAATTTTCCATCATCATACTCCTTCATAGACACAAAACTTTCAGTTTTGCACAAAAAAGAAAAAAAATTTAGTTTTTTTCAATTTTTTCACGAAAAAAAATTATTTTTTTTATTGCACATAATTTTTTCTTTGTTTTTTCAATTTGAAAAGTTAATATTTTAAAGTTTTGAAAATCAAAATAAATGTCAAATCATAATATTCCTTTATAGATAATCATAAATGATGAACAATAATTATTTGAAGAGTAATTCCGACTATTAAAAATTTAATAGGATTTGAAGATTCAAAAAATCTTAGTTAAGATTTAATGAAATATAAGTTCATAAATTAAAATTTATATGTAAATGGCCCTAAAATTTATATATTTTAATAATTAAATATTATATTTTTTATAATTTTATAATATTTTTTTTACTGTCCACTCCGTTGTTTTTTCCTAAAAAATGAAGTAAAGTAAAGTAAAATTCACTTTTAACTACTTGACATGATTACACTTGAATTAATTTACTCGCGGGAGTACAAATCTAAACAATTATGTATTTAAAATGTTTATGTTAATCTCTTTATCTTGAATTGTTAACGAAATTAATTTTTTTGCCTGAATACCACATTTGTGGGTAAATAAAAATACAGCAATGGTAGAGGGTCCTAATTTTTGTGGCTCAAATGGCTCGAATTTGTCAAAATGACGTCGTTTTGAGTACAAAACAACATTAAAATTGCCAAAACGACGTCGTTTTGACAATTTTGAGCCATTTGAGCCACAAAAATTAGGACCCCCAAACAATTTTCATAAAAATATTTGTACCAGTGATTTGTTCAATCTCATCGTATTTGACCACAATAGATTGATATGAGGGAGAATTACTTATTAGTTAGACAGGAAAAAAAATTACATAAATATAGAAGGGCGTAAGTGAGACTTGCATCTCACAATTTTTCACTTGTATCCCATCACAAAATTATTTACACTCTCTATATTTTTGTAATTTTTTTTTACTGTTAAGTAATTATCCCTTGATATAATTTGTTTATTAACTGTTTTGTAAGTTATCTAGATATTTGTTTCTTTATTATGCAGCAAAGTGAATGAATACCCTCAATTAATTGTGTACTGACAAGTGTGATATTTGTTCAAAACACATAAAGTTTCAAAACACATAAGATCCTAAATAAAGGAGAAAAAAAATTAGGAAAATTTGCAAATTAGTGATACAACAATGATTCATCCCTCCTTTTTCCCCCACCCCCTTTGACCCCCTCTCTCTCTCATTGGTTCCATTTTCTTTTTCTTTTTCTTTTTTTTCCTGCTCCTCCAATCACCACCCGCTACGTGGCAAATGGGGGGGGGGGGTGAGGGGGTGACCCCCAAAAGGGGGTCCCAAGCATTATTCTTAGTGATATAGTGGAAAATATTTATATATTTATGATGGTACAAATGTTCTGGATGTATGGTGCAAATTCTTCTTGTGTATGGTGCAAATCTTTTATGTGTGTCAAAATTGTACAAAATAAAAATATTACATTCATAATGTAATAATTTTTTTGATGTACCACTGATTTACAATTTCTCCAAAAAAAACCTACTGCCAACTAAATACAAAAATAAAAGCTAGACAAAGAATACAAAGGAAACCAAATTCAACAATAGCAGCCTTTGCAAAAATCAGCAAAGCATCATTCGAACGAGAAAAACAATGATAACCTACAAAAGAACTAGAAAAACATGTGAGAAAAAAACAATGATAAAATAAGAAACATACATTACTAATATGAAAGTGAAACAAAGTTGGCTCGTTATGATTGTCTTTGTGGTTGGTCCTGAGATAAGGCTAGTAAGGTCGTCGTTGTACGCTTTTAAATTTTATCTAAAAATAAGATTTCTAAAGAATTTTTTTTATCTTAATTTATGTTTGGTTCATTAATAAAATAGAATGAAACAATCATTCCATCATAACGTGCATTCTCACATTTGATTTACTAAAAAAATTAAAAAAAAAAATTACAAATAAAATCATCATTCACTGTTGTGAGAGAATAGTTCTTTTATAAATAGACTAAAAAATGATCAATCTATTGAATTCAATTTTATTTCAATGAACCAAACACTGCATTATAGTATTAGTAGTTTAAAAATAAAATTTTACAATTTTTTTTTAACAATTGAATTAGTGAATTATTTAAAAGTATTAGATGGTTATTTATTAAATGCATGAATTATTTATAAAATATTATTTGACTATATCAATTATAATTGTCTTCGGAGAAAAAAAAAAATTAGTCGAAATTTATCAAATTTTACAATTCAAATCTAGGGGATTTTTTTTTATGATCCCTAGAATTAAGATTTTATAACATAAAAAATATCTAATATTTTCATAACGTTTAAGGTCCCTCAAATCGATCAAAAGAAAATTCAATCCAAAGAATTTCTCTAGACTTTCCAGAGAAATTCTCTCAAAACCAAAGAAATTCTTTCTAAAGCAGAGAAATTCGCTACATTACGTTGAACAAATTGAACTGCATGTTGCAGAGACACAGAAGAAGGCAAATTTTATGTGGATGAAAATACCCCGGTCTTGGGAGACCAAATTACATTTGTCAAATAGTTGGAAACATTGCGCTAAAACAGTGAAAACTAATTTGTTCAGACAAAAAAAAAAAAAAAACAACAACACAGTGAAAGTTAATAAAACGATAGACAATAAAGTACAAAGGGAGGAGTATATCACTAGAACGAAGCCATATGCAATAGTAGAATAGAAATCTAAACAGACATTTGCTTAAACTTCCACACAGAAATTTGCAAAACTGGCAAAGAAAGAGAAGAAACTTGACCCTAGGACTATCGAGAAGCTGGCGGAGGCGGCGGTAGAGAAGCGGAGAGCAGCGAAAATTCAATCTAGAGAATTTCTTTGGACTTCTCCAGAGAAATTCTAAATTTCTTTAGATTCTTCTCTTTCTTCTCCGACTCGTTGCATTCACCTCCATCGCCGCTCTATGCTCTGAATGTGTATGTCCTCGTGATCGGAGGAGCATCCTTACCTTTCTCTTTAATCTCAGCCGTCCATTTATAGTTCTTCTCCTTCTCTTCCTTTTTGTTCTTCTTCTTCTCCTTCTCGCCCTTGATCTTTGCCGTCCACTTGTACTTCTTATCCGAATCCTTGATCTCCACTTCCAATCTCCCTAGCCGTTGTTAACTAGGCGGTCAAAGCTGAGTTCAAGCTCGGAGACTCAGTCGCAAAAGCTCTGCAAGTAGGACTCAGAATCGAATCAGTGCTGAACAACTCTTCGAATTGGTGCTGAAACGGTTCATGGTTGATTGAATCACAGAGAGAGAGAGAGAGAGAGAGAGAGAGAGAGATTACATCTAATTGTGGAAGCGTCAAGAGAGTCATGGACAGAGGTGAATGGTGGTTAGGTCAATGAATCAGAGAGAGAGAGAGAAGAAGCAATTGTTGCGTAGAAAGATAAAGCGAGAGAGTAAAATTTCTCTGTGATATATGACTGTAGGGTTAAGGGATTTTAGACATCACAAAATAATATTGTGGATCTCTTTTATCACTAAAAATGGGAGAGGAATCTTAGACTAATTTTTCCTTCAATCTATTATGTCAAAAAAAAAAAAAAAAAGTGGATAAATTAATAATGTTAATAATAAAAAAAATGTTCAAAACTTATCTTAATTTTAAAATATATAAAAGGGTTAGGCCCTATTTTTTGAATTCTCCTTGGCCCAAAAAAAAATCAAGACCGGCCCTGATTGTCTTCTATTTTTTAACACCAAAAATTAACCATCAAAGAGGGATAGAAGTTACATTGGAAGATAACAAAGAAACAAACAGAGCCGGCGGGAAAACAACCCAATTAGAAACGAAAATTTTGGTCTAGCTTGCAATTATGCTCAGAATACTTGAATTTTTTAAAATATAGAAACTAGTTTGATGAAAATAAATATCAAAAAAATATTTTAAAAGTTTAAAAATTGATTTTGCCTGCAAATTTTAAAAAAAAAAATGAAAATGATAAGCAATTTTTATTGGGAAAATTATAAAAAAAACCCAAGGTTCCACATATTTTTCAAATTAAACCCCATAGTATCAATTTTGACAAATTAAATCCTAGAGTTTCTTTCGTGTTTCAATGTGAACTCTCCGTCTATATCCGTTTGATTGAACTAACGGAATCTGAGCAAAATTCTTAGATTCAGCACACATGTTCAAACACTTGTATCTCCCTCGTCGTAACTCCATTTCGTCTTATTTTTGCGTCGTTGAATTCACCTCATTGCCTAGTTTTCATTCTATCCCTCATAAGCCTTGTTCCACATCTTTTTAGGTGCCGTTGGAACTCCGAAATTTGGAAAAAAAATAAGATTTTTCTCTCTTAGGAAAATTTTCAAATTTAAACACATATATTCAAGTACTTGTATCTCCTTCGTCGTAACTCCGTTTTGCCTCATTTTTGTGTCTTTTGATTCACCTCACGGCCTAGTTTTCGTTCCATCCCTCATAAGCCTTGTTCCACCTCTTTTTGCATACTATCGGAGCTCCGAAGTTGGCAAAAAATAAGATTTTTTTTCTTTCTTTCTTCGTCTATCTTATATCTCCACACTTCTTCCTTCCTCCTTCATTTCCACAATTATTCTTTCTTTTCCTCTTCCTTCATGGCCCTTCCCTTACTCTTATGTTTTTTCCGTTCTTGTAAGTCATATACATTCATACTTGACGGCACTGCCACTATCGGAGGTTCGGTAGCCACCATGAGCTCGGTGGAAGGGCCATGAAGGAAAAGGAAAAAAGAGAATAATTGTGGAAAGAAAGCAAGAAGGAAGAAGCATGGAGATCGAAAATAGAGGAGTGAAAAAAAAAAAATATATATATATATTTTTTGCCAACTTTTGGAGTTTTGACGGCATACAAAAAGAGGTGGAATAATGTGCATGAGGGGTGAAATGAAAACTAGGCCATGAGGTGAATCCAACAAAGTAAAATTGAGGCAAAACGGAGTTACGATGAGGGAGATACAAGTCGTTGAATATGTGGGTTTGAATATGAAAATTTTGCCCAAAGAAAGAAAAATCTTATTTTTGGCCAACTTTCAGAGCTCCAACAGTATGCAAAAAGAGGTGGAATAGGGCTTATGAGGGGTGGAACGAAAACTAGGCCATGAGGTGAATCCACAGACGCAAAAATGAGGCAAAATGGAATTACGACGAAGGAGATACAAGTGTTTGAACATGTGCGTTTAAATCTGAAAAATTTCTTGAGAGAAAAATCTTATTTTTTTTTCCAACTTTCGGAGTTCTAATGGCACACAAAAAGATGTGGAACAAGGCATATGAGAGATGGAATGAAAACTAGGCAATGCGGTGAATCCAACGACACAAAAATGAGGTAAAACGGAATTACGACGAGGGAGATATAAGTATTTGAATATGTGTGCTTGAATCTGAAATTTTTGCCCAGATTCTGTTAGTTCAATCAAACGGATATAGACGGAGGGTTTACATTAAAACATGGAAGAAACTCGAGGGTTTAATTTGTCAAAGTTAAAATTATGGGGTTTAATTTGAAAAACACGTTAAACCCTAGAGTTTTTTTTTTTTTTTGTAATTTCCCCTTTTTTATTTTTTTAACTTTTTATCAAATTAGTTTTTAGTTTTTTTTGAGAAAAAAGTTTTTTTTTTATTTTTAAAAGTAAGTTTTTTTTTTTTTTTTTTTTTTCCAGATCAAGTAAGTTTAGGAACACATAAATTTACAAAATTAACACAACATACATGCATTGATAGAATTTTATAAGCTTTAGTTACAGTGTCCACTTAAAAAAAATGTTCATTAATGTACTTTTTATGTCCAATTTGTGCCCAAGATTTATTGTTTCCTACAATAATTTGCTGCAACGACTCTTTCATGTGGCAGAAAATTAGCCAAATTATAGTGTAAAGGACGTGAACTACTTTTTTTCTGGTCCGTAATTATGGGTAGGATGGTTTGAGAATTAATAAGTTGTGTAACAAAAATGGGAAGAATTCATAAATCAATTTTAGGATTAGCACCTCATGAATAATTTGTCCCTAATTATTGTACGAAATTTAATTGTTAGATTAACACCTATAGGAGAAAATCTTCCCACCCTTGACAAAGCATCTAATTGCTTGCACTTCCTAAATTTAACCCCTTTAAGGAGAATTGAACACATGACCTCCTTGGGACTAAATCCTAAGAAAGGTATGTTGTTGATCAAAAAAAAAAAAAATTTGTATGAAGGTTTAGTTCAACTCCTCCCCTAAAAGTGGGCCCAAATGCTTTGATTAATTTACAAAGAGCCAAAAATAATGAAAATGATAAAGATAGTAAAAATAAAATAAATAAATAACAGATATTATCAATTAAATTAAATTGGCACAATTTAAAAAATTAAAAGATAAAATTAATACAATTTGAATTGCAATGACCAAATTAACACAAAAGTAAATTCTAGAGACAAGAATATATGTGGCCTTAAATAAACTCACTTTTGAGTTGTTTAACTGTGGTGAAAGTAAGTTTCAAAAATTATTTATTGAGAATTCAGACGTGCTTATTGAGATTGACGTTTCCCAAATTTTTTCCTCAATAATTTCAAGACCAATAAGTGCAATGAAGTATTTCCAATGAAAACTATGTCTCTTAGGCATTATTTAATGTTGAAAAGTGTATAAAAAGAATATTAAAAATATGAAAATATATTAAATTTAATAAAAAGTGTCTTATATTCTTAATTTTTTTTTTAATCTTGCCTCCGATGAATACTTATTAACAACATCCTAAATAATAATACTTCTAAGAGAAATTATGAATCAACCAAATATTCTTCTTCAGTATATAGTTGATCTTTCAACCACCAATCAATCTTTGACCCATTTTTCCAAGTATGATTTTACTTTTCAATTTTATATTCTCCACTTCTTCATTGTTTCACATGCTTATGTATATATTTATATATAAACCCTACCTTGAAGTTGGTAGCATGTCACTTTTTTTCAAATTTCTAAGAATGTCCATAAGAGCAATTACATACATTCAACTTTCTTTTTCCTTTAAAAACAAAACCTCTCAACTCCATTGATTGCAAATTACATACCACACGTCATATTTTTTAGATTTCTGAAAATACACATAAAAGCAATTACATAAAAACTAGAAATTCAATTTTCTTTTCTTTTTTTTTTTCAAAAGAAAAAAAATACTCTCTACTACCTTAATTGTATATTTCATAACACTCACATAATCTTTTCAATTGAACACATTAGTATACTTGCCCTTCTAATAATATATGGCCTCGTTTGAGAAGTTGACTATTTTAGTAGGCTATTTTAGTTTTTAACTATTTTAGTATGCTAAAATATTTATGTTTGAGAAGAATGTTAGATTTTTTTTATAGTTAGATGTAATATTTGTAACAGAAAAGTGAAATGATTATAAGTTTGATGTGATATTTTATCTTATTAACTATTTTAGTCTATTTTGTCTTTCTCTAGATTTTAGCCTAAAAAGCAAAAAAAATCCTTTCCCAAACACCCCTAGTTGGTCAAAATCATATACCTCACTAAGAGATTGAGTTTAGTCTTTATTCAATACAAAACTTTGCTCTTACAGTACCACGACCTTTGATGTACTAAAAAAAACTTATTATTAACTTATTATATCTATTAAGAGTCAAATAATTGCTTAAACTGTCGTTAAGAGCACGTAAAACTTATTATATCTATCAAAATCTTACTTGTTCGGACTTTATGGATCATATCCACAAGGTTGAAATGCAAGGGGTGTACAAGACTTTGATGCATTGGAATCCAAAGGAGGCAAACAACAAGAAGGCTCCAAACTTTGAGACTAGAGTTAGGTGACCAAAGAAACAAAACTTGAGAGCCTAAGCTATAGATTTTAAGGATATCCCATAAGCCTACTCGGATGATCCCTATCAACATTGACTCTTCTTTTTTGTTTCTCCTACTATTCTTCTATTTTTATTTGTATATCTTAATAGTAAGAAAGGAAAATTTATGTAACTTGAAATTCTGTATTGTCATTCAATAATTAGTCCAAACTTTAAAAGAGGCTCTTAATTAACACTTAAAACATTGTACCATTTCATATTCTCATTTGTTGTCAAGGGCACACTTGTGTCAAAGCTAATTTATGACAATTGAGTTATATTGGTTTGATGCAATTTTATAAACGTGTTTGTAATTTTTGTTGGGAGTTATGTCAAGCACTTTTTGTTTACATATAGTTTATGATATAAAATTATTAAAATAAATTGGAAAAAAATTGAATATTATAAAACAATGAAGAGATTTTTTTTGCATTTAGATTACGCTAATTACATATGCTTGATTTGGAATAAATGTTGAGTGCAATGGTGACGCCATCGTACGTGGTGTTATAGGTTAATAAAATGTCACAAATCAGATTTAAGTGCACTTTGCTTATAATTTACGAAGTCAACCATGTAGTCTCTGCTAGTGGAGAATTTTGACATAAAGGGAGCAATATTGAGTTGATGCCTTGCCAAGATCTATCACAATACAATCAAAGTTGATTTTCATTTGGTACTAAACTAAAGATTAGTGTGATGCCAGAGTCATATATATTAGAATTATACTCAAGTTAATGGATCAATTTTTATTTGGTTTTCTATTTTTTTATTATTAATTTAATTTTCTATTTTAATTTATGAACATAATAATCATTGTAATTTAAAATGTGAACACATTGCCTCTACAAAAAGAAAAAAGAAAAAGAGCAAAAATATACCAAAATACACACAAAAGAGACAGATAAAGAGGGTAGATAATGAAATGTGAGAGAAGAGAGTGAAATAATATAAAATTTATAAAAAAAAATCTTTTAACAAAATTAAACTTTTTAAGTGACAGAATATATGAATTTTGTTATAAAATATAAAAGGAAAAAAAAAAGGTGAGGTATTAAAATTTAAGAAAAGAATTATAATCTTAAAGGAGTGAATTATTAAAAAATATAAAAAGACACAAATCCCTCTCAACTCTTTGTGTTACCGATTCTATCACTGTAAAATAAAATTTAGGTAAATTACACTGACACCTCCTGAGGTTGATATTTATTACAGTTCCCTCCTTACATTTGAGAAATTACACTGACCCTCCCTTATCAGTGTAATTGTTTGATGGTGTTAACTTTTACATATTTATCATTAACCTTTACATATACTTTAAAGGGTAAATTACATTGACACCCTCTGAGGTTTCAATTTAATACGGATCCCCTCTTGACATTTAAAAAAAAAAAAAAAAACTAATTTAATAAAAATAAATATAAAAAAATATATTTAATTTGTAAAAAATTATTTCTAACCACTCGAAAGATAAAAGTTATATAAAAATGATAATTATTTTTTATTTTTTATTTCTTAACCAAATTAATTTTTAATTTTTTTAAAAAAATTCTAAAAATCAAACCATACATAGCCTAAAAATCTTTTGATAAGTCATTTCTTACGTTGGTAACGTATTTAATTATTTGCTAATTTTATGACATTTTTACCATCTGATGCCTGTTTAGTAACCATTTTATTTTCAGTTTTCAATTTATATTTACAAAAATTTTAAAAATTGTCATAAAAACTTGTTTGATAATTTTTTTAGTTTATAAAAGGTTGTCTCAGTTTGTAAATTTGGCGCAAAAACGTAAATTCAAAAAATGAGTTTATGTTGGTTTTTAAATAGAAATTTAAAAATTTGACTAGCAAATTTTTTTCAATTAATTTTTTTTCCAATTATTTTTTTTTCAACTAATACTAACCGATGAGGCAATTGATAATGTTACTTTAAACCTTGGGGAGGGGATTGTAATTTCTAAAATGTGAAGGGTGTCAATGTAATTTACCTAGTGAGGGCAAAATTGGTATTAAAAAAATTAAATTGCTGACATCAACAAAATCTGTTAGTTGACTTAACAATCAACTAACCAAGAGAGCAATCTGTAATGAAACTTTAAACCTCAGGGAAGGGAATGTAATTTCTAAAAGGTGAGGGGGAAACTGTAAAAAATACAAACCTCAGGGGGTATCAATGTAATTTATCCTAAAATTTATTATTAATTAATGGTATTATCACATAGCATCACAATTTATGCTTCTTGAATGTTCTTTCAACTTGTGCACTTCCTAAAAAAAAAATATATATATATATATATATAAATAAATAAATACAGTCAAAGACTTAAAAAAGTACTATAATTATAGCATGTCTCATCCACATAATTTATTATAATATGTGGTTCTTAAAATATAAAAACAATTCAAATCACCAAAACCATGAACATAGCAATAGTAGAGATTGTATGCCTCTATATTGTTATATCTATATCTATTTTTGAAAACAAAAACCAACCAGTATATGTCATCTTTTTTATTTATTATTTTTAGAGCTAGATTTAAAACCCAAAAATATAGATAAATAATACATTTATTTTTTTCAATTCAAAAAATATATTGAAGTTGAAAATTCTTTTTCAACATAATATATTCAACAAAATATTTAAACTCCTTTACAATTAAAAACACAAACAGAATATCTAAACAAATTGAAAACACAAAATCTTACAAATTACTAGAGGTGCTCGCGGTTTGGCGGTTCGGTTGCGGCCAAAGAAACCTCAAATCCGCCATTCGCCCAAAACTAGGCAGATTTGAAAAAATCAATCTGCAACCGTCCGCTCGTCATCACGCATCCGTCCAAAATGCGACGGATCGGTTCGGTTCAGTCAGTTTGGGCGGATCGATATATCCGCTGCTCACCTTTAGAGGACATACACGTGGGCGTTTCATTGTTTATAAAAAATACAACAATATATAGTTTTGAGAACTTTAAAAAAAAAAAGTTAATTTTTTGACTTTTTATTTTTTTAACACAAAAAAATCACAAAAAAATTAATTTTTTAATACAAAAAAGTCAAAAAATTATTAAAAAAATTAAAAAATCAACTTTTTATCAACTTTTCAAGACATCACAATGAGTCCAAAAATGAGATCACATAGAAAATTATACAAAGATTTTTGAGCAAATCTATATGGCACTCTAATTAGTTTTTAATTGGTTGAAATAGTAAAGTTTTAAAAGGAAAAGACTAGTAAAGTAGAAAATTGTAAATATAGAACACATAAATGTGAAACAAAAAAATTGCTCGTTCACAAATACAAATGTGATTTTTTTTTTTTTCTCTCTCTCTCTAATCTATGTATTCTGTTATATTCCTAGCATAACCAATTCCAAAACTACCACATAACGTCTCATATCATACCTTCTCCCGCTGTAATATTGAGGAAAAAGTTGACGAACATATCAATCAATAATTCAACCGTCATGAGATCATTTTGGTAACGAAAAGTCCAATAATTATTACTCCGAAAGCGACTTTTGTTTGGAGCTACTCACATCAAAGCTAAGACGTTTTTTGCTTACCTTATTCATTTTGAATTGCATGTGCATAAACCCACATAAAAATGATAAAATTATCCGATAATTGTATTTCTCCTAATTCGATTTTAATTAAAAAAAAGTTTGGGGAAGCACTGATAGGGCAGGATAAATTAGAGGGGCATGAAGATTAAAACGGTTAGGATTAGAGTACAGTATGAAATTGCATGACTAAAATAATTAAGTTTCAAATTAAGAATTTGCATTCGAAACCTGAAAAATCTGACTTGTTGCCATCCCTTTAAGTAACTTTATTTAGATAAATACAACCATAAACATAAAATATTAAATATTTGTAATATCAATATACTTTTTACATATTCGAAAATATTTTTATATATTTTTAGAGTTTTGTCTAGAATTTACAATCAATGGTCAAGATTTATTCATAGTATTGTCCCACAACAAGATTAAATATAAACAATAGATCTAAAGTTTTGAATAATTCTAGGTGCCTAGACTTTCTTATATTTTTATACATTTTTTTACATATTTCAATATACATTTTAAATATGTTTCAATACTAACAATTGCTCTAATAACCGTTTTAAACATTTTCTATATGGCATATATATATATATATATATATTTCGTAAGCAACGAGGTTATATACAAGTGTGTGGTGTTTGGCATTGAATTCATGGTTGGCGAAGGTGTCGTACGTAGGAAAAAAACAACCATGGAAAGCATGAATTTGAAGAGATGGTCAATGCTCCAACATTTTGGTGCATCCATAATTAGAGAAATTTCTCATTTTTTGTCTAATTGCAAAGACTTCTAATTCATTTTAGGAAAGTCTCATAAATACCAATTACTAAAGTTTTAAAATTTTAATCATGGGTAAAGAGGTGATTTCAAAGTTTAGTAATTTAAGTAATTGACTAATCTATGAGACTTAGGAGGTCAAATCTTTGTACATGCATGTGAGTTTTATTTTTATTGTATTTTTTGAAATTTCTCTCTTCCACTTTGAAAAATTTAAAAACTCTCGAGATATTAATTTGTGATTATATTTCAATTTTAAATAGTGAATATCAATCTCAATCAAACAATCAATAACAAATCGGCACAACGATTTAACGTGAAAAAAATCACAATTAAAGCCCCCTTAATTGTGATAAAAAATTACAGGCCAAAATCACAAGCCAACCTATTAAGAAGACAAAAAGAACTATACACGAGTACCCTCAATTATCAAATGAATCCACGCTCGAATTGAACCAAACCCGATGTACCTCTTCCACCACCGTCTTCACCTTGGAACTGCTTTGCCCAACATTGAATCAACAATGCCGATATCGAATTGATAGCGATGAGCTACTCCGTCATCCACCAAAGCTTCAAGCTCAAGTTTCCCAGAATCTACCAAATAACACCTCTCTCTTTATGTGAATAAAAGAACAAAATCAACCATTAATGTTCATCAACATGTAGTTCACTGATCAATCGATCACTCTCTATATCAAGAAAACTCATATAAACCACCCTCTAATATAGAACACTTTGTATTTTACTCCTCTTTGAGAATCTGGATGGGTTAAACCCTAAAAACAGCAAACAATGCACTTTATAACAAATAGAGATGTGAAGATCGTTCGAGCGCACACTTCCCCGTTTAAGCGGTGTAAGTAAAGGCGGTGCAAAATATATAGGTCAACCGCTCGAGCACATACTTCACCGCTCGAGCAGTAAAACAAGTTTTCTAGAAGTTTTGAATGCATGCTGAAATACTAGAAGCTCCACTTCACTGCTTGAGCATACAAATGGCCGTTCAAGCGGTTAACTTCTTTTTGGATTTGGGAGCGCTACCCCTTGACCCCGCCTAGGCATTACTTCGAACCTGGCAGGAGGCACCGTATATAATTAGTGAAGTAACAAACAAGTAAGGCTCAAGATACAGAATGTTAGCACAGACTTCTCTATACAGTCACAATTTGGGTTGAATTTGCATCTAAACACTCATAGCCTCACTGAAACAAAAGAGTTAATAAAATTACAAATGAAAAGAGTTTTGTTAATCAAGATTGTTAATTACAAAAACCTAACACTTTCAATTTTTTTTATTATAATATATTGTATTTAATTTTCATTGTAATTGTGATTTATTGAGTTTTATCATAATATGATAAATTGTATTTGAAAAAAAAAAAAATGGTTTGTCATTTTCTTAATCAGATTGTACTGGACAAAATTAGGAGTAAGCCATGGGGAGGGGCTAAACATGCCAAATTTGTGTATCCCTTTTTTATTATGTGCCTTGTCAGAGTAGGAGAAATTGGGGAGATTATCGCTGGAGTGGGGAAGTGTTGAAATAATTTGTAACCCTTAGGCATAAATGATTACTAATAAAAAAGAGGTGATATAGCATATGATGGGTAAAAATTATTGATGAGTAATACGAACTAAAAAGGTTAAAAATAAGAGATAGAAAGGTGAAAGTGATATTTATATATACATATATGAGAGGGAGATTGTGCTGCACCGGCACGAAATGTGATGTTGGGCCGCGTAAGGGGAACTTGGAGCGCACTGTTTAATCGAACCAGGTCCGCACTGAATGTATTGCCAAATCGGACTAAGGTTACCTGAGATGCATTGAGCCAAGCTAGATCCACGCAGCATCTGGTATTGGGTCGAGCTGGACTGACACTGAATGATACGTCTTGCTAGACCTAGCTGAGTTGGTGTTGATGGGAAAAACTGCCTCGGTATTAGGATTCTACATAGCTAAACCACTTGACGACCGAGCTATAGATAGTTCGGTCCACAATAGTGAGGGCAGAGATGGTCCGTAAGATCGCGGTCAGTAGCCGAGATACCGTGCGGCGTGCTCACCTTCGGTAGATTCTGATAGACCGGTCTAGTTAAGCTCGACATTGAGCTGTCCAACGTAGTCTTGGCTCACCAAGTAATAGCTCGTTTCGACATTTCACGTGGTCCAATGATGAGAAGAGGGAAATCCTCTCCTGGTATATGCCAATACCGTTTGGTGGTGTGACAAACACTATTTGGAGGTTCTGGTCTTTATATGTGTAACAAATGTAAAGGGGAGCACAGCCGCTTGCCCAGAGAAGGACAGCAAAGGTAGTGTGCCCACAATCTCTGAGGCTGTATGGCCAGCCTTGAAATAGAGGAACATGCAGATGTTAGAGGTATGCAACCAGAAAGAATTTTGAGCTTTCTCTCTCTCTACAGTGCTCTTTGCCTCATCTCTTCTCCCAGAAAGCTAACTTGACCGTCGGAGGGGTTTTTCCAGCAAACCCACTCGTCGGGTAGCTCTTCTTTGTTCTGTTTACAGTGTCACAGAGTTCCAACGGAGTAAAGCAAGCTTGGTAGCAAGGAGGTACGGAGTGAGGCGAATATTTCTCTTCTGCACAATCGGCGCCGTCTGTGGGAATCTTTGACAGACAAACCTTGCTCTCCAAGCTTTTTCAGTTTTCCATGGCAAACAACGACGAAACACTGCTATCCGTCATCGACGGCATCACACCAGAGTCGGTCCAAAAGAGGGATGGCCCTCCCGCTATTCGGACCATGGCGGGCCCGGAGACCTCCTCTAGAGGGCAGCCCAAAGACACGCAAGACAAACGCGTACGGAGTACTGACCATTCGAAGATTCCTGAAGGCCGCTGCCGACGAGGAGAATCACATGCTCATCGCCTGGAGCACAAACTCAGGGACCAGGATGCCCTCATTCAGAAGATGGCGGCTGAAATGGAGACGTTGAAGGGACAAATCAAAGGGAAGGGTGTTGCTGCAGTGGGCAACCACAGTGAGCACACCCAACCCCGTCGCTCTGACAATCGTCACCAACAGGGACATGTATGATAGAACGAATGGGCCAGAGGCTAGTATGATCTGAACGAAAGAATGGTTGGGCCAAAGGCCCGTTTGAAATGAACGCAAGGACAAATGGGCCAAAGGCCAGTTTGACATGAATGGATTAGGCCCGAGGCCGTCCGATGTGTTTGGAATCGCAGTCACTTGACACATGTATATATATTAGATAGAAATATGAATTGGGCCTAAGGCCGTCCGATGTATATTGTTCCAATGCATCTTCTTTAATTGATATTATTCACTGGGCTTTCGCTCACGCTCATTCATGTGTTTGTAGGTGAGCCAAGAGAGGTCCAGACCCAGCCTCAGTGAAGTTTGTGTGGAACAACCAAGGTTTTAATCAGTCAGCCCTTGCGTTTCACGCACGAGACTCGTCTTTGCCTTTTGTTATGTATTCATACCTTGTCATGTTGGCGAAGACTTTGAATCTGTTGTATTTAGTTCTTGGGTTGACTTAGACCTAAATGATCCTGTCTGTACAGAACTTTATGTTACTGTGTTTTCTGTTGTGAGTTGTTAACATGTATATGTATGGTTTGTCATGACGTGCCATGTAAGCACAGCTCTATGGACAGAGTTTCAAATTTTTGCTTCTGTTTGGCCCCTTTACTCTGACGAGTTATGTCTGTTTTGGTTTGAGGCCGTAGGTAGTCTCAGGATTACTGGCCAGTTACGTCCTTAACCCATAGGGGCGGGTTCGGGTCGTGACAGAGTGGTATCAGAGCACGAGTTAATAACTCACACGCTTGTCCAAAAAAGCAATAAGTGTCTAAAAGAGATCTAGGATGCATTCATATGATAAGTATGAATCTGAAAGCATCAAGAATACGCTTAAATGTTTAATGTGAACGATTATGTGTTATAAGTTTGTGATTCGCTTGCATTACAAATTATTTGAATACGTATGCTCTTCAGTATATGCATACCTGTGAATCTTTTGTATAAAATATAATGCAAGCTTAATCAGATGGTGAGAACATGTGATTATATGAGATATGAATTGTTGCACTAATGTGTACAACAAGTTTGTTTTGTTATAATGCACATACATGAACATATGAATCATGAAAAGTTGCATATGTGCATTCGATTATGCAAATGGGTGTTTATGTGGAATATGATTTGAGTATATAATTACTGAGTAAATGTTCAGCATGCGGTATCTGATAGTTATGCAATCATCTATTACGTATGTGATTAATTGTGTCTTAACGCTACGTAAAATGAGAATATAACGATGTGCCGATATGTGAATGTGCCTATATGTATCTGTGTTTATTTCCATATTCAGCATTCTTGTATTTGGCATGGGTTAATAAGAGTTTGTGTAGAACATGGATAAAGTAAGGGCATACGAGTTGGTAGAGATCTTAAGACAACAACGTCAGTTGCCGCTACGGCAAGAACCTTTGCCACCACCAGTGTAAGAAACACCGAGGAGTTTGTTATTAGATTTCTAGGGCTTGTTATAGGTGTGGTAAAATGGACCCTATGGTAAGGAACTGTCCCCGAACTGAACAAAATGTGAACAAATCTTCTACCTCAGCGAGATTCGTACCGATGGTAGGAATTACTAATCAGGATAGAGTAATTACACTCATCCCAGAAAAGCACTCAGAATACTGCAACCGCTATCCCAAGTATCTATACTGTTTATAAATGAATGCTTATGTGTTGATTGATTCTGAATTAGTACATGTGTACATCTTTGCTTGGGATATTATTTGGTTTGGGTCGGCATCTTCTTCCGTATCTGTTGCATGTGTATCTAGATTGGTTAGACCCACAAGATCAACACCGTATTCATTGAATGTATATGTTCCATTTGGGAAATTTGTGAAATATGTGTTGGGATATCGATTAACTCTGCACATGCACATGTACATCTAAACCTATGCTCGGGATGATTTGTTATATTACTGCCTTCATTGACTAAACCACTGGAATTGTGACTCTGTGACTAATTTGGAACTTTTGCGTAATAGACCCCATCTTATGTGCAACCTAGGAACTTTGTTTAATGTGTTACTGTGCACCATGTGCTTGCATATAAGACTTATTTGGGAACTGCTGTATTGGTTATGATACATACCTCCTGATATGAACAACTGCATGTATATGTAACTACCCCCGAATTTATGTAGACAATGCCATATTGTACATGACTTGAAATACTTTGATATGAATAGTTGTGATGAATGACTCTGATATGACTTTGAGAACTTATGGGCTTAGGACAGTCGTGAAACTATCGACTACGTGCCTGAGCAACGAAGTATGCCTTACGGAACCAAATGAACCCTATTTGAGAAAACTTTTATTTGATTCGATTCGATAGAACCTTTGTCTGATTTGGCCTGGTAGAACCCTCATTGGATATGATTTGATGAGACCTTTGCTTGGATTAATTTGATAAGACCCCCTATCGAATTTGAATTTGTTAAGGGAGATTAAGAATTTCTTATAAATAAATAACCAGGTTATCCTTGGCAAGAAAACTGATAGACCCAAAACTTGAATCCGTTTGGAATACTTGACTTACTTAGAAGACCTTATGTGGGCTATCAACAGACCAATCTAACTATGAATACCATTGAGAACTAACCTTCAACTATTGAGGACATATGTGTTAAAAACGAATTGGATTGTGCAAATCCAGTGATTGGGTGTCGTAAGGAAGAATGCTTGTGTGTTATCATATTCTTGCTTATTTGACGCTATGGAAACCGACGACAGCAGATTGATTTGATTGTAAACGGTACTGAATATTTATCCTCGACTAATCAGAGTATGTTTCATATGTCTGCTTCAGTGTTATCAGATTTTGGGAAATTGGGTTATGGTGAGTGGTATTGTGTTGTTTTGATGACATTCTTGAGACGTCCTTTTGTGCTAGGGGACGTTAAGCCTATGCAACACCTTTGTTGAGATATCTCTTTTGCCACCGACGGTTTTGTACGGGTGGGTTTGTCTAATCGATCTCGGGTCGGCCACCGACGGTCGTGAACGGGTGTGCTTTGATTCCGAGACGATTATTCCCTTGTTTTGTCCGGAATGTCATCCTTTGGTATTATGTAGATGTTATTGACATCCAAGGAACCTTGAAAAACCTTGACTATCCGTAAGTATGTGAATTCAGTATGCCTTGTGTAAATAATTGCCCAGTGCCATTATATTTTGCAATTGGGGCTCTGACGATATGTAAATCGTGTTTAACATGTGATTGGTTGTTTTTAATGTTACCTTTAACGTCATGGAGATTAGTATGTGAATTGCCTTATGCTTTTGACGACTATCAGATAATGTGGAAAGACCCGATGAAACAGGGGATTGAATATTGAACTGAATTGTAAACCGTAAACTGTTGAATGAATTGAGAACACATGTATAGTGGTAGAAATCGACTGCTTTGATGTTATTGTACTTTACAATTAGGATTATGGGGATATGTGGACTATGTGCATTGTATGGGTAATTGCTTCGATGCTACCTTTGTTGATTCAGGAATCAGTATCTGGATCCACTTTATATTCCTGAAGACTTTTGATTGACCTTGGGTAACTATGATGAGTCACTGAACTAAATACCGAATTGGATTGTGAATTGTGGAATTGTTGGAAAATGAATTGAACTTCTGTGACAAGGAAATCGTTGAATTTGTGTCCAAATGTTTTCGGTGTCAACAAGTCGAAGTTGAACATCAGATGCAGATGGGACTACTTCGACCTCTCTCCATTTCGGAACGGAAATAGGAATGTGTGGCTATGAATTTTATTGTGGGGCTACCTTGAGCACCCAAAGTATAAGTCCCGTTTGGGTTATTATATGAAGAATTACTAAGTTTGCCCATTTCCTCCCTGTAAAATTTTCGTATGATGTTTGTAGACTAGCCATTGTTTACATCAATAAGATTGCTCGTTTGCATGGGGTTCCAGTATCTATTGTTTTAGACAGGAATCCTAAAATGCGTTTGAATTCTAACAAGCCTTCGAGAGGCAATGGGAACTAAATTGTGAGTCAACGCTACTTTCCATCTGCAAATTGATGTATAATCAGGAAGAACTTTTGGGAGAAATGCTCCAAATATATGCAGTAGATTTTTCAGGGAATTTGAAAGATCTATCCGTTGTTGGCAGACCTTGCTTACAACCACAGCTTACACTCTAGTTTTGGTGTGGCACCATACAAGCCTTGTATGGAGGAAAAGGTAAGTCTCTGACTGATTGAGAACAGAGTGTTGCTTGATTTTGAAACTAAGTAAATGACTATCAAAAAGGATTAGAACCATTGAATGAAAAGTGTTCCAAATTGTGTTCGACTAAAGGTGAAATAAGTTTGGAGGACCAAACTTCCTAAAAGGGGGAAGACTGTGATAACCCTGTTCCGTATTATGTTAATTGGTCCTTATTATGAATGTGATTATGTGTTTGATATGATTTTGTGTGCCACTTATGTGAAAATATGTGGTTTTGAATTTCTATCTGTTCACCGTAGGAATATCTATTTGATTCTCTGCTTTGGAATTTAAATTGAAGGCCTTATCGGCCACAGAAACCGAAATTGATTACGCCATTGTGATTGGCATAATTTTTAGAGCCTACGGTGAAATTTAATTGGAAATTGATTCGGATCAGATTAATTAGATTAATTTAATGGGTTAGTGCTCAACTATTTTAATATTAATGAAATTTGATCAAAGGAGCCTATTAATAGGCCAACTTGCACTCACCCTCATTTGTTTGAGTTCCAAAATCTGAGCTTATACTCTAGTGAGAGAGAGAGACCGGCTATAGAGAGAGAAAGGGGGAGAATTGTGCAATTTTGGCTCAAGGCTTGGAGATTTGAAGTTTAACTCCAAAGAACTTGAGTGTTTGAAGCTCCTAGGTGAGTGACCAACCCCTAATTCATGAGTTGAACTTGTGATTTTGTGAATTCTAGTGATTTGGTAGCTCATGGCAACAATTTAGTCGAAAATGAAGCTAGAATGTACATGCATGCATAGAATTATCATAAATGAGCAAGGATCGTGTAATCTATCATGTAGTTTGTTAATCATGAAGAATTGAGTTGTAGGGCCATACATGCAAGCATGATTTGGATGAATTTCATGTGTTTAAGCATCATTTGACCCAATTGAAATGGAATTGGAGTTAAAGGATTGCATTCATGTTTGATTGTTGAAGATATGAAGCTCATATGGGATTTGAAAACACAAGCCATGATTGTACAAGAATGTTGATTGATTTTGGAAAATTGAACCATGGTTTTGAGTAATTAGCTTCATATTATTTGTGTACCCTTGAAATAGAATGTGTTTGCATGTTTTGAACCAAAATCATGAGCTTCGGAACCTTTGAATGTTGAAATTTGAGCTCAAGAACAATTCTGGAGAAGTGCAGCAAAAACTGGTCGGCAGACCAGTAAAAGTGGCCGGCCGACCACTTTATCTGGTCTGCAGTAAAGAAAAGTGGCCGGCAGGTGGTCTCCCCCATCAACAACTGGTCGACCATGTCCCTGGAGGTTCCCATGGTGGAGCAAAAGCTTTCTGGAGCTTGGTGCAAGGTTCTGAGAACAGTTGCAAATAGAGGCAAGTTGGGGCATCGCGACGGATTTCCGATCGAGGCGACCGAGCATGCATGCACTCCTCTTCCCGAGGACCTCTCTTTACTGCTTTCCTTAGCTCGTGTATTCTTTGGTTCTGTATTTAAGTAGTTAATGCGTTTAGCTGCTTATTTGTGCTGTAATAACTAGTTAGTTAACTTGATTAGTTAATTAGCTTCATTTTGTACTTAATTAGTTAACTTGTTGGTTAATTAGTTTTGTGATGTAATAATTAGTTTAATTAGCTTAGATTAGCTAGTTAGTTTCTTATTCGGACCCTCCGTCGAGAGGGTCAACTATTGTAATAAGCGTGCGTGTATGTGATGCATGTCTTCCAACCTCCATTGCTTTCTCCTTTTTACTTAACCGCTTACGATGGTTAGTTTTAGGGCATATTTCGATTAGCATACCTTATGCTTCGCATGCGTGCATCCATTCATCTGTATTGCATACACCGGGCTCGGCGCATCATACTAACTGCATTGTATTTCAATACATTTACTTAAATACGTATTCAACAGCATGTTATCAAGTTGTATTTCATATGTCATCTTAAGAATAGCCGAGCCTATCTTAGTTGCATTTTTGCATGTGTTGCATTAGCCATCTTAACATGAACTAGGATCATGCATGATTTCTAACTAGTTCTCTATTTTGGCTCGGAGTTCACTGTGAGTGTTTACACTTTAGCATACTGCATGAGATGTGTATGTTGCCATGTTAGCATGCTTGCCATGAGGCTAACTGCTTGAATGCCTGTGGGTGAAGGTTGGATTGCTTGAATTGGAACAATTCATCGAAATGCTAGTTTTAAGCCCACTTGGGGGTGGCAAAATTTACGACTTAGCCTACTTGCGAGTAGCAAATTTCAAATCATTTTAACAAACGAACATGAAATGTTTTGTTCCAACTTAGGCGATCTAGTCTATACTTGTATGCTGTGCGCATCACATAGTAATTCTAGGTTAATAACCGGAATAAGAACACATGTGTTTTCAAAAATAAAATATCATGTTAGTAAAGGCCGATCTTTGATCGGGCAAGCGGGGGTGCTCATTGCATGACCTTCCCCTCTCGTACCCAAGTTCCCGAGCCGAGGCAACTTTGGTGATGACGGACACGTGGCCTTAGGCACGAGTTAGGATTTCCTAAATTTTTCCAAAATAAAACATTTAGGTAGAGACTCTGTATCTGGCAAAGCAGTCCATGTTTGGCACTTCTTTATTAAAATCAGTTTTCCAAAATAATTTGTCGGATTTGGACTCTTTGGTGATTTATCGGTCTCACGTTGCACATTGTGAGATTAGATTCAAAACCGTGAAACGAGTCCGAACTATAGTAGCTATAGAACAGAGCGATTCATGCCCTCGCGGGCGGAGAGTGGAGTTCTCGGGGGCAGTCTACAGTTTCTGGCGACTCTGCCGGGGACTTAGAGAACTTGACTCGAACTCATGATATCTTGTTTTGATTACACTTATGTGTCTCTTTGCATTGCATTTGCATCGGTGCGCCTAGGACACCGTGTTTGCTGTCTGTTATTCCTAAATGGTTTGCTGGAGGCTTGCTTAGAAAAGCGTGCCATAAGGCTGACCGGTTACGGGCTCTGCCACGATGGGAACACAAACCTCGATTGTTACCGAGGCACCCATTTTGACCATTCGACCTAGTGCATATCGGAATCTGTAGTGACCATTCCAAGCTAGGACAGGTTGCTTACCCGATTGTAGGTTGTTTGAAACCGCTGTGTACGTAGTGAAACCCTAGCTCCTGACAAAATAGGACAGGGAAACCCTACCCCTCCATAGGAGTGTTTTGGCACTTACTTGCTTGGTATGTGCTGTCAGAGTGCGTCTCTACAGGTTGTATGTATCAGTTTGCAAATCTGGGTATTAGGCCTGAGGGCATCAGTATTTTGGGGAAATCAATTTTACTTGAGGGTATCAGTTTACAGGCAGAATTTTGGGGCCGAATTCAGTAGAGAGCACAGTCATTCAAGCTATGCTCATATCTGTTCTGGTGAAATCAGGCTGAGGTGCTGTCTGTTTTCTCTTTTGCTAGGTAGTCCTGGAACTATAGCTTCAGAAGGCTCCAATATCCCCTGGGTACATTGGACTTGTGCTGATAGACTTTGTCAGGTCAAAGATTCAGTTCAAAGGCAATCAGTGTTCCTTCGCTAGAGGCAGGGTAAAAAGGCCAGTCAGGCATAGATCACCAGCTCAACAGTCTCCGGATCAGCGGTCTTTATCCACCTCACCTGTGCGCAGTTGGGCTGAGATATCTGCTTCCACCTCAGAGAGGGAATACACACCTGTTCAGTCAGATCCGTAGTTCTCAGTTAATATGGAGGAGATGATGCGTCAACTCTAAGAGACCATACAGGCCATGCAACAGGATGCTGCCCATCAGACGGAGGTTGTGGCTCAACAAGCAGACTTAGTCGCCAGGCTTCAGCAGCAACAGCAACCCTAACAAGCCAGAGCGTCTGCTTCGCATCCACCCCCACCCCCACCTATGATTCCAACACTCGGAGAGGCGGCTCACGTCCAGGAAAATACGGACGTTCCGACAGGGCCAGTCCCACTGTCAATCCCATCTCAGCTGTCCAAAGCACTGGCTAATCTAGTGGACATGCCGCTTGAATTTGAGGTTGATCCGACCGCCCTAAAGATCAGCAAGCTTGAAAAACTATTCAAAAGAGCTTAAGGCGTCAACCCCATTCCGGATATAGAGGATGGTTATACCGCTCAGCGGTGACATTACCGGACCGGTTTAAGATGCTACATATCGACCGCTTTGATGGCTCTGGAGACCCAATGGTGCACCTCCACCTGTTTTCTTATGTCCTGAGGCCAATGGGTTTGACCACAGCCCAGAAACTGTCACTATTCGGCCGAACCATGCCTGGGATAGCCACAATCTGGTATGCAAAATTGGAGAACTCTGTGAAACAGAACTGGGAAGAGATAGCTGAGGCCTTCATTGCTCAATACTCCTATAACACACAGATTGAGGTCACAACTCATGATCTTGAAGTCACCTGCCAAGAGCCAAATGAGGGTTTTTCCGAGTTTATGACGAGATGGAGAGCAAAGGCCTCGATGGTGACTATAAGGCATTCCGACAAAGACCAGATAAGGATGGTCGTGCGGAACCTGCAGCCTAAGTTGATACAAAAAATGATCGTCTTACCCCTTCCCACCTTTGTGGACCTACATGAGATTGGGGTACAGATTGAAGACGCAATGAAACAAGGTCCGATTGACCATGAAAGGGAGCCACCCAAGAAGGGTTATACACGCAATTCGAATGCGACCACCAGTGATGACGCAGCTGCAAGATCTTCTAAAGTTGGAATGGTCATCACCACCACTCCAAAAACAGCCACCCCCTTTGTTGGTACATCTAATCCAAACCCCCGAACTTCGGACTATCTACCCCGAGGCAAGAGGGTTTTCACCCCACTTTATATGCCTTTGTCAAAAGCTCTAGGGGTCCTACTCAGGAAAGGATATCTGAAACCGTTAGAACAACGGCCTCTACCCGATCCTCTCCCTCCAAAGCATGACCCGGCTAAGTACTGTGCTTTCCATCAACAAACCGGTCATGACACTAACAGTTGCGTCTGTCTTCGCCACGAGATACAAGATCTAATTGACAACAAGGTTATTGCCGCACCAGCCTTGCAAAGTCTATCGGCATCGGATCAGTGAATTTGCGGGATAATGTGATGTGATCGGGAGATGATCCACCTGCGGATGGCGCTCAGTTTACTCCAGATTTGGGGGTGACATGCACTATTTTGAGCAATGTACAAATGCTGTTAATTTTACTTTCTGACTTGGGTATTGGGTCAGTCTTGTTGTGTTCTATTGAGTTAGTCTTTTGTACTGAGTCAATTGAGTCTGTCTTATTGTATCGAGTCAGTCCTGTTTTGTTAAGAGTCAGGTGATTTCGGGGGTGTTACCTCGGACATCTCTTTCTCGTTTTGTGTTTGTTTTTTGCACTCTTGCTTTTGAGTCTATTTCTGCCTTGGAGCCAGTTACGCCAGAAGACCTGAATGAAACAGCAGTGATTTTCACGCTTTTGTGTTTGTTTCTGCCTTGAGCCAGTTGTGCCAGCAAGTTTGAATGAAACGACAGTGCTTTTCACCTGCTCTTCTGTGCCTTGAAATTATTGCATTGACCTAAGTTTTTCAAAAATTTTTAAACACTGTGGTGAAAACAAAGAGGAAGGATTTCCTTGGGATTTGCAAAAATTTGGTCAACTGAGAGAAAGAGAGGCATCCTAAGCCCTTAATGAATGAGATCATGTTTGTTAATGTGAGTACTGAGAAGGATTCTGGCTTGATCTAGATTGGTTCTACACAGTCTTCAGTGCGAGTGATTAGTCACTTTCTTAAAAGATTTCAAAAAATGTTTTGCGCCGTCCTCCGAAGACCTGTGTGGAATCACTCTTGAGATTGTGCAGCTTAGGATCGCTCTCAGTCTTGAGACTCGACCCCTTGCTTTCAAACCTTGAACTTGGATTCAGAATGTTCCAAGGTCAATCATGATGTGAGGCTTGTGTGGCCAGATTTGAAGCAGCCCACGAACTAGGGGCAAGAAAGTTAGATTAAGAAAGTCAGACGTCGTCAATAGAAGCTTGTGAAGCTAAATCAGAAGCACCCTTGAACTAGGGGCAAAAATGTCAGATGTGCTCGAAGAGTCAAAGATGAAGACTGGCAAGAATGCCAAATCCCAGAAGGGAGGAAAGAAGAAAGTATTGCTGAAGGACAACCGAGTTCCTATCCACAACATTGGGGACAATTCAGACCCGGTTGGATGGACTCCTACATCATCAGCGAACAACAGCCACTCTCCTGGATTCAGATGGCTTAGAGATTTCAAAAACCGATCAACATGGACAAAGCTACACTTTTACCCTTGAGAGGCTCGCTGGGCCGAAAACTCGGAAGGGCGACCCAGGCAAAAGTTAGAGCAAGAGAAAAAGAACAAAAAAGAAATGAAGAAAAAGAAATGAAAAAATGAAAAGAACTGAATAAAGAAAAGAAGATGAAAAGAATGAAAAGAAAAGAAAAACAGAGCTCGCAAGGTTAAAAACCCAGAAGGGCGGCCTTGGCAAAAGTTAGAGCGTAAAAGGAGAGGTTAATACCCGAGTGTACCTTACCTCGAACTACATAAGGCTTGATTCCCATGTTTGGGATACGTAGGCAACTTCATTCTGAAGTCCAGCCATAAACATTTCCAAATCGATTGTCTCCATGTAATGGTTCTGATCATCTTTGTCTTCTCTGTATCCGAGAGTTCGGTTGTGATCTTCACTTTGATGACTGATTACGGTGTGATGTGGTGCCATTCAGACAAGGGGTAACTTTCCGTTGCCGTGCAGTGCCCTTTAGACAAGAGGCAATTTTCCATTGTTTTGGATCCGAGGTTGTGCATATCAAGAGTAAACTCTGTGTTGGTCGAGTAGTGGCCGTTTGCAAAA
This sequence comes from Camellia japonica, assembly GCA_030407325.1. Lineage (NCBI taxonomy): Eukaryota > Viridiplantae > Streptophyta > Magnoliopsida > Ericales > Theaceae > Camellia > Camellia japonica. The sequence goes on along the minus strand of JAPPVO010000013.1, from coordinate 71,540,140 downwards.
ACAGTTTTTGAGAATTTTTACTGAGGTTGACTAATTTTCTCAAAAATTATTCCATTTTTTCAAAACTGGTCCATTTCTTGGACCCAAAAAAGGAAAATTTTCAATGCTCATAACCTAACTTGCATGATTTCAAATCAGAAAATCGAACAAGCATGTTAATCTAACTCTCATGTTGGTCAAAATTGTTTTAGTAGAAAACCAAAACAAAAAATGGTCAAAATGATTAACTAGGGGCGCAGTTGAGTCAGATGTTCTGTCTTGTCCCCATTGTCAACATACCTGCCAGAAAGGGTACTCTACTTGCCAGAAAGGGCATCATATTTGCCAGAAAAGGGCACAACTGAAGCTAACAAGCAAAGGGCAGAAAACTCTCTTATCCTCTAAGCAACGAGGTATCAAGCCAAGTGCGAAGCACGAATTGGAATGGATCAATATATTCCACTCCCTCATCTAGACAGGTTTGATCACACTCAAGCTAAGTCAAGGCATCGTCAACCGATGTCAGTTGCAGATCTGCTGCGCATCTTGTCACATCGCAACCCCTTCTGTGGGAGAAGCTCACTGTTGTGAGCAGAAGAAAGAGAATCTAGGGGAATGCTAGGGGCAAGAGCTCGCAACTTCTTGTTTATCCATCAACCACCCAGGGGAGGGATAAAAAGAAGAGAGATTGAAGAATAGAGAGATGTGCGCTGAGAGAAAAAGTGAGGAAAGGGCTTTTTCAGAAAAACAGAGCCTGAGGGCCGAGTGATGTGAGAATCACAAATAAGAAAGGGTGGGAAACAATACCCGAAGAAATTGGCTCCTCGCGAACTGAGAGGTCTCTTGCCATTGGAATACGTCTAAGTGTCGTGTCTTTTGTTTTGTTTGTCTCGATTCTTGTTTTGAGTCGTTTCGAGTGTTACTTGATGTGTTTAGGTTGTTTACCTTTTGTTTTTCTTTGTTGGGTCGTTTTGACTGTGGTCAGTCGTAGGCTCAATACCCGGTCAAGAACTCATTTCTCAATTTTAAAAATAAATCGTTTTGTGTTTAGAGTGCCGTGCCGTTCTCCACATTTATGCAAAATAGGATTTGTTCTTTCGTAAAACTGCAGGGTTCAACCCAGGTCATGTGAAAGCAGTAAAACCAGGACCTATCTGAAGCTATCTAGGTTCCAGACTGCAAAGCAAAAGAAAGAGGGAAAACGTCAGGCATTTGAGTTTGTTTCGACTTCAGCAAATTCCGAGATTGTATTCCGGATGTACCTCTTCAGGCCTTGTCAATGCTCTGAAGTATGAGTGTGCCTTTACCTCAAGCTCAAGATCAAGTTTATTTCAAGCCAGAATGGTGATCAGAAGTGCTCTTCCCGAATACCAGTCCCTGCCTGGGACATCTTGGCCGTGTTTGCAATGAGTTCCTAGGAGACCAACTGTGATAGTGGAAACTAGAGTTCGAATGGCTGTTGCCTAGAATGCAAAGGTTCGGGATTTCTGAGACTAAAGTCTGGTTTAAATACCCAAGGGTGTATCCCCGGCTTGAAATCTGTATGGAAGCCCCATAGGTTGAGATAGCATGTGTTGCACCTCAATTCTGGATACTGAACCAACCTAGTCTATCACCCCATTAGAGAATAGGGAAAGTTGTGAACATGGCCAGGAAGGAAAGGTAGTAACTGCGGTTTGGAAGTATAATCAAGAAACTGCAAGAAAAACCCACTTTTTAGTTCAAAATGTTTCTGCGGAAGTTTTCAGCTCATGTCTTCGATGCGTAGCTCATCGTTAGTTGGCATGCACGAGGTGTATCCTTTTTTTATATATATTAACCCCTTTGAGAGGTAAATCGGAGGTTGCGTTTGAATTGGCCTCGTTAAGGCTTGTATTTCTTTATTCGGCATTTTGTTTCAAACATGCTATTGAAGTTGCACTCGTTGCATTGTTATGCACACCTATCTTGCATTGTTTTGCACCACTTCAAAACACCGGGACGTGTCCCTATGTTTCTCCCCTTTTGGTTAAGAGCATTGGGAACGTGTTCCAATGCTTATACCACTCCGAAACACCGGGACGTGTCCCTATGTTTCTCCCTCTTTGGTTAAGAGCATTCGAAACGTGTTCCAATGCTTATACCATTCCAAAACACCGGGACGTGTCCCTATGTTTCTCCCTCTTTGGTTAAGAGCATTTGGAACGTGTTCCAATGCTTATACCACTCCTTTGCTTGGAAACGCCGGGATGTGTCCCTATGTTTCTCCCTCTTTGGTTAAGAGCATTTGGAATGTGTTCCAATGCTCATACCACTCCTTTGCTTGGAAACGCCGGGATGTGTCCCTATGTTTCTCCCTCTTTGGTTAAGAGCATTCGGAACGTGTTCCAATGCTTATACCATTCTGAAATACCAAGACGTGTCCCTATGTTTCTCCCCTTTTTTTGGTTAAGAGCATTGGGAACGTGTTCCAATGCTTATACCACTCCGAAACACCGGGACGTGTCCCTATGTTTCTCCCTCTTTGGTTAAGAGCATTCAGAACGTGTTCCAATGCATATACCATTCTGAAACACCGGGACGTGTCCCTATGTTTCTCCCTCTTTGGTTAAGAGCATTTGGAATATGTTCCAATGCTTATACCACTTCTTTGCTTCGAAACGCCGGGACGTGTCCCTATGTTTCCCCCTTCTTTGGTTAAGAGCATTCAGAACGTGTTCCAATGCATATACCATTCTGAAACACCGGGACGTGTCCCTATGTTTCTCCCTCTTTGGTTAAGAGCATTTGGAATATGTTCCAATGCTTATACCACTTCTTTGCTTCGAAACGCCGGGACGTGTCCCTATGTTTCCCCCTTCTTTGGTTAAGAGCATTTGGAACATGTTCCAATGCTTGTACCACTCTTTTTCCTTTCGCGTGCAATGCGTCGGAATCTTGTTTGAGACCTTGGGTGTCCCCAATGGTCGCTCTTACTCTTTCCTACGTGGTGCGTGGTCAATATTGCATAATTTTCTTACATCCTTTCTGCATGAGATGTAGTTTGGTTCGTGTTTACTTGCTTGCATAGCATTCACTTAAAATGTTGCATTTATTTTGCATAATTGCTTCATCACAGCTCTCTTTGCATAATCATAAGTTATGTTCGGCATTGTGCATGTCATTTGCATCTTGCCCCTGCCTGCGGGCGTATCTCTTTGTTATCTTACCTGTTTGTCTAAGTCTTCGGCCTTGTCAAAAATGGGTCGTCTCTGGGCTTTGACATTCACTCCCGTCACTTCTTGACTTCTGAGTTCTGTCAAAGAGGGGCAACTGTAGACACCCCATTTTTGACCGCCCTTAAGACTTGGGCACTACTGATGGTTTACTTGGTGGTGAAAGGTGTGCAGGGCAAAGATTCAGTTTCTTCGGCAAGGAGAGACTCAAATCCCAACTTCATACCCCTTTTGTACCCAAACAATCTTGATCAAAAGATTTTTGACCTTGAAACCCTCTCTTTCAAAATGTTTTGAAAATAAAGTTCCTACGATGTTCCGACGCTCGCATTTCGTTAAATGTTACGCTTTTCGGTAAACCGAGCAAGGACAAAGTGGAAATGAATGAAAGAGAGATGAAATCTTTGAAAAATCTTTCAAAACACCTTGTTTAGGGGTTTGGAGTTGAAGAAAAGAGGAAATGAGAGAAGAAAACTAGTTTGGGAGAAGTTCGGCATGAATCCAAGTAGGACCAAAACTACGTGGCTTCACCAAAACAGGTATAACTTTTTTCACAGTTGGAATTTTGATGTAAGGCTGCCACCATTGGAAATATTACTTCCGGGGCTTCAATTTGGACACAAGAATGACTTGAAGAGGAGTCCATATGAAGGAGTTATAGTCATTTGAAGTTGGACCTGGAAAACAGAATTTTGCCTACCGACCAGAAAAATGAGCTGGCCGACCAGAAAAGTGGCTGGCCGACCACTTTCTCTTCTTGCCAACCAGAAAAGTGGTCGGCCGACTAGTGTAAGTAGCTGGCCAACCACTTCAAGTGGTTGGCAGCTTTCCTTCATCTTCCTAAAGATATTTTCTTGTAGCTGTGCCAGCTGGAAGGCACAGAAACCATCCTCCATACACGTGTATGGAGGGATCGCTTTGAGCCCTTAGCTTCCTCAACAAGCTTGAGGCTTGTTTTTCTATAAGAGGGAGGCCCTCCCTCCCTTCTCCAGGTTCAGAAAAAGGTGCTTGAGCTATACATATACCCCTTTGTCTCTATATTGCTCTTCTTCTTCATTTTTGTGCTCAAAAGTGTAGTTTCTTCATACTATTGCACACAAACACATAGTGAAACACCATCCTATTGTTGCTGAGGCACTTTGAGGTTGATTTTGGAGTTTTTGGACTGGTTTGAGCTCAAAGAGGTTGCTGGAGTTGCAGCCTTGAAGTGGTTCTACAAGGGTGAGCTTCTAACCCTTAAAACCCTTGTTCTTGTTTAAGCTTTTGGACCTATTTGCTTGCTTATTTTGGCTTGACTTTCTACTAAAAAAACCTCTAAATTTTAGGGCTTAACATTTTTGTTTAAGGCCTTGTTGGTGTTGGGGGTGGTCTACCCCCTATTGTGCCTTGTTTGGCCTTGTTTTGTGCTTTCCTTTTAAGTTATTGGGACCACCTCCTTTTGGCCTTCTCACCACTGAAACTCAGAGGAATTTCAGTGGTGGAAATGGTGTTTTGAGGTCCCAAATAGGAAAGGGTCATCACTTTTCCTTGTGTGTTGTATGCTTGCTTCATTTGCCTCATGTTTGAGCATGTTTGTTAAGCTTATGTTGGCTCCATCTTAGCATGTATTTGGGGTTATTTTGACATGGCATACCACTGTTTTGGTTTGGTTTTGTCACCTCATGCATGCTTAATACACTTGTAGTGTAAATTTTGCAAACTAGCTTTGTGTGCTTCATGAAGTAGCATGTCTTTCTAGCATGTTTTGAGTCCATCTCAGTAGGTTTTTGGTGTTGTTTTAACATGCCTTAGATCTATTTTGGGTTGGTTTGATGGCCCCATGCATGCTCCATGCACTTCTAGTGCATTTCCATTCACTAGCTTAGCATGCGTCATGTGTTTAGACCATCATTCTAGCATGTTTTGGCTTAACTCCAAGAAGCTTTTGCCTATGTTTTAGCATGCTCTAGCTCTGATTTGTTTTGTTTTGGTCATGCATGCATTGCTTGGTATAGCCATGGTTCAATCTTGCTCACTAGCCCTGTGTATTGAGTCCACTAGCATGCATTACTTGGACTATTTTCATGATTTAGCATCATTTGAAATGTGATTTCAGTACATGTAGTGTGGTCATACACTTGCAGTTGTCACTCTTTCAATGCTTTGAAGGGTTGGTCCTTTATGCCTTAAACATGAGCCATTGCGTATGCCTTCATGCCTAAGCTTGCGAGCTATCATTTCAGGGGGTTTTTGGGGTTATTTTGCCATGATATAACTCTAATTTTTGTTGGTGAAGCCATCTCATGCTTGGCTTTGGTAGGTGTAGTGTAATCCTCCCTTTTGGCCTTGCATATTTCATGCTTCATGCTCACCATGCTAGCCTATTTTGGTTTCCTTCCATACATGTTTTAGCATCATTTTGACATGCTCTAGGACTATTTTGGGTTGTATTGGCCATATGCTTCATGTATTGCATAGTTGTAGTGCAATTGGCCTTGCTAGCTTTGAGCTTTGAGCACCACAACATGCTTCATTTATATCATGTACATGATTTGACATCATTTAACATGACATTTCAGAGCATATAGGACTGCCATGTTCCCATTTCCTTCACCCTTTGAGTGCCTCTAAGGGTTGAGCATTGTTGCCTTGTTTGTGGCCTAGTGTGCATGCATGCATGCTTAGGCCTTTGAGCTCCCATCTCAGCATGTTTTTGGTCTTTGTTTAGACCTATTTGAGCTCTGTCCATGATTGGTTCATTCATTTGTGCCATGCATTGCATGCCCCCTTTGTAGTCCTCTTTACTAGCTTCATGCTTTAAGGACCATAGCATGCCTTGCTTGTGTTGTTTGAATGATTTGGCATCATTTCATACCTTATTTCTGTGATAACTCTGTTCCGTATTATGCTAATTGGTCCATATTATGAATGTGATTATGTGTTTGATATGATTTTGTGTGCCACTTATGTGAAAATATATGGTTTTGAATTTCTATCTGTTCACCGTAGGAATATCTATTTGATTCTCTGCTTTGGAATTTAAATTGAAGGCCTTATCGGCCACAGAAACTGAAATTGATTACGCCATTGTGATTGGCGTAATTTTTAGAGCCTACGGTGAAATTTAATTGGAAATTGATTCGAATCAGATTAATTAGATTAACTTAATAGGTTAGTGTTCAACTATTTTATTATTAATGAAATTTGATCAAAGGAGCCTATTAATCGGCCAACTTGCACTCACCCTCATTTGTTTGAGTTCCAAAATCTGAGCTTATACTCTAGTGAGAGAGAGAGAGAGACCGGCTATAGAGAGAGAAATGGGGAGAATATTGCAATTTTGGCTCAAGGCTTGGAGATTTGAAGTTTAACTCCAAAGAACTTGAGTGTTTGAAGCTCCTAGGTGAGTGACCAACCCCTAATTCATGAGTTGAACTTGTGATTTTGTGAATTCTAGTGATTTGGTAGCTCATGGCAACGATTTAGTCGAAAATGAAGCTAGAATGTACATGCATGCATAGAATTATCATAAATGAGCAAGGATTGTGTAATCTATCATGTAGTTTGTTAATCATGAAGAATTGAGTTGTAGGGCCATACATGCAAGCATGATTTGGATGAATTTCATGTGTTTAAGCATCATTTGACCCAATTGAAATGGAATTGGAGTTAAAAGATTGCATGCATGTTTGATTGTTGAAGATATGAAGCTCGTATGGGATTTGAAAGCATAAGCCATGATTGTACAAGAATGTTGATTGATTTTGGAAAATTGAACCATGATTTTGAGTAATTAGCTTCATATTATTTGTGTACCCTTGAAATAGAATGTGTTTGCATGTTTTGAACCAAAATCATGAGCTTCGGAACCTTTGAATGTTGAAATTTGAGCTCAAAAACAATTCTGGAGAAGTACAGCAAAAACTGGTGGGCAGACCAGTAAAAGTGGCCGACCAACCACTTTATCTGGTCTACAGCAAAGAAAAGTGGTCGGCAGGTGGTCTCCCCCATCAACAACTGGTCGGCCATGTCCCCGGAGGTTCCCATGGTGGAGCAAAAGCTTTCTGGAGCTTGGTGCAAGGTTCTGAGAACAGTTGCAAACAGAGGCAAGTTGGGGCATCGCGACGGATTTCTGAACGAGGCGACCAAGCATGCATGCACTCCTCTTCCCGAGGACCTCTCGTTACTGCTTTCCTTAGCTAGTTTATGCTTGGGTTCTGTATTTAAGTAGTTAATGCATTTAGCTGCTTATTTGTGTTGTAATAACTAGTTAGTTAACTTGATTAGTTAATTAGCTTCGTTTTGTACTTAATTAGTTAACTTGTTGGTTAATTAGTTTTGTGATGTAATAATTAGTTTAATTAGCTTAGATTAGCTAGTTAGTTTCTTATTCGGACCCTCCGTCGAGAGGGCCAACTATTGTAATAAGCGTGCGTGTGTGTGATGCATGTCTTCCAACCTCCATTGCTTTCTCCTTTTTACTTAACCGCTTACGATGGTTAGTTTTAGGGCATATTTCGATTAGCATACCTTATGCTTCGCATGTGTGCATCCATTCATCTGTATTGCATACACCGGGCTCGGCGCATCATACTAACTGCATTGTATTTCAATACATTTACTTGAATACGTATTCAACAGCATGTTATCAAGTTGCATTTCATATGCCATCTTAAGAATAGCCGAGCCTATCTTAGTTGCATTTTTGCATGTGTTGCATTAGCCATCTTAACATGAACTAGGATCATGCATGATTTCTAACTAGTTCTCTATTTTGGCTCGGAGTACACTGTGAGTGTTTACACTTTAGCATACTACATGAGATGTGTATGTTGCCATGTTAGCATGCTTGCCATGAGGCTAACTGCTTGAATGCCTGTGGGTGAAGGTTGGATTGCTTGAATTGGAACAATTCATTGAAATGCTAGTTTTAAGCCTACTTAAGGGTGGCAAAATTTACGACTTAGCCTACTTGCGAGTAGCAAACTTCAAATCATTTTAACAAACGAACATGAAATGTTTTGTTCCAACTTAGGCGATCTAGTCTATATTTGTATGCTGTGCGCATCACATAGTAATTCTAGGTTAATAACCGGAATAAGAATACATGTGTTTTCAAAAATAAAATATCATGTTAGTAAAGGTCGATCTTTGATCGGGCAAGCGGGGGTGCTCATTGCATGACCTTCCCCTCTCGTACCCAAGTTCCCGAGCCGAGACAACTTTGGTGATGACGGACACGTGACCTTAGGCACGAGTTAGGGTTTCCTAAATTTCCCCAAAATAAAACATTTAGGTGGCGACTCTGTATCTGGCAAAGCAGTCCATGTTTGGCACTTATTTATTAAAATCAGTTTTCGAAAACGATTGCCGGATTTGGACTCTTTGGTGATTTATCGGTCTCACATTGCACATTGTGAGATTAGATTCAGAACCGTGACACGAGTCCGAACTATAGTAGCTAAAGAACAAAGCGATTCGCGCCCTCGCGCGCGGAGAGCGGAGTTCTCGGGGCGGTCTACAGTTGGTCAACGCAACTGTAGGACATCAGATGCTTAGCTTCATGGATGCCTTCTCCAGCTACAATCAAATCCTGATGCACCTAGCCCACCAAGAGCACACCTCCGTCATCACCGACAGAGGGACTTATCATTATCGTGTTATGCCATTCGGCTTGAAGAATGCCGGAGCAACTTACTAACGTCTGGTTAATGCCGTCTTCCAACACCAGATAGGTTATAACATGGAAGTCTACGTTGATAACATGCTAGTCAAGAGTAAACTTTCCTCCGATCACTTAGCAGACCTGCGAGAGACCTTCTAAACCTTACACAAATATCAGATGAAGCTGAATCTTGAGAAGTGCGCCTTCGGCATGGGATTTGGAAAGTTCTTGGGCTTCATGGTTAGCCAACGAGGCATTAAGGCTAACCCCGAAAAGATCAAGGCCCTGATAGAAATGCGGTCTCCTAGAACGGTCAAGGAGGTTCAATGGCTTACGGGTAGAGTCGCCGCCCTCAACCGCTTTATTTCCCGAGCAACCGACAAGTGTCTTCCATTCTTCAACGCCCTCCGACAGGCGTTCGAATGGAGCATCGAATCCGAGGAGGCCTTCCAACAACTAAAGCAGTGCATGGCCAACCCTCCCCTCCTCTCTCAAGTGTTGGCAAGAGAAACCTCTACTTAGCTATGTCAAACACAGCGGTCAGTGCTGCCCTCATCAGGAAAGATGGCTTAGTACAATGTCTAGTTTACTACATTAGCCACGCTCTCAAGGGGGCAGAACAGAACTACCCTCTGTTAGAAAAAATGGCCCTCACCTTGGTTATAGCCTCCAGATGCCTCCAACCTTATTTCCAAGCTCACTCCATAGTGGTTCTCACTAACCAGCCTCTGAAAAAGGTCATGCAATAACCAGAATCGTTAGAAAGACTTATGCAATGGTCCGTTGAGCTAAGTCAATTTGAAATCTCTTACCGACCTCAAACAGCTATCAAAGGCTAGGCTGTCACCGATTTTATCTTGGAGTTCACCAATCTCACTCCGAACATACCTCCTCCACCAGCACACTTCACCACTGATGCAGAAGACCCCTATGTAGACACCCCATTTTTGACCGTCCTCAAGACTTGGATGTCACCGCTTGAACACTCGGTGATTATCCATGTTTTTGTGTTCGTCTTGAGTTCCCGGAGGTCTCGGCTACGCGCCTTGCCTCAGGATCTCTCGACTCGACTGTTTTGTGTTTGGTTTTGCACCAAACACTTGTGTTTTGCCTTTGAGGGGCAGGGAATGGCTTGTGAGCCATCCCCACACTCCACCGGCCATGGCTTGAGGCCACCGGCTGTGTTTTGTTGCCACCGGCCAAATGTTTGGCCGGCCGGCACTATAGATAGCCGGCCAGCTATCTTTTTTTTTGGTCAATTGCATTTTTGGCCGGCCGACTACTATGCATCTGCTTTTGCAGATATTTTTTGGCAGCTGGCATACACTGCCACCCCCTCCATACACATGTATGGAGGGATTTCCCTCTTATTAGCTTCCTTTGGAAGCTTTACAAGAGACAATTGTCTATAAAAGAGAGGGTCTTCTCTCTTGTAAGGGGTTGGACAAAAAGTTAGACATTTTAGACAGTTTTTTTAGGGTTGGAGTTTTAGGGTTAGGGTTTGTTCATATCTTACCTCCATATCTCTCTCTTGTGTGTGTTTTGTCTTATTTTTGCTCACAAACACCCACCATCACACCATCCCTTGGAGCTGAGGCCCTTGAGGGTTGTTTTTGGAGGTTTTAGACTGATTTCAACCTAAAGAAGCTGCTGGAGCTCCATTGGTGAAGAGGGTCTTCAAGGGTAAGAAGCTTGTCCCTTTATTCCCCATTTTTGCACACTCTTTTTACCTACCTTGCAACTATTTTTGAGCTTAGTGTATAACATATAAAAGTTCTATTTTTTAGCCCTCTAAATAGTTGGTTAAGGTTTCTTTAAGCTTTGGGGTTGTTTGACCCCTCTTAAGCCTTGTAAGGCTTCATTTTGTGCCTTTTTGAGTGAGCTCCGGGACCATTGAGTTTGGGCCTCCTCACCACTAAAATATTGAGGGATTTCAGAGGTGAGGATGGTGCCTTGAGGTCCTAGCAAGGAGAGGGCCACCCCCTCTCCTTGTTGTCCTTAAAAAAGACCATTTTTGCCTCTTGAGAGAGCACCATGTTTAAGAGTATGCTGACCATGCCTTAGCTATTTTTCATGCTTATTATGTCATAATATAGCATTGTGTTGAGTTGGTTTTGGTACACCATGCTTGCTTAGCGTACATGCCTTGTAATGCCTTGTTTTAGCCTTAACATGTCTTATGTTTTGAGTCCTTATTCAAGCATGTTTAGGCCTAGCTTTGTGAAGCCTTTATGTTTGTTTTGCCATGCTCAAGGTCTGCCCTTAGTGGTTTTGGTCGACCATAGCATGCATTGCATAGCCCCTTTGCATTTTGGCTTGTTAGCCTTGGACTTTGGACCATATTGCATGCCATGCTTGTCTTGTTCATTTGGTTCGGCACCATTCTAGCATGATTTCAGAGCTTTCTATGCATGCTAATTGTCCATGTTTACCTTCTTTTAAGTGTGCTTAGAAGTTGTCCCTTTATGCTTAGGAATTGGACCATATTCGCAGACATGTGTGTGTGTGTTTTGGACCTCACTTCCATAGCATTGGCCACTGTTTTAGGCTTGTTTGAGGGCTGCCTAATTTAGTTTAAGTCCATCCCCTTTGCATGTTACATGCTTTGTATGCTTCCTTGTATTGCCATGTTGCACATTAGCCAACATGTCTAGGTTGCATTCCATTTGCATGCATGCTTAGCCTCTTGAGATGCTTGTGATAGAGGTTAAGCCCCATTGTTTGATTATGTGCATTGCATTCCATATCAAGATGCACTCTTGATCCTTTGGGCCATCATGCATGGAAATGCGTGATTGGTGGTCCGAGAATCGAGGCCCACGTCCCTTTGAGTCATAAACATGATAAGGGATGTGATTGGTGCACACATTGCTTGAAATGCATTGCCATGCCAAGTCTTGCCCTCTGCTGCTGTCAAACACGGATTTTGCAGGAATATTTGGCCGGCCGGCTAGCTTTATTGCCGACCGGCCATCATTGTTGGCCGATGGATCAAATTTGTGGCCGGTGACCATTCTACATGGCCGGTGGTATTCTCCTTTAGCCGGTGGTGTTCCCTAGCATCCAGAGAGCAAACCCTGAGGCTTTGGCAGTCATCAGGGGAGCAGAGCAAGGAAAATAGAGGCATCTTGAGCATGGCAGTGGATTTCCGGGCGGAACCAAGCGCGCATGCATTGAGCCCTCTCCCGAGGCTGCTGTTTATTGCTTAAATTAGATTAATTAATTTGCTTAATTAATTTAATTGTCTGTAATTATTTAATTAGCTTGTAGGTTAATTAAATTGTAATATTTATTCGGACCCTCCGAGTGAGAGAAAATTTGTAATAAGTGTGGGTGCGTGTGTGCATGTCTTCCAACCCCCACTTCTTTCTCCCTTTTACTTACCTGCTTTCGATGGTTAGTATTAGTGCACATTTATTTTAGCATACCTTATGCTATGCATGCGTGCATCATTCATCAGTATTGCATGCACCGGGCTCGGCGCATCATGCTAACTGCATAAGTATTTCAAATCTAACTTGAATACATGCTACTTGTGCATTTTCATATGCCATCCTTAGATTAGCCGAGCCTCTTCTAGCGACATTTTGTATGCGATGCATTAGGCACTTAACATGGACTTGGATCATACATTGATTGCTAACACGTTCTTGTTTTGGCATGGAGTACTTTGTAAGTATTTTATGCTTTAGCATACTGCATACGTATGAGTGTTGTCATAATTGCATGCTTACCATGTGGCTAAGTGCTTATGTGATATAACTGCTTGAATGCCTGTGGGTGAATGTTGGATTGTTTGAGTTGGAACAACTCATTGAAATCTGTATTTTAGCCTACTTGCGAGTAGCCAATTCCAAAGCGTTTTCCAAACAAACGGATATGCAATGCTTCGTTCCAAATTAGGTAATCTAGTCTATACTTTTGTGTTGTGCGCATCACATAGTAATTCTAGCTAATTAACTGGAATAAGAACACATAACGTTTTCAAAAGAGAATATCATGGTTAGTAAAGGCCGATCTTCGGATCGGGCGAAAGGGGGTGCTCATAGCTGACCTTCCCCAATCGTACCCAAGTTCCCGAGCCGAGGAAACTTTGGTGATGACGGACACGTGGCCTTTGGCACCGAGTCAGGGTTTCCTAAATTCCTCCATAAAAAATATTTAGGTGGCGACTCTGTATCTGGCAAAGCAGTCCATGTTTGGCACTTCTTTCAAAAATCTGTTTTTCTCAAAACGATTTTCCGGATTTGGACTCTTTGGTTCAGATTAAGAACCGTGACAATTTGAGTCCTAAATTGTAGTAGACCCACAGACGAACAAAACGGGGGGAGTCATCATCCCGGGGCGTTCAGGGACGTCTACACCCTACTCCTGGACTCTTAGTGTTGACGGTTCATCTCACAAAGAGGGTAGTGGAGCCGGTCTAATCCTCACCACCCCAGAGGGTAAGTACTTCAAATGTGCCCTCCGTTTCCTGTTCGACGCAAGCAATAATGAGGCCGAGTATAAGGCCTTGATCGCAGGACTTCGACTGGCCAGAGACATTGGTGTAAGCCATATCCAAGTGTTCAGTGATTCCCAATTGATTGTCGGACAGATTACTGGGGAGTTCGACACCAAGGAGGAGACGATGCGAGCATACAGGGACATTGCCCTCCCTCTTGTTCGTCTCTTCAATACTTTCCAGATCAAACACATCCCAAGGTCAAAAAACTTCAAGGCGAACGAAATGGCTCAATTAACCTCGGCCGACCAGTCAGACTTCAGTCATGGCATTCGCATTGAATACCTAACCCATCCGGCGACTTTGCCAAACCCACAGGAGATTCACTTCCTCCAGAACAAACCTATTCCATGGGCTCAAGACATCATTCTGTTTTTGACACGAGGGAGTTACCAGACGATAAACAACACGCCCCTAAAGTTAGAGCCCGATCGTCAAATTATATCATTATCAATGGCCAACTATACAAACGGGGATTCTCACGCCCATACCTCAAGTGTCTCAGTCCTACTCAAGCGACTTATGTGATGAGAGAAGTACACGATGGCATTTGTGGTAATCATTTTGGTGGAAAATCTCTGGCCCATAAAATCCTCCGTACCAGCTACTTCTAGCCCACGCTCAATCAAGATGCCAGCAAATTTGTACTTAAGTGTGATAAATGCCAGTGCTTTGCTAACATCGCCTATGCTCCACCAATAGAATTAATTACGCTCAATAGTCCCTACCCCTTGGCTAAGTAGGGCATTGACTTAGTCGGTCCTTTGCCCACTCGTAGGGGACAAACCAAGTTCGCTGTGGTTGCCATTGACTACTTCAACAAATAGGTGGAAGCAGAACCCCTTGCTACAATTACTGAGCGAAACACCACCAGGTTTATTTGGTAGTCGATTGTGTGTCGATTCGGAATCCCCCAAGCCATTGTCTCGGACAACGAAAAACAATTCGACAATGCCAAGTTCAAGAAATTCTGTGAAGAGCTCAACATAAGACCATGTTTCTCTTCCCTAGGCCATCCCCAAGCCAATGGGCAAGTCGAAGTCACCAATCGCTCCCTTCTAAAGATCATCAAGACTAAGTTGGAAACTGCCAAAAGACTCTGGGCTGAGGAATTACCAAACATGCTCTGGGCTTATCGGACGACAGTTCGAACCCCCCCTGGGGAGACCCCTTTTCGCCTAACATATGGCGCCGAAGCGGTCATCCTAGTGGAAATTGGCCTCCCGACCCCTCGGGTTCTACATCCGAATCCAGAACTAAACGAAGAGTTGCGTCGGGCTGATCTAGACCTAGTTGAAGAGCTCCGAAAGGCAATTGCTGTCAGTCAGGCATCATATCAGCAGAGAATGAGAAAACATTATAACCACCGAGTTCGACCTCGAGAGTTCACAATGGGAGACCTCATCTTACGCGAAGCAACCCTTGTTACTAAAAATCTAACTGAGGGCAAGCTAGCAGCCAAATGGGAAGGACCTTACGTTGTCAAGGCCAGACCCCGCTCGGGTACTTACTGTCTCCAAGATATGGAAGACAGAGACCTCCCCTATCCATGGAATGCCGAGCACTTGAAACGTTATTTCCAGTAAAATGGCGTCTCCTGCTTTTGTATCATTCAATTGTTATATGTTCTATTTTGCCGATCTGAACACTTTTTCATTTTTTGCCCTTTCCATACACGGTGTAAATTTGTGATCGACAGACTGTGCTTTAATGACAACAATTTCACATCTCCATTATCTGTGTTGTGCTTCAATGACAAGTTTTAGGCCTAGTCTCAGCCAAACTGAGCTCTCCAAGTCTCAGCCAGACTAAGCATAAAGAGCTCAGCTAGACTGAGTTAAGCCAAGCCTCAACCCGAATGAGACCTCCAAGCCTCAGCTAGACTAAGCATGAAAAGCTCAGCCAGACTGAGTTAAGCCAAGCCTTAGCCCGACTGACCCCTCCAAGCCTCAGCCAGACTGAGCATGAAGAGCTCAGCCAAACTGAGTTAAGCCAAGCCTCAGCCTGACTGAGCCCTCCAAGCCTCAGCCAGACTAAGTCCTTCAAGCCTCAGCCAGACTGAGTTAAACCTAGTCTCAGCCAGACTAAACAAAAAGAGCTCAGCCAAACTGAGTTAAACCTAGTCTCAGCCAGACTGAGACCTCCAAGCCTCAACCAGACTGAGTTAAATCTAGCCTCAACTAGACTAAGACCTCCAGAGCATGAAGAGCTCAGCCAGACTGAGTTAAACCTAGTCTCAGTTAGACTGAGCATAAAGAGCCTAACCAGACTGATTTCAACCTAGTCTCAGCCAGACTGAGCCCTCTAAGTTCATTCTTATCCTAGGTCATTTTTACCTAAGTTAGATTACTTATCCAATTTTACCATTCATACAAGTTAGATTGCTTATCTAATTTTACCATTTATACACTTTATTAACAATTTACCATTCGGAAAAAAAAAAAAAAAAAAACAACAACAACAACAAACCATTACAGAACTGTCACCTTTATTTATTAATAACTTGCACCATCATACACTTTATTGCAAAAATCACATTCAGTTCATTATATTCACTTCATTACAAAAAAAAAAAAAAAACAACAACAACAACAACAAAAACATCGGAAAAACACCCAGCCCTCACTCCCCCTCGCTGGACACCAGATCTTCGTCTTCCACCCCCTCATCTAGGGGAGTCTGGGCGACATCGTCCTCTGCTACTTTCACCAGACTGAAGTCCACATTTGGGAACAACTCCTACGCCTTATATTTAAAGCTCATCCAGCCGTTGTCCCAGTACTGGCTTATTTCGTGCTTATAGAAGTCTGACCGCTGAAAACTTTGAATTACTTCTTCTTCGCTCCTACCAGCAGCGGCCACTCCTGATGGCCCAGCACCTCATTCACCCTCATTGGCCAAACTCTTCGCGATCACTGCGTCTATGGCCATCTAGAATTCAGCAAACCCCTTAAACTGCTCCACCGTCGCCACGCACAAGTCTGGGTATGCCGCCCTCTCAGAGGCCATTTTGGCCCTCTCTTCTCCCAGTGTCCTCTCCAACTCCGCGATACGCCCATCCACTTCTTCTTTGTCTTTTAAGGCCTGGTCGCGCAGATCTTCATTGTTGGAGAGGGCCTCTTGGACTTGGCAGTGTTGCAGGCTTCTTGGACTTCGTCTACCTTCCTCCACTCACCCACCAGCTCAAACTCCAGTGATATCGCCTTGTGGCGCACCACTTCCAATTACGATTTGGCGACGGTGAGCTTGGAGGCAGCGCGTTCTGCCAAGTAGTTCTGCACCACCGCTAATACTACCATCTTTTTCGCCCTTTGCGCATAGTCCAGGCCCTTTGTATAGGCACTCCGCGCAGCTTTTCTCCAGCTCGCCGTCTTCACCCTTAAGTTTTGCAATTGTGCCTTCACTCCTTCCAGCTGGGCCTTCAGCAGCTCTACCTCTATCTTTGCCCATGCCACCGCCAAGGTCGTCGCTTCCATCTACACTGAGCAAAGCCCTCTCAGGAGGTCAGCCTCTGTAAATTGTGCCACCAATCGCACGACCGCATCCTCTATCACACCCAAGAGACGATCTGCGGCGACCTTGGCTTCTCCTTTTCTTCTGCCAAACGATCGGCCACCTCACGAACATGATGCATGGCGATCTTCAACGCGGCGCTCGTCTCCGCTCTGCTCGCTCGCCCCCTCCCTACCCTGGGACTTGGGGGCACTTCTTTTATAGGCACAATCTTGGACAATTGGTCTTCCAACCGCTCGCCTCCTCTAGCTGCTCTGGCTCAGCTGTTCCACTCACCACTTGGGCACCTGGGCACTAGGCCTCTTCTACCCACCCTGGTCTCCCCCACCTCTATTTCTGGGGATACCTCCGTCATCCCCTCCTTCGCCTTCTTCAACACTAGCCCTCCCTCACTCTCTTCCGCAACCGCCCTTATTTTCTTCTTTTTCTTCAACACCGCCTCTACCTTCTTTTTGCTCATCTCCTTCAGCGGATCCATTGGCGGTGGCGGTGGCGGTGGCGGTGGCGGCGGCGCAAAATCGGTCAAATCCTTGTCTCCCAGAGGCTTGGGACGTGGTCGGACTTGCTCCTTCATGATCAGCTTAGGCGCACGGCCTAACTGTGATTCTTTGTACTTATCTGCCTTGGCAAATGTCCTTTCGTCCTCTGCCTGCTGCATGTTCCTCCTCGCCTCCAACTCTTCTAGTGCAGGGTCCTCCTCGGTCGGCCGTGGCCCTAGATTCAAGGTAAACAAGGTTGAAGGCTGGATAAGGTCATCCTACTTACGCCCTTCTTCTCCCTCCACTCCATTACTCGTTTAACCCTATTCTCTGCTTCTGCCTCCAGCCTTGGCTCCACCGACTTGATGGGAATTTTCCACATTGTACGCACCCCCTACCGCCATTTGCCGATGCATAAAACCACCTTGGTCTCCACCCCTTCATCGACGATGGCAAACCCGACACTAATCCTCTACCCGCCACTACCTACAAGGTCACCCATGTTTCTTGTTGACCAGAGGCCTTATAACAAGAAAAGAACTCATCCACTGTTATCGTTGCTCCCCCGGTCGCCCGTGGCCATACGATTACACAAGCCAGCAATATTTTCCACGCATTGGGCATAAGTTGACCTAGCGCCACTTCTAATCGGTTCAACACGTCTACCACTATTTGTGGGAGTGGCAACTGCAAACCCCCCGCAACGCCTCCTCATATAGTGTAAACTCCATCAGACGTGCATCTGACGCCCTTTTCTTCGACATCGGCAACCTCAACTCTATCTTCGCTGGAATCTGGTATTTCTTACGCACCTCCTCCAACTCCTCCGCCGTAAACGTTGACTTGTTAGCCTTGGTGTGCTAGTGGTCAGGTCCCACTTGGCTGATCGGCCTCGCCGCCATGATCATTGTGGACGGACGAGGTCGCGATACCTGTTCCGCCCCTCTTTCCTCCCGCCTCTACGTTTTATATTGCTCTGCCAACTCTATTGCATCATCCTTACCTAGCGCCTCTAACCTCATGGCTGGTGTTTCGTCTCGAGCCATCTCTTTTATGTTTTTGTATATTGCTTCGGACGCAGGCACGAAGAAGTTTGCAAACTGTTGGAGGTGAGTGTCACACAAAATGAACGAGGTCAAGTCTGGGATGTGTTGGTTTCTCGTAATGAGGTATGTAAAACGGATAACTCTAAATGCCCACGGTTTGCCTATTTTCCAAGGATCGAGGTTAAATTTCGCCAGTTTGAAAATTTCAAAAGTTACAGCCCCCGCATTTTCCACATCCTATCCTAACCCTAACCTTTCGCTTCTTACTAACGCATCACCTCCCTTACCACTGGTTTAGATCATACCATGTGTACAGCCACGATTCATTACCTTCTTCCCTTCCCCGTCCTCCCCCTCCACGATCGGCCCTCCTCTCGGTCAATCTTCTCGCTCAGCCTTCTTTGCGGTCAGTCCTCTTCACGGTCGGTCTTCTTGCTCGACCCCCTCCTCGCGGTCGGCCCTCCTCTCGATCGATCTTTTCACTCGACCCCCTTCGTGGTTGGCCCTCCTTTCGGTCGTTCCTCTTGCTCGGCCACCTCCCTGATCAATCATCCCCCTTGTCTTGGGAGGACACTTCCCATTTTTGTTCTCATTCCCTTCGTTGGACTAAAGCTACACTTGGGAATGGGGGACTACTGACATTGGTGGGCCCACAAAAGGTTTTGGCCCACGAATTAGAGCCCAATTCACGGTTCAAGTACTAAAGCCCAGCACCCTTGAGAACCCAATGTTGAACCAGGGACCAATGACATCTAAACACTTGTCAAGCAGGAAACCAGCCACGTAAGCAGACAAAGATCCTGCAGAGTTATTGCACCACACATCAGCCATTAATGAGGCTCTCATAGCATTAAATACGACAACCACTTCACATCGGAACAAGTAGCCTCACTGTGAACAATGCAAGCTAGAGTATAGACTTTCGACCAACACGACTGTAGACGCGCCCCGAGGGCCTTGGTACTACAGTTCAGACTCAAATGTCATGGTTCTGAATCTAATCCCGCAAAGTGCAATGCGGGACCGATAAATCACCAAAGGTCCAAATCCAGCAAATCGTTTTGGAAAACTGATTTTTAAGAAAGAAGTGCCAAACATGGACTGCTTTCCCAGATACAGAGTCGCCACCTAAATATTTTATTTAGGGGGAATTTAGGAAACCCTGACTCGTTGCCTAAGGCCACGTGTCCGTCATCACCAAAGTTGCCTCGGCTCGGGAACTTGGGTACGATTGGGGAAGGTCATCTATGAGCACCCCCGCTCGTCCGATCCGAAGATCGGCCTGTACTAAGCATGATATCGAGTTTTTGAAAATACATGCGTTTTTATTTCGATTAATTGGTTAATCTTTACTACGTGATGCACACAGCAAAACAAGTATAGACTAGATCGCCTAATTTGGAATAAAGCATCGCATATCCGTTTGTTTGGAAATGGTTTTGAATTTTGCTACTCGCAAGTAGGCTAAAACACGGATTTCGATAAATTATTCCAATTCAAGCAATCCAACCTTCACCCACAGGTATTCAGGCAGTTATATCACATAAGCAATTAGCCTCATGGCAAGCATGCTGTCATGTTAACACTTACACACATGCAAGATGCTAAAGCATAAACACTCACAGTGTACTCCGAGCCAAAACAAGAAACTAGTTAGAAATCATGCGTGATCCTAGTTCATGTTAAGATGGCTAATGCAACACATGCAAAATGCAACTAGAATAGGCTCGGCTAATCTAAGAATGGCATGTGAAATGTGACAACTCGATACACATATTCAAGTTGGAATTGAAATACTATGCAATTAGTATGATGCGCCGAGCCCGGTGCGTACAATACAACTGAATGTATGCAAACATGCTGACATAAGTATGCTAATTGAAACATGACCTAAAACTAACCATTAAAAGCAGGTAAGTAAAAGGGAGAAAGACGTGGGGTTGGAAGATATTCACGCACGCACACTTATTACAAAATTCGCCCTCTCGACGGAGGGTCCGAATAAATAATACAAACCGAATAATTAACCAACTAACTAGCTAATTAATTATTACACCACACTTAGCTAATTAAACAAATTAATTAAAAAAATAGTCTAAGTATGAAACTAAAGAGGCCGCCGCAGCTCTGCCTCGGAATGATTGAATGATGCATGCTCGATCGCCTCGCTCGGAAACCCGTTGCCATGCTACATGTTGCCTCTGTTTGCACTGCTCTGCTCCTCTAAAGACTACACAAGTCTTTGTGATGCTCCAGAATCACTTCCTGTACACTGGGAGAGGCCATCGGCCAAGAGGAATGGTCATCGGCCAATGGGAAGGTGCCATCGACCAATTATCCTGCTATCGGCCAACAAAGGTTAGCCGATCGGCACTGAAAGTAGCCGATCGGCCATTTCTTCCTGCAAATGCTGTTTTGCTGCAGCAGAGGACAAACAGAGCATGGCAATACATTTACAAGGCAATGTTTGCACGACCACCCTCCTTATCATATTTGAGACTCAAAGGAGTATGGTTCTCGACCCTCGGACCACCAATCACGCATGTCAATGCATGATGGCCAAAGGAGCCAAGTGTGCAATTCAATATCAAATGAAATGCACAAAACACATAAGGGCCCCAAACCTCTATCATGCTTGATCAAGAGGCAAGGGAATGCACACACAATGGAATACGGCAAGCATGCAAACTACTAGACAAGGCAACATGATTGACTCGAAACTAATGGCATGCCAACTCAATGCAATGCAATGCAACCTAAGCATGCAAGCAAAGCTAATGCAACATGAGTATGCCAACAACAATGTCATGCAACCTGAACATGCAAAGACAAGCAATATTAAACCAACGTAGTGCATGCACGATTAACTTAACAAAGCAACACAAGCATGCAAATATGAGGTCATATAACAAGCACGCAACAACATGCAATGCAATATGCATGCAACAACATGCAAACAACATACTCAATGGACTTAAACTAAAAATGGACAGACCTCAGCCATGCCCAAATCAGTGGCCATAAAACCCAAATCAAGGGACCAAAAGGGGAGGCATGCACGCACATACATTGGTCCATAAGCTAGACCACGATGCACAATCTTCAAACATGAGCAAGATGGGATAAACATGAGAATATGACGATGCAATAAGCTCTGAAATCATGTCAACAGTGATTCCAAATCATGCACATAGGATAAGCATAGCATGCTAATGGACTTAAAGCTCAAAGCTAACAAGCTAGATTGAACCATGGCTATACAAAACAATGCAAGCATGACCAAAACAACACCAAAAAAACCTTAAGCATGGTAAAACAAGGCTAAAATCTTCTTTGGGTCAAACCAAAATCATGCTAAAAACAAGGCTCAAAGCACAAAACATGTTAGGGCAATTTCATGGAAATGCACTGCAAGTGCATGGTGTATGTAAGGGGCTATTAAACCAACTTTAGACAGAGTTATGACAAGCTAAAACAACCCCCAAAACCCACTGAAATAAGGTCAACATGAGCTAGAAGGACATGCTCAAACATGATGCATACAAGACTAGTTTGTAAAATTTGCACTACGAGTGTATAAACCAAGCATGGAATGACCAAGATAGGAAAAAACAGTGGCATATGACAGAAAAATAACCACAAATACCAGCTAATACATGGCCAACATGAACTTAACAAAGGTGCTCACATGTGAGGCAAATATGACAAGTATTGAAGACAACAAGGAGAGGGGATGGCCCTCTCCTTCTTAGGACCTCAAAACACCATCCCCACCACTGAAATCCCTCTGGATTTCAGTGGTGAGAAGGCCAATACAAGGTGGTCCCGAAGCTCACAAAAAAGGCACAAAAATGAGGCCAAACAAGGCCTAAGAGGGGGTAAACAAACCCAAACACAAAAGTGATCTTAAACAAAGATCAAAATTATGCAAAATCAGAACTTTTATCAGTTATAAGTTAAGCTCAAAACAGCATGCAAGATTGGCTAAAAGCTTGTGCAAAAATGGGGAATAAAGAGAGTAGTTTCTCACCCTTGAAGAACCTTGAAGGACAGCAGCAAAACAATCACTTTTCTGAGCCAAACAACCTTCAATCAGCCCAAAAATAGGTTCCAAGGGACCTCAAGCCAATGGTGATCAACTTTGATGAAGGAAGTATATGCAAACAAGAAGTATTTCTCTACTTCTATGGACTTCTATGCACAAAAGGGCAATGGAGAGAGGCTCTAGAGAGAGAGGCAGAGGTTTTTGTCTGAAAATTCTAGAGAGAGAGGATTTTTTAGAGAGAGAGGCTCCCAAACTTGTCCAAGAAGTTCTATCTTGCAAAATGGGAGATATAGGTTCATATATAGCACAAATGAGCTTTTGGTCGAAAATATCTGATTATAGGACAGCTGGAGCTTGCTGGAAACAGCTGGAGATGAAATATCTTCAAAAAAAAAATGAATTTGGGTCACTTTTGGCTGATCGGCCATCTTTAGTGCCGGTCTGCTACTTGTGATGGCCGGTCTGCTACTTATTTGGCCGATCTGCTACTTTTGTGGCCGACAGCGCATATTTGTGGCCGACAGGAAATTCTACTCTGCAAGTCCAACTTCAAATGGTCATAACTCCTTCATATAAACTCCGTTTCAGGTCATTCTTATGTCCAAATTGAAGCCCCGGAAGTAAAATTTCCAATGGTGGTAGCCTTGCATCAAAATTCCAACTATGTAAAAAGTTATGCCTCTTTTGGTGAAGCCACTCAGTTTCGGTCCAACCGGAATGATGCCCAACTTCAACCAATCATATCTCCCCCATCCGAACTTGGCTTTAGGAGATTCTTGAGTGTAAAATGAAGCCCCAGAAGTCTCCTTTCCAACGGTAGTGGCCTCATATCTTAAATCCAAGTGTATAGACAGATGGGCATGATTTAGCGAGGACCGCTCGACTCTGTCTTAGCGATTCATACCCACCTTCTTCTTCAACTTGGTTTCTTCCCTCTTCTCCTCTTTTCTTCAACTCCAAACCCCTAAACAAGGTGTTTTGAAAGATTTTTCAAAGATTTCATCTCTCTTTCATTCATTTCCACTTTGTCCTTGCTCGGTTTACTGAAAAGCGCAACATTTGACAAAATGCGAGCCTCAGAACATCGTAGGAACTTTATTTCAAAAATATTTTGAAAGAGAGGATTTTAAAGTCTAAAAACCATTCCAAAATAGCTTTGGTCCAAAATGGGGTGTGAGGTTAGGATTTGACTCTCTCCTTGCTGAAGAAATTGAACTTTGGCTCTGCACATCTTTCATCACCATGTAGACCATCAATAGCGCCCAAGTCTTAAGGGCAGTCAAAAATAGGGTGTCTACAGTTGCCCCTCTTTGACAGAACTCAGAAGTCATGATGTGACGTGAGTGAATGTCAAAGCCCAGAGACGACCCATTTTTGACAAGGCCGAAAACTTAGACAAACAGGTAAAATAATAAAGAGAAGCGCCAGTAGGCAGGGGCAAAATGCAAATGATATGCACGATACCGAACATAACTTATGATTATGCAAAGAGGGCTGTAATAAAGCAATTATGCAAAAATAAATGAACATTTTAAGCGAATGCTATGCAAAGCAAGTAAACATGAACCAAACTACATCTCATGCAGAAAGGATGTAAGAAAATTATGCAATCTTAACTACGGCGCACGCAGGAAAGATTAAAAGCGACCATCGGGAACACCCAAAGTCTCAGACAAGATGCCAACGCGTTGCACGTGAACGGGAATGGGGTGGTATAAGCATTGGAACATGTTCCGAATGCTCTTAACCAAAGAAAGGGAAACATAGGGACATATCCCGGTGTTTCAAAATAAGAAGGAGAAACATAGGGACGTGTCTCGGTGTTTCAGAATAAGAGGGAGAAACATAGGGACGTATCCCGGTGTTTCAGAAAATGAGAAGAAACATAGGGATGTATCCCGGTGTTTCGGAAAAGGAGAAGAAACATGGGGACGTATCCCGGTGTTTCGGAAAAGGAGAAGAAACATAGGGACGTATCCCGGTGTTTCGGAAAAAGGGAAAGAAACATAGGGACGTATCCCGGTGTTTCGGAAAAGGAGAAGAAACATAGGGACGTATCCCGGTGTTTCGGAAAAGGAGAAGAAACATAGGGACGTATCCCGGTGTTTCGGAAAAGGAGGAGAAACATAGGGACGTATCCCGGTGTTTCAGAAAAAGGAGAAGAAACATAGGGACGTATCCCGATGTTTCGAAAAAAGGAGAAACATAGGGACGTATCTCGGTGTTTCAGAAAGAAAAGGAGAAACATAGGGACATATCCCGGTGTTTCGGAATGGCTTAAGCATTGGAACGTATTCCAAATGCTCTTAACCGAAAAGAGAGAAACATAGGGACATATCCCGGTGTTTCGGAATAGGAGAAACATAGGGACATATCCCCGTATTTCGGAAAGAAGGAGAAACATAGGGACGTATCTCGGTATTTCAGAAAGAAAGAGAAACATAGGGACGTATCCCGATGTTTCAGAAAGAGAGAGAAACATAGGGATGTATCCCGGTGTTTCGAAAAAAGAAGGAGAAACATAGGGACGTGTCCCGGTGTTTCGAAAAAAGAAGGAGAAACATAGGGACGTATCCCAGTGTTTCGGAAAGGAGAAGAAACATAGGGACGTATCCCGTTGTTTTGGAAAAGGGGAAGAAACACAGGGATGTATCCCGGTGTTTCGGAAAAGGGGAAGAAACATAGGGACGTATCCCGGTGTTTCGGAAAAGGAGAAGAAACATAGGGACGTATCCCGGTGTTTCAAAAAAGGGAAAGAAACATAGGGACGTATCCCGGTGTTTCAAAAAAGGGAAAGAAACATAGGGACGTATCCCGGTGTTTCGGAAAAGGGGAGGAAACATAGGGACGTATCCCGGTGTTTTGAAAAAGGAGAGGAAACATAGGGACGTATCCCGGTGTTTCGGAAAATGGAAAGAAACATAGGGACGTATCCCGGTGTTTCAGTAAAAGGAGAAACATAGGGACGTGTCCCGGTGTTTCAGTAAAAGGAGAAACATAGGGACGTGTCCCGGTGTTTCGGAAAGAGGAAGGAGAAACATAGGGACATATCCCGGTGTTTCGGAGAAGGAGTGTGCAAAACAACGCAAGTGGAATGTGCGTGACAACGCAAGTGAAGAGGTGTGCATAACAATACAGGTATAGTGCGTGACAGCGCAAGATAGATATGCAAAACAATGCAAGTAACGATGCATGACAATGCAGGTGGGACGGTGCATAACAATGCAAGGGAAAAGTGCATAACAATGCAAGTGAAAAGGTGCATAACAATGCAACTGGAACGTGCATAACAATGCAGGTGGAGTATGCATAACAATGCAATTGAAAGGGTGCATAGCAATGCAGGCAGAGTGTGCATAACAATGCAAAGAGAACGGTGCATAACAATGCATTTTCAGTGCAACATCAACAGCATGTTTGAAGTAAACTACTGAATAAGGAAATACACGCCTTAACGAGACCAATTCAAACGCAACCTCCGATTTACCTCTCGGAGGACTTGGCAACACGCTCAGCTCAAAAGGGTATACCTTGTTCATATTGGCGAGAGGTAACATCTGCATGTGAAACCCTCAGGTGCTACCTGAACTGCCATTCTAACTTGAAGCAAGCTTACACTTGGGGTTGAGATGCACTCATACTCCAGAGAAACGGCGAGGCTTGAGAAGGTGCACCTGGAATGCAGTCTCGGAATTCGCTGGAGTTAAAACACACAAAGATGCTCCACATTTTCCCTCTTTTCTTTTGCTTTGCAGTCTGGAACCCACATAGCTTCAGATAGGTCCTTGTCTTACTGTTCACACATATCGGGGGTGGACCCTGCAATTTTATGAAAGAACAAATGCTGTTTTGCACAAATGTGGAGAATGGCACAGCACTCTGAGCACAAAACGATTCTTTTTTTTTTTTTTTGAATTTGAGAAATGAGAAAAAGTTTTTGACTGGGTATTTGAGCCTACGACTGAACACAGCGCACCACGACTCAACAAAGGAAAACAAAAGGTGAACAACCTAAACACATCGAGAAACACTTGAAACGACTCACAACAAGAATTGAGACAAACAAAACAACGGATACGACACTCAGACATGTTCCAAAGACAAGGGACCTCTCAGATCACGAGGAGCCAGTTTCTCTGAGTATTATTTCCCAGCCTTTCTCATTTGTGATTCTCACATCACTCTGGCACTCAATCTCTATTTTTTCTGAAAAAGCCCTTTTCTCACTTTTTCTCTCATCGCACATCTCTCTATTCTTCAATCTCTCATTTTTCATCCCTCTCCTGGGTGGTTGATGGATAAACAGGAAATTGCGGGCTCTTACCCCTAGCATTCTGCTAGATTCTCTTCTTCTGCTCACAACAGTGAACTTCCCCCACAGAGGGGTCGCGCTATAACTAGGTGTGTAGCCAATCTGCAGCTGACATTGGTTGACGATGCTCTACTAGGGAGTTTGGACGTGATCAGATGTGTCCAGACGAGGGAGTAGAATATCTAGATCCATTCCAGTTCGTACTTCGCACTTAGCTTGATACCTCGCTGCTCGGAGGATGAGATAGCTTTCGGCATTTTGCTGTTAACTTCAGTTGTGCCTTTTTCTGGCAGGTAGAGTGCCCTTTCTGGCAAGTATGTTGACGATGGGGAAAAGACAGAACATCTGACTCAACTGTGCCCCTAGTTCATCATTTTGACCATTTTTTTGTTTTGGCTTTCTACTAAAACAATTTTGACCAATATGAGAGTTAGATTAACACACTTGTTCAACTTTTTTATTTGAAATCATGCAAGTTAGGCTATGAGCACTGAAAATTTTCCTTTTTTGAGTCCAAGAAATGGTCTAGTTTTGGAAAAAAATGGAATAATTTCTGAGAAAATTAGTCAACTCATAAAAAAAATTCTCAAAAACTGTTTTTGCCAACGGCCACTGCTCAACGAGCACGAAACCTACCCTTGAGATGCACAACCTCAGATCCATAACAATGGAAAATTGCCCCTTGTCTGAATGGTATTGTATGGCAATGGAAAATTGCCTCTTGTCTGAATGGCACCACAGCGCACTGTATGGCAACAAAAAGTTGCCCCTTGTTTGAATTGCACCGTAGCACACCGTAATCAGTCCTCAAAGTGACGATCATAACCAAACTCTCGGATACAGAGAAAACAAAGATGATCAAAACCATTGCATGGACACAGTCGATTTGGAAGTGTTTACGGCTGGACTTCAAAATGAAATTGCCTACGTATCCCAAACATGGGAATCAATCCTTATGTAGTTCCGGGTTAAGGTACACTCGGGTATTTAACCTCTCCTTTTACGCTCTAACTTTTGCCAAGGCCGCTCTTCCGGGTTTTCAACCTTGCGAGCTTTGTTTTTCTTTTCTTTTCAATTCTTTTCTTTTTTTTCTTCTTTCTTTTTTCATTTTCTTCATTTTTCTTCTTTTCTTTTTTTTAATCTTTGCATTTTTTCTTTTTCTTTTTTTTTTCTTGCTCTAACTTTTGCCTGGGTCGCCCTTCCAGGTTTTCGGCCCAGCGAGCCTCTCAAGGATAAAAGTGTAGCTTTGTCCATGCCAAATGGTTTTAGGGTCTCGAAGCCATCCGAATCCAGGAGAATGGCTACTGTTTGCTGATAATGTAGAAGTCCATCCAATGGGGGCTGAATTTGCCCCTAGTGTTATGGATAAGAACTCGGTTGTTCTTCAACAAAACTTTCTTCTTTCTTCCCTTCTGGGATTTGGCATTCTTGCCAGTCTTCCCTGGTTTGCAGAAAAGACTCATCTTTGACTCTTCGAGCGCATCTGACATTTTTGCCCCTAGTTCAAGGGCTGCTTCAAATCTGGCCACACAGGCCTTACATTGTAGTTGATGGTTGAACATTTTGAATCCAAGTTCAATTGTTTGAAAGTAAGGGGGGGTCGAGTCTCGAGGCTGAGAGCGATCCTAGGATACACAATCTCAAGAGCGATTCCACACAGGTCTTCGCAGGACCGCGCAAAACATTTTTTGAAATCTTTTAAGAAAGTGACTAATCGCTCGTGCTGAAGATAGTGTAGAACCAATCCGGACCAAGCTAGGATCCTTCTCAGTACTCACGTTAACAAACATGATCTCATTCATTAAGGGCTTAGCACGCCTCTCTTTCTCTCAGTTGATCAAATTTTCACAAATCTCGAGGAATTCCTTCCTCTTCGCTTTCATCACAGTGTTTGAAAAGTTTTGAAAAACTTAGGTCAATGCAATGACTTCAAGGCACAGAAAAGACACAGTTTTAGTCAAATACCGCCATCTCATCCAGAACTTCTGGCACAACTAGCACAAGGCAGAAGCAAACACAAGAGTGTGAAAATTACTGCTATTCCATTCAAAATCTGTTGGCACAACTGGCTCCAAGGCAGAAACAGACTCAAAAGAAAGCGAAAAGACAAACACAAAACAAGCAAGTGATGTCCGAGGTAACGCCCCCGGAATCACTCGACTCCTATACAACAGGACTGACTCGATACAACAAGACAGACCCCAAGTGACTCAGTATGAAAAGACTGACTCTATACAGCGAGACGGACTCTAAACAACACAACAAAACTGACTCAATATCGGAGTCAGAAAGTACAAAAGCTAGCATTTGCAAATGCTCAAAATAGTGCGTGCCATACGCCACATCTGGGGTAAACTGAGTGCCGCTCGCAGGTGGTTCATCCGCCGATCACATCACATTATCCCCCAAGTTCACTGATCCAGTGCCGATAGACTTTGCGAGACTGGTGCGGCGATAACATTGTTGTCAATCAAATTTTGTATCTCGTGGCGAAGACGGACGCAACTGTCGGTGTCATGACCGGTTTGTTGATGGAAAGCACAGTACTTAGCCGGGTCATGCTTTGGAGGGAGAGGGTCGGGTAGAGGCCGTTGTTCTAACGGTTTCAGATGTCCTTTCCTAAGTAGGACCCCCAGAGCTTTAGACAAAGGCATATAAAGTGGGGTGAAAATCCTCTTGCCTCGGGGTAGATAGTCCGAGGTTCGGGGGTTTGGATTAGATGTACCAACAAAGGGGGTGGTTGTTTTGGGAGTGGTGGTGACCATTCCAACTTCGGAAGATCTTGCAGCTGCGTCACCACTGGTGGTCGCATTCGAACCGCATGTATAACCCTTCTTGGGTGACTCCCTTTTGTGGTCAATCAGACCTTGTTTCATTGCGTCTTCAATCTGTACCCCAATCTCGTGTAGGTCCGCAAAGGTGGGAAGGGGTAAGACTATCATTTTTTGTATCAGCCTGGGTTGGAGGTTGCGCACAACCATCCTTATCTGGTCTTTGTCGGAAGGCCTTGTAGTCACCATCGAGGCCTTTGCTCTCCATCTTGTCACAAACTCGAAAAATCCCTCCTTTGGCTCTTGGCTGGTGACTTCAAGATCACGAGTTGTGACCTCAATCTGTGTGTTGTAGGAGTATTGAGCAATGAAGGCCTCAGCCATCTCTTCCCAGTTCTGTTTCACAGAGTTCTCCAATTTCGCATACCAGATTGCGGCTATCCCAGACATGGTTCGGCCGAATAGTGACAGCTTCTAGGCTGTGGTCAAGCCCATTGGCCTTAGTATATCAGAAAACAGGCGGAGGTGCACCATTGGGTCTCCAGAGCCATCAAAGCGGTCGATATGTGGCATCTTGAACCGATCCGGTAATGTCACCGCTGAGTCGGTATAACTATCCTCTATATCCGGAATGGCACTAACACCTTGAGCTCTTTTGAATAGCTTTTCAAGCTTGTTAACCTTCAGGGCGGTCGGATCAATCTCAAATTCAAACGGCGTGTCCACTGGAATAGCTGGTGCTTTGGACAGTTGAGGTGGGATTGGCAGTGGGATTGGCCCTGTCGGAACGTCCGTATTTTCCTGGACGTGAGCCGCCTCCCCGAGTGTTGGAATCATAGGTGGGGGTAGGGGTGGATACGAAGCAAATGCTCCAGCTTACTGTGGTTGTTACTGCTGCTGAAGTCTGGCAATCAGCTCTGCCTGTTGGGCCACTACTTCCGCTTGACATGTGGCAACTTCTGCATGGCGGGCAGCATCCCGCTGCATGGCTTGCATAGTTTCCTGGAGCTGACGCATCATCTCTTCCATGCCTGCCATAAGGTGCTGATCTAGCTGAATAACAGGTGTATCTCCCTGAGGTAAAAGTGGATATCTCAACCCAACTGCGCACAGGTGAGATGGAGAATGATCGCTGATCCGAAGATTGTTGAACTGGTGATCTGTGCCTGACTGGCCTTTTTACCCTGCCTCTGGCAAAGGAACACTGATTGCCCTTGAACTGAATCTCTGACCTGACAAAGTCTATCAGCACAAGTCCAATGTACCCGGGGGATATCGGAGCCTTCTGAAGCTATGGTTCCCAAGACTACCTAGCAAAAGAGAAAACAAGTAGCATTTCAGCCCAATTTCACCAGAACAGATATGAGCAAAGCTGAATGACTGTGCTCTCCACTGAATTCTGCCCCAAATTCTGCCTGTAAACTAATACCCTCAGGTAAAACTGATTCCCAAATATTGGTGCCCTTAGGCCTGATACCTAGACTTACAAACTGATACATGCATACCTGTAGAGGCCAACTCTAAAAGTACATAGCAAGCAAATAAGAGCCAAAACACCCCTATGTTGGGGTAGGGTTTCCCTATCCTATTTTGTCAGGAGCTAGGATTTCACTACGCACGCAGTGGTTTCAAACAACCTATAATCGGGTAAGCAACCTGTCTTAGTTTGGAATGGTCACTATGGATTCCGAATATGCACTAGGTCGAATGGTCAAAAAGGGTGCCTCGGTAAAAATTGAGGTTTGTGTTCCCGTCGTGGCAGAGCCCGCAACCGGTCAGCCTTACGACACGCTTCTCAAAGCGAGCCTCTGGCAAACCATTCAGGAATAGCAGATGGCAAACACGGTGTCCTAGGCGCACCAATGCGAATGCAATACAAAGAGACACATAAGTGAAATCAAAACAAGATATCATGAGTTCGAGTCAAGTTCTCTAACTCCCCAGCAGAGTCGCCAGAAACTGTAGACGTGCCCCGAGGGCCTTGGTACTACAGTTCGGACTCAAATGTCACGGTTCTGAATCTAATCCCGCAAAGTGCAATGCGGGACCGATAAATCACCAAAGAGTCCAAATTCAGCAAATCGTTTTGGAAAACAGATTTTTAAGAAAGAAGTGCCAAACATGGATTGCTTTTCTAGATACAGAGTCGCCACCTAAATATTTTATTTGGGGGGGAATTTAGGAAACCCTGACTCGTTGCCTAAGGCCACGTGTCCGTCATCACCAAAGTTGCCTCGGCTTGGGAACTTGGGTACGATTGGGAAGGTCATCTATGAGCACCCCCGCTCGCCCGATCCGAAGATCGGCCTGTACTAAGCATGATATCGAGTTTTTGAAAACACATGCGTTCTTATTCCGATTAATTGGCTAATCTTTACTACGTGATGCGCACAGCAAAACAAGTATAGACTAGATCGCCTAATTTGGAATAAAGCATCGCATATCCGTTTGTTTGGAAATGGTTTTGAATTTTGCTACTCGCAAGTAGGCTAAAACACGGATTTCGATGAATTATTCCAATTCAAGCAATCCAACTTTCACTCACAGGTATTCAAGCAGTTATATCACATAAGCAATTAGCCTCATGGCAAGCATGCTGTCATGTTAACACTTACACACATGCAAGATGCTAAAGCATAAACACTCACAGTGTACTCCGAGCCAAAACAAGAAACTAGTTAGAAATCATGCGTGATCCTAGTTCATGTTAAGATGGCTAATGCAACACATGCAAAATGCAACTAGAATAGGCTCGGCTAATCTAAGAATGGCATGTGAAATACGACAACTCGATACACATATTCAAGTTGGAATTGAAATACTATGCAATTAGTATGATGCGCCGAGCCCGGTGCGTGCAATACAACTGAATGTATGCAAACATGCTGACATAAATATGCTAATTGAAACATGACCTAAAACTAACCATTAAAAGCAGGTAAGTAAAAGGGAGAAAGACGTGGGGTTGGAAGATATTCACGCACGCACGCACGCACGCACACTTATTACAAAATTCGCCCTCTCGACGGAGGGTCCGAATAAATAATACAAACCGAATAATTAACCAATTAACTAGCTAATTAATTATTACACCACACTTAGCTAATTAAACAAATTAATTAAAAAAATAGTCTAAGTATGAAACTAAAGAGGCCGCCACAGCTCCGCCTCGGAATGATTGAATGATGCATGCTCGATCGCTTCGCTCGGAAACCCGTTGCCATGCTACATGTTGCCTCTGTTTGCACTGCTCTGCTCCTCTAAAGACTACACAAGTCTTTGTGATGCTCCAAAATCACTTCCTGTACACTGGGAGAGGCCATCGGCCAAGAGAAATGGTCATCGGCCAATGGGAAAGTGCCATCGACCAATTATCCTACTATCGGCCAACAAAGGTTAGCCGATCGGCACTGAAAGTAGCCGATCGGCCATTTCTTCTTGCAAATGCTGTTTTGCTGTAGCAAAGGACAAAAAGAGCATGGCAATACATTTACAAGGCAATGTTTGCACGACCACCCTCCTTATCATATTTGAGACTCAAAGGAGTATGGTTCCCGACCCTCGGACCACCAATCACGCATGTCGATGCATGATGGCCAAAGGAGCCAAGTGTGCAATTCAATATCAAATGAAATGCACAAAACACATAAGGGCCCCAAACCTCTATCATGCTTGATCAAGAGGCAAGGGAATGCACACACAATGCAATACGGCAAGCATGCAAACTGCTAAACAATGCAACATGATTGACTCGAAACTAATGGCATGCCAACTCAATGCAATGCAATGCAACCTAAGCATGCAAGCAAAGCTAATGCAACATGAGTATGCCAACAACAATGTCATGCAACCTGAACATGCAAAGACAAGCAATATTAAACCAACGTAGTGCATGCACGATTAACTTAACAAAGCAACACAAGCATGCAAATATGAGGTCATATAACAAGCATGCAACAACATGCAATGCAATATGCATACAACAACATGCAAACCACATACTCAATGGACTTAAACTAAAAATGGACAGACCTCAGCCATGCCCAAATCAGTGGCCATAAAACCCAAATCAAGGGACCAAAAGGGGAGGCATGCACGCACATACATTGGTCCATAAGCTAGACCACGATGCACAATCTTCAAACATGAGCAAGATGGGATAAACATGAGAATATGACGATGCAATAAGCTCTGAAATCATGTCAACAGTGATTCCAAATCATGCACATAGGATAAGCATAGCATGCTAATGGACTTAAAGCTCAAAGCTAACAAGCTAGATTGAACCATGGCTATACAAAACAATGCAAGCATGACCAAAACAATACCAAACAAACCTTAAGCATGGTAAAACAAGGCTAAAATCTTCTTTGGGTCAAGCCAAAATCATGCTAAAAACAAGGCTCAAAGCACAAAGCATGTTAGGGCAATTTTATGGAAATGCACTGCAAGTGCATGGTGTATGTAAGGGGCTATTAAACCAACTTTAGACAGAATTATGACATGCTAAAACAACCCCAAAAACCCACTGAAATAAGGTCAACATAAGCTAGAAGGACATGCTCAAACATGAAGCATACAAGACTAGTTTGCAAAATTTACACTACGAGTGTATAAACCAAGCATGGAATGACCAAGATAGGAAAAAATAGTGGCATATGACAGAAAAATAACCACAAATACCAGCTAAGACATGGCCAACATGAACTTAACAAAGGTGTTCACATGTGAGGCAAATATGACGAGTATTGAAGACAACAAGGAGAGGGGATGGCCCTCTTCTTCTTAGGACCTCAAAACACCATCCCCACCACTGAAATCTCTCTGGATTTCAGTGGTGAGAAGGCCAATACAAGGTGGTCCCGAAGCTCACAAAAAAGGCACAAAAATGAGGCCAAACAAGGCCTAAGAGGGGGTAAACAAACCCAAACACAAAAGTGATCTTAAACAAAGATCAAAATCATGTAAAATCAGAACTTTTATCAATTATAAGTTAAGCTCAAAACAGCATGCAAGATAGTCTAAAAGCTTGTGCAAAAATGGGGAATAAATAGAGTAGTTTCTCACCCTTGAAGAACCTTGAAGGACAGCAGCAAAACAATCACTTTTCTGAGCTAAACAACCTTCAATCAGCCCAAAAATAGGTTCCAAGGGACCTCAAGCCAATGGTGATCAACTTTGATGAAGGAAGTATATGCAAACAAGAAGTATTTCTCTACTTCTATGGACTTCTATGCACAAAAGGGCAATGGAGAGAGGCTCTAGAGAGAGAGGCAGAGGTTTTTGTCTGAAAATTCTAGAGAGAGAGGATTTTTTAGAGAGAGAGGCTCCCAAACTTGCCCAAGAAGTTCTATCTTGCAAAATGGGAGATATAGGTTCATATATAGCACAAATGAGCTTTTGGTCGAAAATATCTGATTATAGGACAGCTAGAGCTTGCTGGAAACAGCTAGAGATGAAATATCTTCAAAAAAAAAATGAATTTGGGTCACTTTTGGCCGATCGGCCATCTTTAGTGCCGGTTTGCTACTTGTGATGGCCGGTCTGCTACTTATTTGGCCGATCTGCTACTTTTGTGGCCGACAACACATATTTGTGGCCGACAGGAAATTCTACTCTGCAAGTCCAACTTCAAATGGGCATAACTCCTTCATATGAACTCCGTTTCAGGTCATTCTTGTGTCCAAATTGAAGCCCCGGAAGTAAGCTTTCCAATGGTGGCAGCCTTGCATCAAAATTCCAACTATGTAAAAAGTTATGCCTCTTTTGGTGAAGCCACTTAGTTTCGGTCCAACCGGAATGATGCCCAACTTCAACCAATCATATCTCCCCCATTCGAACTTGGCTTTAGGAGATTCTTGAGTGTAAAATGAAGCCCCGGAAGTCTCCTTTCCAACGATGGTGGCCTCATATCTTAAATCCAAGTGTATAGACAGATGGGCATGATTTAGCGAGGACCGCTCGACTCTCTCTTAGCGATTCATACCCACCTTCTTCTTCAACTTGGTTTCTTCCCTCTTCTCCACTTTTCTTCAACTCCAAACCCCTAAACAAGGTGTTTTGAAAGATTTTTTAATGATTTCATGTCTCTTTCATTCATTTCCACTTTGTCCTTGCTCGGTTTACTGAAAAGCGCAACATTTGACAAAATGCGAGCCTCATAACATCGTAGGAACTTTATTTTAAAAATATTTTGAAAGAAAGGATTTTAAAGTCTAAAAATCATTCCAAAATAGGTTTGGTCCAAAATGGGGTGTGAGGTTAGGATTTGACTCTCTCCTTGCTGAAGAAATTGAACTTTTGCTCTGCACATCTTTCATCACCATGTAGACCATCAGTAGCGCCCAAGTCTTAAAGGCAGTCAAAAATGGGATGTCTACAACGACAGGTCGGAGTGGACAAGGAAATGATGGACAAAGAATATAAGAAAGTTTCCAAGACACGTCAAAGGTTAAGTTCATCGTTCTTCTTCTTCTTCTTCTTCTTCTTCTTCTTCTTCTCTCTCTCTCTCTCTACACAATCAATCTCTTTTGTTCTAAATTGATCGTCGGAGGATCCGCTAGGGGACTCCCATTCCGCGTTGGACCTTTTTGCAGGCACCACCAGCGAGCTCCGAGGCCGGTAAAAGGTGTTGAAGGCGTGGGTCAGCCCGACTCATCCTCCCTTGGATCAACATCATCAATTTGGATCAAAGGTTTGAATGAAGATTTAAAAAGAGAAATAAAAAGAGAATAAAAAAGTGAAAAAAAGTTAACACTTATTGCACTCACTTTTTCCCTCTACAAATCGCTTCTGAAATAGTTGATCCAAATTTAGTCTAAGTGTTGGATGCTCTTCTTTTATTTCTCTCTATAAATCTCTTTAAGAAATAATGTAAAATTTTGCACAAATTTCTACATAAGTTTTGAGATTTGGGCACATCAAATAATAAAGAGAAAATTTTCAACTGGAAACAAAGTATAGAATTTAAACTTTTATTCTTTTGAATTCTAAAAATGATAAGTTTTGTAAATGTTTAGTTAATTCATCAAAAAGAAATTACTATCA
Source organism: Camellia japonica (assembly GCA_030407325.1). Taxonomy (NCBI): domain Eukaryota; kingdom Viridiplantae; phylum Streptophyta; class Magnoliopsida; order Ericales; family Theaceae; genus Camellia; species Camellia japonica. The sequence goes on along the minus strand of JAPPVO010000013.1, from coordinate 71,503,606 downwards.
ATAGTCATAATGCTTTGTCCACAGCCTATATAATATAACGGCTGGGCTTGCCTCTAGTCCACTATCTAGACTAGAGGGTCCAATCTGACCCATTGGGTTTATTTTTGGGTCTCTTTTCGATAATCTGAATCGTTCACATTTTAGAATTTGTTGAGTTCATTATTCTTGTAAAAAATAACATCGATCGGATAACAGATATTATGTATTCAGATAACTTTTTTATGAAACTGTTCATTTTTTCCAAACAAAAGTGATCCGAATACATAGTATCCATTATCCGATCAACGTGATTTTTTTACAAGAATAATGTACTCAACAAATTCTAAAATGTGAACGATTCTAATTATCAAAAAGAGATTTAAAAATGAGCCTAATGGGCTGAACTGGATCGAATTGTCTCAAATCTGAACTGAAGAGAGTCCGGTCCTAATATAACTACATGAGGGGACTTTGTCATGGAAAGGTGGAAGTTTTGTTTGTAACCATTATGGTTTTAATTTTTGCTAACAGGTGGACCCTATTTGAAGAAAAATATAATAATAAATGGGCTGTATTAGTATGACAAATAATTCCAAAAGTTGACAAATTTGGAGCAGGAAAAAATTTGATGAAGAAACGTGGAGGCACTTCAAACATGTTTATTTGAATTAATTCGGCTGGTTTAGTTAATTACCTCCGTATGTTTAGTGGATTTTTTTTGGGTAAACTACCGATAGGTCCTACTTTGGAGACTTATTACCTAATAGGTCCTACTTTGGAGACTTATTACCCATTAAGTCCTATTTGATAAATTTATTAAGTGATAAAGATAAATTTATCAGTCTTTTTTTTTATGAATAAATTTATAGTGATAAATTTATCAGTCTCTTTGTTTTTATGAATAAATTTTTAGTGATAAATTTATCACTCTCTTATTTTTATAGTGTTAAATTTATTAGTTAGGACCTGTAGATAAATAAGTCTAGTTAATAGGACTAATTGGTAAGTACCCCATTTTTTTTTACTAAACATAAAGATTGATAAGTTTTCATTTATTATGAAATTTTGTTGTGTCATTTATTTTTTTATTATGGGACTCTTTTACAGGTTAATAGGGGTGTAAATCTGGCCCGATCCAGCCCATGTCAAGGCGCGTTGACTCCTGCCAAAATTCGGGCCGGGCAAGGCAGGCCCATGGGCCAAAAAATTAAGCCCAAACCCAGTCCTAGGTCCAGGGGTATTCGGGCCTTGGATGGGCCAGTGGGCCTGGTCTCGCGTTTGGGCGGGCTTGACCACTTTTTTTAAAATTTTTTCTACCAAAATTATATTATTTTCCACTAAAAAAGACACAGCGACTCTGGCAGGCCAGGCCTTAAATGGGCCTTAAGCAGGTTGATGGGCCAAACCACGGACTGGGCTTCAAAATGATGGCCCAGGCCCAGAGACTCGAGCTAGGCTTGGGCCTGGGGCCAAACGGGCCGGGCCCATCTCGAGCCACAAGCGGGTTTCGCGCAGCCCACGGGTCGCGGATTATTTTTACACTCCTACAAGTCAATTGTTGGGTTGGTGAGCTAGTGATTCCTTTTCCATTATGAAAGCTCTTTGTTGGATTGGCTGTGGAGCTTATAAATTTGTTAAATCATGATTGTTTGGTTATAATTTTTCTATTATAATTTTTTTGTAGGAGAAAATTTAACACAAAAAAATTTCAATTTTCGTAGAAAAATTTCTCTGATATAATTGTAAAGAAATTTTGAAATTTTTTTGGTATGATCACAAGAAAATTTCATCAAAAAACCTTAGTTAATAAAATTTAAAAAAAAAAAAAAACATATTGGACCTGTTACTATCCAAAGTTAGAGAGAGATATTTCACTAATTTTCTTTTTTTGATATCGTAAATATTCTTACTAACTAGCAAAAAAAAATATTTTATTTGCGCTGTGTTTGGTTAAGGGAATTGGGAATAGATTGGGAAAGAAAAAGAAAAAAGGTGCGTGAAACTAAGTAAAATATAGATATATTTTATTCACATTTTACTTAATTTTTCTCTTTCACTTTCCAAATCTCTTTTCAAATCCCGCAACCAAAGACAGTGTTGGTGAAGAAAATGTGTTCATATTTATTTCAATCTTTCGGTCCCTAATGCAATGTTTGAATCTTAAATTTGTCAATAAATTGAAAAATGTCATGTGCATACGAAATTAGTTATTCATATTTATTTTTTTATGGATAATACCTATTCATTTTCTTTTTATTTTCTTTTTGCAAAAAAAAAAAAAAAAGATTAAATATTCCAATACTAATAATAATAATTAATTAATACTGTGCTTGTCAAGGAAATTCTCTAAAATAGCAATAATGCAAACAAGATATATCTAAAAGAAGAAAATTAAAAATAAAAAAATAAAAAAAAAATCGAAATTTGAATATTTGGATGCATGGTCAGCATTACGAAGCCTCAGTGTGCACAACACACTACATGACATGCCCACAATGCAAACCTATCTGACTACTTGTTTGTTTGTTGAGAGAATTTAAGTAGTCATAAAATTTAGTATAAATATTGAATTCAACATGATGTCACAAAGTATTGTGGCGTGTATCAATCAACCATTGAAATGTGTGAGATCATTTGATTAGAATGAGAGACAACAGCATCAAATTGAGAAAAATATTATATATCTTAAATATTTTATCAAACTTCTCACATAAAGTGAGACTCACACAGATCTATATATATGTGAGTCTCACACTCATATAAAAAATTTAGTAGAATATTTGGGGTCTCTAATATAACTCTCAAATTCATCCCATTTTCATCTATTGATTCATCACATCAAGTAGGAATGGATCACTATAGCACCTAATCTTTTGTTGTGAACTGCATTTTTGTAATGTTTTTTTATTTTTATAGATATAAGTACAATAATAAAGTCCAGTCAATTATGATCGTAAATTAAATATAATATATAAATAATACAATGAAATTTCTATAATAAGAGAAATAAAACCTATATTTAGGTAGTTTAGTGTATGTTTTGTGCAATTTTTTATAAATTGATGAACATAAGGTAACAGCACTTATTTCTAGTGTCAAATGAATCAATTTTTTAAAACTTATTTCTATATAATAGACTGTAAGTAGAAATTATAATAAATAATTTTATACATATTTTTAAAGAAAAATTTTATAATAGGTGTGAATCATATGCCACAGTTACGATGTTCGTAATATTTTATTACAACCTACTGTGATGTCATTTATGGCTCATTACAATATTAATCGCAAAATTATTTTAGTTATAATATAAAAAGTTTTTAGTCATATCTTATGTTACTATTTGGTTATAAATTTTTTTTTAGTTATAATTAAAAAAAAAATTAGTGATGACAATGACTTTTTGACTAAAAAGCGCAAAAGATAAAATAAAATAGGCTAAATAAGTCAATAAGACAAAATGTCCCATCCAAATCATAATCATTTTTTTTTCTCACAAAAATCAAAAAAACTAAACCAAACAAACTTTTCGGTCTCGTTTGTCAACTATGTATTACCCAAAAAGTTAAAAAGTCAATATAAATTGTCACATCACTCTTTTTACTTTTCTGCACATCTTTTCATAAAAAGTTAAAAAAATATTAAAATAACATGTTCTCAAATGAGACTTTAGTCTCAAATTAAAATAATCAAAATCTAAAAAACTAATTAAAAAAGTTAATTATCAAATGAGAACTAGTATTTGTTTGAGATGTGCTATGTAAGTGCACTTTTTGACTTTTTGGATAAAAAAGTAGAGAAAAAAAATATGTATATTTAAGATAACTTTTTTACTTTTTATGAAAATATGTGTAATAAAATATGAATGCTGCTATTAGCACTTGTCAAAATTCTTTAGACCCCCAATTTATTTGGACCCCAACCCTAAACCCTAAATTTTAATAATATTTTTTTGAACACCCCCACTTATTACCAAATCTACTCATATTCATAATATTTTCACAATCAAATGCACACTCACCAATTTTTCATACCTCTTCTTCCCTGACCGTCCGTCTACTCTATTCATCTTCTCCGCACCAATTGAATCCATTCAAAGTGCTATTGAAAGTGCTTGGGGACATTGCTTTTTATTTATTTATTTTTCTTTTTTCTTACAAGTGCTGCTAAAATTCGTTTGGTGGAAATTCAACACTTTTGAATCGAACCAGCATTACAGTGCTGAGACAAGCTGTAAACTTTTTCATCTACCATCAAAGGTATAATTTACTTCTCTTTTCTCTTCAATTAATCATAACCACACAAACAAAAACCATTTACCAACCAAAATCACAACCACACAAAACCCTAATTGTGGGAGAATATTATAATGTAATGGATGGCCTGATTCCACATAAAATTCAAATTTTTTTTTGGAAATAGATGTCTGAATATTATAATCTAATGGATGGCTTGAATATTATAATGTAATAGAAGTTTACATACCAACTAGAAATAAATAAAAAATAAATAAAAATATTAGAACCCTTTGTCTTTTAAAAAATTTGTTTAGCTAATCCTTTGTCTTGGAGTTTTGTGTATTTTGGTTGTGTTTTCTTTGTGCATGAAGAAAACAAAATTTGTTTGGCTAATCCTTTGTCTTGGAGTGTTGGGACCAGTTGCCTTTTTAAATGTGAGGTTTTTATGTCTGTACTGTACATATAGTATAAAATTGTCCCTTTTTTGTTGTTGTAAGGCATTGCCATTGCCATTGGTTTTGCCTCTGTTTTCTATAATAAGCTTTAGAAGTACTTTCTTTTCATAATTTTGTTTTTAAAATTTTGTTTTGTTTTGTTTTGTTTTGTTTTGTTTTATTTTTTTTTTTTTCTTTTGTGTTACTTTTATTACTTAAACATTAAATAGTAGTGAGGTTAGGTTAGTTTTTGTTATATATTGTTTGTTGTAAATGACAAACTAGAAATTGTCAACAAAGAAAAGGGCACTTGACTCTGTAATATTGTACCCTATTTGAGCCAAAAAAGTTATGCTCTTCCGGCAATTGGTAAGATTTAAATTCATCGTGCTGGGGTGAGGATTTTGTAAGACAAACCGTTGAATGGCTGACTCTTCAAAGATCAATTACATACATTGGCTAATTTGTTTAGGTCTGATGGTTGATTGGAATCTCTAACAAATGTTTTTCATTGGCCTGACTAATCTTTTGAGAAGTATTTTTAGCTTTTCTGTACTGCAGTCTAACTTAGCACACAACAATGGTTGCCAAAGTTATTCGCAGAATTTTGAATAAATTCCAAGTTTATATTTGTTTGGTGGGTAAGAAGTAAGAAAATGAAAATTTAGACTTCTATTACATCTGAATTTTCTTCCACATAAAAAACTTATATCTGAATTTTCTGTAAAAAAAAAATAAAAAAAAAATAAAAAATAAAAAAACAGGGAAAGAGGAGGCAAACAGGGCAGCAACTAGCCAGATTATTTAATTCACATTTTCAGCTTCTTTTCCATATATTTTCATACATCAACTTATAGCCACATAATCACAAAACACTTGTACTAGTTGTCTTCCACATAAACTAACTCTAATTAGCACAATACACACCTAACAAGAGGTAGGTGGGCTGTTTGAAAACAGTGCTAATTTTAGCACATTATATCAACTTGGAGATACATGTGATTATATTGCAACTATAGGCTTTGGGCTTGTTAATGTATATGTGGTATTCCCAGATATATTAGGTATTGATTTCCTAGATATATTTAGGAATGGTCATAGTTAGGTTCCTAATAGGTTATTCTTTCTCATAATTAGGTTCCTAGTAAGATACTTTTTCTTAGTCTATATATACAGGCCTTCTATTGTATACATACATACAATATAATTCATTCAATATAATACATATTATTTTCTCTCTCTCTCTCTCTCTCTCTCTCTCTCTCTCTCTCTCTACTATTCTAACATGGTATCAGAGCTAGGTTAAGAACCTAGTATTTTTGCTTCACCGGCGGGCGACAGCCTCGCCTTGGCCGCCCGCTGAACCTCAACCTATTCCGCTGTCATATTTTCTTGTCAATATTGCTTCGTGGTGATCTCTTCTTTTATCCGTTGGTTTATTCATACCCTAAATATCTCTATCATATTTTTTATTTTATTTTTTGTGCTTCTACTCCACTCTGTCTTTCCCTCTGCTTCAACCTCAAATAGGTATCTATCTTCACACTATTTGAGTTTGAGGGGGGGTATTATACCTATATCATGGTGAGCATGGTAATATACCATGTGAACCACCTAAGCCCCAAACCACCACTAAGTCGTTTCATTGGCGCACTATCTAAGCCGCTTCCTTGGCGCACTCCCTAAGCCGCCTCTTTTGGCTCACTCTCTAAGCCGCCCCATTGGCACATTACCTAAGCCGTCTCCTTTTGCCGCACTCTTTAAACCGTCTTCTCGGCGCACCACCAAAGTCGCTCCCTGGCGCACTATCCAAGCCATCCCCTAGCGCACTCAATTATCTGTTGTCATCATCGTTCAGCACCACGTCATTAGTAATGTGTGTGCCATGCTTGCTGGTTCAACATCCAGTTCTCTACATCGGTCCGACACGACCCTTTTAAACTGTCTCTACATCTGTCCGGTATGTCCCTTTAAACTGTTCCGACATTGATTCTGGTTAGCTACTACATCGGTCCGGCATGACCCCTTTAAACTGTCCCGACATTGATTCCGGTTAGCTCCTACATCGGTCCGGCATGACCCCTTCAAACTGTTTTGGCATTAGTTTCAGCCAGTTCTTACAATGGTCTGACATGACCATAAACTGTTTCCCGGCTTTAGTTCTGACCTCTAATCTATTTCAAGCGCCCTTGCGCTCCCGTTCGGATTTTGCAATCTATTTACCTTTTATATTATTTAGTTTTATTTCATGTTTTAGTTTCTCTCTCCAAACTCAAGATGTTTATCCTCCTTGAGTTTGAGGGGGGATGTTAATGTATATGTGATATTCCTAGATATATTAGGTATTGATTTCCTAGATATATTTAGGAATGGCCATAGTTAGGTTCCTAATAGGATATTCTTTCTCATAATTAGGTTCCTAGTAGGATACTTTTTCTTGGTCTATATATACATGCCTTTTATTGTATACATACATACAATATAATTCATTCAATATAATACATATTATTTTCTCTCTCTCTCTCTCTCTCTCTCTCTCTACTATTCTAACAGGGCCAATGTTGAATTTTCTTTAAGTACTTATAATCAATCCGAAATGTCATAAGAAGCAAAACACACAGGTTTTGCTGTGTATTAAGCTTTTTTTTTGTTTTTAGTACCAAATTCCATTGTTTAGGCTCTCAATTTTTTGCACTTTTTTTGGAAAGCTTTGTTTTTGTTTATAATTTTATTTAGGATTTTTTGTTTTTAATGGACTTGCTGTAGGCATGCTTCTAATGCATTACAATTCTCAAATTTTGGTCCAACTCAAATATCTTATTTTTAGTTATTTGTTTTTATCGTTTATTCATTTTGTGTTTGGCAAGAAACTATCTTAGTTTGTTGTTTTCTATTTGAATTTGTATATTTTCTAAAGTTGTCTCTAATTGATATCTACATACATAAAAATGCATGTATATATACTTCGGACCATGCATGTTTTTTTGCCTCATTGGTCATGACACACCTATTTAAGATAGGCTTCAATGACTTATAAGTTATATATATAATATCTCTAGATGACATGCATTTTTGATACATAGGAAAGACTGACTACATTATTAAGGGTAATTGACATTGGATATATTTGTTTACATTGTCATTGACTAACATCTAATTGTACTTGGTGGACAACTACGGTGGAAACTGCTCAAGATCGCTCAACAACGTCTAGGAGACGTAATGTTGTACTTTCTCAAATTCTTCTTCTTTTTTTTCCCAAAGTTATATTTTATTGTTTGGGGGTTAACAGTTTAAATAATATTAAAATAAAAATTAATATCTATAAATTTACCAAATCAAAACTATATAAGATCAGTCTCAATATAAACATATTGCTCACTTCTCATAAATTAATATAATTATTTGAATATTACCCAATATATTTAGACCCATTTCACAAATTACCATTAGAGCCCAATATTATTTTTTTATGCATGCTTAGGCCTATAAAGCTTTACAAATTGCCTAATTTTTTTATAGAAGAAATCAATATCTTTTCTTTAACGAAATTTTAGTAATTATTAAATTTAATATAATTTCACATCAAACTAGTAAATTATGCTCATTGTTTATTATAAGATTTTTTAACATGTGATTTTTATTTTATTTTGTGTCAATGACTAGGAGAATATCTATAGGCATCAATAGAGTAACATCAAACTAATGAAATAAATAAATAAACAACCAACAAATTCTTAGTTACACCAATTTAATTCTTTAATCAATTGTATGCAATTTTGACAATAATTAATATTACTTTAACCAATATGAGAAGAATTTATTCGGTAGGTTTAACTTATCACATGATTCGGTGCTCACTTAATAGTAGGAGGACACATAATCATTTTTATCTAATTAACGGTTGGCAAACGTGATAAGTGTGTAATTCAAATAAATAAAAGAAAAATAAATTACTTATTGTATGTTATGTGTTAATCAAACAATAAAAGTCTTCTTTTTGAAAAATTAGGTCTAAGGTATGTAATATGCGTGGAATCTACTAAATAATTTCTCTCAGAAATTCTAACAAACATGAATTCTACATCTAAAAAGGGTTATTTTAAAAATTTAGTTAAAAACTGATTTTTTTTAACTTTTTTAAAAAAACATGTAAGAAAATAAAGAGGTGATGTGACTTAAAATAGGTTAAAAGTTGAATGAACTTTTAACCAAGTTCGCAAATTAGGCCTAAATTTCCACCACTGTTCTCTGAACAAATTCCTACTAAAAAATTATGAGCTTGCAGAAGTCCTCAATTTCTCTAGACATGACAAAGTAATTACACTTCAATAGTTCACCAGCATGGGCTCAATGGTTCCTGTGTTACATGGACTCGGCAGTCTGGGGCGAAGTACCTGTGTCGACATGGGTGCGGGTGTGGGATCTATGTTGGATTCACCTCCTCCCTCTTGGACACGGCTAATCAAAAAGGAAGAAGAGATTAAGATACTTGCATCGATGTATTGGGTTCGAGATCTAGATTTGTTGAATCCTTAGTAGTAGGAATCGTGGCTCTTGATCTCTCTAACTTTCGATTTTATTCTCTCCATCTTGATCTCCTTTTCTCTCGATCTTGCTGTGCGTGTGTGCGAGAAGAGAAGAGAAGACTGTTTAAGGGATCTGTTAGTAATGGACCTGCAACTCCATTTGCATAGTGGCAGCTGATTGAGCTCTTCCATGGCAAATGAAGTGCAAACCGTCAATCAAGGAAAGGCTGTAATGTTTTCATTCTAACATCATGTCATTTTAAGTTTGACCGAAACCCCAAATCATGTTACATGGACTATTCTAAGTGTGTGAAGTACCTGCGCTGGGCACTTGACACTGGGGCATTTCATTGATATATGTCCAACATGTGTGATTTAACATTTACTTAACAAACATGTAGTAATTAAAGCTTACCGTATAATTACGCATTAGAATAAACTTTCATATAATGCATGAAATCCTGTGTCACCTTGTACATACTTTGCATAAAACAACGGCGGCGACGGAGGATTTATGGAGGGGAATCAAACTCTAAGGGGAATCAACGCCGAAGGCGCGTTCATGTTTCTGAATCAGAGGAACAGTAGCTAGTGGTGATTGGTGGTGGTGCTCGTGTGTTTGTGCGAGACATCGATAGAGAGAGAGAGGGGTATGAGAATGATGTAGGTATGTTATTATAGAAAATTTTCAAGTGCTCTGTTCAATCCTTTGTATAAAACATTAAAAAAAAAATTGGAGGAAAAAATTGTAAATAAAAAGATTTTAAGTATGAGTTTATAAATTATTTTTGTATTGAAAAAATGTAGATTATAAATTGAATACCTAGTTTATTGGGGAAAAAAATAAAAAAAATTGTTATATTTACTAGAAATTTATAAATATCTAAGAATATGTAGAATTTTTTTTATTATTTATAATTAAAATATAATTTGGTAAAAAAAATTTAAAAAAAAAAAAACACTTATTGATTTATAAGATTATGACTTTTTGAGAGTGAAAATAAATTTTTTTTTAAAATTTTTCTAGTAGGAGTTTTCATGGCATATTAATACATGTCATGTAAAGTTATGACATATTATAAACAATGCATATCATTTTAAGTATAAATATTTCACAGCATATTTTTGCAAGCCGTGAAAGTATATTTTTTCACAGCATATTTTTGTATGTCATAAATATATGAATCAATGATATACATAATATGTATGTCGTTTTTTACAAAGCATTAATGACTTGCCAAATATAAATGCCGTATAATACACTAATTCCGACATGCATTTCATGCATGCCGTAAACGCAAAGCCGTAAATAGTGATATAGGTTTATAAATTATTTTTGTATTAAAAAAAAATCTAGATTATAACTAGAATATCTAGTTTATTGGAAATAAAAATAAAAATTTCTCATATCTACTAGAAATTTATAAATATTTAAGAACATCTAGAATTTGTTTTTATTATTTATAATTAAAATATAATTTCTCTAGAGAATGAGAGGGTTTGGGACAAAAACAAGTATGAATCTAAAATGAGAGGGAGTGTGGCGTAAGTTTTTAAATAATTTTTTTTTTACTTTTTAAATTCAAATAATTTTCATATACTCAGATGGAAAATATTTTTTAATTTTCTAAAAAAATCACTAAGTTCAAAAAAATATATAATTTAATATTTTACGACATGAAATGTATGTTGTCTTAAGTGCAAATATTTTATAACATATTTTTGTGTGCCATGAAAATATATATTTTTTACGGTATACTTTTGCATGTCATAAAAAAATCGGATTTTTTTTTTAAAGAAGTTTTCACGATATTCATTAGCATGTCGTGTAAAGTTATAATATTTTACAATATAAAATGTATGTCATCTTAAGTGCAAATATTTTACGACATATTTTTGTAAGTCGTGAAAATATATATTTTTTACGACATACTTTTGCATGCCATAAATATATGAATTAACAACTTACATGGTATGTACACTGTTATTGACAAAACATAAACGGCTTGCAAAAAAAAATGGAAATAAAAATAAAAATTTCTCATATCTACTAGAAATTTATAAATGTTTGAGACCATCTAGAATTTTGTTTTTATTATTTATCATTTAAATATAATTTCTCTAAAGAATGAGAGGGTTTAGGACAAAAACAGGTATGGATCTAAAATGAGGGGAAGTGTGGCATAAGTTTTAAATGATTTTTTTTTTACTTTTTAAATTCAAATAATTTTCATATACTTAGAAGGAAAATATTTTTTAATTTTCTAAAAAAATCACTAAATTCAAAAATATATAAAATTTAATATTTTATGACATGAAATGTATGTTGTCTTAAGTGCAAATATTTTATAACATATTTTTGTATGCCGTGAAAATATAAATTTTTTACGGCATACTTTTGCATGTCATAAAAAAATTGGATTAATTTTTTTTGTTTTTTTTTTTTTAAAGAAGTTTTCACGACATTCATTAGCATGTCGTGTAAAGTTATAATATTTTACAACATGAAATATATGTCATCTTAAGAGCAAATATTTTACGACATATTTTTGTAAGTCGTGAAAACATATATTTTTTACGATATACTTTTGCATGCCATAAATATATGGATTAACGACTTACATGGTTTGTATGCTGTTATTAACAAAACATTAACGGCTTGCAAAAAGAAAAAAAAAATATCGTAGAATATATTAACTACGACATGCATTTAATGCATCCTGTAAACATGACACCGTAAATAGTTAGTTTTGTTGTAGTGAATAACACTCCAATTTGAACTACAACAAAAAATAAATAAAGAATGTCAAACATTTTCTACAAATTAGTGATAACAAATATCTACAGTGAAGAAAATTTACAATAGCAATCAGGTAAGCACTTTATAAAATCTAAATGCAGAAGCCCCAACATGAAAATTATGAATCATGAACACAACAATAAGGACTGGTTCCATAAGTTCTCTATTTACATAAACTCCCTTTTTCACACACACAAAAGTTCATGTAATTACACATTTCAAACCTAAAGTAGATACAATTGAAAAAGGACTCAATGTTGATTGTGAATTACTAAGGTATCATTTGGTAATGTTTACAATTTACTTGTTTTTTATTTACAAAAAATATTAAACATGTTTATGTCTATTTTGGATAAAAACGAAAAAAAAAAAAAAAACATGTTTGGTACACATGTATTTTAATATTTTATTTTGAAAACAAATGAAAATGGGGACTGCAGGAGGTGATTGTTGACGGCTAGAGATGATGGCCAGACATGGTTGTTGGCCATGGGAGGTAGTGACTAAAATTGTTGCCACCGGTAAGAGATAGTTGGCAATGGCTAGAGGTGATTATTGATCACAAAAAGTGTTGGTCGAAAATGATTGATGGAGGAGGTCATTTGTGATAATAGCCAATAGCGGTAAGTAGGAATAGCAACGGGACGAGATTGAAGTGGATTTGTCATCCTCCGCTCCCACCCCATATCATATTAAGGGCGAGATGAGAGTGGGGCGGGGACGGGCTAATTTTGTTGATTTAAAAAAAATAATAATAAAAATATAGTATATTATAGATAATAATTTATAATTAATGAGAGTTAAGAGATATAATATGATAAATAAATAGTTAATTACCTAAAAGTCCTATTTACAAATGTTATGGTAGCTCAGGTCCTATTTAAGATTTTTTGAACCAATAAGTCCTATTTAGTAAAACTAATATTATTAGTTTTCCCCAATTTTTAAAACTAATGCCTTGTTTGGCATGCAACAGTTTTAGCCTAAAAGCCAAAAAGTTACTAAAAAAACAAAAAAACCTATAACCTATACCAAAAAATCAAAGATTCTCTTTTCTCACTACTTTTTGTACATCTTTTCGTAAAAAAGCAAAAAGTCATTCCAAACATACTAGTTTTTTTATCTTATATTTTAGCCAAAATGTCAAAAAGTTACTAAAATAGCATGTTTCCAAATGAGGCCTAAGAATATTATCAATTTTGCATAGTAATATTTCAGATAATTGTTTCACTAACTAATGAAAAAAACAAAGTATGAGATTAAACCTTTTTTTTTTCTTCTACTTATTTGTTTGATTCAACTATCCAATAAAATCGAGAACATTAACAGTTTTTTCCAATTTTAAAACTGAGAACTCTATCAGTTTTTTCATGTTTAAATTAAATTATTAAATTTGAGAAATGAAATTCTTAATAAGGAATTTACTATCCCTAATTAGGGGTCATCAAATGGCCCGCGGGTAAAAAACCCGGTATTACCCAATCCATCCAATCTATCTCATGGCCCGTCCCAGCCCATTTGACTATCCAGCCTATCCCATCCCATAGAAAATGATTTAATATTTTGAACAAATGTTTGAAATCCGAGTCTACCTATGAACCCGAGTCGTACATATCAAATTGATGAGAATGTAAGAAAGATAATAAGTCATTTTATTACTATTAATCATCTCGGCAATAAGAACACTTATTCGTATCATTATAAATCAGATAATACTATATTATTTCCTCTACTTGTATTAGGTTTATTTACTTTCTTAGTTGGATCCATACCAATTTCTTTCAATCATGAAGGAATGGCTTTGGTTATATTAAGCAAATGGTTAATTCACTACAAAAATTTCGATTTTTTGCGACGGCAAAATGTCGTCGCAAATACTCAAAATGCCGTCTCAAAATCTTTTTTGCGACGGCAGATGACTTTTAGCGACGGCAAGCGGGGGATCGCAACAAAGGGCGTTGCTAAAAGGTTTTAGTGACGGCACAATGTCGTCGCCTTTTTTTTTGCGACAGAAAAGTTGCCTTTTTGCAAAGGAATTCTGCCGTCACCATTAATATGTAAAAATCTGAGATTTTTTTAGACGGCACTGTGTTGCCGTCGCTAAAAGTGTTATTTGTGATGGCAAAAATGCCGTCGCGAAAGTGTTTTTATTGCGACGGGATACCTGCCGTCACTAAAAAATTATTTGAGATAGCACGACATGCCGTCGCTAAAAGATTATTTGCAACGGCAAAGAATATCGTCACAAAAGGTTTTTGTCTCAACTCTGCCAATATCATTTGCGACGGCAATGTGGTGCCGTCTCAAAAAAAAAGAAACAAATGCAATAAAATTATTACAAATATGAAAATTACCTATATTAAATGAAAAATAACTGAAAAAGAAACCAATAATTACATAATAATATAAAAATTCCAGTATAAAAATAACAATTCATCCATAATAAAAATATTTTTGCATTTATAACAACACATTAGCAAAATTATCCCACTACATAATATTGCATAATACATATACAATGTTTAAATACATAATGTTGTTTACAATTCAAAATAACGTAAATCAAAAACAAAAGTTAATCGCAATCTTCACACGCTTGCATTCCACAAGAAGCAAACTGCTACTCAGGAAATATCTAAAAACAAAAAATAAAAATAATTAATGACAATATAATTATGTGTTAATATTTTAATTACAAAAAAGCATAAAAAAATTAACTACATAATTACAAAGATAATTAAGTAAATAATTTTGGCTAGACAGAAATCCGGTTCTAACTCCCAAACCGGGAACCCGATTGGAGTCCCGTCTTCTCCCACAAGTCTCTCATGCCTACGAGGTCGTGTGTGCCAAGTTTCGTGCTAAACCGACACCGTTTGGTGATTTTGGGGCGTCAACACCTCGAATTGAAAATTCTTAAGCAACTAGTTTGCCTAGACCGAAATCCGACTCTAACTCCCAAACCGAGAACCCAATTAGAGCCCCGTCTTCTCCCACAACTCTCTCGTGCCTAGGCGGTCGTGTGTGCCAAGTTTCGTGCTTATCCGACCCCGTTTGGTGATTTTGGGACATCAACACCTCGAATTCAAGTTTTTTAATGAACTACTTTGCCTAGAGTGAAATCCGACTCTAACTCCCAAATCGGGAACCCAATTGGAGTCCCGTCTTCTCCCACAAGTCTCTCGTCCTAGGCGGTCATGTGTGCCAAGTTTCGTGCTAATCCGACCCCGTTTGGTGATTTTGGGGCGTCAACACCTCGAATTCAAGTTTTTTAATGAACTAGTTTGCCTAGAGTGAAATCTGGCTCTAACTCCCAAACCGAGAACCCGATTGGAGTCCCGTCTTCTCCCACAAGTCTCTCATGCCTAGGCGGCCGTGTGTGCCAAGTTTTGTGCTAAACCGACGCCGTTTGGTGATTTTGGGGCGTCAACGCCTCGAATTCAAATTTCTTAAGGAACTAGTTTGCCTAGACCGAAATCCGGCTCTAACTCCCAAATCGGGAACCCGATTTGAGCCCCATCTTCTCCCACAAGTCTCTCGTGCCTAGGCGGTCGTGTGTGCCAAGTTTCGTGCTAATCCGACACCGTTTGGAGATTTTGTGGCGTCAACACCTCGAATTCAAGTTTTTTAACGAACTAGTTTGCCTAGAGTGAAATCCAGCTCTAACTCCCAAACCGGGAACCCGATTGGAGTCCCGTCTTTTCCCACAAGTCTCTCGTGCCTAGGCGATTGTGTGTGCTAAGTTTCATGCTTATCCGACCCCGTTTGATGATTTTGGGGCGTCAACACCTCGAATTCAAGTTTTTTAATGAACTAGTTTCCCTATAGTGAAATCCGGCTCTAACTCTCAAACCGAGAGCCCGATTGGAGTCTCATATTCTCCCACAAGTTTCTCGTGCCTAGGCGGTCGTGTGTGCCAAGTTTCATGCTAATCCGACCCCGTTTTGGTGATTTTGGGGCTTCAACACCTTGAATTCAAGTTTTTTAATGAACTAGTCTGCCTAGAGTGAAATCCGGCTCTAACTCCCAAACCGGGAACCCGATTGGAGTGCTGTCTTCTTCCACAAGTCTCTCGTGCCTAGGTGGTCGTGTGTGCCAAGTTTCGTGCTAAACCGACACCGTTTGGTGATTTTGGGGCGTCAACACCTCGAATTCAAATTTCTTAAGGAACTAGTTTGCCTAGACCAAAATCCGGCTCTAACTCCCAAATTGGGAACCCGATTCGAGCCCCATTTTCTCCCACAAGTCTCTCGTGCCTAGGCAGTCGTGTGTGCCAAGTTTTGTGCTAATCCGACCCCGTTTGGTGATTTTGGGGCGTCAACGCCTCGAATTCAAGTTTCTTAAGGAACTTGTTTGCCAAGAGTGAAATCTGGCTCTAACTCCCAAACCGAGAACCCGATTCAAGCCCCATCTTCTCCCACAAGTCTCTCGTGCCTGGACGGTCGTGTGTGTCAAGTTTCGTGCGAATCCGACGCCGTTTGGAGATTTTGGGGCGTCAACACCTGGAATTCAAATTTCTTAATGAATTAGTTTGCCTAGACCGAAATCCGGCTCTAACTCCCAAACCGGGAACCCGATTGGAGTCTTGTCTTCTCCGACAAGTCTCTCGTGCCTAGGCGGTCGTGTGTGCCAAGTTTCATGCTAAACCAATGCCGTTTGGTGATTTTGGGGCGTCAACACCTCGAATTCAAATTTCTTAAAGAACTAGTTTGCCTAGACCGAAATTCGGCTCCAACTCCCAAACCGGGAACCCGATTCAAGCCCCGCCTTCTCCCACAAGTCTCTCGTGCCTAGGCGGTCGTGTGTGCCAAGTTTCGTGCTAATTCGACCCCGTTTGGTGATTTTGGGGTGTCAACACCTCGAATTCAAGTTTCTTAAGGAACTAGTTTGCCTAGAGTGAAATCTAGCTCTAACTCCCAAACCGGGAACCCGATTGGAGTGTCGTCTTCTCCCACAAGTCTCTCGTGCCTAGGCAGTTGTGTGTGCCAAGTTTCGTGCTAATCCAACTCCGTTTGGTGATTTTGGGGCGTCAACACTTCGAATTCAAGTTTCTTAAGGAACTAGTTTGCCTAGAGTGAAATCCGACTCTAACTCCCAAACTGGGAACCCAATTGGAGTGCCGTCTTCTCCCACAAGTCTCTCGTGCCTAGGCGGTCGTGTGTGCCAAGTTTCGTGCTAATCTGACCCCGTTTGGTGATTTTGGGGTGTCAACACCTCGAATTCAAGTTTTTTAATGAACTAGTTTGCTTAGAGTGAAATTCGACTGTAACTCCCAAACCGGGAACCCGATTGGAGTGCCGTCTTCTCCCACAAGTCTCTCATGCCTAGGCAGTCGTGTGTGCCAAGTTTCGTGCCTAGCCTCTATCCTTTTGGGCTGTGTACAGTTAATTTATGGTTATTCTTAGCTTAGAATGCAAAGATATATTTTATACCTGATCTTCTGGTGGTGGTATATATGGATTCTCATCTCCTGCAGATTCCCTAAATGCCCAGTGGCCACTCAATGCATCAGGAACCTATGATAGTCAATACATAATGTGTTATTCATAAAGAGAAAACCACCTATAGAAAATGTAAAATAAACCAACAGACTGAAAGCAACTACCAAAAATCACTACTTTAGCATATGGATGAGGAAGATGGAGGCAAAATATTTGGAGTGACAATGAATATTTAAAATCACTTGTTTCTAATCTTTTGTTTACTTTGGCAGGGAAATGGATATCCAGGATCCCAGGGAAATGAATTTCCAGATCCTCAATCAATTGAAAGGAGGAATTTCAAAGTGTCAAATTCAGTCCAAAATTCCTTAGGAGGGAAGTTCATAAATCCTCATATATAATTAGCCAAGCATAAATTCAGCATTCCCATCACAAGCACACCATGTAGCTCTCATTACTGCCACAGTGACAGCCACCACCACCACCCCAATTTTTTGGATAGTAATGCATATATTTGAACTCCAAATATTTCAGAACAAGGAAGTTTCAATCCCTTGAATAATTAATATTTCACGCAAAAATTTTAAATCATAATGTAAAGTATCCATGGAAAAAAAAAATCAAGACAAGAGATCCTCTTCTTAAAAGAGGTGATGTGCCTGTATTAACTTCCCTCCTCAGAACTTCGTGAGATGTACTTCAAAAAAAGTCATCCAAAGTTCCAAACTAAACAAATTACAAGTATAATACCAAATTCAGTATTCTAATCAACATCATATAACAATAACTTCCTCTTCTATTTTACTATCATGATGCAAGTAACAAATAATGCAGTAGCAGTAGATAAGCAGGACAAATATAGACATAAGCAACAACAAAACGCGGGGTGGGGGATCAAGGTCTTACCTTTTGCAAAAAAATTTATCTTCCAAATCCATGATTTTGAAGTTAAGAAAGTTCAAGAGACCGTCCCTGTAAGAATCAGTTAAAATGGAAACCTCGGCATGATCATACATTTAAGTTTCAACTCATTTACTTCCAGTAAGGGGTTGTTTGGGATGATCTAAATAAGTGCACTTTTTGACTTTTTATGAAATATGGGTTGGGTTTGAAGTGATGTGGTAGAGAGGTGATGTGATTTAAATAAGATGATGTGAGTTAAACACGATGATAACTTTTTGACTTTTTGGCTTTTTTGTGTTATGCCAAGCTTAACCTAATTGAAGTTAAAAAAAAAAAAATTTATGGAACAAATTTTTAATGAGGGAGAAGAACTTTCATTGTGGTCCAATAATTTGGATAATATGAGTGGATGCCAAAGGCAACATGCTTTCTTCACACTGTAATGTAAGTATTAAGTTTTAATGAAATTGAGTTCTGGACTGCCTTAGATTAAAGTGTTAGACATTGGGCACCCATATGGCATGACCCTTTGAACCTTTTGAACCTTATCCATGTAAGTTTGAATTTGAATTCAAAACTTATTTGGATAACTACTCATGATATCTATATCTATCATATCAACTGATATGGATAGATGATATATTTATCCTATATATCTAATATGATATATAGGATATCAAACAATGTATGTTTTTCCCATACTGACTCTCTCCCATTAAAACAATGATCAAGCATTTTGCACTGTGACTTGTGTGGGTGATACTCATATTGTGGTATCACTCCACTGCTAAGTTCGTTGTTCGCATTCTTGAAGCATGTGATTTACCCACGAGATTCTTCATTTCAAGTTCTATCACCTAAGGTATGATCTGAATATTTTACCTGTTACGTTTTACCTCACTTTACATTGGTATCAGAGTGTATATGGGTATTTTCGTGCTTATTTTTAAAAATATGTGTATAATTTTATATAAATATATACACATTATATGCATGAAAATAAACAAAGGAGGAAGATGAAGTGCAGGGTTTCTGCACTTCCACTCTCATTAGATTGAAAGTATAATACACCTCATTTTTATGTTCATTAAATGTCATTTTTAAGACCATAAATGTTTTTATTTTGGAAAATGGAGTCGTTAGTACCAAATATGGACCATAAATACACCTCGAAAGGCGGCGCGTGAGCCGCACCTGCCATATGACGCCGTCAGCGGCGGCCACGCGTTGCCACGCACTTCCACGCACTGCCACGCGCCCCCACGCGCCATCATGCGCGCGTCAACCGCACTGTCCACGCGCGCACCGTGCGCTGAGCCTCGCCGTTTTCCTCCGCCGGCTTGGCTAGCTTGGCTGCTGATGTTAAGGCACTGTTTATTTTTTTTTAATTTTGAATCGTGTTAAATGGTCATAAATAATTCGTTATAGATTTGTTTTATGCGTGGTTGGTACTGTTAGACTCAAAATTAAATTTTCTATCTTCTGTAAAATTTTAAAAATTTTATGAAAAGAAAAAATATTTTTTCTGTGATAATAATTCATTATTTCTACTTTAAAATGCTTCTGGTGTTGCATGATTAATTTTCTTGGTTGAAATTTTTATTATAGCCTACTGTAAAGGTTTACTATTTACTGGTATAATTGTTTCTGTTTACCAAATTCTGCAATATTTATTTCTGATTTTTATGTATGTTTATTAGTTATTTAAAATTCCAGAAAAATTTAGAAAAATTCCAGAAAATTTCAGAGTGATGTACATTCTATTATGGCATAATCTGAATATTAAACACAGCATATTATTTTTTTTAGGGTTTGTAATATGTTGTGATTAGAGAAGCATGCTTAGTTTTTTTTATTTATTTAAATTTCATTATTAAATGAATATATCATGTGTAAAATTTACATTAAGATGCTATTGTATGGAATTTATCATGCTTTGTATATGCCATAAGTAGTGGGAGATTGATTTTTTTTTTTTTTTTTTTTTTTTTTGCGCATGGAATTAAATTAAATTTGATAATTGTCACTAGAGGCGGAAGAGATGATTACGAGCATAGCAAATTTTCGATCTTGAGATGTGTGTAATATTATCATTTTTTAATTTAGATTCTTTTGCTGCAAAATAATTTTTGTGTTGCTATCATTAATATCCCCTGTGCATTTGTTTACTTTGTATGTAGAAATGGCTGCTAAGACAGTGGTGGCAGACTTAACTAAGGGAGAGAAATTGGATGGCAACGATTATGATATATGGCACCGTAAGATCCAATACCTTCTCAATGAGCAAGAAGTGTTGACCACACTTGAACAAGTGATGGTTGAGCTAGAGCAGGGCAATACAGCTCAACATCATCGTGATCTTGAAGTCTTTCAGACTTGGCGTAACAAAGACCGGTGTGTGCGCTTTACTATGTTGAGCAGCATGCACAACGACTTGATTAGTGAGTTTGAGCATTACCCGACTGCATTTGAGATGTGGGAAGCTTTCAAGCAAAAGTTTGATATTACCTCTTTGGCAAAGCTACGTAGGCTGACTATGAAGTTTGACTCCTATCAGAAAAGGGCGCATCACTCGATGAAGCAGCATTTGAGGGTCATGTCAGCCATGATACGTGAGCTTGCACCTGCTGGGCACAATTTGACTCAAGAGTAGCAAATACAAGCTGTGATTCGCTCTCTGCTAAATTCTTGGGAGCAGATGAAGCAAAACATGATGCATAATAAGAGTGTGAAAACATTTGAAGACATATTGCGTCATTTGGAGCTAGAGGCTGAGCGCCTTGAGGCGGCTAAGTCTGATGGTTCTGCTATGGTGGTTGAGTCGAGCTCACGAAGGACTTCTCAGTTCAAATGTGGAAAAGGAAAAGGTGCCCCTAAGAAGCAAATAGTAGCTGCGCTAAAGCCCAATGGCGCTAGAAATTTCAAGCGTAGGGGCAAGAGAGGTGGCAAGATTGTAAAGGCTAAATTGACATGCTTTAACTTAGGGCTGCAAACGAGCCGAGCCGAGCCAAGCCGAGTTCTATAATATTCGAGCTCGACTCGACTTATTTACAAGGTGTTCGAGCTCGGCTCGAGCTCGAAACAAGCTACAATATCTAAGCTCAAGCTCAGCTCGTCTAAAATTTATATAACTCGAGCTCGGCTCGTAATGGCTCGTTAAGCCAAGAGAGAACCATGGAAGCCATAAGCTAACCCTCTGCACTTGCACTTATATAGAAGTTTGTCCACCTTAAAATGTATTTTGCAATCGATGTGGGACTTCCAACAAACGCACCAAACGACGTTGTTTGGCACAACATTTTCGTCCACTCTTTGAGTCCCACATAGCTGGGAGAGGAAACACTTTTGTGTCCAAATGCTTATAAAGTGGTGAATTGTTGGCACAGTAGTCAACGAAAGAAAAGTAAAGGCAAACCTTTGAATATTTTTTATATTAAAATAATAAGCATCATCATTATTGTTGGCACAGTAGTCAATAATTTTTATTTTTTTTTTATGAATCAAAAAAAATTATTGATGGACCAGTTAAAGTATTTTAATTTAATAAATATAATATAATATATAAATATTTTATTATAATATAATATATATATATATATTTAAAATATAAAAATATAAATTAATATTTATATTTTTGCGCTTGCGAGCCTATTCGAGTTGAGCAATATTAAGCTCGAGCTCAACTCGTTTATTAATCGAGCTTGAAATTTAAGCTCGAGCTCGGCTCGTTTATTAATCAAGTCAAGTTCGAACGAGCCTTAACGAGCCGAACACGAGCTTGTTCATGAACAGCTCGGTTCGTTTGCAGCCCTACTTTAACTGTAACAAAGAATGACACTTCGCTCAGGATTGTCCTAAGCAGAAGAAGGTACTCCCTTACTTAATTTCTCGCATTCAATGCTTTGTTTCTAGTCAAGCATTAATTGCTCATTCTCCTCATTTTTGGGTTGTAGACTTCGGAGCAACAGACCACATCGCGAGGGACAGAGTAGGGTTCGTTGAGTATCGCCGAGTACCTACTGGGAGCAGAAAAGTTTACATGGGGAACGAGTCCAGTGTGGAGGTGCTTGGCATTGGCACATAAAAGTTGGAAATGCGACGAGGGCGCACTTTGTATCTTCATGATGTTCTTTATGCTCCGGATATTCGGTGAAACTTAGTTTCAGTTATTAGCATGATGAGCCTTGGTTTTACCTTTTGTTTTGAGAATAATGGTGTTAGCATTTATTTGGGAACAATTTTTTATGGTTTTGGTTATCTTTCAGATGGTTTTTTAGTTTTGGATGTGGATGATTCTAGTTTTAATAAAAATGCCAAAGGCTCTGTTTCTAATAGTGCATCTTTTTGTGATAATGATTCTATGAGATGGCATGCTAGATTAGGCCACATGGGGCAAGACAGGATGACTAGATTGGCTAGAGAAGGTCTTTTAGGCCCACTCGCTAGAGTCACTTTGCCTACTTGTGAGCACTGTCTTGTTGGAAAGGCAACAAGGAAACCATTTGGGAAAGCCATAAGGGCATCTATCCCATTATAACTTATTCATTCTGATATATGTGGACCAATGAATGTGAGGGCAAGACATGAAGCCCCTTATTTCATCACATTTATAGATGATTGCACGCGTTTTGGTCATGTCTATTTGATTTCTCACAAGTCAGAAGCATTGGATTGCTTTAAACGGTATGTTAATGAGGTTGAGAATCAATTAGACAAAAGCATTAAGGCTCTAAGGATTGACCGAGGACGCGAGTATCTATCTGAGCAATTTAAAGTGCTCTGTGAGAAAAAAAGGAGTTATCGGGCAATTGACAATTCCTAGGACTCCGCAGCAAAATAGTGTAGCGGAGAGAAGGAATCGCACATTGCATGACATGGTTAGATCAATGATGGCACAAGCTAATCTTCCCATTTCTTATTGGGGAGATACTTTGTTGACTGCTGCCTACATCCTTAACCGTGTGCCCTCCAAATCAGTTCCTTCCACCCCATTTGAGATGTGGACTGGCAAAAAGCCTGATTTCGACAATTTGCGGCCTTGGGGTTCGGCAGCTTACAAACGCAACGCTTCTCATAAGTTTGGGAAGTTGGGCCCTAGAGGAAAGAAGTGTATCTCCATTCGCTATAGTGAGCATTCTAAGGGCTATGTGTTTATTGGGGAGCATCCGGATGGAAGTGTGACTGAAATTGAGTCACAAGATGTGGATTTCCTAGAGGAGGATTTCCCTAGCAGAGGCGAGGTAACTAGAGAAGTAGAACTCTATGAGATGGAGGATCTACTTGAAAGCGCACCTAGTAGCCTAGTAGAGAATGAGGAGATAATCCCTCAATCTCCTAGGGACAGTGGGAGTAATCTACCTGCCCATGGATTAGATCCAATGGATGAGGATTCTCAAGATTCTCAACTATGTAGAAGCAAACGTAGAGCTATACCCCGTCGTCGTTTTGAGATTGAAGGGGAAGCATTCATGATTGCTCCGAGTAATGAGATGGAGCCTAAGAATCTCAAAGAGGCTCTCTCATCCCCTACTAGTAAAGAATGGAGTACTACAATGGATGAAGAAATAGAGTCTATGAAAAAAAATCATGTCTGGGACTTGGTTGATTTGCCGCCAGGGCATAAGACTATTGGGAACAAATGGGTTCTCAAAATCAAGCGCAAAGCGGATGGTTCCATAAAAAGGTATAAGGCTCTCCTAGTGGTGAAAGGTTACACCTAACGAGAGGGTGTGGACTATGAGGAAACTTTTTCACCAGTTGTAAGGTTTGCCTCTATTCGCTTAATTCTGGCCATAGTAGCTCAGTTGGACTTAGAGCTATATCAGATAGACGTTAAGACTGTATTTCTCAATGGAGAATTGGATGAAGAGATCTATATGGATCAACCAGAAGGCTTTGTGGTAGTAGGTCAGGAGCGCAAAGTTTGCAAGCTTCAACGATCTATTTATGGCTTAAAGCAATCATCCAGACAATGGAATCTGAGATTTCATCGAGCCATTGTTTCTAATGGGTTTACGATGATCAATGAAGATCACTGTGTATACGTTAAGCGGTCCAAGGACATTTTTCTGATATTGTCATTATATGTAGATGACATATTATTGGCTGGAAATGACAAGGAGATGATTGTCACCACTAAAAGGTGGTGGTTCTCTACATTTGAGATGAAAGACATGGGTGAAGCGAGCTATGTGCTCAGTGTTAAGATCCTTAGGGATCACTCTAGGAGACTTCTTGGTTTGTCTCAAGAGACTTACATTAAGACTATCCTAGAGCGATTCTAGATGCAAAGCTACAAACCCATTGACACTCCTGTTGCGAAAGACGAAAGCCTAAGCCTTGATATGGGTCCTAAGACTCCAGAAGAGAATGAAAAGATGGCCCGTGTTCCCTATGCAAATGCTGTTGGAAGCTTGATGTATGCTATCATTTGTACACGCCCTGACATTTGTTATGCAGTCGGACTGGTGAGTCGTTACCAATCCAACCCAGGACCAGCTCATTGGAAACAGTTAAGAGGATATTAAGATATCTTAGAGGGACTACAGATTACACACTTTGCTACCAAAGTTCAGATCTACATCTAGTTGGCTATTGTGATGCTGACTGGGGAGGAGACTTAGATGAGCGTAAGTCTACTTCAGGATATGCTTTCATGCTTAGCGATGGTGCTATTTCTTGGAGCAGTAAGAAACAGTCCTGTATCGCCTTATCGACTATGGAGGCTAAGTTTATGGCTTGTTCATCTGCCATTCAGGAAGCTGTTTGGTTGAGGAGATTCCTTCAGCATTTGGATGTTATCACACACACTTCAAACCCTGTGACTATCCATTGTGAAAGCATGGCTGCACTCGCTTACGCTAAGGATCCTAAATACCATGGCAGAACCAAAGACATTGATGTGAGGTTCAACTTTATCAGAGACATTGTGGCGCAGAAAGAAGTGATCCTGGAGCACATCCCTACGAGTCGCATGGTTGCGGACCCTTTGACTAAGCCCATTGCTAGAGATGTTTATCTTACTCATGTTAGGGCTTTAGGACTACGTAGGTGGTGATATATTTATGTGTATTCAGTTGAACTCATATTTTTTGGGATATTTATGCCATTAGTATTCATATTTGTTTCTATTACACATTTATGTTTACTACTTTTTGCAATGGTTTGTGAATTAGCATACACAGAATAATTAAATTGATGTTAGCAGGCAAGGTTGGCTCACTCACACGAGCAATCGCCCTTAGCGCTAGGTAGCGAGCAAGGATGAGACTAGTGGCTTATTGTATTTGGAGCAAATAGAGAAGCTAAAATTATCCACTAACAATGTCACCTTGGTTGGAGCCAAGATGAGGTCTTGTTAGAGACCGACCATCTTGTTAGAGACCGACCGTGGATATGAGAGTACCCACTTTTCCATGATGTGCCTGTTATGGATAGCCAGATACGAGATCTCATTTGATGCCTGAGAAGCGAGCAATTAGAGAATTCAAGTTAGACGCTAGGAAGCAACTTGTGCGCTTAAGAGTGACTAGACTAAGATCTGTATGGTGTGTGAGTTTAACATCACTCTTTGGAAGAGTTACTCTACTATAACAGGCATTCATACTGCATGTGCTTATCGACCCGTTAGCAAGGTGAAAGAATGGATCCCTGCTTCTTCACTGTGTGAGTCCTAAAAGTCATTTTTCCCTAAATGACTTCACTTTGTGCCTTTTGTGACCTTTGACTATGTCATAAGATGAGGAGTTGATGTTCAGCTACTTTGGTATGTTGCCTGCAGTCATGTATGATTCGGCTTCAAGGGACATTACTGGGAAAGCGGTCAATTTCAAATTAAATGATATAAGGGTGAAGGGAAGATCATCTAGTTCTACATCTCTGCTCTATATTCACTATCGACAACTCACATCGCTCTCTATGGGATGCTGATTGGGTGTGAATATAATGCGGGACCTAGAAGAGTCAAACATGCTCTTTGAGGGATTAGAGATGTTTTTTGGACCGATGTAGCTAGATGGGTCTGGGTACATGAGACACTATTTCTGTTCATTTTGGGTTAATGTCTCTATGCTGACTCATATTGAGTTTCTAGTATAGAGCTCCCACATGCAGGTGTTCTCAGCGGTCGCACGGTGCATTGGCTAGTATGAGATTGTTCATTTTTTGGAGTGATTGAGATAGAGATGTGGCAGTGTCATGCCAACTCATGTGCGAGTGGGAGATGTTAGAAACGCCCATGTGGCATGACCCTTTGAACCTTTTGAACCTTATCCATGTAAGTTTGAATTTGAATTCAAAACTTATTTGGATAACCACTCATGATATCTATATCTATCATATCAACTGATATGAATAGATGATATATTTATCCTATATATCTTATATGATATATGGGATATGGGATATCAAATAACGTATGTTTTTTCCATACTGACTCTCTCCCATTAAAATAACGATCAAGCATTTTGCACTATGACTTGTGTGGATGATACTCATATTGTGGTATCACTCCACTACTGGGTTCATTGTTCTCATTCTTGAAGCACGTGATTTACCCACGAGATTCTTCGCTTCAGGTTCTATCACCTAAGGTATGATCTGAATATTTTACCTGCTGCGTTTTACCTTACTTTAAAGAGTGGCAAACTAAGCAACTAAAACTTAATACGACAGAAGCAATGTTTTAAAAATCCATTTAATACTATTATTATAAACTTTCACATTCATACCATGTAAACCTCATAAAAAATAGAAACTTTGTCAGAAAGAAACTAGGTTTTGGCAAAGAAACTAAGTTATGGAATAATTATATTCTTCAAAGGGTGTGGAAATAATACATAACCTAAAATTTGAGATTATAAACAATATCTACTTTAACATCACAACAAAAAAAAATTAATTAATATTTTGACCGAAGAAACATATTATTGAAATATTCAATTCAACAACACTGTGAAATAACTCATTCAGATAATAAAAAAAAAAAAAAGGGAACATATCAGTTGAGGCAAGCATTAACAGATGCCTTATAAAGCTCTGAGAATGTATTCCGGGGAACATTTTATAGACACTTCAATTCAACTATCCAACACCAAAATGCTTCAAAAGAAAAAAATAAATAGATAGATAAAGAACCTTGAAAGGTTATCCATAAAATATATATATATATATATATATTGCTACGAAAGCAAATACAAAAATTTGATTGTGTTTAATTTCTAGAGATGACAGGCTAGTAGTTAGTGGAGAAATACATGACCCAAGAAATCAACAGCAATAATATTAGGAAATTAAGTACAATAATGGACAGTAATAGGTACCCAACTAGAATCCTCACAAAATCTCACTGATGATTTTTCCCATGGTTGTTAACAACTGTTCACATCAAACTTGAGTATACGAGGAATTACAATACTAGAACAAACAAAAGAAAGCCACACAAGGCCTCACTCAGTTCTGTGTGTATTAATACTTGAGAGTGCAGCATACTGTCCATACATGCAGCCCCATTTTGATGGGATCCATACTCACAAAGATCTGGAAGGGCTCTCGAATGCAAAGTTAACTCTTATGCCCATGCAATGTGAAACAAAAAAAACATACAAAAATTTAACATCAAAGGGGCATAAACCCATCGATTTTGAATGAAAATACATTAAAAGAAGCAGAAATTTTGAATTAAATACTATTAAAAAAGGCAAATGCTAAACAGTGCCCTGTGGTATTGTTTAATATTGGAATTGAGGTGAAAAGTGTCTTGACAATAGATGAAAAGGTTAAAAGGTGTATTGATTTCAATAAAAAGCACATCATGTTCTTCCTTCTTCTGTACTTTTCTTGTGCTAAAAAAAAACACCCATCTCCAAATAGCATATTCATTAAGTTGTAATTCAGTCATTGAAGAATAAAAAGACGTGCTTGCTCTAAACATTAGAGCCAATCTAAAAAGAAACCAGTTAAATCAAGCACAACACATGCATTTAGCATTTTTTTTTTTTAAAGAGTAATTCAAATACTACAGTCTAGAAACCAATCAAATCAGAACAAAAACCAGCACAACACACATGCATTTAGCATTTCTAACAACCATTCAAACACTAATGTCCATACATTGCGCAAATGAACCATAAGATTGATTTACACACACATGTTCAACAAACTCCCTAGTGTCATTCAAATTGGGGCAACACACACATGTACACCAACCCAATACACACATAAATTCAGGCACAAAATGCCAAGAAAATCAACACAAACATACACAACACATTACATACAAACTACTACCACATAACTAATCACTATACATGTAGAGAGAGAGAGAGAGAGAGGAATCTGAGGAACATACACACTATAGTTAACCCTACTCCACACCCACACCCCCTTCCCTAATATTTACTCTCTCTCTCTCTCTCTCTCTCTCTCTCTCTCTCTAACTATGAATCTTCCTAGTTCCTTACCATCTCTTGGGTTGACCCACCACACCCACATCTCCGCATCTTCATTTACCAACACTACATACAACTTGTATTAGCAGACAACAAAATAATAATAAAATAAACAATTTTATCCAACAAACACAAAGGTTAGACCCTATATATATACACCAGCCTTCCATCAAACCCAACTCAAATCCTCTCTCCGCTTCATATATCTCTCTCAAAACAAATTTTCTCCTCCCTTTCTCTCTCTCAAAAAATTGGATGGTAGTTACATAGATGAGAGCACAGCAAGTGACTCTCTATCTCAATCAATTGAACCTTCATCGACATCGGTTACACAGTTTTAAAATCTAACAAAAATAATTTCTGAATATAAATGTATAGGTTTTTACCATTACTCTTTATTTATTATTTACACACTCAAAACGTGTAAACAATCATTTTCTCATGGACCATCCAAACAAAGACATGTTTTTGTAACTATGTAAGAAGTGAAAACCGACATGAATCATCATGTACCACGAACAGAATCATTATGTTAACATATGTCACCAGTTATTAGCATATAGGGGAAGAAAAATATATATGTATATATATATCAGTGTGTGTGTGTGTGTGTGTGTGTGTGTGTGTGTGAGAGAGAGCATACTGACTGAGCTCGCGCGAGAGAGAGAGATCATAATACGCCATTGCCGCACCACTGCTAGCCGTCATCTCTCATCAAGAGAGAGATCGTCGGTAAACACTCGCCGTCGTCACTCGTCAAGAACCTACCCGTCACACGAACTCCCTGTGATTGTGATTGTGATACATGAACTCAAACTCGTCTCTGTGATTGTGATACACGAACTTGAACTCGTCTTTGTGATTGGGAATCGAAAATAATATATAAAGTTTTAGGGATTTGGGGGGTTTTGAGAGAGAATGGTCTTAGGGATTTTGGGGATGAAAATATTTTGAGGGTTTTGATCAAGTGCCATTTGGGCTGAAGGAGGGAGATGAAATATTTCAGTACTATTTGCGACGGTATAGATAAACCGTGACAAATGATAAAATCCATTTATTAAAACGACGCCATTTTAATAAGGTTTTTTTTGCGACAGAGAATTCTCGTCACAAATGTCCACTATTTGCGACGGTAAATTTCACCCGTCTCAAAAAAAAAAAAAAATTTGCAACGGTACATAGTGCGTCGCGAATACTTCTGTATTTAAGACACTTTTTCTTGTGTGCTTATTAGTGACGGGGAAACTACCGTCGCAGAAGACATTTATTTGAGACGGCTTCAAATACCGTCGCAAAAGATCACTTTTTGCAACGGGATACACGCCGTTGCAAAAAGTTCCGTGTTTTATACCCACTTTTCTTGTAGTGATTCCATTGATAAATTTTTTACATCAAAATTCTAATAATTCTCTGTATTGGTATGAATTTCTAAGAGATTAAGATTTTTTTTTATTTATTTACTAAATTAAGGGAAAAAAACATATTAGCAAAATTTATAAAAATAAATTACAAACCAGTAGTAAATTTTACCAATACTAATAATGAAAGTTTTTATGTATGTATAATAATATTTTTTAGGATAGTAATTTTCAAAAAATACAATTTTTATATACCAAAAAAATATCTAAATTATTTAGGTAGCATTTGGTAACATTTACGTTTTTTGTTTATGTTTACAAAAATTTTATAAACTGGTTTTTGTTTATTTTTAGAAAAATATAAATTACAAACGCATTTGGTTTGAACAAAATGTTTGAAATTTTTTTAAAAAATAAACTTAAAAAATATGTTTGTTCAGACCTAAAATATTTATATTTATTTTTTATTATTTATGATAATGGGATTATACACATTATAATTGAAAAAAAATTAATTGGAAAAGAAATTATTTGAAAAAAAAAATTAGCCAAAATTTTAAATTTCTAATTAAAAACCAACGTAAACTCATTTTTTAAATTTACGTTTTTTCTTCAAATTTACAAACTAAGACAATTACTTATAAACCAAACAATTATCAAATAAGGTTTTATGACAATTTTTAAAATTTTTATAAATATAAATTGAAACTGAAAACGAAATGGTTACCTGCTCCAAAATTTAAATATATTTCAAGTAGTTCAAAAGACATACGTGAGCTACAAATAGAGGCGAAATCAAAAGCCCCTCACTCCAAAAACCCTCATTTTGTTCGTCTGCCCCAATCAAACCCTAATCCTCAGACAGAGTCATCACCATCACGTTTTCCGATAGAGGGCGCTCCGCCCCCATCGACAACCAGCCCTTCCCTGCCACCAGTGCCAGTGGCCATGGCCGTAAGTGTCACCGATCACCCTCCCTACTGTCAAACCCAACCCCAAATCAACATCAATAGGAGGAGGAGCAGCAGTAGCAGCAACAGCTCGTACAAAATCAATCAGTACCAGAGGAGCAACAAGAATCAATAATGGAAGAGGAGAAGGAGGAGTCCGTAGAGAGCATTATAGAGGCTTACAAAAAGAATCTCTGGTGGCTCTGGTTATGGAAGCAATCTTCAATGACTCTTATTCGATTGAGAGGGTTTGTAATCTGGCTGAGGTTGATCCTACCCAAAGAGAGATCTTCGTGTCCCAAGATGGATGGCAGGACATGACCCCTCTCACTTCCGAGACGTTGAATTCCTTTTATGGAGAAATTGAAAATTGCACCATCAACGTCCAACAAATATGTGGGAAAACAGAGAGCCAAGCCTTTATTACCTTTAAGAAGTGAAAGGCCGCGTGGGAGGCAGCGAAGCACCCATACCATAGGATTGGCGACATCTATGTCATGTGCATAATGCCCTCTCTTTCGCGCTTCCCCAACACTTCCTGCTGGGTGCAATTGCCCGATTACAATCCTCGATTGGGATGCGTATTGAGATATAAAATAGGTTGCCAGAAAATCAGTACGCCACCACCTCCTCCACCACCGAGGAAGAAGAGGAGCCTCTCGAGAAGCTTCTGGAAATGTTAGGGACTTACAACCTGGTTTCATTAGTAAAGGAAGGACTGATGAAAACCCCAACAATTCTAGAGAGCCTCTATAAGCACACTGACATTGATCCGTCTGCTTTTCGCATTGGTACCTATTTCATCACTAATAGGGCGATTGTGAATTTAGTATTTGAAAAATATGGTGAGATAGAACGCTACACGTTTGATGAAGATGGTGCTCAAGTATTATTCAAGCACCGAAACAGTGCATGGAAAGTGCTGAAACAACCATATCTAAAAATCAGTGATTACCTCACAAGGTGCACGTGACCGTTAGGGAGCCGCGCCATGCTTTTGTGGATGGACTGTTGAACAATGAACACCAGCCACCCACAGCTTTAGGTGGGTGTCTTTAGGTAAGAACAAAATTAGATATATTTAACTGCTCGATATTTGTCTTTTTTGTGATGTTTTTCTTGGTGCTTATATACAAAATTTTAACATGTTTTGCAAAGTTATTAATAATCAAATATTTGATTCTTTGTTTTGACGTAAAAAAAAATGATAACTTTCTTTGATTCTTCGTTTTGATATATAAAAGAACAATAACAAAAAAAAATTAAAAAAGCAAAGATAGAATAGAAAGTGTTAGTGTATGCAAATAACTGATTTTCACTTGATTTCAATTATGAATTGATAATCATTTGGTCTAATTAGCTATGGCACTTGCTTCTTTTCCTGAGAGCTTATGCAAAGATTCCTTTTGTTGTCTTGAAAGTGGACAATGTTCAGGAATGCAGAAGAGTCTGTGGATCACTTTATTCTTTCGTTTGGGATCTTCAGTGTTTGCTGTTTTTGGTTTTTGTTGGTCATGTTGTGATGTTTGTAATTCTCATAGTTTTGGGCAAGTGCGTGTTGAGTGAAGTTGTGGATGACATGTGATAAAGTTGTACTTACAGATGACATTATGAATCTATGATTCAATGTGCGTGCACTAGATAAGACAAGGGTAATGGAGTGGGGTATTTGAATGCTAGTCATTATGTATTCACCAATCTACTGCTAGTTTTGGATCATATCAATGTATTGTAAGTTTAAGGGCTCATACCATGCATGGAGATCATCCACACCAATTCTCATGCCTGAGTCTATGTAACATAGATTATTCCTTTGTGCTATAAAGGTGTGTGTAAGATGAGTTCATCCTACCGAGTTTATGGTGTTAAGTTTTGTTCTTATAGACAATGGGTTGGAGATACCAATGGAGCTTAATGTATTGTTTGATGATCATGGTTTATGATCTTAGAAGAGTGAGTGTTTAGAAAAGTGTGTATGTGTTTGTTTGTTTTCAAATTGGATGGTAGGTATGTCCTTATTTTTGTTGTGCATCTATAGTTTTTAGGTTAATGCACAAGGCAACGATGATCTGAGGTCCTTTAATCTTACTGATGAGTGACTTGCCTTACTGTTATTTAAACTATCAATTGCAATTTATTCTTGTTCCAGTTTTGCTATATGTGATGGAAATATTGCTCTTATGTGTAGTAAATAAATTGAAGCTAGTCACTATTGGACAAATTTTGTGTCATATCTCTATAGGCTGAGAAATTGTTTATTCTGTATATATGTTTGGACTGTTGATTTACTTATCCCAGAAAAAGGTTTAGATTGTTGATTTGAAGTATGTTCTTATGTCAAATTCAATTTAGTCATCTCCACCATGTTAAATATTAAATCTCTTCTTTTGTGCCCCCTTTTTTATTTTTTATTTTTATTTTGTCATTAGTCCATTTTTGTTGCAAAAATTAATGTGCCCCCATCCTGGTTGGATAGACAAGGGATGTAATCCAGCGTATGCAGTTTCATCCTTAGTTTGTAATTGTTGGTTTTGTACTTGAAATATTTTCTTTTTATGATGACATTTTTTTTTTTAAATGATTTTACGTATTCATTGTGCATATTCATCAAACTTCTAGTTGCTAGTTTCTAGTTTTGGACTCTGGTGATTCATCAAAAGTTTTGGACTGGTGATTTTGTATGAAGTTCCTGATGCTCATGTAGATGATGCTTTAATGATAAATCTATTTTTTAAATGTTGTTTTTTGAAGATATGTTGTTACTCAGAACATCAGTTGTGTGGATTTTTGGACATATTAATTTTCTGCAAGTGCTTTATTATGCAATTATGTTTAGAATTGAAGTTGATATTATTGTTTGTTTTTGTGGTGCTTTGTTGTACTGTTATTGCATAATCATCTTCTATGTCTTTCCTAGCCTTATTTTGGCTACTATGTGAATCCATCCTAGTGTTTTAAAAGGCTCGAGGTGCACCAAGGCGATAAGGTCTCCTATAGCCTAATTGTGAGGCGCGAGGCTGTCACGACCCAAACACGTCCCTAAAAGTTTGGTCCATGACCGATCTGTACTTAGGCCTCAAAACAAAATTTCAAAATAATATCTATTCAAATACAGGGCCTTAAGCGGAAGCAGATACAAAAATAAGATCAGAACGTTGATTGAGTAGTGCTTAAATGCCAGGACTTAAACATTACATCATATATACAAATGTCACATGCACAGTTCATGTAAATACAGTTCAAGTCATATAGGTATAGACAAAAGTTTACAACCCAAAATTTACATATGAACCTAATGCGTCATGAAAGCCATCATAGCTTGAACAAAACTAAGCTTGGTAAATTATACTACGTCTCAACACGGAGACACTTCCTAGGTGGCTTGACAGAGAGGCGGACCTCGTTAAAACTCTAGTGTTGATTCCCGATGTCTCACCTACATATATATAAAATAAATGGGTGAGCTAACGCCCAGTGAGTAATATTAAAGTAAAGAGGTTAATGAATGAGGTCCTTAATATTAGGAAATCATATTGCACAATTCTGAAACGTATTTTAAATCATTTCAAAAGAACATTTATCGTAGCATAAGCCATGCCTTTTCAAATGGAATACATATTTGAACTATTACAAAACATTTTACGTGGTACGTGGTACGCTCGCTCACTTATACAAAAGATTAGAAGCACATTTCAAAATAGGACATCCATTCATGCATATAAAATAACACATCGTAACATGAGTTATATAGTGATGTAAAAACATTTGTATTCATATCATATGTTCTGAACGACCTCAGGTCCACGTATATCAAAACGGCCTTGGGCCCAATCATATTTCAAAACGACCTTAGGTCCAAACATATCATATCGTATCAGTGTATCTGATCATGGAATAGATAGAACATCGACATGTCTCCACCTCTCCTTGGGCCCAATTCATGTATGTATGGACCCAAGAGGTGACTCGTTGTCACGACCCAAACCCACCCCTATAGGTTTAGCATCGTAACCGGCCAGTAATCCTTGGATTACCGAAGGCCTCCCTGTATAATCAAAATAATCGGGGCTTGCGGAAGCAATAAACAAAACACCAATAGTCTAACGAGCTGTGTGTCTATATGAACAAATAATCACATGCAAAAGCGTTAATTTACCCACTTACATTACATAACATATAACACAATATCTTATACAAAAAAAACAGATGTACGAGTCAAAAATGTATAACATAACCGAAAGTTTACTAACGGCCTTCCAGGCCTAGCCCCAACTCGGAGGCACCCAAAACACTTGGTAGGCTTCAAAACAGTGCTCGGTAAAAACCCTCCTACACTTGCCCTCCAGAACGCTCACCTATAAATATATATATAAAAACAGTGAGCTAGAGCCTAGTGAATAACATTAAAATAAAGGGGCTAGTGAACGAATTCCAAATATATCATATCCGTAAAACAAATCATAACACAATCATTCATATCAGTCTCATATCAGAACATAACATAATGGTACATCTCATAGAACATATTACATATCGTCTTCCGACTAGAGTAATCGGTTCCGGATACCGATTAAA
Source organism: Camellia japonica (assembly GCA_030407325.1). Lineage (NCBI taxonomy): Eukaryota > Viridiplantae > Streptophyta > Magnoliopsida > Ericales > Theaceae > Camellia > Camellia japonica. The sequence goes on along the minus strand of JAPPVO010000013.1, from coordinate 71,467,951 downwards.
CACATATCACCACAATGAAGTAGCTAACGAGATCTCATATTCACATTTATGTCATGGACCCGCATTTACATGTCGTCCCCCATGACTTGGGACTATCTATGGATGCCATAATAGATTTCAAACATGGGACATTCGTTCACGTAAACAATTTCATTTCAGAAATCATAACATATCATAACTCGTTTGGAACATAATTCATATCAACATATCTTTACAGAAATGTTACTCACAGTGGGCTTCTAAAAACGGTTGGTCAGTCTTTGAGTCTTGACCTACAAACATGAATGTACATAGCACAAAACATGTCTCATTATTACTCATTCATGTGGCCATACATGACTTTAATTTCCCATTCATTCCATGCTACATAACTTGTTCATATTGCCCATATACTCGGATTCAACACATATTTTCTAATTCACGTACTTATGTTGTTTCTTAGCTTATTAATCTTTAATGGCTCATAAATCATGCTTAAGAATGTCCGAAAAGAGATGGGAGTGAAGATATGTACTTAAAACATCTTTTGAAAACATGCTGAAAATAAGTTGGTGGCTAGAGCCAGCTTTTCTTGGCTAGAGCCAGCAGAAGGCAAAAACAAAGCTCGCTCGAGCCAGAACTCCTTCGCTCGATCCAGCCTCTACAGAGTTCAAAATTCTGAGAGCTCGTAATGTTGGCTCGAGCCACCACTTCTTCGCTCGAGCCAACTGTAAATTTCTGGGCACCAAACTTAACAAAAATGGCTTCCAAACCACCTTCAAACCTTGGGGTCTTGCATGGTTTGATCAAACACATAAAATAGCTTTAGAAAACTTCAATACAAGACCCTTGAAACATCTTTTATTCAAAAACTCATCAATTCTTGAAAGATTTGAATCAAAATTCCTTCATGCAATATTTCAACTCTTTTCATGGTTTTTCATAACATGCAAATGGTGATCGAGAAACTCATGAATTTCTGAAACATTAAACATGATAATCTCTCGAAGATGACAAGTAAAATTCACATCCATGCAAAGATTTCAAGACCAAAACCCAAAACATGAATGAACAAGGTATAATCTTCCATAAACATGCATACAAGCCACTTTCTTGCTCAAAACCCATCTTCATTTCAAATTCCATTAGATGATTTAATAATTTTCTTAATACATGATGCATGGAGGAATAGCTACAGAAATTAGACATAGAATCCTTACCCAAAGCTTTAATTTCATAAATGTGAGTTGAATCTCCCTAGTTTTCTTCTTCTTCTTCAAACTTTTGAGCACTCTCTCTCTCTCTCTCTACACAAAGGGCCACATGAGCAAAGGAATGATACAACACTCCCTCACTCAGCTGAATAAACACAACACACACCTCACTTTGAGCACAATACACGTGCACACACATGCAAAATTCCAACACACACACACAAGGGTTTTAATCCCCTACACTCAACACCACAAAATGTCTTAACACATCATACACTTAATCACATCTTGGATAATTAATAGGATTAGATTAGGTACCAATCATGCATCATTTAAATCAAACACAAGTAACCTTAATTAGTCAAGGTTAGCACAAAATTCAATTATTCAAAAATAGTTCCAATTAAGGCTTAATTTAATCACATGCGATTTTACTAAACTGAATCAGTTTTTAACAAAACTTCTCAGATGGTTCCAAAAATTCTAATTAGTCAATCCATGTGCTCAATTTCAGTTTCTGAGACCGTTTAGGCTATCAAATTCATATCAAAGCATAAATCATGATAGATATTACTACGAGTAGTAGATTGAAGGCCCAAATAACATACAAAATACATAATAAACACATAACTTTTTTAACCACTTAATTAACATCCTTAATTACGGATTAGTAGTTAATGGGTTGTTACACTCGTACGGACTCTAGAAGTGACTCCCACTGTAGCACTTAGTTCCGTACAGCACTTTGTTCCATACTAAAAGTCAATAGGTCTTAAAGACCGAACAATCACGCCATAGCATAAACGAAACTGATAAGCGGAACGACCTTGGGCCCACCATATCATATTATAAATAATTCACATTTCTTATTTATAACTTATTACACATTTCTTGAAAACTTGTGCATTTAGATAAAATGTAACATTTAAAGAATCATGTCATACATAAATCAAGATAGATAGTGAAAAACATATCTTTACTATATTATTACTCACAGTGATGGGCTCCTGGTAGCAGTTGGACGATGTCCTCGTCTTGACCTACAACCACAATTACATAACACAACATATGAATATAATCGATCCCTTTCTTTGCTCTTTAATCAAATAGTTACGGTGGTTCTAAACTCATTAGTCTTCAATAGGTCATAATCCATGTCAAGGAAAATGGGTTAGAAGAAGAAATTGTATAAAACTAGTAGACAGAAAGTGAACAACCTTTACTAATTTGAGCATATCTATTAGTGTACTTAGAATTTGGGTGTGAGACTATCACCATTGGAAACTAGACTTTCGGGGCTTGAATTTAGGCTCAATAATCACTTAAAACGGAGTCCGGATGAGAGAGATATGGTTATCCGAAGTTGAGCTAAAACAGGGGTGTCCCGCACTTGCGAGAAACAAGGCCGCACGTGCGGGAATTGAGCCACACGTGTGGAACAAGGTGCTTTTGTTTCAGAACCAATTTTAGTGCTGGAAATGAACTGCCGCACGTGCGGGAAGCCCCGCCGCACGTGCGGCTCTGGGCAAAATCTACTGTCCGAAATTCTTGCTTGCTCTAACACTTGTTTTTCCATTTTCTAAGCTTGGTTCCAACTCTAATCACCCAAAAACATGTAAAATTACCCCACAACATGATAAACTAACATCATTCAAGTGTAATTTCATCTCAAACAAATCGATCTTTATCTCAAGTTCAAGATCAATGTTTCATATTTCATCATCTTGAAAGTTCCCAAAACACAACCCACAAACACACTTGATCCTTGCATAAATCTTGTTCTATGGACAATCTAGAGTTCATTTCATATGTTATTCACAAGATTGAGCTCCAATCATAAACAAAATCAAAGGATCCAAGTTTTAATTTCTTAAATTTAGCTCAATTAAATACATACAAAACCCTAACCCAAATGGGTTTCAAATCTTCCAATCTCATTATGATTTCATGAAATTGATGAATTAATCATAAGGATTCAAGATAGATTTTCATACCTTAGTTCAATCTTTGCTTTTCCCTTAACTCTTTTCAATTTTCCCAAGCTTTCATGGTTGATCTTCCTCCTTTCTCTTAAATCTCTTCAATTTGTGTTCAAATCCCATGAATGTTGAGCTCTCTCTCTTAGAGAAGCTTTCTCTCTCCTTTGCTCTCTCTCTCTCTCTCTCTCTCTCTCTCTCACGGTTCTCTCCCTCTCCCTCAGATATTTTTAGACTCAAAGTGATGAGTTCAACTCATATCATATATATATAGATATAAGCTTATCACAATTAGGGAGAGCCAAACGCACCCTTACGAATCATACGAAATCAAATTTCAATTAAACTTCCCAGATGACTCTAAAAATCATGCTAATCACAACTATGTACTCCGTTCTGGTTTCTGAAGCCTCTAAGGCCTTCAATTCGCAGTGCAAGGTTAACCACCCAAACACACTTTAATGAATCAGAAGAAATAAATTTTCAATCAACTGTCTCAAATAGCTCTAAAAATTCCCATTAGCATACCCATGTACTCAATTTTGATTTCTGAACCCATAACGGTCGGCAATTTCAGTTTCAAGGTCGTAACTCAACAGATAATTCCTCAATTCAAACAGATATAATTAAATTAAAGCACATTAACCCATAATTAAATAAAGATAATTTCTGATACGCATTTTGGGGTCGTTATAGAGGCGAGGCGCACCTCACCAAAGCGAAAATTATAAAATAGACAAACTTTTCAACATAACAAATATATATAAAATTTCAAAAATCATAACCATTTCAGATAATCTTTAAATGTAACATTCAATCTTCTAAAAATTAGAAATATAATATCCAACAAAAGATATAAAGCATAACATGTAATCTTTTTTCACATTTTGTTCTCTTTTGACCACGTTTAGTCATTTTATATTGAAGAGTTTTGATTTCTTGTGGGTATGCCCACAAAAAAAGCACTTGATCAATAGTTGGAGTAGAAAAATAGGTAAAGCCCATGAAGCTCACACCTCATGCCTCGAAAAAAAGCCCTTGCCTCGACACCTAAGTTTCGCCTTGCGTATTGCGCCTCACTTCGACTTGTTCGAAGTACTAGACTGTGCACCTAAGTGCACCTTTTAAAACACTGATCCATCCTATACCAATCAGTATTGCAGGTCGTCTTTGTTTTCCCCCTTCCTTTTATATGAAGGTAACAGTTCTCAAGATTTCCTTTTTGGTTTGTTTTACTTTTCCTTCTTTATTGTTTACCTTGGCAGTGGGGGTGTAAGGTTTAGAAATTTCCTATATATTTGATGATGGATGGTTCAAGACATGCTTGACTTTAATGTTGTGTTTGGTTGGTGGATTTGAGGAGGGATTTGGAAAGAGAAATAGAAAAAGTAGGTGAAATGTGAATAAAATATACCTACATTTCACCTAGTTTCACACACCTTTTTCCCTTTTCCTTTCCAAATCCCTTCCCAAATCCCCCAACCAAACACAGCGTAAGACATGCGAAGTTTTGAATTGGGAGTGTTTCCATTTGCATTTTTATTAGTAGCTCGATTTCCATCCCCTATTCATACTAAAATCACCTACAATATATAGTTTCTCCAACTAATTAGTGAGTATTAGTCTCAAAACAGATTTTGAACCCCTCTCAATTTCGTATTGAGAATAGATAGCTTTATTATAATAATAATTTTGGCCACACACCTCACAAATGAAAAATAATTGAATAAAAGAATTGCAATTTGTCATTTTATGGCAATGACTCTTAGGCTTGGTTTGGCATGTCAATTTGGGGCTAAAATAGTCACATAAAAACAAAACAGGTTAAAAAGTCAATAAAATAAAATATCACATCCAATCAATAAATATTTCACTTTTTCTCTCACAAAACTCAAAAAAGTTAAAAAGTCTAACTCAAATGAACATTTTAGCCCCAGACTAAAATAGTCAATAAGCTAAAAAGCAAACTCACTTCCCAGACGAATTAAATTTGTAATTTCAAAGTATGTATGGTCATAAACCACCTTTGATGATTTTTAATTGAAAAAAAAAATCGAAATAGAAATTTCTATTTTTTTATTTATTTTTTTTAAGATTTTCAGCGTTCTTTAGACTAATGTCTTAAATATATATATATATATATATCACTGATGAGTTTAAAAATAAATAAATTTAAGCACCAAAAAAAAAAAGGACTTGAAATCATTTAGTTTGTACAGAGACAGAGAATTAGCTTCAAAGATACATTTTTTGATCCCCACCAATCTTTCCCATTTCCTTCGGTCTATATGAGGTCCATCTCATGTAAGAGTGTAAAAATGGCCTGAGGCCCAAGGTGGGCCCGATTAGGCCCAGGCCCAGGCCTCTGTCCGAGCCCAGCCCGAGACCTTTGGCATGGGCCTGAGCCGTCATTTTGAAGACCGTTCGGCCTATGGGCCGACCCATTGACCCGCTTAAGGCCCGGCCCACCATGCCCGTTTGGGGCCCAGTGTCATTTTTAGTGGAAAATAATAAAATTTTGATAGGAAAAAAAAATGTTTAGGCCTACCCAAGCCGAGCCCAGGCCCAGGCCCACCAACATGCCCAAGGCCCGAATACCTCCTAAGCTTGGGCCTAATTCTCTAGCCCGTGTCCCGACTTGGCCCGACCTAAATTTTGACAAGAGCTCGCAAGGCCTGACATGGCCCGACTCAAGCCCAGGTGGTTCGAGCCAAATTTATATCCCTAATCTCATGTATTAAACAAATTCAATGTCAAAAGGGTTAGTGTAATCACATATCAATTTGATAAATATTATTTTTTACAACTTTAATTTTTACGAAAATGAGTGTTGATGAGTTTTCAATAATTAAATAACATTTTAATCTGAAATGATGATGGTAGAGCAAAGATTGAAAGTCCTTGTTGGTTAACATTGTCGACTAGGGTTCCGGCAATTCTAACTAGAAATATAATTGATTCAACATGGTTAGTATTTGGGTGAAATTTATCACCAAATTGATTGAGTACCGATACAGACCGTTTCTCTCATTGAACGGCACTAAACCGAATCAATTGAAATAGTTCGGTTCAATACGGTTTAATCGGTTTAGGATCTTTCAAACTTGAATCACTTTTTACTATAGTCATTAATCTATGTAAAACTATTGAATTCGTTATTTGTCCACCACTTCAAACATATCAAATCCATCCATTTAATAAATACTTTCCAATTTCTAGATTAATAAAAATACAAACAAAAAAATAATAATAAATACTAAGGTTTCATAATGAGTTAAAGTTAAGATATATAATAAGATTTTACCAACTTAAATTATAGAGATAATATGATTAATAATTTATTATACTTACTAATATCATTTTATTATTAGATTATATATATATATTATAAATACAATATATGTTGAAAAATCGATACTGAGCCAAAAATCGAAAAAAATCAAATTAAAAAATCGCACAAACCAATTCTTGTTAAAAAAAATAGATCAAATATAGTCGTTTCAGTTTGGTTAGTTTTTTCGATTTTTCTTATGTCCCTAATCCCAAGAGGTATGTTTATCACCAAATTTCAGTAATAAGCGATGAAGAGAAAGAAATCAAGGATCGATGCTTTTGTTCTGATACCAAATTGATGCAACAGAGTAGTAGAGAAAGAGAATAGAAGAAAGGAGAAAAATAGAAAAATACAGTGATCACAACTTAAAAACTCACTTTCTCATTAATCAAAAGCGGAATAATAGAAACTGAACATCAATAACACTCCAAACTGAACTACAACAAAAAATAAATAAAGAATATCAAACATTTTCTACAAATTGGTGATAATAAATATATACAGTGAAGAAAAATTACAACAGTAATCGGGTAAGCACTTGATAAAATCTAAATGCAGAAGCCCCAACATGAAAATTATGAATCATGAACACAACAATAAGGACCAGTTCCATAAGTTCTCTATTTGCATAAACTCCCTTTTTCACACACAAAAGTTCATGTAAGTGCACATTTCAAACCTAAAGTAGATACAATTGAAAGAATATCACTTGTGATTTGAATTTTAATACAAGATTTTTTACGCATCGAGAAGGGAGCAAAAAAGGACTCAATGTTGATTGTAAATTACTAAGGTGTCGTTTGGTAACGTTTACAATTTACTATTTTTTATTTATAAAAAATATTAAACATGTTTATGTCTATTTTGGATAAAAACGAAAATAAAAAAAACATGTTTGGTACACATGTATTGTAATACTTCATTTTGAAAACAAACGAAAATGGGGATTGCAGGAAGTGATTGTCGACAGTTGGAGATGGTGGCCAAAGATGGTTGTTGGCCATGGGAGGTAGTGACTAAAATTGTTGACACCGGGGTAAGAGACAGTTGGCAATAGCTAAAGGTGGTTATTGATCACAAGAAGTGCTGGTCAAAAATGATTCATGGAGGAGGTCGTTGGTGATGGTAGCCAATAGTGATGAGTAAGAATAACAATAGGGTCGGATTGAAGCGGATTTGTCATCCTCTGCACCCACCCCAGATCATATTGGGGGTGAGATGAGAGTGGGGTGGGGGCGAGTTAATTTTGTTGATTTAAAAAAAATTAAAGGCAATATAGTATATTATAGATATTAATTTATGATTAATGAGAGTTGGAAGATATATATGGTAAATAAATGAGTGAAAATGAATATTAAGTATAATATTTTAATATTTTATTTTTATTAAAAAAAAAATTAAATTATATACATATTATATATATATATACAAATATATATTTAATAATAAAATTGAGGCAAGAACAGGGTAAATCGGACGAGAGAGCAATGGGTGGTAGTCGGAAAAAGTAGGAGAAAGAAGAAGAAATGGGAAAAAAAAAAGAAGAAGAAAGCGATACCTACTTTTTTATGTTTGCAAAATTTAATAAAATCAACACCGCTGCTACATCCACACAATTTGCTCTGTACGAATGCACACAATTGAGACTCTGACTGGTAAGAATCTCTTGTTTTAGAAACTTTTACCAGTCAAAGTCTCAATTATGCGCATTTGGGCGGAGCAAATTATGTGGATGAATCATTAATCTTAATAAATTTTGTAAAATATTTACAATTTTTTGAAAATAAAAACAGAAACCAAACAAATTTTTATTTTCAAAAAAATCTATACATACAAACAAAAAAATAGTAAATATAAATGTTACAAAACAGGCCCTAAATATTTTTTTTTTTTTTTTTTTTTTTGAGTATTTTGAAAAGTTAAAATATTTGACATAGCTACCATATATATAGAATGTTTCAAAAAAATCATGATGAAATGTCAATTATAATACTATCATATTGATCAAATTAACAATTTTTTAAAGGAAGTAAGATTAAAGGCAATTATATTTACACACTACTAATTCTCTTAGTACACACCATTACTTAGTGCACACACATTATAATTTTTAGGGTTTGAAAATATCTTAATTTACACCTTAATTATTTATTACTAGCCCTAAGGTAACACACTACTTGTCTGTTTGATTACACACCACAGAATACCATAGATCTTTATTATTAGCGTTGAAGATCTCCATCGCCGGAAAAGGGTTTCGTTCTGCCGGTGCATTCTCATCATTTCATATCTACATCATCGTCGTCGTTTTGCCATTGGCTTGTCGATACATTATTGCCATTTCAAATCTCCATCTTTGTCGTCATCTAGCCGGTGCATTGTCGGTGTTGAAGATTTGTCATTCTCACCTTGATATGTTTTTCCTATCTTCTTTTGATTTGATTACCGATTCAACTTCCATAACAATTTCTATTTTGAGTTTGGCTCAACTCTGGTTTTCTGAACATAATAACGTCGTACAAAAAATAAAATTGAACAAATTGAATATGTTCAAAATATTTATATTGAACAAAATAAATACATTTATATTTTATATGTTGAACAACTTCAAATTATTCAGTGTGATATCTCGTATTTTTAAGGTATTAATATTTTAATGAGTGGTATTGGTGGTTTAATATAATAGTTTTGTGGTGAGATTTTTAAATGAGAATCTAATTTAAATTATTTTTTTATATTTATTTTGTCTCTTTTACATCTACTTCATTATTGTTCATCTATTTAAAATTTTTCTCCCATTTTCCACATTTTCCTATTCTTCTTTGGGTAGGAAAAAAAAAACAAAAACAAAAACGTGGTTGCCCATCCTTCACCACCTAACCTTCCTTTCCTTTCTTGGATTCCATATCATTCCATCTTTTCCTTTATTTTCCTTTTCTTTTCTTTTCATTATTTTAATCCTTATTTCTATCTTCATTTTTCTATAAGTGGAGCTAGTGAGGCTCACTTCTCCATATCATCTTCTTCTTCTGCCATTTCTTCATCCTCTCTGTATTCGGATCTCTCCCTCCCACAGATTGTGTAGGATAGAAATTTTAAATTTAGTTTGAAAGTATTTAGAGTGAGAGATAGTAATTTTATTTAAGAGAATAGAGTTATTTTTGGAGAATCATGGAGCAATTTCAGAATATTGAAGTGTTGGTATTAGAGGTGATTATTTTGAGGTAATTCAGGTGGTATACAATATGCTCAATCTAAAATCTCTTTGCAAAATGTTTTCTATTTTAGTTATTCCCAACTTATAATCCTCTTGATTATTGTGATTATTGATAAATTCTGTGAAATTATTTGTTGTTAATTCGTTGATTATTCTAGTCATTTGGTAAAATTTTGTGAAGACATTTTGTGTTAAAAATAGTGATTTGTCTTGACTGAATAACGTGGAAATGCTCCGTACATGAATCGAGTGGACCTTGTTAATTAGTTTACACCAATATGCCCGAATAAGCGTGGTGCTTGGGTGAGGTGGGTGAATGAGTGAATTTGTCACTGGTCATGTACTGAGTAGGACCGGATATTTGGCTCTCAGTAAATTATCATAAGTTAAGTGGATTTGTTTGGGTAATTTGGTAAATTCCTTGGGTAATATTGAATTGTTGTGCAATATTGTAAATTGTTGGATTCGTGTCGATTTATTCTTTATCCGAATTTTGTTATTCCTGTCGTATTATATACTTCCTGAATTAATTTATTTTTCAGGTATGGAGCAATTTAATAGCAATTGGAGTTGAAGTACCAAAGAGATTATTTGAGTTAGATTTTGAGACCCACCACTACTATTATATTTGGAGATTGTATAAATTATATTTTGGAGACATTTAATTTTAGGGGGCAAATTTGTATATATTTGAGATTGATTTAATGTATTTAACGACCCGAAAGTGGGGCGTTATTCAAACTTATTATGTTGAATATATATATTAAATTAATATATGTATATATAAATATATATATATATATTATTTTGTAAATGTTGAATACATCTACTTTTTGTAAAAAAAAAAAGGAAATAAAATATACCAAAAATAAATTAAATTATTGAATTAAATTAAATTTGAGAAATGAAATTCTTAATAAGGAATTTACTATCCCTAACTAGGGGTTATCAAATGGCCTGCGGGTAAAAAACTCGGTATTACCCAACCAGTCCAACCCATCCCATTGCCCGTCCCAGTTTGACTGTCTAGCCGTCCCATCTCATAGAAGATGATTTAAAGTTTTGGATAAATGTTTGAAATCCAAGTCCCCCTATGAATCCGAGCCGTACATATCGAATTGATGAGAATGTAAGAAAGATAATTTGGCAATAAGAACACTTATTCGTATCCTCATGAATCAGATGATACTATGTTATTTCATGTACTTGTATTGTTCCAATTTACTTTCTTTGTTGGATCCATAAGAATTTCTTTCAATCATGAAGGAATGGCTTTGGATATAGTAACCAAATGGTTAATTCTATCTATAAATCTTTTACATCAAAATTCTAGTAATTTTCTGGATTGGTATGAAAGATGCTATTTTTTCAATTGGTATTGCCTATTTTGAAATATTTATGGCATTCTTTTTATATAAACATGTTTATTCATCTTTGCAAAATTTAAATTTAATTAATTCTTTTTTTAAATCTAAAGTAGGCTCTAATAGATTTTTTTGAGATAAAATAATAAATCGGTCACATAATCGTGGTTACATAAATGCTTTTTATACAACATTTTTAACTGATTGAAAAATCATCTTAATCTAGATACATTTAAAAAGTAAAATATTTATGAAAAAATATTTTAAAATTTTACTAAATATAAAAATTCAATATATTTTTATTTTTTTGTATTTGTTGAGTTTTTTAAATATATTTTTCAGATATATGTAGATTATATTTAAAAAGGGATAGGGGACTTCATCTATCCAACGTGTCATTTTGTAATTGAAAAATTGTAAATGAACTCTTCACGATAACTAGGGCTGAGTAAAATAAAATAAAATAAATAATTACAAATTAGTTTCAGTCTAGATCAAATTGTATGGTTTGATTTGATTTTCTTAATATACTGTTCGGTTATGATTCTTAAAATTGGCGAACTGTACTTCACGGTTTGATTCGTGATTTTATACTTATAAAACCAAACCAGACCATTTAAGTATTGTTACCCAAAAGACAATCTAAGAAGGGGGTGAATTAGGTTTTTATAATTAAAAATTAATAATACCCTAATAAAAATTATGACTAGCACAATAGATAAATATAGTTAATGAAATAAAAATAATTAAAACAAGTGTTCTAACAACTATGTCAGTTAATGATTTTAGCATAGTGAAAATGTGAAATATAGCTACAGCAATTTAAATAAAATAAAGAGATAAGGGAGAGAAAGACAAACAAATTTATAATGGTTCAGCTTCAACTCAGCTTACGTCCACTCCTCAAGCTTCACTTGAGATTTTCCACTATGCTCTAGCTTCACGGGGGTACTAGCAACCTCTTTACAAATGAAACAATCTTCCATGGATTTTTCACAGACTTTCTAAGTCAAGAACACTGAGTGTACTACACTCTTGCAAGGTTGAAAAGAATGTGTTTTTGCTTTCACAGAAAGCTACAAGAATTATCTCTCAAAAATATATATAAAAATGAAGCTCTGGTTTTTCTATAAGCCTCACACAGGAAAGATGGGCTTAAAGCTATACGTCTCAGTGTATAATTTCTGAAAAAGGATGTAAACAAAAATTGAAAAACACTTCTCAGAGAATTTTTCAAAGAATAGATGTGAGTGATTATAGATCAAAGAATATTTTCTGTGTTTTTTTTTTTTTTTTGTAACTAGTTTACATTAGAGGTTTTGGTATATATAATGAAACTTATAGCCGTTTATAGCCGTTATATTCATTTGAATATCTTCCACTCCATCATTACTAATTTGAATATCTTTCACTTGAACCTTTTGGCCTGCTACTATCCTGGGCTGTTTGAACCTTTGTTTTGGGCTGTTTGAACCTCTGATTTTAAGCTGTTTGAACTCCTGATTTAAGCAAATATTAAATACATTCCAACAACATTTAGGATAAAAGTTTAGGTGAGAAATAATGGGGCAAAATAAATTTTGATTCTATTTTTCTCTTTCAAATAAATTATAACATAATTAAATAAATCATCAAAATAAATATTGATTCTATTTTTTTTCTTTCAAATAAATCATCAAAATAAATAAGTCTAACAAGTATGTATATAAAAAATTTGTTACATACTATAAATACTTAAATATGTTTATTATATATATATATATAAGTTGTAACATACAAAAATTGTAAAAATTATCAAATTTAACTAGAAATTTGGTAGCGACATAGTGGACAGGAGTTACCCTTTCCAAGCCACTGAAAGATACCAGTCTCTGTGATACAAATGCGAGCTAGGCATGCGAGTAGCTTCTGACCTAATCGAAAAATCTTCCAAACAAATCGAACACTAAACCATACAACCTAAAACTTGATCCATTTTCATCGTATCAAATCCTTGAAAAAATTGCACAGTGGCACACAATCCAAACTCATCACCATCATCGTCTTCATCCCTTTTTCGTGTTGATGCCTCTGCCATAGTTATGTTTATAGTCAATTTTCGATGTGTACTTGGCACTGTACGAATGTGGTTCATGACGCTTTCTATCAATTGCTCATCAAGGGAAGCCGAAGCAATGAATGTGAGAGAAAGCGGTTGAGAGAGAAGACATGGGGACGATGTTAGTAGGTCATGGTTCACTAGGAAGGAAATGACCTTTGTTTCGATTGACTGACGCAGTAGGAGAAGCGTAGGCCTCGTTGAATGAAAGGATTAAATCATCGGAGTTCAATGATTCATTGTCTGGTGTCGAATCAATTTGCTGCCATGTATGGTGTGCTTGAAGACCATCCCCACTAGCCATCTTGAAGAAGAACTTAACGATAATTGTGAGTACAAATACTGAATGAATGTTGTGTTGATAGTTAACGAATTTGCTAACAAGAAAATTTTTACCTCCGCATAATATAGACTTGGATAACAAGGAAAAGAGTATTTGGATTCCTTTCCAAATCCTTATAGTAATAGGATTTAGCATTGCTTTTAACCTTGGAGGGGTTTATGTTCACATTGGTCCTTTTTTGGTACCTTAATTTACTTCTCTATTTTTACCTCCACAGACGAAATTGAAAAACAAATGTTAAGTTATTAATCACATGTCAATTAGTTATAAGGTATAATTCTTTTAAAATAACAAGAAAAATAAGTGTTTAATTATTGGAATTCTGAAATAATTTCTCTTATTATTAAATTAGACTTTAATGATTTGTACAATTATCCTAAATTATACCATACGTAAACAAAAAAAGGTCTCGCTTCTCTTCGGTTCTTCATCGAATTGGAAAGGTGTTGTTTAGTCCGGTGGACTCAGTTTTGGATCCATTTTGATAATTTGAATATTTTAGAGTTTGTTGAGTATATTATCTTTGTAAAAAATCAAGTCGAACGGATAACGGCAATTACGTGTTCGGATCAGTTTTGTATAAAAAAAAATAGCCAGTATAAAAAAAACAATTCATATAAAGTTTATTCGAACACATATTTTTTTGTTATCCGATGAACTTGATTTTTTTAACAGAGATGTTGTACTCAACAAATCTTAAAATGTAAACGATTGAGATTATTAAAATGGAGCTCAAAAATCAGCCCAATGGGTCGAACTGAACTGTCCAGTCCAATAAAGGACTAGAGACAATCCAATCCCAAACAGAAACTAGAAATTTTAAGAATTAAGTGAAGGGGCAGTTACCAGTAAGTCTCATGCACACAGTTCAACACCCATCTAGTCCCAAAACAAAATACGTTCACCAATTAGTCCTACATATTTTTAATTGTTATAAAAAAAATCTTTTTTTTTTTTATAAATTTAAAAACGTTGCTACATCCTACCACTACCGGACTTTCGTCAGATGGCCACTAGAGACTCGCCGGAATATTCAACATCACTAGGAAGTTCGTCGGAGATGTTAAGAATATCGTCGGAAACTCACCAGAATCTCTAGAATATTGTCAGGGAAAAAAAAAGAATAAATGGAGAAATTAAAGCAAAAAAAAAATAACAAAATGTGCTAAATGTTGATAAAAAAAATAAAATAAAATAAAAACAACAACAACAAACAGAAACAATGAGAAAATATATATATTATTTTTTAATTTTTGTAGGGTTTAAGTAAATAATCTCCAATATTGATCAATCTCCAATATTGATCAAACTGAAAAAATAAGTTTTGAAATTATGAAATATTACCGTTTCAAAATTTAATTCTATTAAGCATTTATTCTTATTAATCAAACTAGAAAATATGTTATGAAACTACAAAATGATTCATTTCAGCACCCAAACAAATGAAATTGTGAAATTTTACAATTTTCACTGCCTATAACTAAAATTCGAAAAAAACTTGTTCTGAACTTGAAAATTTTCTCCATTAAAATAAGAAAATAGAAGTGTGTAGTAGAGAAAAAGTAGAAAAATTGAGAGATTGAAGGAGAGAAACAGATATAGAGAGAAGATTGTATTCCGACAGCTATTTTTGGTTTAGATCTCGTCATATCTAATGTAAATCTACTTAAATGTAAATCTTTGAGTAGATCTATTCATCTTCTTCGTCGGAAACTTATCTCTTTCGTTGTTGGTGAGGGTGAAGTAAGGAGTCGATAGTCGATGGTTATCGGTGAATCCCAATAAATGGTGATTTTTGATAGCCAATGACTATATATTAGAAAAATAAAGAGAAGAAGTAATGTGTAATCACCAGCCACCGAAAATCAAAAAAAGGGGATAGAAAAGAACGGAAAAAAATAAATAAATAAATAAATACGTAATAAACTTTTTAAAATATCCAAAATATTATAAGACTAAATAAATTTCTCCACTTCAAATAAAACTTCCGGATAATTTGCCCTTAAATAAATGAAATGATAGTTTAGGAAATTAAAAAATAATAATAACAATAATTAGAGAAAAAATCAGCAGCAGCTCCCCCAATAATTTCCCCCTTGTTTTGAGAGTCGATTAATTAACTTTTGAGTGAGAAAATCGCCGGAAAAAGATGGAATCAGAGAAAGCGACGAATGAAACCCTAGTCTCAGAAGAAGAGTATCGAAATCGACATCATTGGAGAGAGACTCGGTGGCAATCGCCGACAGCTTCACCTCTCTCTTCGCTTCCCTACGCTTGGCTCTCTCCGAGGTCAGTCAGTCAGTCAGTCAATTTTGTATAATCTTCTTCAACTTCTCTGTTATTCACCGCAATTGTTTATGAAATGTCTTGTCCAAGTTTCTATAATTGCTAGTTTCATATTATTAGATTATGTCTTCACTGGAAGAAGGATAAAAATGAGGCCTTTTCTATTCGAATTGTTCTGTTTCTTTAGAGGGGAAAATTTTGATTGTGATGGTGGGGGAATAATTCAACTGTTTATGAATATATTCTGATCCAAGTTTGTGTAATTGTTAGTTTCATATTCTCAGATTTTGTGTTCATTTGAAGAGGGATAAAATGGAAAATTGTGCAAATAAACTGTTAAATCAAATAAACATGGTCAAAATATGTATGAAGTTGGGATTTTTTAATTTCTATGGAGTTGAAATTGGATTTTTTGATTGAAGATTGTGTCTATCTGGTGACACAAAGTAATATTTTGCAGGTAACAAGCACTTCAGTTTACCATATGTGATGCTTCAGTGATGTTGCAGGCCGACTTCAAGAATGTGGTAAATTGTGATTATAGTGATTGATATTGTGCTTTATGTATTTATGTGTTTAATAAACTCAAAATGTTTTGGTAGAATTGAGAGTAATTGAATTTTTGTGTTAAAAATTGTTGGAAATTATGGTTTTTATAAGGTTTTTTTAAGGCTTATTTTGGGCCTTCTTTGAGCCCAAATTTGAGTGGAGCCCACACATCTTTTGAGGTGGGTCCAAAGAGGTGACGTGTTCCTTGCCACATGGCAAGTCACACAATGCAGACGGTTTGTTAAAACCATTTTTGAGTGAATGGGAACTTGACGTCGTTTTTGAGTTCGTGAAATGGGAAATTAAAGAATCAAATGTGGGTTACCTTCAAATAGTTGTCCCACATTGAAATTTTAACAGAGCTTGTGTGTGTATATAAGTTCTAGGTGGACAAACTTGGGTTGGGCCCCCGAAAGGGTACCCCAAGTTTGTAGAAGGGAGGAGTTATGGACAGAGTGGACTTTGGCTCAAACCACCACATGGGCACCGGGCCGGTTGTGGGTCGATTCCTAATATTAATTTTTTGGACAAAATTCATTTGAATTTTTGCGGGAAAATTATTTGAATTTCTGAACGGAATTAATTCAATTTTGTGCCAAATTTAAATTCAACTGTTTCAAGCAGTAAACCATTTTTCCTTATTTGGTATGGCGAAACTGTTGAGTGAAAATTAGTGCACCAATTAGTCCCAACACCCATCTAGTCCCAAAACAAAATATGTGCACCAATTAGTCTTACATATTTTTAATTGTTATATATATATATATATATTTATAAATTTAAAAACGCTGCTACATCCCACCATCATCGGACTTTCGTCAGACGGCCGTTAGAGACTCGTCGGAATGTTCAACGTCACTAGGAAGTTCGTCGAAGATGTTAAAAATATTGTTGGAGACTCACCAAAATCTCCAGAATATTGTTAGGAAAAAAAAAAGAAGAAGAGAAGAAGAAGAAGAAGAAGAATAGATGGAGAAATTAAAGCCAAAAAATATAGCAAAATATGCTAAATGTTGATAAATTGGAGAAAAAAAAAAAAAACAACAACAACAAACATTAACAATGGAAAAAAATATATATTATTTTTAATTTTTGTAGGGTTTAAGTAAATAATCTCAAATATTAATCAAACTAAAAAAGTTTTGAAATTATTAAAAATGTTACCATTTCAAAATTTATTATATTAAGCATTTATCCTTATTAATTAAACTAGAAAACATGTTATGAAACTGCAAAATGATTCATTTCAGCACTCAAAAAAATAAATTTGTAAAATTTTATAGTTTTCACTGCCTGTAACTAAAATTTAAAAATAACTTTTTCTGAATTTGAAAATTTTCTCCATTAAAACAAGAAAATAGAAGTGTGTAATAGAGAAAAAATAGAAAAAATGAGAGATCGAAGAATAAATAATTAAAAAAAAGTCCCAACTCTTTACTTTCATAATGTCACACTTCGGGAGTGTTTGGAAGTCAAGGTTTGACTTTTTTTTAGTTAATCATCCTCCTAAACAATAAATATTTTAACATATTAAAATAGTTAAAAACTAAAATAACCTACTAAAATATCAAATTTCCCAAACGAGGCTTCACTATAAAAAAATAAATAAAAAAAAAAATACCATGTTTGGTTCTAAAAAATCG
This sequence comes from Camellia japonica, assembly GCA_030407325.1. Classification (NCBI taxonomy): domain Eukaryota; kingdom Viridiplantae; phylum Streptophyta; class Magnoliopsida; order Ericales; family Theaceae; genus Camellia; species Camellia japonica. Next base: position 71,449,948 of record JAPPVO010000013.1, on the reverse strand, counting down.
AGTCAACTCTTCAAAAAATTATTTTTTTTTTTGGTTTTTTCGTATTTTTTCAATAATTTTTTTAATATTTTACATAATTTTTTATTTTTTAAATACGCCTAATCTAAATATACTTAAAATGTATAATATTTGTGAAAAAGAAAACAGATATAGAGAAAAGATTGTATTTCGACAACTATTTTTTGTTTAAATCTAGACGGATCTAATGTAGATCTACTCAAATTTGACATAGATTTTTTAGTATCTACTCATCTTCTTCATCGGAAACTCGTCTCCTTCGCCATTGGTGAGGATAAAGTAAGGAGTTGATAGTCGATGGTTGTCGGTGAATCCCAATCAATGGTGTTTTCAGTAGCCAGTGACTATATATCAGAAAAAAAAAAAGAAAAAAAAAAGAGAAGAAATAATGTGTAATTGCCGATCGCCGAAAATCAAAAAAATAAGGAGATAGAAAAGAGCGAAAAAGAAAAATACATAGTGAACTTTTAAAAATATTCACAACGTTGTGAGACTAAATAAATTTCTCCTCTTTCAAATAAAACTTCTGGATAATTTGCCCTTAAATAAATGAATGATAGTTTAAGATTAAATTATAAAAAAATAATAATAATAATAATAACTAGAGAAAGCATCAGCAGCAGCTCCCCCAATAATTTCCCCCTTAATTTCCCCCTTGTTTTGAGAGTCGATTAATTAACTTTTGAGTGAGAAAATCGCCGGAAAACAATGGAATCAGAGAAAGCGACGAATGAAACCCTAGTCTCAGAAGATGTTGAGGAAGAAGTGGGAGTTGATGAAATTGGAGTATCGAAATCGACATCGTTGGATCAGAAGGAGATTCTGAGAGTTTTGGAGGTCATGGAGAGAGACTCGGTGGCAATCGCCGACAGCTTCACCTCTCTCTTCGCTTCCCTACGCTTGGCTCTCGCCGAGGTCGGTCGGTCAGTCAGTCAGTCAGTCAATTTCGTATAATCTTCTTCAACTTCTCTGTTATTCACTGCAATTGTTTATGAAATTTCTTGTCCAAGTTTCTATAATTGTTAGTTTCATATTATTAGATTATGTCTTTGTTGGAAGAAGGATAAAAATGAGGCCTTTTCTATTCGAATTGTTCTGTTTCTTTAGACGGGAAAATTTTGATGGTGATGGTGATGGTGGGCAATAAAATAATTCAATTGTTTATGAAAAATATATTCTGATCCAAGTTTGTGTAATTGTTAGTTTCATATTCTCAGATTTTGTGTTCATTTGAAGAGGGATAAAAATGGAAAATTGTGCATTTGGTTTTGGTTGAAAATGAGGACTTGCTCTTGGAAGAATTCTGTTTCTTTAGTCGGGAACCGATTTTCCAGCAAAAATTGATGGTGGATATCTTTATTGCAACTTTACAGTGAACCATTTTTCCTTATTTGGTATGGCGAAACTGTTGAGTGAAAAATTGATGTATACAGTTTGTTTGACATTGTTGAAGTGGTAGATGATAGTGGATATGGATTCTAGACTATAGACCTGAAGTAAGCTGTACGAGAATTTAAAAGATTGTGTATATATTATATGTGTCAGTTTGATAAACTATTAAGTCAAATAAACATGGTCAAAATATGTATGAAGTTGGGATTGTTTAATTTCTATGGAGTTGAAATTGGATTTTTTTTTATTAAATATTGTGTCTATGTGATGACACAAAGTAATATTTTGCAGGTAACAAGCACTTCAGTTGACCATATGCGATGCTTCAGTGATGCTGCAGGCCGACTTCAAAGAAGTGGGTAAATGTGTGATTATAGTGATTGATATTGTGCTTTATATATTTATGTGTTTAATAAACTCAAAATGTTTTGGTGGAATTGAGAGTAATTGAATCTTTGTGTTAAAAATATAGGATATTCATATAATTGTCATTTCCTTCCATGGCATTGGTCTACAATCCAGTATGATTATGAATTCTAAGGTGCTCATAGGTTGCCTGACACGAGAAGAGAAGGGAAGGGAAGGGAAAATTTATTGCAAAAAAGAATTAAGTTCTTTGCAATCTTTCTGTCTGCTTTCTCTTGTTGAACAGAGGAAAGCAAAAGAATATACTACTAGCTGAATTAAGACAGTTATTTAGCATAACAGTTCTCTAATACAAGTTGAAGCTCACTAGAAAAGTCTAGGATTTAAATTCCTGTAGTGGTTTAGGAAGGTTATGGGTGATCAACATGTTATGGTTGCTTCACCCTAGTTTGGTTGGAAGGAATTGGGGCAGATACTTGTAGTGTAGTTTTGTGAGACTTCATTTGTCTTACTATAAGTGAATGTACAATATTACTGACTGCATTTCCTTTAGGCCTTCAATTTTTGTTTTTGTATTATATTTGGTACCATCTCAATGTAATGAAAAGTTCTCAGCATTGAGTGTATTCATTTTTTAATTTGGTAGTGTCTGGCCGTAGACTCTCTGCGCTTCCACTTCATGGCTGCAGAGATCCTGCTGCAGTGCCAGGCTTTATTTTTTTTTTATCACTTGCCCAGTTGCCTTTACAGAAGAGCTTGGTGATAGTTGCAACACAGCAGTTAGTTTTTGTCTGAGGTTTTATTTCTGCATTAGTTTCTCCTTGTGACTCTCTCTCTCTCTCTCTCTCTCTTCTCGCTCTCTACACACACACAACAACAGGCTCACTTTTCTTATATTTCATCCTTAATTATTATTAAACCCAATTATTGCTGACCTATATTTTGGATCCTCTGATTTGAATTTTATTATTCTTTTGCAGCACTTGATGCAGCAACAAAAGGGAATCACTATATAAATTCCTGTCTCAGGTATATAATTTGATTTCACCTTGCCATTTTGATAAATCCTGATAACTTTTCAGCATGTTTTGATCAATTTTGAACTACTGTTCCAAAAGGATGTTTTGCTTTGTTCTAATGGCATTTACATGGGAAGTTATGGAAACTGGAGCTGGACAATAACTGTATGACAATATACATTTTGTGGCAATATCTAAGGCAAACTTTTTAGTAGTTAGTTAAAATTTAAAATTGAAGTACCTGCCAAAATGAAAGGAAAAGAAAAGGAATAAATTTTGATAAATTTCATTGGGAGGAAGGTTGGCTGTTGCCTGTGTCATTTTGTACTTCAGCAGCCAGTTGGTGACTCGAGAGTTTCAGGGATCTTAAATCAAATCTAGAACTGGAACTTCAGATATTAATGTGGGAGCTGCTACTCCTTGGGGATTGAACATCAGTGCTTTCATTATAACATCAAATATTATCATTTTACATATAAAGGAACTTGCATTTGCACTGACTCTTTCTTGTGGAACTTGCTTGTTTGCAGATTAAATGAGGAAATGAAAGGCATGGATAGTCTGGCCACAAAACTGTATCCTTGGTTTTACTTGAGCTTACTTTATATATATTGCTTCCCTCCCCCTTTCTTGTATGATAAATTTCTAAGGTTCAAGACCAGAGAGATTGATCCTTCTTTTTTTCCTTTTTTTTTTTCTTTTTTTTTTTTTTTTTTCAATCGTACATTAATAACACTCACACACATTGACATCAAGGGCCAAAGAACTTTTTTGGTGGTTCATTGGTGTTATGCCAAGTTTTGACAAGGTAATATTCTGAATTTTGAATCAGAACCTCAAAACCTTGGTAGCATTCGATGTAATCTTTCATCTATACAAAGATTTTCACTCTGCAGTTCCATTGGATTTGCTTCCTTGATGTTTGTAAAGAAAAATTCTGAGGAAGAACGTCGATACTTTGGACTCGGCTGTGAATAGGCTCCTCCATCTTCCATGATGGTGATATTCTTGACACTGATTTTGTCAGTTGCAAAGATTGCTTCTTCAAATTTCTTTGTACCTGTGATGTGCTAGTTTACTTGATTATTTTTTTAATGATTGTTTCGGTGTGGTTGATATTACCTCTATACTAATATATGAAGGCTATTGGTGTTGTGTGGATTTTGTTCCATGCCAATACTATCCTCAAATTGTTCATTTATTATGGTTTTTATGGCTGATATTTATGCATAATTAAAGATCAAAATTGGGAAATTAGAATTTCAGGACACCAGTTGAATTTAGCCTCAAGGTTATCCACTCCCTTAATCAAAGCCTCCATTAGTTTCGATTTTCTTTTATAATGATGTTATCCACTCCCTTAATCAATGCCCCCATTAGTTTCTAATTTCTTTTATGATGATGTTAGTACATACAAATATGTTGATACATAAAAGAGAGATTGGATAATGACAAATTTATTTCTGTTTCGATAATATCAATTGGTTTGGATTTGAAGGTGATGGAATTAAGGCACAAGAGAGACAACCCAGAGAGGGTAGGCAGTGGAGGGATCAGAAAAATCAAAGCAATGTTTCCTTCTTGAACCCTTACCTGTTATCCTCAGCTCCACTGCAGTAGAATTACATAAACTCATATGAAACCAAAATGGGTTGGCATATTATTATGTCTCAATTTGAAATTAATCACTACAAAACAAAGAAAATAAAACTTACTTTAAAAAAAAGGGAAGGCGGATTGGGTTATTTTTTTGTTTCTGCTTTTGTCAAAATAACATTCATTGGTGCAAATAAAGAGCATACAACAAGGACAAGTCATTATTATACAAGTCATTATTATACAAGTTCATAATACAGCAAAATTCCCAAGGGCAACTAATCTATTACAAACAATTCATGAGAATGAGAGAGAGAGAGAGAGAGAGAGAGAGCGAGAGAGAGAATGTGGGGGAATCTACCTAAATCCCATCCACTTCAAGAATCAATAGAAAATGTGAAGGAAAAGGACTTATTGTATAAAGTATAAAACCCTAGCTACCCTATATAATATAATTATTATAATTTAAAGTTAAAAAAATAAAAATAAAAAATAAAAATTTGGTTACATGGCTTGTTTAATTTCATTGATAATATTCTTTACAGTCCAATTGCATCAATAAGACATAGTCTTAGCAAACCGATTTGTATTTATTCAATGTGTAAATTAAACACAATGTGGTGATCCTAATAATCTGTTCAACTATCCAAACAACTATTTAAAAGATATATATATACATATGTAGGGAGTGATTTTGGAATACTCCTTTAATCCCAGCAAACTCTTGAAAGATCCTTGAGATGTCACTTGAAACAGAAGAAAAAAATCCAATCAGTGGTGCCCGAATTACCACTCCGACGAGCAAGCTAGTTTCTTTAGAAAGAAGAGTCTTTGCTATCTTGATATTTTTTTCTACAGCTTAGCCCTTCATCATCATGATGTCAGGGCCCATCTCCCTATTATACTTTTCAAAAGAGGACATTCTAGGCCACTTAAAGAGGTCATGCCAACTTATCTAATATACTCGGTTCAAACACACGGTTTAGTTATCCTTAACTCGGCACATTCTTCATCCCATTTGTATTTACTCAACAATGACTTGTTTGAGTCCAATAGGTCTTGGCTAAATCTAGCCCATCGAAGAGGGGGCTTGGATGTATTCTGTTTGCCGATTAAATTTATTTTTATTCAACTCCCACAAGATATATATATATATATATATTAAAGTAATTCTCAGTTACAGTTTTTTTTGGTAAATTCTTTTACAAATATGGTTCCAAGCATCCAATAATTTCTTCTTTTTTTTAATGGTGAGAAACTTTTCTAAGGCACACATCTCTACATATTAAATTATAGATATTTGTAGTCCCCAGTTGAATTTACTCTCAAGGTTATCCACTTTCCTTAATCAAAACCTCCATTAGTTCCTATTTCTTTTATGATGATGTTTGTACATACAAATATGTTGATACATAGAAGAAAGATATTGGATAATTACAAATTTATTTGTGTTTTGTTGATATCAATCGGTTTGAATATGCAGGTGATGGAATTAAGGCACAAGAAAGACAACCCAGAGAGGGTAGGCAATGTATGGATAAAAAAAAAAAGTAATGCTATGCTACACGCAGCTTAAAATTAGTATATATTATGTATTCGTGCTAAAAGTTATTTATTTTTTTCTAGTAGAGTTAAGGCAATTTATGATTTATAAATGAAGTTACGTGTTTTGTAGTAATGTTACGTATTTTTATGGTAATGTTACAAATTTTTTGGTTAAAAGGTGTTTGGATAAAAAAAAATATGTAACATTACCACAAAATGCGTAATTTTATTTTCGAATCACAAATTATCGTATTTCTATTAAAAAATTACATAATATTTTATTATAAAAATATATAACATACACTATAAAAATACATAATAAGTATATATGATACACACTCATAAATTTACACCATACATTTATTTTCAGAGCAAAAATATTAAATTTACAAAATACATTCATTTTTAGAATAAAATTTGAAATAAATTTTCATGATACATAATATTTTTGTAATGGACAATAAGAATTTCAAAATATTGGCCATGTCTCCCATCATTTTCTAGATATATCATATTGTTTTTCAAGATTTTCATCACAAGATTTTCAAAATTTTGGTGATGTCCCCATGCTTTGAAATTAAATGATACAGATCTCTTATATAGGATTCATCTTTAAAAGCCAAAATTACAAGTGAATTCCAAATAAGGAGTACTTATCAATCCGTCCTATTAATTAGACTTATTTACTTATATATTCTGACTAATAAGTTTATTGTTATAAATTTATTTATAAAAATAAGAGAAACTGATAAATTTATTACTTGATAAATTTATCAATAAAATTTAATAAATAATAAGCCTCGAAAGCAAAATCTATTGATAAATTATCCCTCAGATAATTTATACTAATAAGGCTATAATCATATTTTGTTTTGACGTGAGATCATGATAGACTCTGTATCATTCAACCCTTGCATTTTATCATAAGCTCTAATAGAACTCCATGAACTCTTAAAATCAAAGCCAAAATGGTTTGGGCATTATTACATCTCAATTTGAAATTAATCACCACAAAACAAGAACAAAAAACTTATTTTGAGATTGATTATTCGATAGTTTAATGGTACAATCACATGTTCTATGATAATATAATTGGTAAAAGAAAATAAAATATTGATTATTTATATCGGATAATTAAGAAATATAAACAACATAATAAATAGTAACTGATAAAAAAAATATAACCATATAATATTATGATATTATTGTATAATTTTCCGTGGAGTGGATTTGAATACACAAGTTTCCGTCTCTTCTGAACCAACCCATTATTTCTACTTTTGTGAAGATGACATTCATTAGTGCAAATAAAGAGCATACAACAAGGACAAGTCATTACCGTTCAAAAAAAAACAAGGACAAGCCATTATTATTCAAATTCACAATACAACAAAATTCCCCAAGGCAACTAATGTATTACAAAACAATTCATGAGAGAGAGAGAGAGAGAGAGAGAGGGAGACACAGAATCTGATGGAAATCCTACCTAAATCACATACACTTAAAGAATCAATAGAAGCTATTGAAAACGACTTTATTGTATAAAGTATAAATCCTAGCTACCCTATATTATTTGTATAATTATAGTAATAATAAAGTTCATTAAAAAAATTGGAAAAAAAAAAAAAACAGTTAGCTACATTACTTGCTTAATTTGGTTGATAATATTCCTCACAGTCCAATTGCATCAATAAGACACATTCTTAGAAAACCGATTTGCATTTAATTAATGTGTGTATTAAACACGATGTGTTGATTCTATTACGTGTTCAACTATCAAAACAACTGTTTAATATATATATATAATATATATTAAATAAGCATCATTAGTTACAGTCTTTTCTTACAAATATGATTTCAAGCATATTTGTAAATTAAAATCGGTTAAGTTTTAAAGGACTTTTCTTAAGTGTGCAATTGCACACCATGTGCCACTTACACAAAAAGTGTAAGTGTAAGGTGTAAGTATAAGTATAAGGTGTAAGTGTAAGGTGTAAGGTGTAAGTGGGTTGCATATGGTGTGCAACCTCAAAAAAGGTGTAAGTGTAAGGTTTAATTTTTCACAAAAGGTGTAAGTGTAAGGTGTAAGTGTAAGGTGTAAGGTGTAAGTTGCACACCATAACCAAACCCAGTTTAAAATATATGTGAAGAATTGAACTCAAAATATTTAAGTTTATATTTAGATTGTCCTTTTCAATAATTGTTTGCTTAGGCCATCTCTAACCATTCACCAAATCAACATCAAATTCAAATTTGATGAAAAAAAGCTGCTTTTTGTGCTCCAACGGTTGCACCAAAACAGTATCAAATTGAAAAAATATCAAACGTTTCACCAAACTGAGGACGGCTTGCTCCTTTCACTAATTCACTGTGCATAGCCATTAAAGTAGAAATATGTGAAAATTTTAGACTACGGGGGCGACCACCCGGTTGACCACCTAGTCAAACCCCTGGTCGACCATTCGGTTGACCAACCGGTCGACCGGCTCATGCAAAAATTGGCCTGCGAGCTGGTTCAAATGGTTCAAATTACTGGTTCAAACGGTTCAAAAAAAATTTGAACCGGTCGACCGATTGGTCAACCGGCCGGTCGAACCACCGGATGTCCTTTTTCTTTTTTGATGCACACTACAGTAACCATAACCACTGGAGCTACGCGTATCAGATCAAGAAAATCAACTTTTTTTTACTCAGATTTGGTAAAATATATTTTTTTTTTTATTCAAAAAAAAAAAATTGATTGTGCTAAAAAAATTGATTGTGCTAAAAAAAAAATTTTACCAAAAAATTTTACCAAAAAATTTTTTTTGGTAAAAATTTTGCTAAACCGTTGGAGATCCTCTTATTAATTGAACAAATAAGTAATATATCGCTAATGAAAATATTTTTTTGTGGTAAATAATAATGAAAATATATAACCAATTGGATTGTCCTAATTAACCAGGGCATAGAATTCTTATACAAAATGTTACGGGTTCAAATCTTAAGGGAGGGCTAATGGTCAAGACTCACTAAGATAAGATTAAATCATGTGATCCTTTTATTTCAAAACAAAATTGATATAAAATTTTTATACTGAATGATGCAGTTCAAATGGACTCTTCACTTTAAAAGCCGTATTTCATCTGGGATGCGTATTGTTTTGTTATGTCTACCGTCACAATCAATTTGCTTGGAGCTTCCTATGTGAAAATCTAGCAACAGTTGCAGTTCAAATGAATTTTTTTGGTCACAATCTAACAGAAGAATTACAAACTTGTCGATTCTATACATGCAACACACTGGATTGCAACCCATTAACAAGTCAAAGTCATAATAATGTTGATTGTCCCACATGCAATTATCTCTCTTAGTTTTGAACATTGTGCAAACAGGATATAATGTAAGTGTCTGGAGGGGGAGTTGGGATAAAATAACTTAATGAAAAAATAAAATAGATTAAAATAATTAATAAGTTAAAATATTACGTTTAATTTATAATTATTTTATTTTTATGGTACACGTTCTTTTTTGGATATGTACCATATTTATGTCTAGTTACGATATTTGTGTCTTTAATTATGACATTGTATTAATAGTTATCACTGATAGTGATATTGATTATGATATTTTTGATTATGATCTAAGATTTTTTTTTATTATATTTTATATGATATTTAGTTATAACTCATTTTTTTAATTACTTCTATAATATTAAATTATGCTATTTGTAATAATCAAACTCACAAATCACGTGACTTGCCTATGGTGTGTACCATAAGATTAGCAACATCACTTTCAGCATGCGAACAATCTATGAAATATCAATTATCATGCAACACTATACGAAATTTAAAATTAAAAAAAAAAAAAATGTGATATAAGAATATGAATGAAACTTTTTTACATTATGAAAAATATATAAGCAATCGGTTGTTTTCTCAACCTATAAAATAATTTCTCTTTTAAATTCTCACCATTTGTATTCATTTTTCATTGAATTTATAAATTAAAAATGAGAAAAGAATTTATTTATATATACATTTTTTGACATTGTTCAGCAAATCACCCAATCCGAACGGATGAAAGATTGCTATGGATGCTATAACGCCGTGTTTGGGGTGTACAAAACTAAATAAGATTAATTATATATTCTGTGTATAATTTGCAAGTCAAGCCGAATTTAAAGTATTCTTTTTAAGTTTGTCCATAATTATAAATGAGCCAATCCAACTCTACTAGCCAAATATATAATTTTTTTATTTTTTATTTTTTATGATGAACTAAATATATAATTCAAAGCCCTATAAAGAATGAGATTGTGGAAGCATAAAAATATTGTTGAATCCAACTCCGTAGGCTTATATTATAATTCAAAATCCTATAAGATGAGAATGGGAAGGCTTCAGTTCTTCTTCACTCTCCTAATATGATGTTATTATAATTATAAGAAGGTTCTATTCAGTTCTGTGATTTATTTCAATATTTTAAAAAAAATTTTTTTTTTTCAATGCAAAATTGGCAATAAAATGAGACATCTTTACTTCAGATGGTGTGCGTACCGGATACTGCACTAGATGAAAGTGGATCGGGCTCCGCACTCAGTTGAACTATCCAAGGAATGAGGTTCCTGCAGCAAGAAACACCGTAAGAGCTGCCCGGTCGGGGTTGGCCGGATAACCCCTTCAGTGTGGGAATCAGTGATCAGAGAAGAAGTGTAGAGAGTTGAGTTTTTAAGTAAGTGGGGTTCAGCTTGGATTAGTTACTTTCAATGTGAAGTTTATGTAGTATATATAGAGTTCCTTGCTTGTTTCCCAAGATGGTTTCATGGAGCTCTAGTGCTGCCAAGTTTCCTTTTAGCATGGCCCTCGGTAGGGGACCATGTGGTAATTGTCAAAAGGTGCTTATACTCATTGTAGTCATGTTGATAACAAACCACATTCCTTCCGTTTAACTGTTTCCGTGATTCTAAGTGTAGGAGATCAGCTGAGGTGGCAACTTGCACATGCATATACTCATAACTTCCACGTTTCTTTGAGAGGTTCCCTCAACTCGGCACTGTTGTGCCTCGGCTCGGCCCTTTGCGAGGCTTCTGTTGGGATGGGCTAGCCCATTCGGACATTTTGTATATGGACTCGGCACACTTTGGTTCTGATGATGGATTCGTCCCGCCAGTTCGGTCCATATAATGGGTCCTGTAGCTCGGCCCTAGTCCAGTATCACAGCTAGACTGGCCTTTCCACTGCGAGTTGGGCCCAAGTGCTTGAGGACTTGGGTGGACCGTTGGTAATGAAGTTGGACTTAGTTGGGTTGCCCATATGCTCATCTGCCTCATTTGGATTTGGGCTTAGGGGATTGAACCGGCCTAAGACTTGAGTCCGACCCATCTCTTATTTAGTCCCTTCAGATGGTAATACAATTATTCAATGAACAATCTTACAATTTTTTATTAAGCAATAATATTATATTTGTGTCATGTGAGCCAAGTCAATATTTTTCTTTGAAGTCGGGTATTCACTTTTGACTTTTGTATAATAAAATAAAGGGTAAATTATAAATATATTTTTTGATATTTACTTAAAATATAAATTGTCCTGTGTAGTTTTGAAAATTACGTCCAGTCTCTTAAATTTTTTTAATTTTATAATAAATAATCTTTTTATTAATAAAATATCAAGTCAATTAATAATTTTAAATGATGTTAGAAATTTATTTTAATTAATAATTTAGGTAATTTTATTATTATATAACAGAATAGTTAAAAATTTATTCTTTTAATTTATTCTATTAAATAAATATTTTTTCAAAAGAGGCATTTATAATTTTTTTAAATTATAAGGGATAATTCATATTTAAATAAATTTTAAAAAATATATTTATAATTTATCTTAAAATCAAATAAAATAGGACACTAAAATGTCAGTCCGTATCTTAAAATCAAACAAAACAGGACACTAAAATGTCAGTATTAATTGGGTCCGTATCTTAAAATCAAATAAAACATGATAATCACGTTGTATTCGGTTAGGAAATTTTAAAAAAAAATTAAAAAAAAAATAAAAAGACAAATAAAATATGAATTAAATATTTTTATATTTTACTTAATTTTACACATCTTTTTATTTTTTCCTTTTAAATCCCTTTTTAAATCTCCTAATCAAACCCAATATAAAATGATGGTGCTACACGTACTAATTAGTATACACACTAGTATACCAACTGGTGTTATAATATTATTATTGATCATATTTATTATACAAGTTACAAATACTCAAAATCATATAAATGATGTCACATCATTTATTGATACATTGATATATATATTAATCGGTACATATAGTATTAGACCATCTCCAATGGTTCACCAAAAGTGATATCAAATTTAAATTCTGATGAAAAGGCTATTGTTCACAGCTCCAACGGTTCACCAAAAGTGATATCAGATTGAGATTTCATCAAATATTTCATCAGATTGAGGACGAAATACTGAAATCACCAAAACACTGTTGCGGACCGTTGGAAAGGGGACCCGGTCGACCAACCGGTTGCCCGGTCGGTTGACCAACCGGCCGTCCAAGAAAAGGTTCAAACAATTCCAAGAAAAGGTTCAAACAGTAAACAAAAAAAAAAAAAAAAAAAATTTTGCCTTACCGGTCGACCAGCCGGTTGACCAGCCGATCGACCAATCGGTCGACCACTAAAAGGTTCAAAAAGTTCAAAAAAAAAAAAAATTTAAAAAAAAAAAAAAATTTTGCCTTAACCGGTCGACCACCCGGTTGTCCCGGTTGCACAAATTTGATGAAAGTTCACCGTTGGAGCGAGTGATATCAAATTTGGTGAAATGGGTCATTTTTTACTCAAATTTGATGAAAAATAAAATGTACCGTTGGAGATGCTCCTATTCAATATAAAATGTCAATATTAATTGGGTCCGTATCATAGTACTGTTGTAGCGAACTTAACATTAATTGGGTCCGTATAGTATTCCTGTAGAAAAATTGACAAGTTGACAATGGGTTGGTTTGGGAAGTGGGTTGGTTTTTTATAGGGGTGGGCGCGGGTCGGTTGCGGCCACAGAACCTCCAATCCGCCATCCGTCCGCCAATCCGGCGGATGTGGATTGAGCGGATTGGCAGTTTGGCGGATGGATGCGAATCGGTTTGACAGTTTAAAATTTTATAAATTTTCAACATAATTCAACTTGTGCACTTCCTCAAAAAAAATAGGAAAAAAAAAAAGAAAGAAAGTATTACAGTCAATGATTTAAAAAAGTATTACAATCACAGTATGCCTTATCTAAAGAAAGAAAGTTTAAAACTTTAGAATATCACGATCACTGCATGCCTCATCTACATATTACAATCACAGTATGATTCATTCACATAAAGTATTACAATCTGTGATTCTTAAAATATAATAACAATTCAAACCACCAAAACCATGAACAGAGCAGTAGTAGAGATTGTATGTCTCTGTATTGTTACATCTATATATGTTTTTGAAAACAAAAACCAACCAGCATATATCATATTTCTATTTATTATTTTTAGAGTTAGATTTAAAAACCAAAAAATATAGATAAATAATACGTTTATTTTTTTCAATTCAAAAATATATTCAAGTTGAAAATTTTTTTTCAACAGAATATTTAAACTCTTTTTCAATTGAAAACATAAACATAATATTTAAACAAATTGAAAACACAAAATCTTATAAATTACTAGGGGTGCTCGCGATTTGGCGGTTTGGCGGTTCGGTTACGGCCAAAGAAATCTCAAATCCGCCATCCGTCCGCCAAATTGGCGGATTAGAGAAAATCAATCTGCAACCGTCCGCTCATCATCACGCATCCGTCCAAAATGCAGCGGATCGGTTCGGTTAGGTCGGTTTTGGCGGATCGGTATATCCGCTGCTCACCCCTAGTTTTTTAACTTTTTGAATTTTTTGACTATTTTAGCTTAAGCTAAAAAGTTTGGTTTTGGAAGGACTTTTTGACTTTTTTGAATTTTTTTTGAAAGAAGAGTGTAATGATTATGGGTTGAATGTGATGCTTTATTTGTTGTTGCTAAAATAGCCTATTTTATCTTTTATGGTTATTTTAGCCACAAATCATCTTTCCAAACGGACCCAATGTGACATAAATAATCGAGGGCGGTTAAGTTGTGTATTTATTTATTTATTCAGTGGTGTTATATATATTAATTAGTGTATTAATTAATTTGCCAATATATATTATAACTTTGAAGAATGATATAGGTTCTAAATTTTTTACCAAATAAATGAAAAAATATCTCATATGGGTATGAGGTTCGCAAAATTGCAGGCCCACAATCATGTGAGACATTTGGTCATTTATTTAGTAAAAAATTTGATATCCCTAGCATTATCCTATAACTTTATTATTGATCTCACCCATTATATATAAATTACAAATACCCAAAACTTCTAAAATTATGACATATCATCTGTTAATATACTAATTAGTATACCAATTGATGTATATAACATTATTTATAAATTATATTGGTAATTTTTACATTTTATTTTTTGTGCAGTTTTAGTCTCTATATTTTTAGTTGACTCATTTTTAAGAAAAATTTAGCCAAAATTCCTTCATTGGACTCTTAGTAAAAAAGACAATTCAATTTATTTTGATTCATAAATCCCCTAAGGAGGAGACGTATAATTGAGCAAGGGTAGAGTAAAATTTGTTTTTTTCTTAGATAATATTGCCCATGCGTATATATATATATATATATATATCTCATAGAACTCTTTTGATGATGAACACTTTTATTTTATTTTATTTTGTACAAGTTTAAAAATGTCGTGTATATGTATTTTTGGTTAGTTCATCTAATATATACTCTGTTTTTTAAAACAATAAAATGTAACTATAAACCCGAGTAACATGTTACTATTTACGTCAATTTCAACGGTATTTGTTTTATTTTTTTATTTTTTAAGAATTTCATAATCAACATAGATCTTATTTGATAGATCGTGATGATAGGATTTTAAAAATATTAATTTTATTACAAACCGACATCTAAATCAAAAGTTATATTATTTTAAAGTTTAAAATATTAAATTATTCATTAACTATAATTTGATAATAGTAGTATGTGTGGGACTTTTCAAGAAATTTTATGCTTATCTTTAATGCATTAAAATTTTATTATGAGGGGTTTTGATCAAATCCCCCTAATTTTAATTATTAACTTTTATATTTTGTGTTAATTTGATTCAATTGATAACGTCCATATGATTTTTGACAGAAAATCATCATTAAGTTGATTGATATTAACTTATTGAATTGATCAAATTTATAATTTTGACATTAAAAACATGACACATACTACTGTTGTGCTTATTTTTTATTAAAAATGATAACAATTATAATAAATTGGATCAAATTGAAACAAAGTTATAAATTCAATGATTAAAATAGAGCCAATTGATATTATAAGGATTAAAATGACACAAAAACCAAAGAAAGTATAGGACTATCCATGTAAGTTACATATTTTTTATTTTTTTGAAAATTATAGAATTTTTTTGATAAAATATTTACCAAAAATGTTTTGAAAAAAATTCTACAAAAACTATATATTTTAAAAAAGATCAAAAAAATATTTTTGTTGTAGAAATTGTTTTTTTTTTAAATATTGGGTGTTTACAATTAAAAGCACACTACACATAAGATGATTTTCATCATGCTTTATTATTATTATTATTATTATTATTATTATTATTTAAGAATATCTCTCACATTGTTAACTATAAATTTTTTATTCAACAACTGCCATAGATCATGTTCAAATTTAACATATCTTCATTATTTATTAAATTACTCAAACCACCCAAATAAATAAATAAATGACCTCATTTGAAAAGTTAGTTATTTTAGTTAGTTTTTTTATTTTTTTTTATTTTTTGACTATTTTAGCCTGATTTAAAAAGTTGTATTTAAAAAAATAATTGATTTTTTAATTGATTTGATAGTTGTAAGAAAACAAGTAAAATGATTATAGTTTGAAAAAATAATTAACTATTTTAACCTACAGTTCCGATTCGTAGCTCGAAATCGGAGTGGCTCGAATGGCTCAACGTCAAAACGACGTCGTTTTGACTTCTTTTTTTTTTTTCTTTTTTTCGCTTCTCTCTGGTCTGAAACTGAGACGAAGAAGAAAGAAGAAAGAAGAAAGAAGAAAAAGGAGGGGAGGGGAGAGAGAGAGAGAGAGAGAGAGAGATCAAACCTCCGAATTTGAACATGAATTTTTTGTTCAAAATCTGATGCAGATCCAGATCCATTTTCATCAACATCAAATTTTTTTTATCAAAATCTGAAGCTTGAAGAAAAAAAAATTTTAAAAGATTTTTAAAGATCTGAAGCTTGAAAAAAAAATTTTGTTAAAAGAATTTTTTTTTTAAAGATCTGAAGCTTGAAGAAAAAAAATTCTTTTTGAAGACTCAGATTTTTCTTTATCAAAATCTGAAGCTTGAAGATTTTTTCTTTTTGAAGACTCAGATTTTGAAGAAAAATCGTTTTGTCAAATTTGAAGCTGTTATCAAAATCTGCAGACTCAGATCAGATTTTTTCCTCTGCAGATCCGAATCATCTTCATCATCTTCAACATCATCATCTTCATCATCTTCAACATCATCTTCATCATCTTCATGATCAGATTTTTTTGCAGATCCAGACTTAGAAAAAAAATGAACAGATTTTTTTTTTTATCAAAATCTGAGTCTTCAAAAAAATTTGATTTTGATAAAAAAAAATCTTTTATCAACATCCGGATCATCTTGAAAAAAAATCCGAAGCTTTTTATCAAAATCTGAAGCTTGAAGAGGAATTTTTTGATAAAAATCTGATCTTATTTGAGTCTGCAGAGGAAAAAAATGAACAGATCCAGACTTGAAAAAATTCCTTTGCAGGAACAAGATCAGATTTTTTGCAGATCCAGACTTAGAAAAAAAATGAACAGATTTTTTTGCAGATGCAGATGCAGATCCAGACATTATCCAGATGCAGATGGCTCTTCCTCTTCTTTTCTTTTCCTCTCTTCCTCTTTTCTCCTCTCTCTCTCTCTCTGTCTTTCTTATTCAAAAAGCAAGAAAAAGAAAAGAAAAAAAAAATAGACAAAAAGACGTAGTTTTGTCTATTCGAGCCACTATTCGAGCCACATTTTTCGAGCTACCAATCTTTATTCTTTAACCTATCTTATTTTTGTTGGCTATTTTAGACCAAATAACCCTTCCCAAACAGGATGTATACTTAGGCCTCGTTTTTAGCTTAGAAGTCAAAAAGTTTTCAAAAAAACCAAAAAGCCTATAAGCTATATCAAAAAGTTAAATATTTCTTTTTCTCTCTACTTTTTGATATCTTTTCTTAAAAATTCAAAAAATCATTCCAAACATCTAATTTTTTTTACTTCATATTTTAGCTAAAAAGTCAAAAAGTTACTAAAATAACTTGTTTCCAAACGAGGCCTAATATTATATAAAGCACGCAATTTAGTAAGATCAAAATTTTATTTTGTAATTTTGATATTAAATTAACCATAACAACAATATAAAAAAAATCAAATGTTTATATATATAATAATTGAAATTTTTTATAAAAACAAGGGCAAGTTTGGCAATAGGTTATTTCAATTTTTATTTTTTATTTTTACAAAATGATGTGCAAAAAAATATAAAAATAATAGGGGGATGCACCAATAAATCCCAAATTAATAACTTATACACTGTTTAGTCCTAAAAGTTTTCTTATAGACTGAAAGGTCCCATTATAATGTTTCAAACATCAGATTAATGTTTCAAACATTAGATTTCAAACATCTAATGTTCATCAGATTTCAATAATGTTTGAAATTATAGGATGAATGTTTCAAATATTAGATTTCAAACATCTAATGTTCATCAGATTCCAATAAATTTTGAAATTATAGAATGAAACATCAGATTCATTTACATCATGAACATCATGATGATGTATAAATGGGACTAAATGGAGCATAAGAAAACTTTTAGGACTAAATGGTTCAACTTTTCGGAAACTAGGATTTATGGGTAAATTTTCCAAAATGGTATAATCCAAATAAATGCACTTATTTAAATAATCACCAAATAAACTATTTCTTCTACCTTTTGTATATTTTTTTCATAAAAATTCAAATTCAAAAAATTAATTAAAATAACTAATTCTAAACAACCCTATCCTAAAGTAATAATTTAGAGAGAATTACAGTACAGTAATATAAAAAAAAAATTACAAAAACATTAAAAGGTAGGAAATCGCTAAATAAACTATTTTTTTCCACCTTTTGTATTTTTTTTCATAAAAATTCAAATTCAAAAAATTAATTAAAATAATTAATTCTCAAACAACCCTACCCTAGAGTAATAATTTAGAGGGAATTACAGTACAGTAATATAAAATAAAATAAAATAAAAAATGAAGTAGAAAAATGGGTGAGACCCTCGTTTTTTAAAAACTCTCACAATTTTCAAAGTGATTTATACCATTCATGATATATAGGGTCCACTTAGGTATGTGTGGGGCCAACATTACGAGTGGTATAGATCACTTTGGGGGTTATGAGAGTCTTCCAAAAAGAGAGTTTGTATCATTGTTGTCAAAAGTATAAATTATTGGCCCCTTTTGGTGTAGCTGTTAAAACAGATTATAAATTATAACTTAATAGATTATAAATTATGACTTTAATCAGAAGCTATTAATCTGTTTGGTGTAGCAGTTGGATTATAGACTTAAGTTGCTGAGTAGTATTTGTTAAATAAGTTGTGAAATAACTTTTTGAATTAACTTTTTTTTTTGTTATTCACTATTTGTCTATATTTTTCATGAAAAATAATAATAATAATAATTCATAATCCATTTGGGTCTTTTTCTATTTTTTTAAAAATAAAAAATAAAAAAAAATCTAAGAGTATAACCTTAAATTAACATTTTGACAATAGAAACTGATATTCAGAAGTAAGGAGTGAGCAGCTTGTCAAAATTAATTTTTTTAAGTTAAAATAAATTGTTAAAATTAAAAACTATTTAAAATAAATTTAACTAAACAATCCAAAATAATTTTTTCAAAATTAAAATTTATAAATGGGCCAAAATAAACCACACAAAACACCACATTATCCGGTGCAAAGTGAAAAGCTGTGATGCTGATTTCCCAATTCAATAATTTAAGCATGACAAAGACGAAGTAGTAGCAAAAATGCTTTAGACTACTAATTAGTGGTGGCTCTAACCCACTGCCACATGTGTTTTGTGCCTTGGTTTTTGTTTTTATTTTTTTTTTTCAATTGCCACCTCACTAGAAGTGAAGTTAGTGATGATAAATTAGTAGTATGTAACATTACTCAAGTAGTAATGAGTGATGTGAGCCAAAAAGATTCAGGAAGGTCACATGACCGTTTCTGCACTTTGACAAATCATTTCTCATCATTTCTATTACTGTAAAATGTTTGCAGTGGTCCCTCACTCCTCCTTTTAAGTGTTTTATTAGGTAAATTACGCTTATTTTCTCTAAAATTTTTGACAATTATAAAAAATTTCCTTCTGATTTTAATAATTAAAAAAAAAAATTACTTTTAAAACTATTATTAAGATTCTCTCATTAATTTTCTGCTAATTTATTTAACAAAATATACTAACATCATATTGATGTCATGTACTATAAATAAAAAATTCAAAATTGTTCTTATATATTCAAATAATAAATTTCACATATGTCTCTTGAGATTTTATAAAAAAATTAATAAAGACCCATATATTATTTTAATAATATTAAAGAAAATTATTAAATTCTATGTAATATTCTAAAAAAATTTCAAATTGTTAAGACAAATATATATATAGAGTAGAATAACCAAACATTACCTTATTTTAAAAAAAAATAAAAATAAATAAAAAAAAGAGAAAAAGATATCAAATTGATCACCATCAAACCTTATACTAAATTAAATACACTCATTTATTTGAAAATTACAAAACAAAATATAAAAAATGTTTTATTTTTAAAAGATCACCAATTTTATGAATACCTATTTTGATAAATTAGAGTTTGAATAAAAATTTAAAAATACATATAAGTATTTGATTTATTTATTTTTTTGTATGAAAAACATATATTTGGAGACATTATCCCTCTCGTTCCATTTTCTTTATTTTATTTCTTTCATTCTTCTTTCTATTTATTCTTTTATTCATTTTTTCATAGTGTCATTGCAACCAATAGCAACACCATATAATTTATTATTATTTGTTCTCTTCTCTATTTTTTTCCTCTATTTTTTATCATTTTTTCTCTTTCATCAATATTAGTTAGCATGAATTTTTTTTTTTTTGTAAACATGATTGTGTATTAATTTTTTTTTTTAAATAAAAATTATAACATTTCATATTTATAAAAAAAAAAATGACTTATAAAAGTTACCTAATGTTACCTCATAAATATATATAAAAAAAAATTATCATTTTTATCTTTTCATAATCCTATATTATTCTCAAATTTTAATTTTCATCTTTGGATTTTTCAAATTCCAGTCGATCGATATTAAAAAAAAAAATGAGACAATATTTCTCACCTTAATACTAAATTTTTTTTAAAAAAATATAAAAGTGAAACAATGTATAATCACGTTACAATAAATTAAAATTAGCTGATAGAGAATGAAAGATAAAGAAATTATTTGAGAATAATAAACTATTTAAAATTTTCATTTCGTACATCTAATTAAAAAAGAATTTTACTTGAAGAAATAAATAATTTGAAAAAATAAAATAAATAAAAAATTGTTTATTACATCTAAAATCTATATCTCCATCTTTGTTTCTTTCATTTAAATTATTTTTATTAAATTAAATCTCAAATTAATTCAAACAAGAAACATTGATATTCTTTCTTAATTTCATTAATTTTTTTTTTTTTTTTAACTTCTAGAAGTTCAAAAACTTATTGTGGAAAAAAAATTACAAAGTCAAGGAAATACAAAAAAAAAAAATTGTGAGAAATAAAAAGATAATTTAATATATAGGTAAATTACACTTAAAGGGTATTATGGTCATTTATACTATTAAATTAACACCGTTTGGGTTAAACTAATGGGAGGAGAGAATCTTGATAATATCAGAAAAAGTAAGGGAGGTTTCTATAATTATTGAAATTACAGGAAAGGAGCCTGTAATTATTGAAACCTCAAGGGAGGTAACTATAATTTACCCTTATTTATTTATTTATTTATTTTAGATTGGATAATTTGAACTCGTTTGAATTGTTCGAATTTTATAAGTCGGATATTCAATCGAATGATTCCTCAGATGACCGGCGTCACCCTTGTTAATCGCGGTTGTCACCTTTATCACCTTTATTTACCTATGAGTCAATCAACATTCGGCAGGATAATCGACTGAACGATCAACATTCACAAATTTAAGCAATACAGGCGAGGCCAAATTTGATGAATGTAATAATGCTCTATTTAAGACATTTTTGGCAAGTTGGTTTGTGGCTAAAATAGCCACAAAAAACAAAATAGATTATTTTAGCCACAACAAACAAAATATCACATCTAACCCAGAATAATTACACTATTCTCTCACAAAAAAAGTCAAAAAAATCAAAATTTCAAAAAGCCCTTCCCGAACCAAGCTTTTTAGCCCAAGCTAAAATAGCCAAAAAAGTCAAAAAGCCAACTCACTTCCCAAACGAAGGCTTAATATAACAGTAATATCATTTAATAGTATCACCTTCTAATGAATAATTTTTATTTGCAATAGGGACTAAATAATATGAGGTTTGTAACGCCCTCAAAATAATACATAGATCCCATCATTTTAGACATGCAATGGTATAAAGAAATCAACACCTTTCCATTCATCGGAGTAGTTCTTACAACAGTATTACATGTTAACAACAAAAGCAATTGCCCTACAGGCTTACAGTTTTCCAAGTTAACACTTGGTAGACAAAAGAAGAGTACTAACTCTATACAGAATAAGCCATTGGCTTGATATACATGTAATACAAACAAAATAATCAAAAGAAAGTCTTTAACTCTCATATCCATCCAAGCTAAGTCCTTGGAGGTGGCATGCTACCAGTACCTGAAAATAATGTCCCATATAGGATGAGTCAACGCCTAGTAGAGATATGCTAAACACAGTATGAGCAGTAACTAAGATATTAGCAATTGATAAATGTTTAATTTCCATAAATCAATTCATAACCCATTTCCATTACACGACCACTATGTTCATCTTTCATTTCATTTTCTATTTCTCATCATTTTCTCAATTTACATCAACGGCTCAGAACCTGGCCAACCACTTATATGAGGCAATGACTCATATTAAACGCTTCCCGTTTTACAATAGATAAACATACTAGTTGTATCAACATCTCAATAGATAAGCATACAAGATGTATCCACATTTCAACAGATAAGCATATTAGCTATATCAACACTTCCAAAGATAAGCATATGAGCTGTATCAATACTTTAACCGACAAGCCTATTAGCTGTATCAATGGAGTCCATCCCTTATCTCCTCCCAAACAACATCCGGTTTAGAGGTCCATCCCCTATCTTCCCCTAAACCGTGGAGTACATCCCCTATCTTCTCCCACACACACAATGTATATACACAAAGGTCATATACTCAATCAAACAATACATAACGTTAATGTATTCTATCAACCGTCATACTCTATGACACATCCAATTGATTAGTTTTAATTTGCCTAATCATCATGCATTGTCTACAACAATCAAAACTACCCTCCACCGGTAGCCCAAGCAATTATTTCTAAACAGATAATAAAAGCTCTAACAAATAAAATATCAATATTTTCAAAAGTAAGCGATTAATAAATCCAACTCCACCATTTTACAGTCAATTTCATTATTTCCAACTCAATTCCATATAACCACAATTATCCCAAATTAATTATACCAATTAATTTATACAACAAATTAGGGTTTTCTACCCCATTTCCAAATATGACCCAATGGTCTATATATCAACAACCAACAACAATATCATTATCTTGAAATCCAAAATACACATTTTTAGAATCAAAATAACAACCTCTTTCTAACATTTTCAAAACCCTAACTCCCAAACTCAACCATTTAACAAAATGCCCAAAAATCTATGTCAAAACCCATAGTAGTGAGTAGGAATCCCTACCTCAAAAGATGAAACCCAACGAAGAAGATGACGAAAATGAAGATGCACCAAATCCCGAGATTCTTGGATCAAAAGATAGCCCACGACGATCAACAACCTTTTTGTAAAGGCCAAAGGTTTGGAAAACACTCTAGCTAGATCAACACTTAGAGAGAAGTGAAAACTTTAGAGAGAGAAGCTTTCAAATGGAGTTTTTGAAAAGTAAGAGAGAGAGTGAGGATGTAAAAAGTGATTTAGAAATGCCCAACTGCCTTCTGTTATACGACATTCCCGCTCGATCGGAGAACACAACGCTCAAGCGTAAAGAACAAATAACTAGGTCCGCTCGAGCGCAAGAAGTACTGCTCGAGTGCCAAGACACAATAATAAAGTACATCCGCTCGAGCGCAAAAACCAGTCCGCTCGAGCATGGATTTCCCCCTCCCAGAACATACACTATAAATGTACTACCCGCTCGAGCGCCAATAAGACCGCTCGAGCGCTCCGCTCGAGCATAGAAAACACACCTGCAGAAGTTTTGCACGGACACAAAATACTAGAAGAGTATAAACCCCGCTCGAGAGCAAGAAGACCCGCTCGAGCAGACCATCCAAAACTGTGCAACAACAATGGGAGCCAAAACTCTACCAACCTGAATCAACTAAGCCCAACTCACCCTAAAAACCCAAACAAATCGATTTAAAGGATGACAACAAGACAATTCAACTAACAACTTCACGGAACTGAGTCCGGAATACAACTGAACAGTAAAGGGACAACCGGATCGCTATAACCTCCCCCCTTAAAGAATTTCGTCCCCGAAATTAAGCACAAGTTTGTCAAAAACAGGTTTTCTCCATTCTCAATAATATTACAACATTATATTAAACATTCCGACCCATTACCGGTCAACCTCATCTCTTTACAAGAGGCAATTCAAATCATATAACAACTTGCATTATCAACATGCATTCCTTTGAGATTTACCAATTTCAACTCATTTTCCACAATTCCATAACACATGCAACATTAATATCATGCTTGCACTTCCACAATACTTAACACCTACAATGTTATCATAACTTCTATTTACCAAAACATTCACAATGTTTACAACTTAAACAATAATGCTCTCAAAGTTCAATAACGTTACAAAATTTCTATACATGATTTCACATCAACAAACAAGTCCGGATATTTCTCACGAACCTCTAACTCACGTTCCTAAGTGGCTTCCTCCACTCCGTGATGTTTCCACAAAACCTTTACCAAGGGAATGGTCTTGCCTCGCAAGACTTGATCCCGTCTATCCAAGACCTGAACCGGTCTCTCCTCATACGAGGCATCCTCATCTACCTCCAAATCGGTCCAATCCAACACATGGGACGGATCGGGCTCATACTTCCGAAGCATACTAACATGAAACACGTCATGCACCCCGGACAACTGCGGGGCAAAGCCAAACGATAAGCAACTTTCCCAACCCTCTCAAGGATCTCAAAGGGGCCAATAAACCGAAGGATAACTTCTCACTCTTCCCGAACCTCATCAAACCTCGCCTAGGTGATATTTTCAAGAAAACATGATCACCTGCCTCAAACGCCAAAGGCCTCCTCCTACGGTCGGCATAACTCTTTTGGCGACTCTGGGCTGTAACAAGCCTCCTACGGATAAGCTCAACTTTCTCCGTCGTCTCTCTAACCAACTTCGGGCCCAACAAAGGTGCATCACTGTAATAACCCTCGTTACTGATCACTGATTAATACCGATTACTGCTAAATTAAGACCGATTATGGAAAGTAAATGAACTGATTGAATTACTGAACTGACCGATTAAAATCTGAAACTGAATCGATTAACTGTATCTGTTTAATTGCTTGTTTATCTGTTGGAGTGTTTAATTATCTGTTCAGTCTTTATGTTTAAACTGTTAATTGAAGGCCTTATCGGCTGCCGGATTCAAAATTAATTGATGTTCCATGATCAGTAGAATTTATGTGATTTTATGGTACAATTACCCGAAAACTGATTAGGTATGATTAAATTAGATTAAATATTGATAAAATGCAAAGTTCGACTTATTTACAATCTCGCCACTTAGTGGTCCACTACCTCACACATATTGGAGCATTGTTATACACTTGCACAACATTTCATCAGCCACATTTTGAGCACACAACCGACCTTAGAGAGAGAGGAATTAAGAGAAGTGAGTTCATCTTGTTTTTGCTTGGAAATTTAGAAGATTAGAAGAGTTCTTGCTTGTTTGAGCTTCTACACTTGTAATTGAGGACCTAGGTAAGGATTTCACCTTCTCATTGTTGTGTTTAAGCTTGTTCATGCATGGTTTTGAGCAAAGTTAAAGTCTAGAGCCAATTTATGGCTCAAAATGTTGAATTAGAACTCATTTCATGCATGCATGTGTGTATTGATGAATTTTGAGTTGATTTCATGGCAATTGTCACATGCATGTTCATAATTAAGCTTAAGTCCATGTTTTTAACTTGTTTTGAAAAGGATGAGCTCATTAGAGCATGTTTTGAAGCCTTGAATTTATAAAGTCTTGCATGTTTTTGGAGATTATGTTCTTGAAAATTGGTTTGAAATTAAGTTTAATTAAACACCCTTGGGCTTTGATTTACCAAATTGATCTTTGAAATACATAATGTTATATGTTTACAAGTGTTCTTCCAGGTTTTTAGCCCAAGAGGATCAAAATTTTGGCTTTTAAACTTGATTTTGAGCTTGGGACTCAAATCTGGAATTTCCAGATTTTGGGCCTACGCTCGAGCGAGGAAGTCCACGCTCGAGCGTATACTCTGTGATTCTGCCTTCCGCTCGAGCGAGAAAAGTTATGCTCGAGCGGGGAATGCGAGCATCCAGTACTTTGCATGTGTTCACAGTCCGCTCGAGCGAGGAAACTCACGCTCGAGCGAGGGCTTGTGTCTTACGCTCGAGCGAGGGTCGAGCGTTCATCGAGCGTAAATTTGGAGCATCCAGCATTTTTACTGTAGCACACAGTCCGCTCGAGCGACGGAATTGACGCTCGAGTGGAGCTCCTTTGTTTGCATGTCCGCTCGAGCGTAGAAAGCCACGCTCGAGCGAGACCCCTGTTTTCAGCAAATTTTGTAAAGTGTTCAAAAGTGCATCTTTGCATCATCTTTCCATCCTAGGCATTCCTAGGGCATATTTAAGGCATCTTAAAGAGGATATAGATGTAGAACCACACCGAGGCAAATTAGGGATTAAGTTATTATCTTTCCCAACTGTGTAGCTTAGTCTGTGTTCAATCTGTAAACTGTGTAGGGTTGGCTTTCCGAGGAGACGCTCTAGTTCACTATAGCCCAGAACTCTGTGAGTAACAATTGTGTAAAGATATGTTCAAAATGATTATTTTCTGAACACTGAATTAAACTATTTACTGAACTGATATTGATTACTGAATGGATGTATGTCCTTTATTTCTGAACTGTACTGTGGCATCCTTAGCACCTACTGCTTACTGTTACTGTTACAGAGATCTCTGTCGGTTCCCTCGTGGAGCCACTACTGTTTACCGATTGATGGCCATCATTACTGTTCGGTCTTTTAAGACCTACTGTTACTGTTATGCTAATGGATGTATCACATATGACTGTTTACTGTACTGAACAACTGATATACTGATTGAATTGAACTATTTTACTGTAAGGACATTCATTCTAAACCTCTTTACGCATTATTTATTCACTGGGCTTTAGCTCACTGCTCATATATCTATGTAGGTGTACAGGCACCGGATCAAAGCTAGAAGCGTCGGGGTAGATTCCCAGTTTTGTCGAGCCAACCAATGTGCCTCACTGCGAGGTTCCGAGCCTGCCAAGCTTAGGCTATGGGGTGTTTTAGTTTTCCCCCTTACTGTACTGTTTTATTTACTGTATAGACAGAACGTTTGCACTGTACTGTTAATCAGGGATTAAGTCCCTGAACTGACTGGTTGTATATGTATGTATACTGTTTCGTACTGTTCTGTATAAATGTATGAAAAATCTTTTTGGCATACAGACTGTCGCAGCTCATTGGACATTGTTTATTTACTGTATTGGCTTCCGCCAAGCCCCTGTACTCTGCTTTACTATATTACTGTTAAGCAGGCCTTCGGTAATCTAGGATTACTGGCCGGTTACGGTGCTAAACCCATAGGGGCGGGTTTGGGTCGTGACAGAGTGGTATCAGAGCGATACTTAACCACAAGTTATACCACAGACACGTGTCCAAATGAGCTATAGAGTGTCCTAGAAAAGCGATTAGGGCATTACATGAGCATGTTAAGTGTGTGGTTATGACATAACTGAATATGTGCTAATGCGTTAAACTGTTTAAGGATGCAACTGTTTATATTTATACTTGTTATAACTGCTTATAGTGAAATGGATAATGCAAATGAATCTGAGTCCTCATCCACTGAGGCAAGAATGGCAAGAATGGAAAGAATGATGGAACTGATAACTGCTAGACTTGAGCAACAACAGAATCAACAGCCCCCACCTTCTCCTCCGGCTGTACCGGAACCGAATATGAATGTGAATGATGGGGATATAATTGCTCTCACCCAGAAGTTCAGCAAAATGAAACCGCCATCCTTTCAGGAAGGCCTTGAACCGCTAAAAGCTGAAGCATGGGTTCTTGAGACTGAAAAGCTATTTGAAGTGTTTCCGTGTTCGAAAGCAAATAAAGTACTGTTAGCTACCTTCACCTTGCAAGAAGAGGCCAGAAGGTGGTGGATGCTGGTCCGTGACACCAACAATGTAATGACTTGGGCTCAGTTTAAGGAGTCCTTTTTCGAAAAATATTTTCCCCAGTGTGTTAGGGACAGAAAAGTAACTGAATTTGAGCAACTGAGACAGGGCACAATGTCCGTTGCTGAATATGAGACAAAGTTCACCGAGCTTGCTAGGTATGCTCCACATATGGTGGACACTGACTACAAGAAGGCCAGAAAATTTGAGGGCAGCCTGAATGTTGCAATACTGGATAGAATTAGTGTTTTAAAGCTACCGACCTATGTGGGTGTTCTTGACCGGGCATTGATGGCCGAGTCCAACATCGAAGCCATGAAACAATCTGAACAATTTGAAACACCGGCGTCTGAATGGCGTGGTAAACGACAGAATTTCAAATTCAAGAAAGGCAAGCATAATCAATTGAACAAAAAGCAAAACACAGGGTCAACGACTACTTCTAGTCAAGGAAACCGTCCCTTTCCACCCTGTTCCGAATGCGGTAAGAACCATAAAGGAGTTTGTTATAAAATCTCTGGTGCTTGTTACAGGTGTGGCAAAGTGGGCCACATGGTGAAAGATTGCCCTTCCACTGCTCCGGGCAATAGTAAAGCTGCAGGCAGCGCCGCAGCATCAACTGTAGCACCAAAGCCTAACCCCAAAGCTACCGGGAAAGAGCCGATGAGGCAGGGCCGAGTGTTTGCCCTAGTACCGGGAGATGTGCAAAATACTGAAACCGTTGTGTCAGGTATCCTCTCTATTTGTGCTCAAAATGCATATGTACTGATTGATTCGGGGTCTACAGATTTATATGTATCGCATGCTTTTTCGCGAAAATTGAATAGACCCTTAGAACCTATGAACTATCTGCTAGCTGTATCATCACCCGTAGGAGGATCTATGACATGTGCTTATATGTATCCTGCTTGTGAGATTATTGTTGGGGACATGCATCTGTTTATTGATTTACTGCCATTGAACATTGATCATTTTGATGTAATATTGGGGATGGACTGGTTACAAAAATATCATGCCACCATTAACTGTGTGACAAAACAAGTTGTTTTCCGTCCACCTGGTTTACCTGAATTTGTTTAATGGGGTTGGAGTAGTACCTCCTCCGTATTTGATTTCTTCTGTGAAAGCCGTTAAATTGATTAGAAAGGGGTGTAAAGGATATCTGTGTTCTGTACTGACTGTATCTACTGATGATAATGTTAAAACTGATGTGAACTGTATTCCTATAGTCAGAGAATTCCCAGATGTTTTTCCAGATGATCTGCCTGGGGATTTGATTGACAGGGAGATTGAATTCACCATTGACGTGATTCCGGGAACATAGCCTGTATCGAAAGCTCCTTACAGAATGGCTCCAACTGAATTGAAAGAATTGAAAGTTCAATTGCAAGAACTGCTAGACAAGAAGTTTATCAGGCCTAATACTTCACCGTGGGGTGCACCGGTTTTGTTTGTGAAAAAGAAAGACGGCTCATTAAGACTGTGCATTGACTACCGTGAACTGAACAAGGTAACTGTGAAAAACAAATATCCATTACCGCGTATTGATGACTTATTTGATCAATTACAGGGTGCTCAAGTGTTTTCCAAGATTGATCTCAGATCGGGGTACCATCAACTGAAAGTTAAATTTGAAGACATTGATAAAACTGCTTTTAGAACGAGGTATGGACATTACGAATTTTTAGTTATGCCTTTTGGAGTTACCAACGCACCTGCAGCATTTATGGACCTCATGAATAGAATCTTTAAACCGTACCTTGATGACTTTATTGTGGTATTTATTGATGACATATTGATTTACTCCAAAAGTATAGAAGAACATGAATATCATTTGAGACTTGCCCTGCAGACCCTAAGAGAACAGAAACTGTAACGCCCTCAAAAATAAACCCATAATACATAATATTAACATGCAGAATTATAAAGAAATAAAATATCTTATTCCATTCATCAGAGTACCGTATCATAAAACATCATAATAAATGCCCTATGGGCTTACATCTTGCCAAGCCAACACTTGGACACAATTCCATGAGTTCTAACTCAAAAACAAATAAAGCCCTAGGCTTGAAAGTTTACAAATTGTTCAAATAAAACAAATAAAGTAAAGCAAATCTTCGAGTCCAAATCCTCACAAGCTAAGTCCTTGGAGGTAGTGAACCACCTGAACCTGAAAATGAAGTTCCCATATAGGGTGAGCCACAGCCCAGTAGAAAAATACTAAACCAAGCATACGAATTAACTAAAGCATTAGCATTCGATACATGGTTAACATAAGATAATCAATTTCCAATTTCATGACACGAATGCCTACATTGTCTATGACATATTGTCTATGACACTTTTCACTTTCCAACCTTTATTCAACTTTCAAATTATATCATTATGGCTCAGAACCTGGCCAACTATCACAGTGATCCAGATGTCACAAAATAAATGAGACTAAAGCTCAAATCACAACACTTTCATACTTCCAATTGATACACATTATAATGATGCATCATGTCAACAACAAATAGCAATATTGCTATTATCAATAAGCACACATATGAGTGATGCTACTGGAGTCCATCCCCTATCTCCTCCCAACAAATCCGGTTTAGAGGTCCATCCCCTATCTTCCCCTAAACCGTGGAGTTCATCCCCTATCTCCTCCAAATGAAATGCATATGCAATGAAACACACAATTGCCATATACAACACATAATCAATACAAGTAATGTTCTGTATTAATTCAACAGTCAACATAAGTGACATAATTTCAGTTATACCTAAGCCGCATGCAAGGTCTACAACAATCAATGGCTATCCTCCACCGATAGCCCAAAACAGTTATTTCTAAACAAGAAATAAATACAACATTGAATGTAAAATCAACATTTTCATAGGTACGTATTTAAACTACCCAATTATATCATTAATCTCATAATTTCCTCAACCTCATGAATTAAACCAAATTCCACATTTTTCCCTTAAATTAATTACACAAATTAATCTAAGCCAAAACCCTAAGGTTTCTCCCAAAATTACCAAACTACCCCCACATACCAAAATACCAACACTTAGGTTTAAAACATATAAATGGAGTAGGAAATCCCTACCTCGAAGCAAGAACCCAGAAAGAAGAAAACGGAGATGATAGCCCAAACTCCAAAGTGCTCCAAATCCACAACCGTTCAGATTAAATGGAAGCCCTCGACCCACTCTAACCTTTTTAATGAAGGAACTAGGTTAGGAACACTCTCAAACTAGATGAAACCTAGGGTAGAAAGTGTGTAGGGAGAGAGAATGGTCGGACCTAGGGTTTTATAAACTGAATGGGCTGAAAAACTGTTTTAAAACACGCTGCTGCGTATTTAAATCTGATAGGCTCGCTCGAGCGAAGACCTGGTCGCTCGAGCGACCAGACACAAGAAACCCTCGCTCGAGCGAAGAAAAGCTCGCTCGAGCCAAAAACTCGATGCTTCAGGTCTGCAACCCAGAAGCTCGCTCGAGCGAAGGAAAGCTCGCTCGATCGAAGGACTCGAAAACATACAACTCGCTCGCTCGAGCGAAGGAAGCTCGCTCGAGCCAAGAAACACATCTCTCAGGTCTAAGTACTGGACGCAAAGCTCGCTCGAGCCAAGGAACTCTCGCTCGAGCGAAGAACCAAAAACAAAGACCTCGCTCGAGCGAAGACAAGCTCGCTCGAGCGACCAAGCAGAAAACTGGACATCGACACTTGGTTTCTAAACCCAACCAACCTGTAATCAACCTGCCCAAAACATCCTATAACTCACAACTGAAGAATTAAAGGACAACAACAACAATAATACAACAATGGAATCTACGGAACATAAGTCCGGATACAATAATCAAAAGGGAAAAGACCGGGGTCGCTATAGAAACTGTATGCTAAACTGTCTAAATGTGAGTTTTGGCTTGATCATGTTATGTTTTTGGGGCATGTTGTTAGCAAAGATGGAATTTCTGTTGATCCGCAAAAAAATTGAAGCTGTAGTAAACTGGCCTAAACCAACAAATGTGACAGAAGTCCGCAGCTTTTTGGGATTGGCTGGATATTACAGAAGATTTGTCAAAGATTTCTCCAAAATTGCCTTACCATTGACTCAACTGACACAGAAGGGGACATCATTTGACTGGACTGACCAGAGGGAATCAGCATTCCAAGAGTTGAAAACTCGACTGGTGACTGCACCGGTTCTTACCTTACCTTCAGGTACGGATGGTTATACTGTATTTAGTGATGCTTCTTATAAGGGTTTGGGGTGTGTTTTAATGCAGAATGAGAGAGTAATTGCCTATGCTTCCCGACAACTGAGACCTCATGAAAAGAACTACCCGACCCATGATCTGGAACTTGCAGCAGTGGTGTTTGTACTAAAAATCTGGCGTCACTATCTGTATGGGACAACATGTGAAGTATATACCAACCATAAGAGTCTAAAATATTTCTTCACTCAGAAAGAACTGAACATGAGACAGCGGAGATGGCTAGAATTGATTAAAGACTATGATCTACAGATTTTGTACCATCCAGGAAAAGCCAACACCGTTGCCGACGCACTGAGCCGGAAGTCAATTGCAAATTTAGCTTGTTTGCTCACTGGACAGAAAGAGTTGCTTTGTGACCTTGAAAAATCTGAAATTGAAGTTGTTTTGAGAAAACAAGGTGGAACAATAGCTGCTATTTCTACTCAACCGGCATTGATCGAAGAAATTAAGGAGAAACAGCAACATGATGACTTCTTGAAGAAGATCATCGAAGAAAGGGAAATTAAACCGAGACCGGGGTTCAAATTTGAAAACAATGTACTGAAATTTCAAGAAAGACTGTGTGTACCGAATGACACTGAACTGAAAAGAAGAGTTCTGCAAGAGGGCCACAACTCAAAATTTTCTATTCATCCGGGGAATACGAAAATGTACCAAGATTTGAAATAGAACTTTTGGTGGCCGGGAATGAAGAAAGAAATTGCTGACTTTGTGTCAAAATGTCTTCATTGCCAACAAGTCAAAGCGGAACATCAGCGACCCGCAGGCTTACTGC
Source organism: Camellia japonica (assembly GCA_030407325.1). Lineage (NCBI taxonomy): Eukaryota > Viridiplantae > Streptophyta > Magnoliopsida > Ericales > Theaceae > Camellia > Camellia japonica. The sequence continues at coordinate 71,417,002 of JAPPVO010000013.1, read as the reverse complement.
AACCCTTACCCATACCGGAGTGGAAATGGGAGCATATCACGATGGATTTTATCGTTGGATTGCCTCGCTCTGGAAAAGGTATGGATTCAATTTGGGTTATTGTTGATAGACTGACCAAATCTGCTCACTTCTTACCTGTCAAGACAATTTATAATGCGGACAAGTTGGCTATAATTTATGTTGATGAAATTGTTAGACTTCATGGAGTGCCTGTGTCCATTGTTTCTGACAGGGATTCGAAGTTTACATCGAGGTTTTGGCAAAGCCTACAGACTGCATTGGGTACTGAATTGAGAATGAGTAGTGCCTATCATCCTCAGACAGACGGACAGTCAGAAAGGACCATCCAGACTCTGGAGGATTTACTGAGAATGTGTGTCCTTGATTTTCAGGGAAACTGGGAAAGTCATTTGCCTTTGGCTGAGTTCGCCTACAACAACAGTTACCATTCAAGTATTGGTATGGCACCTTTTGCGGCTTTGTATGGCAGAAAATGTAGATCTCCGATCTGCTGGGCAGAGGTTGGAGATGGGCCTTTGCTTGGGCCCGAGATTGTGTATGAAACGACTGAAAAAGTGAAACTGATTCAACAGAGACTGAAAACTGCACAGAGCCGACAGAAAAGTTATGCATATGTTAGAAGACGAGACCGAGAATATGAAGTGGGTGATCACGTGTTTGTGAAAGTAAACCAATGAAGGCCAGACTCGTTTTGGAGTCAAAGGCAAAGCGCCGTGATATGTCGGGCCGTATGAGGTTATTGAGAAAATCAATCCGGTAGCGTATTAAGTTGCGCTTCCTCCTGAAATAGAGCATATACACAACGTCTTCCACATCTCTATGTTGAGAGATTATCTACGGGATCCTTTCCATGTGATTGAGCCTACTCGGATAGTGTTGAGTGATGACTACACTTACGAGGAACGGCCTATACAGATTGTAAACAGACGGATCGAGAAACTGAGGAACAAGGAGATCCCGTTAGTGAAAGTAGACTGGCAAAACCATGGTGGCGTGTATGCCACGTGGGAAAGGGAAGATGACATGGCTAGAAGATATCCTAATTTGTTCCCGCTGAATCCTGTTTTCTTCCAGAATGAAGGTAATTCGAGTTTAGAGAACTAAACTCTTTATAAGGAGGGGAGACTGTAATAACCCTCGTTACTGATCACTGATTAATACCGATTACTGCTAAATTAAGACCGATTATGGAAAGTAAATGAACTGATTGAATTACTGAACTGACCGATTGAAATCTGAAACTGAATCGATTAACTGTATCTGTTTAATTGCTTGTTTATCTGTTGGAGTGTTTAATTATCTGTTCAGTCTTTATGTTTAAACTGTTAATTGAAGGCCTTATCGGCGGCCAGATTCAAAATTGATTGATGTTCCATGATCAGTAGAATTTATGTGATTTTATGGTACAATTATCCGAAAACTGATTAGGTATGATTAAATTAGATTAAATATTGATAAAATGCAAAGTTCGACTTATTTACAATCTCGCCACTTAGTGGCCCACTACCTCACACATATTGGAGCATTGTTATACACTTGCACAACATTTCATTAGCCACATTTTGAGCACACAACCGACCTTAGAGAGAGAGGAATTAAGAGAAGTGAGTTCATCTTGTGTTTTGCTTGGAAATTTAGAAGATTATAAGAGTTCTTGCTTGTTTGAGCTTCTATACTTGTAATTGAGGACCTAGGTAAGGATTTCACCTTCTCATTATTGTGTTTAAGCTTGTTCATGCATGGTTTTGAGCAAAGTTGAAGTTTAGAGCCAATTTATGGCTCAAAATGTTGAATTAGAACTCATTTCATGCATGCATGTGTGTATTGATGAATTTTGAGTTGATTTCATGGCAATTGTCACATGCATGTTCATAATTAAGCTTAAGTCCATGTTTTTAACTTGTTTTGAAAAGGATGAGCTCATTAAAGCATGTTTTGAAGCCTTGAATTGATTTAAAGTCTTGCATGTTTGTTGGAGATTATGTTCTTGAAATATTGGTTTGAAATTGAGTTTAATTAAACACCCTTGGGCTTTGATTTACCAAATTGATCTTTGAAATACATAATGTTATATGTTTACAAGTGTTCTTCCAGGTTTTTAGCCCAAAAGGATAAAAAATTTGGCTTTTAAACTTGATTTTGAGCTTGGGACTCAAATCTGGAATTTCCAGATTTTGGGCCTACGCTCAAGCGAGGAAGTCCACGCTCGAGTGTACACTCTGTGATTCTCCCTTCCGCTGGAGCGAGAAAAGTTACGCTCGAGCGAGGAATGCGAGCATCCAGTACTTTGCATGTGTTCACAGTCCGCTCGAGCGAGAAAACTCACGCTCGAGCGAGGGCTTGTGTCTTACGCTCGAACGAGGGTCGAGCGTTCATCGAGTGTAAATTTGGAGCATCCAGCATTTTTACTGTAGCACACAGTCCGCTCGAGCGACGGAATTGACGCTCGAGCGGAGCTCCTTTGTTTGCATGTCCGCTCGAGCGTAGAAAGCCACGCTCGAGCGAGACCCCTGTTTTCAGCAAATTTTGTAAAGTGTTCAAAAGTGCATCTTTGCATCCTCTTTCCATCCTAGGCATTCCTAGGACATATTTAAGGCATCTTAAAGATGATATAGATGTAGAACCACACCGAGGTAAATTAGGGATTAAGTTATTATCTTTTCCAACTGTGTAGCTTAGTGTGTGTTCAATCTGTAAACTGTGTAGGGTTGACTTTCCGAGGAGATGCTCTAGTTCACTATAGCCCAGAACTCTGTGAGTAACAATTGTGTAAAGATATGTTCAAATGATTATTTTGAACACTGAATTGAACTGTTTACTGAACTGATATTGATTACTTAATGGATGTATGTCCTATTTTGAACTGTACTGTGGCATCCTTAGCACCTACTGCTTACTGTTACTGTTACAGAGATCTCTGTCGGTTCCCTCGTGGAGCCACTACTGTTTACCGATTGATGGCCATCATTACTGTTCGGTCTTTTAAGACCTACTGTTACTGTTATGCTAATAGATGTACCACATATGACTGTTTACTGTACTGAACAACTGATATACTGATTGAATTGAACTGTTTTCATTACTGTAAGGACATTCATTCTAAACCTCTTTACGCATTATGTTATTCACTGGCTTTAGCTCACTGCTCATATATATATGTAGGTGTACATGCACCGGATCAAAGCTAGAAGCGTCGGGGTAGATTCCCAGTTTTGTCGAGCCAACCAATGTGCCTCACTGCGAGGTTCCGAGCCTGCCAAGCTTAGGCTATGGGTGTTTTAGTTTTCCCCCTTTACTGTTTTATTTACTGTATAGACTGAACGTTTGCACTGTACTGTTAATCAGGGATTAAGTCCCTGAACTGACTGGTTGTATATGTATGCATACTGTTTTGTACTGTTCTGTATAAATGTATGAAAAATCTTTTTGGCATACAGACTGTCGCAGCTCATTAGACATTGTTTATTTACAGTATTGGCTTCCGCCAAGCCCCTGTACTCTGTTTTACTATATTACTGTTAAGCAGGCCTTCGGTAATCTAGGATTACTGGCCGGTTACGGTGCTAAACCCATAGGGGCGGGTTTGGGTCGTGACAATCACCCACCTCGGCTCAACAAACTGGAGACCTACACGGTCGGCCATATAAGGCCTCAAACGGTGCCATACCGATACTAGACTGAAAGTTGTTGTTGTAGGCAAATTCCACCAATGGCAAGTGCCTCTCCCACGTCCCACTAAAGTCAAGGACACAACCTCGAAGCATATCCTCAAGGATCTGAATAGTACACTCGGACTGCCCGTTAGTTTGAGGATGATAAGCCGTACTAAAGGTCAACTTCGTGCCCAAGGCACTCTGCAAACTCTGCCACAACCTAGCAGTAATCTCTGAGACGATCGTCACTGGGACCCCGTGCAATCTCACTATGTCCCGAATATACAAGTCGGCAAGATGATCTACCGAATCTCTCACGCGCATAGGGATAAAGTGCGCCGACTTAGTCAACCGGTCTACAACCACCCAAATAGCATCACTACCCCGCTGAGTCCTCGGAAGACCTACAACGAAGTCCATAGTGACATGCTCCCACTTCCACTCGGCAATAGGCAAGGGTTGCAACAAACCCGCTGGCCTCTGATGTTCGGCCTTCACTTGCTGACAAGTAAGGCACTTAGACACGAAAACTGCCACATCTCTCTTCATTCCTCGCCACCAGAACTGGCGACCAAATCCCGATACATCTTAGTGCCTCCCGGATGCACCGCAAGGCGTGAATGGTGAAACTCTCGGAGTACCTCCTCTCGGCAAGACTCCGGCACAAACAAACGGTCTCGGTATATCACACTCAGGTCGGGTTACACCGTCAAACCCTTCTCAACCTTCCCACTGGAGATCTTCTCTCGGAGGGAATCTACCTCAAGGTCACCTCTCTGTGCCTCTAACACTCTAGTCACAAGGGTAGGCTGCGCAACAACAGAAAACAAGGCCGCAGCCTCAACGGATTCACCCAGTAGCAAATCAAACTCGCCAAGTGCCCCAACATCTCCCAATGGCTACACACCTATGGATTTCCTGCTAAGGGCATCGGCCACAACATTGGCCTTCCCCGGATGATAGTGCAACTCGAAGTCGTAATCCTCAATAAACTCCATCCACCTCCTCTGCCTCAAGTTCAAGTCTTTCTGTGTAAACAGATACTTCAAACTCTTGTGGTCCGAGAACACCTCGAACTTCTCACCATAAGGTAGTGCCTCCAGATTTTCAAGGCAAAGATCACTGCTGCTAGCTCTAGGTCATGTGTAGGGTAATTTCTCGTGTATTTTCAACTGACGTGAGCCATAAGCTACCACTTTCCCCTCTTGCATCAACACACAACCCAAACCCTCTCGTGAGGCATCACAATAAACCGCATAACCCTCTCTCCGGAATAATCAAAACCGGAGCGGTGGTCAATCTAACTTTCAGCTCTTGGAACGACTTTTCGCAAGTCTCACTCCACACAAATTTGACTCCCTTCCGAGTCAACCTAGTCAACGGCGAAGCTAGCCTGGAGAAATCCTTCACAAACCGGCGGTAATACCCAGCTAATCCCAGAAAACTGCGGATCTCAAACACACTCTTAGGCTGTGCCCAGTCTTGCACTGCCTCAATCTTGGATGTATCAACAGACACCCCTTCCCCGGATACCACATGGCCTAAGAATTTGACTTCCCTTAGCCAGAACTCACACTTCCCAAACTTGGCATACAGCCTATGGGCTCTAAGCAACTCAAGCACCACTCTCAAGTGTTCCTCGTGCTCCTCCTCAGAAGGCGAATAGATAAGAATGTCGTCCACGAAAACGACTACAAAACGATCTAAGAATTCCCGGAAGATCCGGTTCATCAAGTCCATAAAGACTGCCGGTGCATTGGTGAGCCCAAACGGCATCACCAGAAACTCATAATGGCCATACCGCGTACGGAATGCCGTCTTCGGAATATCCTCCTCCCTGACCCTCAACTGATGGTAACCCGATCTCAAGTCTATCTTAGAGAAACAACGGGAACCCTTCAACTGGTCAAACAAATCATCTATACGGGGCATAGGGTACTTATTCTTAACCGTAGCCCGATTCAACTTCCGATAGTCGATACACAGTCTCAAGGCACCATCTTTCTTTTTAGCAAAGAGGGCCGGTGCTCCCCACGGTGAAACACTAGGGCGAACAAAGCCCTTATCCAGCAACTCCTGGAGCTGAATCTTCAACTCACTCAACTCGGCTGGGGCAAAATGATAAGGTGCCATGGAAATCGGCGTCGTGCCGGACACTAAATCAATGGAGAACTCTATCTCACGGTGAGGTGCCAAACCAACGAGATCCTCGGGAAAAACATCCGAATACTCACAAACCACCGGCAACACAATTTGGGTCTCATCACAACTCATAAAGCTAGCAAGTAGACCACTAAGCTCACTCCGCCCTCGCGGATCATACCCGGTGGCAAAACACTACCAACCCGGTCCCCCAAGAAATGGAAACACTCCCCGCTCACAGGTACAACAGTGACCCTCTGGCGGTAGCAATCAATAACTGCCCGGTATGACGATAGCCAGTCCATACCCAAAATAACATCAAAACCCTTCATGGGCATAACAACAAAGGGAAAAGGAAGCCTATGGTCGGCGACCTCTATATCACAACCTCTACATCCGTGTTTCAAAATCAATTCACCCCCGATAGGCGATACAACACATATAGGAGATGCTAATAGTGCCAACTCCAACTCCAATACAGATGCAAATGCAGCAGACACAAAAGAATGAGATGCACCCGTATCAATCAATACACTAGCAACCGAGTTGCAAAACAGAAAGGTACCTCTCACAACAGACGGAACCGGTACCAGGTCCTGCGCGGTAACAGCATACACGCGCCCTGTAGGCCCCTGATCCACCTGCTCTAGGAGCTGCAAGACTGGGATGACGAAGCTCCCGGATTGGCCCTCGAGGCCTGCACAGACTGAGCTGGCTGATAACTCTGCGTCTGCCTAGAACCAGACGCCCCCGAAGTGGCACTCAACTGCGGGCAAAACCTCTTCAGGTGCCCAGGCTGCCCACACTGATAGCAAGACAAGGGCTGGCCCCTGCCCTGACTCTGGCCCTGAGGTCTAGCTGAAAAGAAGCAGCTCGCTGACCCCCTCCCTTCTGCGGGCAAACCGAAGACTTGTGACCCAGCTGGCCACATGTAAAACAAGTCAAGCCTCCCTGATTACCTCTCCCGGAGCCTGCACTCGGCACTGGAAAGGTCGATCTAGCCAAACCACCCTGAGACTGCTGAGGGTTAAAACCCCTCTGTCTCCTGCCATCACTCTGGCCATCTTGGCCCCTCTTGGAGCCCCTATGCTTCTCATCATCCTCCTCCTGCATCATAAGCTCCATATGAGCTGCAGCATCTACCAGGCATCTATACTCTCGGATAAAAGATCCTCCAACCCTCAGCTTGAGTCCACGCCTCAACTTCCGCTCAAACTCAAAGCAACGGCGTTCCTCGGACGCCACAAGTTCAGGTGCAAACCTGGACAAGCTAGTAAAAGAGGCCTCAAACTCGGCCACGGACAAACCCTGCTGTTTAAGCTGGCAAAACTGCTCCCTCAGCTTCTCCCTAGCAGCTGAAGATAAGAACTTCTCCTGGAAGGCATTCACAAAGACCTCCCATGCACCCCCAACACGGCCCTTCTCGTACTTCCACCATTGACCCGCATCTCCCTTCAGTTGGAAGGATGCCAAGGTCACCTTTAGAGCCCCATCCTCGATGCCAAGCATCTCGAATGTCTTCTCCATCTGTTCCAACCACTCGTCAGCCTTAAGTGGCTCTTTCGGATCTCCAACAAATTCGTCCGGGTTAGACCGGAAAAATTCCCTCTTCAAGAAAGAAGGCCCTGCCTCTGCAACCTGATGCTCAGCTCTGAGAATACCCAAAGCTCCCGCTATCTCTCGGGCCAAGGCACCCATAGCCTGCTGACCCACTGGCTCGGCCACATTGGCCTGACCAACTCCCTCCTGCATTGCCGGAACGTCATCCGGTAAAGGCACCTCCTGCCTCCTAGGCCTACCACGCCTACCACCTCGTCCTGACATCCTATTAAAGGTAACAAAGACGTTAGCACATTCATAAATGTGCTGAAACTAAACACCCGCGTCCTAATGCATGGACAACTGTAATTCACTCCACGTAAGCACATAAACACATAAGCACTTACGAATTTCATTCCCGGATAATGACAGTCCCAAGGCGTTACTAGAGTTCCGGTTAGAAACAGCATTGATCAAGTGCTTTTCCAACAAGACTCACAGAAACCCAAGGATCCAATCAATATCCTAGAAATCAAATCCCATACCCAAATAGTCACATAAGCATGTTATCAATTAAACACATAACACTACATCTAAGTCTCTAACCAAGCGAGACAAACCCATTGTGATACTAATCACTTCCCACGTACCCAAAGTATTCGAACCCGGTACGCTCTGATACCAAGTTGTAACGCCCTCAAAATAATACATAAATCCCATCATTTAGACATGCAATGGTATAAAGAAATCAACACCTTTCATTCATCAGAGTAGTTCTTACAACAGTATTACATGTTAACAACAAAAGCAATGCCCTACAGGCTTACAGCTTTCCAAGTTAACACTTGGTTACACAAAAGAAGAGTACTAACTCTATACAAATAAGCCCTTGGCTTGATATACATGTAATACAAAAAAATCAAAAGAAAGTCTTCAACTCTCATATCCATCCAAGCTAAGTCCTTGGAGGTGGCATGCTACCTGTACCTGAAAATAATGTCCCATATAGGGTGAGCCAACGCCCAGTAGAGATATGCTAAACACGGTATGAGCAATAACTAAGACATTAGCAATTGATAAATGTTTAATTACCATAAATCAATTCATAACATATTTCCACTATATGACCACTATGTTCATATTTCATTTCATTTTCCATTTCTCATCATTTTCTCAATTTACATCAACGGCTCAGAACCTGGCCAACCACTTATATGAGGCAATGACTCATATTAAACGCTTCCCGTTTTACAATAGATAAACATACTAGTTGTATCAACATCTCAACAGATAAGCATACAAGCTGTATCCACATTTCAACAGATAAGCATATTAGCTATATCAACACTTCCAAAGATAAGCATATGAGCTGTATCAATACTTTAACTGACAAGCATATTAGCTGTATCAGTGGAGTCCATCCCCTATCTCCTCCTAAACAACATCCGGTTTAGAGGTCCATCCCCTATCTTCCCCTAAACCGTGGAGTACATCCCCTATCTGCTCCCACACACACAACGTATATACACAAAGGTCATATACACAATCAATCAATACATAACGTTAATGTATTCTACCAACCGTCATACTCTATGACACTTTCAACTGATTACTTTTAGTTTGCCTAATCATCATGTATTGTCTACAACAATCACAACTACCCTCCACCGGTAGCCCAAGCAATTATTTCTAAACAGATAATAAAAGCTCCAACAGATAAAATATCAATGTTTTTAAAAGTGAGCGATTAATAAATCCAACTCCACCATTTTACAAGAGTCAATTTCATTATTTCCAACTCAATTCCATATAACCACAATTATCCCAAATTAATTATACCAATTAATTTATACAACAAATTAGGGTTTTCTACCCCATTTCCAAATATTGACCCAATGGTCTATATATCAACAACCAACAACAATATCATTATCTTGAAATCCAAAATACACATTTTTAGAATCAAAATAAAAACCCCCCTTTCAACATTTTCAAACCCTAACTCCCAAACTCAACCATTTAACAAAATGCCCAAAAATCTATGTCAAAACCCATAGTAGTGAGTAGGAATCCCTACCTCAAAAGATGAAACCCAACGAAGAAGATGACGAAAATGAAGATGCACCAAATCCCGAGATTCTTGGATCAAAAGATAGCCCACGACGATCAACAACTTTTTGTAAAGGCCAAAGGTTTGGAAAACACTCTAGCTAGATCAACACTTAGAGAGAAGTGAAAACTTTAGAGAGAGAAGCTCTCAAATGGAGTTTTTGAAAAGTAAGAGAGAGAGTGAGGATGTAAAAAGTGATTTAGAAATGCCCAACTGCCTTCTGTTATACGACATTCCCGCTCGAGCGGAGAACACAACGCTCGAGCGTAAAGAACAAATAACTAGGTCCGCTCGAGCGCAAGAAGTACCGCTCGAGCGCCAAGACACAATAATAAAGTACATCCGCTCGAGCGCGAAAACCAGTCCGCTCGAGCGTGGATTTCCCCCTCCCAGAACATACACTAGAAATGTACTACCCGCTCGAGCGCCAATAAGACCGCTCGAGCGCAACCCGCTCGAGCGCAGGAAATCCGCTCGAGCGTAGAAAACACACCTGCAGAAGTTTTGCAGGGACACAAAATACTGGAAGAGTGTAAACCCCGCTCGAGCGGACCATCCAAAAACTGTGCAACAACAATGGGAGCCAAAACTCTACCAACCTGAATCAACTAAGCCCAACACATCCTAAAACCCAAACAAATCGATTTAAAGGATGACAACAAGACAATTACAACTAACAACTTCACGGAACCGAGTCCGGAATACAACTGAACAGTAAAGGGACAACCGGGATCGCTATAAGGTTAGTCTATAATAATATTAGGTTAGTGGGAGATAACATTTGTCCATTTAATTCTTTTGAAGCTTTATATTAAGAACCATATAATAAGATGGTATTATTATTACATTCAATATTTTCAATTTAAGGGAAATAGAAAACAAACTTAGGCTTCCTTTGGTAAGTAACTTCCTAAATAAATTTTTTGATTAAAATATGATGAATAAAGTAGAAGTGTTGTTTTTTGATTTTTGATTTATACAAAAACAAAAACAAAACCAAAAGTAAAGAGAACAAGAATGTATCTTTAACTTTTTTATATGATTTTTTTTTTAAAACTTTTTCTGTTTTTAATAATTTTTTTGACTAATTTAAAATAGTGCCCAACGACCATTTAGTTTGATTTTTAAAATTAAATTTAGTTTTTGAATTTTTTTATTTTGGTTTTTTTTTCTTTGTTGGTGATTTTTTTTATATTTTAGTCAATTTTTTTAATTTTTAAATGTATCAAAGCTAAATGCACCTAAAAAGTAAAATATTTGTCAAAAAAATTTGAAAAAAAAAAATTCATTGAAAAAAAAAATTCAAAAAAACAAAAAGTTCGGCACATTTTCCTTCTTTTTTTTTCCTTCTTTGATTTTTTATTTTATTTTATAGATTTCTTCATAAATAGTTTATTTTTGGGTTAATTATATTTTTAGTCTCTAAAGTAGGAGTTTTGTATTATTTTTATCTCTAATATTTAAATTGAATTAATTTGGTTCCCAATTAAGTCCATCTAAAAAGCAAAAAGTTATAAATAAAATATAATAAAACAAAATTCACCAAAGTAAAAAAAAATTCAAATTTTTTTTTTTTTTGAAACAGTTTTCAAAAACCAAAATAGAGGTTTTTTATTTTCTTTTTTGGCCCACTTGTATATTATCAAAAAAAAAAAAAAAAGTATGAAATTTGAAAAGAAACCTTAATACTTTTTTTCCTTGGAGAATATGATTTAAGAAAGTAATCTATTTGGTTTAGTTTTGAAATTAGTTTTGAAAGATATACTTTTTAAAAGAATTTTGAAAATTGAAAACTTGTTTGGTTATGAGTTTTGAAAATAATTTTAGGATGATTTGTAGTTTTTTTTGTGTTGAATAAGTGAATGTGAGAGAAAATTTGATTGATTGATGTGCAGAATGTGAGAGAGTAGAGAGGAGAGAGAAAAATAATTGATTGATGTGTAAAAGAGAGAGAGAGAGAATGAGAAAGGAGAGAAAAAAAATAATTTTGAAAAATAGTAAACCAAACATGTTTTTTGATTTTTCAATCCAAAAGTGAGTTTGCAGTATTGTTGGAAGAAAATAGGTTAAAATAGTCAATAAGACAAAATATCACATCCAAACTATAATCATTTTATTTTTTTTCTCATAACTATTAAATCAATTATAAAAAAAAAAAGCTAACTATCATCTAAGAGCATCTCTATCAGATTACCTAAATTTTATCCTAAAATATTATTAAAAAATTCAGAATTACTTTTTTATTTACTTCCCCCAACAAACTCCTTGTTATTTCACTATTCTATTAAAATAATCTTTTTAATTACTTTTAAATTTAAATTTTGTTTTAATAATAAAATAATGAAAACAAAGGAAATGCAACATATGGTACATACAGAGCACTCACGGGAAAGGATGGTGGCCGACCGGCCGGTTGATTGGCCGGACGGTTGGATGGTCGATCATTTGCTAATTTTCAGTGTTTTTCTTCTTTAATTACAAGTTTTTTACGGGACATCTGGAAGGATATCCAAGGGGACATCCTACGTATATTCAACAAAATAAAATAAGAATTTATGAGTTATAAAGGAGTTACAGCGACTCCTTTTAGCAACACTTATATTTAGGGAGTTGGATAAGGGATTTACTGGGGAAGCATTTCTGAAGAATTTACCCATTATAATAGCAAAAAACTATTATAAGGGAGCTGCTACGAATGTTCTAAAACACAACTTTTTTAACTAGACTAAAATGACCAAAAGGCTAACTTAGGCCAAGTTTGGCATGTCCAGGAAAAGTCAAAAAGTCAAAAAATTACTCAAAAAGTAAAAAAGTTAAACTATTCACCAAAAGTCAACAATTACGGCTGCACAACTCCCAATCCTAATTTCTCTTACAAACCAATTTTTACAATTTTTATTACACATTTTTCATAAAAAGTCAAAAAGTTACCTAAACATCTATATTTTTTCCTCAATTTTTTAATCTAAAAAAATAAAAGTGCACTATTTAGGACACCCCAAACAACTCCTGAAATTGGCAAAGTTCCCAAACGGGGCCAATATGCCAAGGCAAGTGTGCAAACTTCCTGTATAAATATGATTTTTTATACAAATTAAAAATTTATATAAAATTTTATTCAAAATTTAAATTATGTAGATCATATTTATTGTTGGTATAACCATAACAGATTAAGCTTAATATACCATTCACTCAATTTCAGGATAAATTTCCTATCATAGTTTCTGAGTCCATATCATTTCTATTTTTGTAATTTACCCTTTTTAGGGTAAATTACAAATATACCTCCTGAGATTCGTATAAAATATAAATTGTCCCCTATAATTTAGAAAATTATAAATACCTCCTTGTTAGAATTTTTTAGTTAACAGAATTAACTAAAAAAATAAAATTCATAATTACTCTCTTATACAATAATAAATTACCTAAATTATTAATTGAAATATATTTCTAAAATCATTAAAAACTTTCAATTGACTTGATGATTTATTAATAACATAGGTGATATGTTATAAAATTAGAAATCTCAAGAGTGAAATGTAATTTCCAGAACCACATGAGCGATTCGTATTTTAATCAAATCTCACGAAATATATTTGTAATTTATCTTTTTTTAAATATATATCTTGGACGTCATAGACTACAAACTGGGGAGAAGACTCAAACATTTTATTTATTTATTATTATTATTTTTTTTTTGCAAAAGACTCAAACACGTAACTTCCAAAAGTTATTTTGATTTTAATCAACTAAACTAATTTAATTGAATATATAACAAAAAATTGAATTATCAAATTTTCTACTAACTAGTGTATATAGATTTCACACACGTGAGTAGTTAGTATACAAATTAATAAATTAATTTGTAATGGTAGCAAAACTGTTCATCTGTTGTAACTAAACATATATGGTGTCGTTTGCCATTTCAGTGAAGTTAAAACTTGGTGTGCAAGGATAAAATTCCTCAAATTGTAAAAAGCAAGATAATTTCATGGATATCTCCAAATCTCTATTAAAAAAAATAGGGTAAATTACATTTAGCTCCCCTCAGGTTTCTGACAAATACAGGAACCTCCCCTATGGTTTGAATAATTACAGTGACCTCCCCTACTTTACCTGACAATGTCAAGATTCCCCCATTCTGTCTATTTTGCACAAACGACGTTAGTATTTTATATAAAATGACCATATTACCCTTACTTTTACCTGCAAAAAGACGAAAAAACCCTTTCTTCAAGACCAACGTCACTGCCAAAAGTAAAAGACGAAAAAACCCTTTGCTTTGACCAACACAACCATAAAATAAAATAATTTTAAAATATTTATAATAAAAATGATACATTTAAAATAAAAAATAATTTTTTTTAAATTTTTAATATTTAAAATATTAAAAAACACAACACATAAATGTATGAAATATAATGCACATTAAAATAAATAAAAAATATTTAAAATATAAATTATTTACCCTAAAAAAATAAATTTGAAAAATTTCAAAACTTATAACCAAATAAATTTTTCTTTTCAAAACTCATAACTCAAAATACGACTCCACACTCAAATCATGATTCTAAAAATAATTTTAAAAAATAAAGTATATTTTTTTAATTTTTCTTTTAAAATAGAGTTTTGGAAAAAGTTTGGTTTTGAATTTTGAATTGAGTTCTAAATTTGTATTTGGTTATGAGTTTTTGAAAATAATATTTGAATTGAGTTTTGAGTACAAACATGTTCCGAAAAAATATTTTTTTTGGAAACATGTTTGGTTTTCTTTTAGAATTACAATTCCAATTAGAAATTTTCAAAAATCTTTTCAAAACTCATAGAGTCTTAACCAAATATAGAGTTTTGAAAATAGTGTGGAGTTTCGAGTTATGTGTTTGGTTATGAGATTTGAAAATAATTTTTGAATTGAGTTTTATGGTTGTGTTGGTCAATTCAAAAATTATTTTCAAAACTCATAACCACACAAACTTAAAAAAATACAAACTTATGTTAAATATATTTTTTAAATATTAATTTTTTTTTATTTTAAATATTTTATTTTATTTTATAAATATATTTTTAAATATTTTAATTTTTTTATGTGTTTTGTTATGATTTGAGTGTAGAGTTTTGAAAATAGTGTGGAGTTTCGAGTTATGTGTTTAGTTATGATGTTTGAAAATAATTTTTGAATTGAGTTTTATGGTTGTGTTGGTCAATTCAAAAATTATTTTCAAAACTCATAACCAAACACAAACTTAAAAAAATAGAAACTTATGTTAAATATATTTTTTAAATATTAAATTTTTTTTTTTATTTTAAATATTTATTTTATTTTATAAATATATTTTTAAATATTTTAATTTTTTTATGTGTTTTGTTATAATTTGAGTATAGAGTTTTGAAATAGTGTGGAATTTCGAGTTACGTGTTTAGTTATGATGTTTGAAAATAATTTTTGAATTGAGTTTTATGGTTGTATTGGTCAATTCAAAAATTATTTTCAAAACTCATAAGCAAACACAAACTTAAAAAAAATACAAACTTATGTTAAATATATATTTTTAAATATTAACAAATTTTAAATATTTTATTTTATTTTATAAATATATTTTTAAATATTTTAATTTTTTTGTTATGTGTTTTGTTATGATTTGAGTGTAGAGTTTTGAAAATAGTGTGGAGTTTCGAGTTATGTGTTTGGTTATGAGGTTTGAAAATAATTTTTGAATTGAGTTTTGAGTTATGTGTTTAGTTACGATTTGAGTGTGAAATTGTGTTTTGAGTTTAAAATCTTAAAATTAAAAAATTAAAATATTTACAAAATAAAATAAAATATTTAAATAAAAAATATATATTTAAAATAAAAAAATAAAATATAGTGTTTACATTGGGCACTTTAGTGTTTACATTATAGGCATTATAGGCACTTGAGGGCATTATAGGTATTTTTGTGTTTACAGTTGATGACATCAGCAGGGTCGGTTAGGTACATAAACGGCGGTCAAATTTTGGGGGTATTTTGACATTGTCAGATAAAGTAAGGGAGGTTACTGTAATTATTCAAACCATAGGGGAGGTCCCTGTATTTGTCAGAAACCTCAGGAGAGGTAAATGTAATTTACCCAAAAAAATATATACGTGGGATGAAAGGTGTTCAACCAAAGGTTTTAGGTTAGAAATGACTCCAACGATCAAGTCCGTGGAATATACTTGTTATAAGAATATAGAGAAGTAATTCATTTATAGTGTTAAAGATTGTTTATACCTTTTTCCTCTTCTTGCTTCCCTCTTTATATAGTCGAGTGCTATCACCTGAGTATTATTTTTCATGGAATATCTTCACGGAATTTCTTCCATGGAATAGTTTCCATTTAACTAACTCATCTACATAGTCATATTATAGTATGCAACTTTGTTTTCCCACCATGACAATTACCGATACAACATGAGAAAGAGGGAACATCTTTGAGTGATTAAATTCATTAACATTATGTTTGAATTATAAATTTGGATAAAAATTTAAAAAGTGGAAAAAAAATAGAAAAAAAAAATTAACTCATATTGCATTCATATTTTTCATTTTTCTTTCTAAATCTACAATTCAAACAGAGCCGAAGACTAATCAAAATGATTATATTAATATTTATTAAGTTTCTTACCTAATTTTAATGTTTGCATTTAGGGTTAATTACACTAATAGTCCCTATAGTTTAGGACTTTTGTCACTTTGGTCCCTGACTCTTCAATTGTGACACATTTGACCCTGAATTTTGAATCTTGTTTCAAATAAGGACAATTAAAAATATTATTAGATTTTTCAAGGGTAAAATCGTCAATTTGATAAAATATAAACTAATTTGATAAAAATAAATGTCAAAAAATATTTTAATTTTTTTAAAATTATTTTTATCCACCAAAGATAAAATTATGTAAAATTAATAAAAATTACATGATTAATTTTTTAAAATTAATTTTACATGATCATCATCCAAACACATAATAAAAATTAATTTGGTAAAAAAATAAATAAATGTCTAAAAGATTTATCAATTTTACATAATTTTATTTTTAGTAGGTAAAATAATTTTTTAAAATTCAAAATATTTGTTTGACATTCATTTTTGTCAAATTAGTTTATATTTTATCAAATTGACAATTTTACCCTTGAAAAATCTAATTATATATTCAATTGTCCTTATTTGGAACAAGATTCAAAATTCAGGATTAAATGTGTCACAATTGAAAAGTGAGAGACCAAAGTGACACAAGGCCCAAACTATAGGGACTATTTGCACAATTTGCCCTTGCATTTATATGTCGTTTGCCCTCATTATATTCGAAACCCATTGCTTCAAACCCTATATTTGACTATATCTTAATTTATTCTCCATAAATTCTCTATGATTTATTTTTTCGACACTACGTCATTTGTTTGCACGTGTTTTATATATATTTCTTCATCTAATCCATATAAGTTACTCAGGAAATGTCATAGGACTAACATCCATCCATTAACAAGTAAATAGTTTTTATTTGAATAAATTATACAAAATCACCCTTGAAATTAAAAATATATATATATATAAAATAAATTTACAAGAATAAAGTAAACAATGATAAAATATCAATTTCAGTCTAAAAGATATGAATTTTCCATACAATTAATGAATTACAAATGAAAAGATATCAAATATTCTCAACATAATTATATCAAATTTATAAATTTAATTATACTTATTTTTAACTTTAAGAGAGGCTAGTGTAATTTGTCATTTTAGTTTTAGAATACGATTTCCTTCCAAACCAGTATGTAAGAATTTCTAGGTCGAAGTAATGTGGCATTTGTATGATTGGTTAAAAACTCCAAATCCACTCATTTTGTTTGAAATTTAACTCAAATTTGAGAAACAACATATTAATATGAAATGTAGATATTTTGGGTAACTTGTGTTTCCTTTTTTACAATTAAGGGGGTGGTTTGGGTATGGCTAGCTTTGTTTGGGATATAATTTTTGGAAAATTTATCCATAAGTCCTAGTTTTTGAAACATTGAACCATTTAGTCCTAAAAATTTTCTTATGCTCCATTTAGTCTCATTTTTATATCAGCATGATGTAAATGATCTGATGTTTCATTCTATAATTTCAAATTTATTGAAATCTGATGAACATTAGATGTTTTCATCCTATATTTTCAAACATTATTGAAATTTGATGAACATTAGATGTTTGAAATCTAATGTTTGTAACATGACTCTGATGTTATTAACATTGTATCTGATGTTATTAACATTGTAATGGGACCTTTCAGTCTATAAGAAAACTTTTAGGACTAAACAGTGCATAAGTTATTAATTTGGGATTTATTGGTGCATCCCCCCTTTTTTGGTTAAAATATTTAATAAAGATTAAAAAAAAATTATAATAGTTAATAAGATAAAATGTCACATTTAAGTTATAATCATTTAATTTGTTCTCACAATTATCAAATCGACTATAAAAATAAAAATCATCTCAAATACAACTTTTTTAACCAAACTAAAGTAGTAAAAAAATCAGACTAAAAAAGTCCATTCCAAAAGAGGGCTTAGTGGCTTATTGACTTATTATGAAAATATATATAGAAAAGTAGAGAAGTGATGTAACAATTTGTAACAAATAAACCAATAAGCAGCTTATTTAGATGGTACCAAAACCACCCCTAAATCTATGTAAAAATAAATCCAGCATGAGATGCATAAATTTTAGGGGGATTTACGTGTAAGTCCTAATAGGTGGACTTATTATCCAATAGGTCTTATGATAATTAATGACATTTTTTATCAAACACTATTAAAAAATGTCGCTAATTGTTAATTTTTAACAACAGTTTGAAAATTATATCACAAAAAATGTCACTAAGTTTTAGAGACAGTTTAAAAAAGTCGTCACAAAAAAAAAACGTTATTAATTTTCAACTTTCAGCAATAGTTTGAAAATTTTGTTACAAAAAAGTTACTAATTATAAGTTTTAGCAATAATTTATAAAAATTGTGACAAAAAAAATCACTAACTGCCAATTTTTAACGACATACAAAAATTTGTCACGAAAAATTATTTTTCGCAGTTTAACTAAGGCCTCGTTTGGGAACCTGTTTTTTAGTCAAAATGTCAAAAAGTTACTAAATTAGTCAAAAAGCCAACAATCCATACCAAAAAGTTAAAGATTCTCTTTTCTCTCTACTTTTTGCATATCTTTTCGTAAAAAGCCAAAAAGTCATCACAAACATACTAGTTTTTTTTAGCTCATATTTTAGCCAAATAGCCAAAAAGTTACTAAATTAGCATGTTCTCAAACGAGGCCTAAGTCTTATTTTTAATAAGACTTGATGAAATTAAGTCAAATTATTAGGATCTATTGGCAGTTATCTTAATTTTAAATATATAAATTCATCCCGATATTATAAGGGAATTGAGTGATACTTAAGTATGTGACAAACTAAAAATTAATATCTATCATATTATATTATAATAATGATAGAGAGCTCTAATTTTGAAAATTTAAAGAGAACTCTAATGATGTGGCAAGAAAAAAAAAAACATAGGCATACACATCATATCACATGTGGGCTCCACTCATTGTCACATTACTAAAACTCTCTTTAGTGATCTAAAATTAGAGTTCTTAATTTTTATTCATTATATTATTATGAATCAAATTAATAGAGTATTTTTTTTTTATTATTTTAAATCTCAAATACTTTTAGTATTTTAAAGATAAGTTTGGCCACAATGGATGCTATGACGCATTGAGCATGCATGTGGAGCCCCCTCTTTTCTCTCTCTCTCTCTCTCTCTCTCTCTTCTCACACACATGAACATAGACATTGAACCAAAAAAAGCATGCACTGAAGTGAGATGACAATCGTCGGCCAATGAGTGGATGTATGTAACAATATTAAAAACTAACTTATATGTTGCATTGTTATAAATAAATAAAAAAATTTAAATTAAATTAAATCTTATTAAAAGTACATGTATGTAATAATATTCAAACATTATTGGATGTTTAAGTATTATTTTATTTTTATTTTTTTTGACAACTAATCATATTTGATCTCTTGTACTTTTAGTAAAATTTTTAATAAGAATACTAGTGTCTATATAAAATTATTTTTGTGTTAATTCTTGGGTTTAGGGGGCCAAGCTTTCATGAATGCCCGAGAAAGTTTAATATTAGACAATTAATAAATTATAGAATTAATAAAACACAAAATAGATAGAAAGGTAAGGTCAAGAAAAATTAGTTAAAATCACATAATTAACACTCTTTCTCTCTATTATGTGTTCTATACTATGATTTAATTAATTCTGTATAACTAGCACAATGGTCAAACTTATTGATATACATGAATGGAGTTTGGAGAGGAAGGGTGGCCATGCCCCCTAAGTTTTTAAAATTATTTTATTCCCTCATTAATTTATAAACAATTTTAATATGTATGTAAAATATCCCCTAATTTTTTTATGGACCCTAAGTATTCCTGCAATATATATTGTATCACCCTCAAATTATTTCATATATTATGTACTAACACCAATTCTATCGATCTAATAATAAATAATTGAATAAATAAATTTTAATTTGTGACTTTTTGGTTGTAAAAGCACGATTGGTGTACTTTTAATTAAATTTGTAATTTGAAAGTATGGTCATAAAACACACTTGCAATGGAGGCGTGCTCTTGAAATACGGTCACGTAATATTTGAAGGTTTCGTGATTGATGGAGATGGTGAAACTTATGATTTTGTGTTAAATAATTAGAAAATATGATAGTATATAGTATATGATGATTAGTGAAGAATATAAATATGTGGCGCTCCAGGAGCACTCAATAATTTTTCCCTATGATGACTTGTAATTGAAAAGTTCAATGAAGATTGTTTTTCAACATTAACACTCCGTTTGTATAGAGGAAAAATATTTTTTAGAAAATATTTTTTTTCATTTTTTGCTGTTTGATACAATGTAAAACAAAAGTTAATGGAAAATATTTTTCACAGTCAATAAAAAATAAGCCCATTTTGAAGGAAAATATTTTCCACTTTTCAAAAATGGGAAATGTTTTCTGAACAAAAATTTTGTCAGCATCACCACATTACCACCACTGCCATCATCTTTCACCACCACCATGGCCACAACCATCAACACCACCGTCGTCACCGTCACCACCACATCCACCGCCTCACAACCACTACCACTACACTACCACTACCATCTCTGCCTCATTAGTATTATTCCCACCACCATTATCACTACCGTCACCGTCATCACCTCACATACCTCCACTTTCACCTCCACTTTATTGCCGCCACTATCGCGGCCACTACCACCACCACTAATACAACCATTAATACATTAATTTCATGAATATAATCAAATATAAGAAAACATTTTCCGTGGAAAACATTTTTAGAAAAACAATTTCTATAGAAAATATTTGTCGCCAAAATAAATTAAAGACTTTTATACTCTACTATACTTCTTCCTAAAGAGTGGGGAAAAAAAAAGAAGAAGAAGAAATTGCACTCATTTTTTTGAGGGCCAAATATAATTAGTCTCATATTTTTAGTATAATAATATTATTTCTCTTAAGATTTTATTTAAATAACAGTTAAATTTTTTTTTGGTCAATAATTATTAATTATATAATAAAATAATTTTTCGCATTCCACGAGTTTAATAAGAAAAAGTTTAACACACCAAATAAATGGACACAAAAGGCATGCGCGTGTGGAGAAATCAACAATTTTGGCTCAAAGATAAAGGCATCATTTTCACATTTCGCCAACGGTTTTATCCCACCACTTTTCATTTTCTTAGTTCCCGAGTTTTATCTCATGTAAAACATTTGATGTCGAAAGGGTTACATAAATTTGATAATTAAAATATTTTAAATTTTTTAACAAAAATGACCATGATGACTTTTCGATAGTTGAATATTTTATTTTAATAATCAATGCTAAAGACATTAATATTCTCATTAACAATTTTACTATTGCACTGAACAAAGTTTAATAGGACTTGTCTAGGGGGTGTATACAGACTGGATTGGTCTGGTTTTAAAGTAAATCAGAAATCGAATTGTAGGAATCAGTTTCAAAAAAATTAGAACTGTAACCGAATCATTAAACTGTGGAACCGGACCAGAACCGAACTGTGGAATCAGTTTAGTTTTACGGTACCAGAGATTTTATATAATAATAAATATGATATATATTTTATGTTAGCATTATTTGGTTAAGTTGGTTAGAATTTATCAATTTCAATGAAGGCAGTGTTCAAATCTTATAGAGATTTTTTATTATTTTTAATTTTTACATATAAAAATATATAAATATAAATAAATATGTACGGTCCGATTCGGTTTGGAACTGTAGCCAAAACCTTGGAACGAGAACCGAACCGATTTGGACGATTTCACCATTTTCAGAACCAGAATCAAAATCGAAACTAATAAAAATTAAATAAACGACGGTTTAAAACGGATTGAATTAGTGTGTCGGTTCCACCGATTTTTTTATACACCCCTAAATATTGCATTTTTCTCCTCAAACTTTCACCCAAATTTTATTTTGCTTTATTATCTTTTAATTACGAGAATTACGTCTTTAGATTTTAACGTGTGTTTCATATGATCCGTCTATCATCACTTCGTTTCAAAGAAGTGGAATTTGAATGAAAGTTAAAAAAATAAAAAATGTAATTAGCATACAAAATTTTCCTTCTAATGTCCCTAAAAATATGTTCACGTGAACACTTTTTATTCAAATTTTAATAATAAGTGGTGAGAGAATCAAATTAAAATACGAGTCAAAGTTTGAAAATTCAATTCTTACAATTAAAGGATAAAAAGTGAAAAATGAAATTCTATTTTAGTCTTCGTTTAATATTGGTTTTTTTAGTAAGTTTTTTTTGTGTTGGGACCATTTTAGTCTCGTTTGATTTGATTTTTTTGACTTTTGTGAAAAAAAAAAGTGTAATGATTATGGTTTGGATGTGATTTTTTGTCTTATTAACATATGTAGCTAAATTTATCTTTTTATGCTATTTTAACCAAAAATCTAAAACCAAACGAAATTTTAAAATCTGAAGATGAAAAATGTACGCCACACAAAATATGTGAATTGCTACGAAAATTATTAATAAGAGTGTTAACCTCTCTCCTTTTTATTAAATACTTTGATTTAAATAATAAATTTCAATAGAACCACACCTTTGGGTATATATATACTTAATTATTTGTCTAGCAAATTTTAATTTGCAGAGACTTTACTTATCGTCTTTGTTTATAAGATTAATAAATTCTTAATTCATCATCTTTTTCATTTTAAAATTTCTATTTCAATCATAAATTTAATAATTTCTTTAAAAAAAAATCAAATGTAAATAAAATATAATAATTTATTAGTATTATTTTTAATTTTTGTATGTTTATTAAAATTTATTCAAACACAACAATATAACGATTAAAAAAAAAAATTTTAAAAAGGAAATATTGAGAGTGGGGAACTCCACCCACTAAGGTGGTTGTGAGAATGACCCAGCAGCCGCCATCGGACACGTGGACAGAGTGTGGTTTGACTGGTAAGTAGCAGCTGCAATAGATCAATTTGGAAACTTAAAAGTTACAAGTTAATTTTTAATTTATTTTAGATCATATTATTATTCTATTTCTTATATATATTTTTTAAAAAAATTAAAAAAATTAAAAAATTAATTTTTAACTAACTTCTTAAAATAACAATAATACAAAAACATATCAGTATCTTCGACATATAATATATTAAAAATATATTTATTTATATATATTTTTTGATGGTCCCAAGGTTTATTTTAAATATTTAAACCCACACCTCCCAGGATATGGAACACTGCTGTGCAGCCTGCGCGGCAGCGTCTGTTATGTGGTAATTTGAGCCCATTTCATGGTCCATTTTGATAATCTGAACCGTTCACACTTTAGAATACGTCAAAAAGAACATGCCTGCAAAAAATCAAGTTAATTGGATATCGTTTACACATTCATCCACTCACATTTGTATCTATAAAATAAATACAAATGTATTTTAGCTTGATTAAAACAAATACAAATATGAGTGGATAAATAGGTAAACGATATCCGATTAATTTAATTTTTTTTCAAACATGTTCTACTTAATATATTCTAAAACGTGAACGTTCGAATTATCAAAATGAACTCCGAAATGAGCCCAAATTACCGCATAGCCGACGCTGCTGCGCAGGCTGCACAGCAGGGTCCCTACATTACACCTTCCCAAGCCATGCTAAGTGTAGGCCGGCTACTGAGCCGCGGGACTTGGCAGCTTTTGCGCCCATAAAAAATAGGGGAAATAATAACACAGTAAGAGGAGAAGGAAAAAATTTACAAATCAATGTTAGAATTTAGAGCTAATTACTTAAAAATTTTATTTACAAATATTATGATAATTCAAATTTTAAGATTTTTTAAAATAATAAGTCCTATTTAGTAAAATTAAAAATATTATTTTTTTTTTTGATTTTCAAGATTAAGGACATTATCAATTTTGTATAATAATGTTTCAGACAATTGTTTCACTAACTGATAAAAAAACAGAGCATGAGATTAAGCGTTTTTACCTTTCTACTTATTGGTTTGATTCAACTATACAATAAAATCGAGAACATTATCAGTTTTGTTCAGTTTTAAAACTGAGAGCAATATCATTTTTTTCCATTTTTAAAGGCGTTTTTTTTTTTCAATTTTACACATCAATTTTCCATCATCATAACACAAAATTTTCAGTTTTGCACAAAAAAAATAATTTAGTTTTTTTCAATGTTTTCAAGAAAAAAAACTTTGCTTGGCTTCATTTTTCCAAAAACACTTTTTAGAAAATTCTACTTTCTTATTTTTAGTGTTTTTTTTGTTTTTACTATTTTTTTTAATATTTTAAGTAATTTTTTTATTTTTTAGACACACCTAACATAAATACACCTAAAAAGTAAAAAAATTGTAAAAAAAATCTTTTAAAAATTCACTAAATACCAAAAAGACAAAAAAAAAATTATAAGAATTCAGTACATTTTTTGTATTTTTATGTATTTATTAATTTTTTAAATTATTTTTTCATAAATTTTTTACTTTTTATATACATCTAAGTAAGGTGCTTCTAAAAAAGTAAAAAATAGGTTTAAAATTTTAAAAACATTTACTAAAAACAAAAAAAAATACGAAAATCAAAAAATTTAATTTTCAAAAAACTTAATCCAAAAAACTCAAACCAAACACACTGATTAGTTTTTTTTTATTGCACATAATTTTTTTTTTAGTTTTTTCAATTTGAAAAGTTGATTTTTAAAGTTTTGAAAATCAAAATAAATATCAAATCATAATGTTCCTTTATAAATAATCATAAATGATAAACAATCCTTATTTGAAGAGTAATTCCGACTATAAAAAAATTAATAAAACTTGAAGATTCAAAAAATCTTAGTTAGGATTTAATGAAATGTAAGTTTATAAATTAAAATTTGTATGTAAATGGCCCTAAAATTTATATATTTTAATAATTAAAATATTATATTTTTTATAATTTTATAATATTTTTTTTATTGTCCATTCCGTTATTGTTTTTTCCTAAAATATAAAGTAAAGTAAAATTCACTTTTAACTACTTGAAATGATTACACTTGAATTAATTTACTCGCGGGAGTACAAATTTATGCAATTATGTATTTAAAATGTTTATGTTATTCTCTTTATCTTGAATTGTTAACGAAATTAATTTTTTTTGCCTGAATATCACATTTGTTCGTAAATAAAAATATTTGTGCCGGTGATTTGTTCAATTTGACCGTGTTTGACCACAATAGATTGATATAAGGGAAAATTATTTATCGGTTAGAAAAAACAAATTACGTAAATATAGAAGGGTGTAATTGAGACTTGCACCTCACAATTATTCACTTGTATCTCATCACAAAATCATTTGCACTTTCTATATTTTTGTAATTTTTTTTACTGTTAAGTAATTATCCCTTGATATAATTTGTTTATTAACTGTTTTGTAAGTTATCTGGATATTTGTTTCTTTATTATGCAGCAAAGTGAATGAATACCCTCAATTAATTGTGTACTGACAAGGGTGATATTTGTTCAAACAACAATGTTACATACCACTAAATCCTACCATTAACCACCACTAATGATGTGAAAAGCGGAAAAAAAAAAAAAAAAAAAAAACTAAACTAAACTAAACTAAACTAAAACACAAATACATGTGGTAGTAGGTGGGACCACTGCCACATAATTAGAGCAACCATTAATTAGTGGTCTGCATCATTTGTCTTGTTCAAAACACATAGGGTGTGTTTGGTAACGTTTACGTTTTCAGTTTATATTTACAAAAATTTTATAAATTGGTTTTTGTTTATTTTTAGAAAAACATAAACTACAAACGCGTTTGGTAATTGACAAAATGTTTTAAAAAATTTAAAAATATAAAAAAGAGTGAGAAATGGCAAGTGGTGGCAAGTGGCGGCGGAAGACGGTGGTGGAAAGTGGTGACGGTGGGTGGTGGGTAGTTGGTGGTGGCGGGTGGGTGGTGTGGTGGTGGATGGGTAGGTGACGGTGGCGGGTGGTGGTGGCAGGTGGGTAGCGGATAGGTGGTGGTAGTGGTGGGTGGGTGGGTGACGGTGGCGGGTGGTAGCGAGTGGGTAGTGGTGGTGGGTGGTGGCAAGTGGGTGGCGGATGGCGGTTGGTGGTGGGTGATAGCGGGTGGGTGGTGGGTGGTGATGGTGGGTGGGTGACGGTGGCGGGTGGTGGCGAGTGGGTGGTGGTAGTGGCGGCGGGTGGTGGTGGCAGGTGTGTGGCGGATGACGGGTGGTGGTGGGTGGTGACGGGTAGGTGGCCGGTGGTGGTGGTGGTAGGTGGGTGAGTGACGGTGGCGGGTGGTAGGTGGTGGAGAGTGGGTGGTGGTGGGTGGTGGTGGTGGGTGGTGGGTGGCAGGTGGCTAGTGGTGGTGGGTGGCTAGTGGTGGATGGTGGTGGCAGGTGGGTGGTGAGTGGTGGTGACAAGTAGGTGGCGGGTGGTGGTGGCAGGCGGTGGTGGCAAATAGGTGGCAGGCGGTGGTGGCGGACGATGGATGGTAGTGGCGGGTGGATGGCAGGTGGGTGGTGGGTGGTGGTGGTGGGGTGGCGGCGAGGGGTGGGTGGTGGTGGCGAGTGGGTGGCAGGTGGGTGGTGGTGGGGGTGGCTGGTGGTGGCGGAAGACGGTAGCGGAAAATGGTGGTGGATGGTGGCTAGTGTTGGGTGGTAAAAAAAAAAAAAAACTCAAAACTCAAAACGGAAACACATTTTTTGTGTTTTCATTTTTTGGCTAAATTTATAAACTGTGACTACTGATTTATAAATTAAAAATTTTACCAAACAAGTTTTTATTGAAGTTTTTTAAATTTTTGTAAATATAAACAGAAACTGAAAACGTAAGTGTTGCCAAACGACACCATAAAGTTTCAAAACACATAAGATCCTAAATAAAGGAGAAAAAAATTAGGAAAATTTGCAAATTAGTGGTATAGTGAAAAATATTTATAATTTCATGATGGTACAAATGTTCTGTATGTATGGTGCAAATTCTTCTTGTGGATGGTGTAAATCTTTTATGTGTGTCAAAATTGTACAAAAAAAATATTACATTCATAATGTAATAATTTTTTTATTGTAACACTGATTTACAATTTCTCCAAAAAAAACCTACTGCCAAGTAAATTCAAAAATAAAAGCTAAACAAAGAGTACAAAGGAAACCAAATTCAACAATAGCAGCCTTTGCAAAAATCAGCAAAGCATCATTCGAACTAGAAAAACATGTGAGAAAAAAAAAATGATAAAATAAGAAACATACATTACTAATATGAAAGTGAAACAAAGTTGGCTTGTTATGATTGTCTTTATGGTCGGTCCTGAGGTAAGGTGAGTAAGGCCGTCATTGTAGACTTTTAAATTCTGTCTAAAAAATAAGATTTCTAAAGAATTTTTTATCTTAATTTATGTTTGGTTCATTAATAAAATAGAATGAAACAATCATTCCATCATAACGTATATTCTCACATTTGATTTACTAAAAAAAAAATTACGAATAAAATCATTATTCACTGTTGTGAGAGAATAGTTCTTTTATAAATAGAATAAAAAAATGATCAATCTATTGAATTCATTTCATTTCAGTGAACCAAATACTGCATTATAGTATTAGCAGTTTAAAAATAAAATTTTACAATTTTTTTTTTTAACAATTGAATTAGTGAATTATTTAAAAGTATTAGATGGTTATTTATTAAATGCATGAATTATTTATAAAATATTATTTGACTATGCCAGTTATAATTGTCTCTGGAGAAAAAGAAAAAAATTTAGTTGAAATTTATCAAATTTTACCATTCAATCTAGGGTATTTTTTTTTTTAGAATCCCTGGTATTAATATTTTATAACGTAAAAGACATCTAATATTTTCATAATGTCTAAGGTCCCTCAAATCGATCTAGAAAAAAATTCTCTCCAATCCAGAGAAATTCTCTCCAAATCAGAGAAATTCTCTCCAAAGCAGAGAATTCGCCTCATTACGTTGAACAAATTGAACTGAAAGTTGCAGTGACACAAAAGAAGGCAAATTTTATGTGGATGAAAATACCCTCGTCTTGGGAGACCAAATTGCATTTGTCAATATAGACAATAAAGTACAAAGGGGGAAGTATATCAATAGAACGATGCCATATGCAATAGTAGAATAGAAATCTAAATAGACATTTACTTAAACTTCCACACAAAAATCTACAAAACTGGCAAAGAAAGAGAAGAAGCTTGACTCTAGGACTATCGAGAAGTTGGCGGAGGCGGCGGTGGAGGAGCGGAGAGCAGAGAAAATTCAATCCAGAGAATTTCTCTGGACTTCTCCAGAGAAATTCTAAATTTTTTTAGATTCTTCTCTTTCTTCTCCGACTTGCTACGTTCACCTCCATCGTTGCTCTATGCTCTAAATGTATGGGCTTGTTTGGTTTGTGTTTGAGAGATGTGTTTTAGAGATAAAAAGTACGAAAACATGTTTGGTTTGGTTTTTTGAGAAATTTGTTTTGGAAAATTGTTTGAGAGAGAGTTTTGGAAAAAGTGATTGATTTGATGTGTGTGTGAGAGAGATTTGTTTGGAAAACTTGTTTGGTTTGTGTGTTTTGGGAAAATTTTTTGGGAAATTTTTGGTAGAGAAAATTTCTGAAATTTGTTTGTAGAGAAAATTTT
The DNA here is from genome assembly GCA_030407325.1 of Camellia japonica. Lineage (NCBI taxonomy): Eukaryota > Viridiplantae > Streptophyta > Magnoliopsida > Ericales > Theaceae > Camellia > Camellia japonica. The sequence continues at coordinate 71,388,231 of JAPPVO010000013.1, read as the reverse complement.
TGAAATTTTTTTCAGAAACACAAACCAAACCTACCCATGTCCTCGTGATCGAAGGAGCATCCTTACTTTTCTCCTTAATCTCAGCCGTCCATTTATAGTTTTTCTCCTTCTCTTCCTTTTTGTTCTTCTTCTTCTCCTTCTCGCCCTTGATCTTTGCCGTCCACTTGTACTTCTTATCCGAATCTTTGATCTCCGCTGTCAAAGTATACTTTCGATCTCCATAACCGTCGTTAACCAAGCAGTCGAAGCTGAGTTCAAGCTCAGAGACTCAGTCACAGAGGCTCTGCAAGTAGGACTCAGAATCAAATCAGCGCTGAACAACCCTCCGAATCGGTGCTAAAACGGTTCATGGTTGATCAAATCACAGAGAGAGAGAAAGAGAGAGAGAGATTACATCTAATTGTGGAGGCGTCAAGAGAGTCATGGACAAAGGTGAATGGCGGTCATGTCAGTGAATCAAAGAGAGAGAAGAAGAAATTGTTGTGTAGAAAGAGAAAGTAAGAGAGTGAAATTTCTCTGTGATATATGATCGTAGGGTTAAGGGACCTTAGACATCACAAAATAATATTGTGGATCTCTTCTATCACTAAAAATGGGAGAAGGACCTTAGACTAATTTTTTTTTCAATCTATTATGTCAAAAAAAAAAAGTGTGGATAAATTAATAATGTTAATAATAAAAAAAATGTTCAAAACTTATCTTAATTTTAAAATATATATGAGGGTTAGGCCCTATTTTTTGAATTCTCCTTGGCCCAAAAAAAAATCAAGACCGGCCCTGATTGTCTTCTATTTTTTAACACCAAAAATTAACCATCAAAAGGGATAGAAGTTACATAAAACAAAGCAACAAGCAGAGCCGGTGGGAAAACAACCCAATTAGAAGTTCTCTTATAAAAGGATTTACACGACTTGTCTAACGAATTAATATATATGTAACATAAAGCTCTTTGTCCTGAATTACAATAATAAAGTTTTTTTTTTTGTGGAAGAAACGAAAATTTTGGTCTAGCTTGCAATTATGCTCAGAATACTTGAATTTTTAAAAATATAGAAACTAATTTGATGAAAATAAATATCAAAAAAATATTTTAAAAGTTTAGAAAATGATTTTGTCTGAAATTTTTTTTTAAAAAAAAATTGAAAATGATAAGTATTTTTTATTTTTTTTAAACTTTTTATCAAATGAGTTTTAGTTTTTATGAGAATTTTTTATTTTTTATTTTTTTTAAAAAAAATAAGTTTTCTTTTTTTTCCCTTTTTCCAGATCAAGTAAGTTTAGGAACACATAAATTTACAAAATTAACACAACATACATGCATCGATAGAATTTTATAAGATTTAGTTATAGTGTCCACTTTGTTTTGGGAAGTTGGTAAAAAATTAGCTTTTAATTTTTTATCAAGTTTTTTGGCTTTTTGGAAGTGATTTGGGAAGTTGGTAAAAACTGACTTCTTGCTTTTTAGTTTAATATTTATTTATGATATCAAATCAAATTAAAATGACCAAAATACCCTTATCCAACATAAAAGATTTATTTTTTTATTTTTTTTCATAGGCCCTAAATTGTAATTTTATGACTGCGTTTTTGGCACTTCCCAAAGGGATTTTCTTGCGTTTTTGGCAGCCACGTTTTTGAATATTTTGTCTAAAAACGTGACTTTTTACTATATTCTCAAAATGGCACTTAAAAAAAATGTTCTTTAATGTACTTTTTATGTCCAATTTATGCCCAACATTTATTGTTTCCTACAATAATTTGCTGCAAGGACTCTTTCATGTGGCAGAAAATTAGCCAAATTATAGTGTAAAGGACGTGAACTACTTTTTTTTCTGGTCCGTAATTATGGGTAGGAAGGTTTGAGGTTTAATAAGTTGTGTAACAAAAATGGGAAGAATTCATAAATCAATTTTAGGAATAGCACCTCATGAATAATTTGTCCCTAATTATTGTAGGAAGGTTTAGTTGTTAGATTAACATCTATGAGAGAAAAGTTTCCTATTCTTGGCAAAACACTTAATGCTATATAAGTATGTTTTATTCACATTTCACCTACCTTTTTCATTTCTTTTTTTAAATTCATCCTCAAATCTCACAATCAAACACGGCATAAGTGTTTACACTCCCTAAATTCAATCTCTCTAAAAAAAATTGAATCCATGACCTCTTTAAGACTAAGTTCTAAATAAGGTAAGGTGCCAAGCGGAAGAAATAAAAAATAAAAAATAAAAATTGTACGAAGGTTTAGTTCAACTCCTCCCCTAAAAGTGGGCCCAAATGCTATGATTAATTTACAAAGAGACAAAAATAATGAAAATGATAAAGATAGTAAAAATAAAATAAATAAATAACTAACCAATATAATTAATTAAATTAAATTGACACAATTTAAAAAATTAAAAAATTAAATTAATACAATTTGAATTACAATGATTAAAAATTAACACAAAAGCTAAATTATAGAGACAAGAATATATGTGGCCTTAAATAAAGTCACTTTTGAGTTGTTTAACTGTGGTGAAAGTAAGTTTAAAAAATTATTTATTGAGAATTCAGACGTGCTTATTGAGATTGACCTTCCCCAAATTTTTTCCTCAATAATTTCAAGACCAATAAGTGCAATGAAGTATTTTCAATGAAAACTATAAATAATAGGTAAATGTTGACAAGTGTCTCTTAGACATTGTTTAAGGTTAGAAAGTGTGTAAAAAGTATATTAAAAATATGAAAAAATGTTTAAAAATATATTGATTTTAATAAAAATATATTAAATTTAATAAAAAGTGTCTTATATTCTTAATTTTTTTTTTTTTTATCTTGCCTCCGATGAATACTTATTAAAAACGTCCTAAATAATAATACTTCTAAGAGAAATTATGAACCAACCAAATATTCTTCTTTAGTATATAGTTGATCTTTCAACCACCAATCAATCTTTGCCCCACTTTTCCAAGTATGATTTTACTTTTCAATTTTGTATTCTCCTCTTCTTCATTCTTTCACATGCTTATGTATATATTTATATATAAACCCTACCTTGAAGTTGGTAACATGTCACTTTTTTTCAAATTTCTAAAAATGTCCGTAAGAGCGATTACATAGATTCAAATTTCTTTTTCCTTTAAAAACAAAACCTCTCAACTCCATTGGTTGCAAATTACACACCACACGTCATATTTTTTAGATTTCTGAAAATACACATAAAAGCAATTACATAAAACTAGAATGGACATACATACCATAGATTCAATTTTCTTTTCTTTTTTTTCAAAAAACAAAAAAAAAAAATACTCTCTACTACTTTAATTGTATATTTCATAACACTCGCATAATCTTTTCAATTAAACACATTAGTACACTTGCCCTTCTAATAATATATGGCCTCGTTTGAGAAATTAATTATTTTAGTAAGCTATTTTACTATTTTAGATATGTTTGAGAAAAAGGTTGGATTTTTTTATCATTAGATGTGATATTTGTGAGAGAAAAAGTGAAATGATTATAAGTTTGATGTGATATTTTGTCATATTGACTATTTTAGTCTATTTTGTCTTTTTCTAGATTTTAGCCCAAAAAGCTAAAAAAATCCTTTCCCAAACACCCCTAGTTGGTCAAAATCATATACCTCACTAAGAGATTGAGGTTAGCCTTTATTCAATGCAACACTGTGCTTTTACAGTATTCCGACCTTTGATGTACTAAAAAAAAACTTATTATTAACTTATTATATCTATTAAGAGTCAAATAATTGCTCAAACTATCATCAAAAGCACGTAAAACTTATTATATCTATCAAAATCTTACTTGTTTGGACTTTATGGATCATATCCACAAGGTTGAAATGCAAGGGGTGTACAAGACTTTGATGCATTGGAATCCAAAGGAGGCAAACAACAAGAAGGCTCCGAACTTTGAGACTAGAGTTAGGTGACCAAAGAAACAAAACTTGAGAGCCTAAGCTATAGATTTTAAGGATATCCCATAAGCCTACTCGGATGATCCCTATCAACATTGACTCTTCTTTTTTGTTTCTCCTACTATTCTTCTATTTTTATTTGTATATCTTAATAGTAAGAAAGGAAAATTCATGTGACTTGAAATTCTGTGTTGTCATTCAATAATTAGTCCAAAAAGAGGCCTTAATTAACACTTAAAACGTTGTACCATTTCATATTCTCATTTGTTGTCAAGGGCACACTTGTGTATGACAATTGAGTTATATCGGTTTGATGCAATTTTATAAACGTGTTTGTAATTTTTGTTGGGAGTTATGTCATGCACTTTTTGTTCACATATAGTTTATGATATAAAATTATTAAAATAAATTGGAAAAAAAATCGAATACTATAAGCCGGGATAAGAAAAAGGAAGGTTACAGCCGAAGTGACAGTTATCTTGGTCATGTGATAGTTCGGCCGTAAGAAGAGCCATCTCACTTGGCTTAAGCAGTGAGGAGGGTGTTGGAGGATAAGCCTTATCTTCCAGGAGTATGAATCCTAGGAGGACTCTACGCAAGGAGGAGTAATCCTAGAAGGACTCTACTTGGGGGAATAAGAGTCCTACCAGGATGTGCCGCGCGAAACCTATATAAGCTCACCAATATCACCTTTGGAGAGGTAATGCAACTTTTACTCCCTGATTACATTGAGCTTTGGCCTACTTGTCTAGCTTTCTGACTTAGGCATCGGAGAGGTTTCCGGCACACACCCGCCGGCCAGCTCACGTTTGTGTTTTCAGGTGACAAAGCGACGTCGTATGGAGGAACGCAGACTTGATCAACAGGATTATACGAGAAGGTGTATTTCTTTCCCGTACAATTGGCGCCGTCTGTGGGAACTCAGACAAGAACAACCTCTTGATCAAGCTTTTCTCCCTAAAAATCAATGGCGAACAACGAAGAATTACCTCAGTCCACCGTCGACGGACTAACTCCAGAAGGGGGTGCAAGGCGCGAAGGCCTTCCTGTGGTCACTCCCATGGCGAACCTGGAGCCACACAGACAAAATTCCAGGAGGGATGCAAGGGGACGAAGGCGGAATAATAGCCCTCATCCCTCTCGTTCGCAAAGCCCAGAAAGACAAAGACGCAGAATTGATCCTCAAACTCTGGAGGAGCGCGTCAGAGAACAAGACGAGTTGATCCGTCGGATGGCGGCAGACATGGAATCTCTGAAACGTCAGGTGAAAGGAAAAGAAGTGGCGACAGGAGAGGGGCGCACGAACAAGACGCCCCCTCGCCACTCGGAAAGTCGTAGTAGGAATACTACACCCTCAAAGGGAGAACAGGAGCCTCAGGACAGGCGACACGCAATCCAGATCTTCCAGAACTCGTCACTCCAGGTCTGAGAGGCGAGGTCTGAAAGGTCACACACCGGGGGAAGCACATACTGGCCTCGCATACGCACCAGACAAGGTCCAGGCAGACAGAGCTGCCCAGATCGTCCGACCTACGGACCGTGCTAGAAGAGAAAGCACGGTGGAAGGAGGACGCTAGAGCGCGCGATCCACATAGAGTTTCTGCCTTACAGCGGTTGGCTCCTCGGACGCATGGAAGCGTCGAGGTTGGAATGCCAATACCGCGCCGGCCTACGAACCAGCGGACAAGGCATTGGCGAGGCTGCAGACCTCACCATTCGTCCCAGCAATAGAGAACGCGCCCTACCGTCAGGCTTCCTACAGCCCAAATTCACAACATATGAGGGGAAGACGGACCCTTACTCACACTTAAGCCACTTTCGCCAGGTCATGGCTGTATACCGGCGGAATGAGGCCTTGATGTGCATCCTATTCCCTCAAGCCTAGGTGACCTAGGCTTGACTTGGTTTGAGAAGCTTCCAGAGGCAGCATAGCCTCCTGGGCGCAACTGGCGGAAGCGTTTGTAACGCGATTCAGAACAAACACGAAAACCCCAGTGGAGATCGGCCAGTTACTCTCCATCGACATGGGTGATAAGGAGACCTTGAGGTCATATAACAGTCGCTACTGGGAGACATTCAACCAAATTGGGGACTGCCCAACCAATCTCGCCATTGCGCAATATAAAAGAGGCCTCCCAGTTGGGAACAGACTTAGGGATTCTATCACCATGACGCCACCTCTCACCATGGAGGCCCTGATGGAGAGAGTGCACCAGCACATCAGGGTGGAAGAGGATGGCGCTCGTGCCAAAGCAAAATCTGGCGCGGCCGCAGCTCCAGAAAAGAAGACCTCAGCAAAGGTCAACACAGTAGACCGTCCGAACAGAAACGGACGTGGCAAAAGAGACACTGGGGAGGACCAAGATAAAAGATGGCTGAGAGTCCGCACTGCCATCACCACGGTCTTCAAGAAACCAATCTACCGTATACTCAGTGAAATTCGAGACGAGCCTTTCGTCAAGTGGCCAGCTAAGTTAGGCGAGGCCCAAAAAGACTATGATGACAGATCCAGATGCACCTTCCACAAAGAAAAGGGGCACCGCACTGAGAACTGCACACCATTGAGGCAGCATCTGGAAGAGTTAGTGGCGGCGGGCCACCTGGACAAATACATAGAAGGGGGCACAGCACCCTCCAGGACCAGAATATGCCCAATGGAATGCCAAACGACGCCCACCTCAAGGCGTCATCAACGTAATACATGGAGTCTTTGAACCTGAGCGTGTATGCGAGCTCAGAGGTTCAATCAAAAAGGCTGAGCACTTCAGAGAGGTACTAAGTGTCCAACCAGTCGCCAAAAAGGGGAAGATAGAGGCCACAAATGTCATGTCCTTCTCAGATAAAGACTTGGCAAGGATTTATTGCCCTCACAACGATGCCTTGGTCGTCACTCTTCGAGTCAAGGATTTTGACGTCAAGCGGATTCTGATTGACCAAGGTAGTTCCTGTGAAATCATGTATTATGAAACCTTCAAGCAACTAAAGTTGCAGGATAAAGACTTGGCGCCTGCCGTATCTCCCCTTATCGGATTCAACTCCATGCCAGAATGGCCCGTCGGCAAAATTATCCTCCCAGTCAGAGCAGGGAGTGACGAAACAAGTGGAGTTTTGGGTGATAAAGGTCCCCTCCACCTACAACGTTATCTTGGGCAGAACATGGCTGCATGCCATGCGCTCGGTGGCATCCTCCTACCACCAAGTGATGCGATTTCCCAACGACACGGAATAATTGAAGAAGTATATGGGGACCAGATTATGTCCAAACAATGCTTCGTCACAACGAATGGCAGCCGCGCTGCCAAAGGATATGTTCATTCGGTTGAAGAACCTGAGAGTAATGAACTGTTCGCAGAGGTTGGCAAAGCGGCTGATCAGAAAGCGGTGGAAGACTTGGTGGAGGTAAGAATCGACGAAAAGAACCCGGATAAGTTCTTCTTGCTTGGTTCGTCGTTATCCAGCGCTGAGAGGTTGGAGGTTATGGAATTTGACCTCCAACATCGAAGTGTTTGCCTGGACGCCTACGACATGCCAGGCATTGATCCAAACCTCATCTGCCACCAACTCAATGTCCACCCATCTGCCAGACCAGTCATTCAACGCACGCGCAGATCGGCACTCCACCACGCCGAATAGTGGCAGAAGAAGTGGGAAACCTGGAGGCAGGAGCAATCAGAGAGGTACATTACCCAAGATGGATCTCCAACAGTCGTGGTGCCAAAAAGAATGGCAAGTGGCGTGTCTGCGTCGACTACAAGACGGTCAACAAAGCATGTCCGAAGGACAGTTTCCCCCTACCAAGGATAGATCAATTGGTGGACCTAACAGCTGGGCACAGCAGGCTTAGCTTCCTTGACGCATACAGAGGCTACCATCAGATAGCCATGCACGAACCTGATCAGGAAGTAACATCCTTCACCACTCCAAGAGGACTATACTGCTACAAGGTCATGCCCTTTGGCCTAAAGAACGCAGGGGCGACATTCCAGAGAATGGTCACAAAGATGTTCGAGCCATTGTTAGGCAGAACAATGGAGGCTTACATCGACGACATGGTGGTCAAAAGCAAGGATGCGGATGACCATCTAAAGGACCTAGATGAGATGTTCCAGATCCTGAAGAAACACAAGCTGCGCCTTAACGCTTCTAAGTGCGCATTCGGTGTAGGGTCTGGCAAGTTTCTGGGTTTCCTGGTGACCAACGGGGTATTGAGGCAGACCCCTCCCAAATCAAAGCAATTCAGGATTAGAGAGGCCTAACTCAGTGAAAGAAGTGCAGCATCTCACCGGCATGGCAGCAGCACTTAACCGATTCATCAGCCGGTCTTCAGACAGATTGCGTCCATTCTTTCAGTCATTAAAAGCTAAGTTTGAGTGGGACGAAGAATGCGACCGAGCTCTGGAGAGTTTGAAGGAATACATGTCTTCTCCACCACTACTTGTCACCCCAATACCTGGAGAAGAACTCTTCCTCTACTTGGCAGTCTCTCAGCACGCGGTAAGTGCAGTATTGGTTCGAGCAGAAGGCATCCACATCTTCCAATCTTCTACGTCAGCAAGACATTGTTAGGGCCGAAACGAGGTATTTGCCACTGGAGAAACTGGCCTGGCCTTAATGATGGCCTCAGGAAGTTGTCACATTACTTTCACGCCCACACCATTGTTCTCACAGCCTTCCCACTCAAGGCTTTTTGAAAGGGCGAACTTTTCTGGGCGAATTCTGAAGTGGGCAGTAGAATTGGGACAATATGACATCAAGTTCCAACCCAGAACCGCAGTAAAGGCCCAATCTTTGGCAGACTTCGTCGCTGAGTTCACTCCTGGAAGCCACCAAGTCTGCCCAATCGACCTGACTGACACAACCGAACTAGGGATGGAGATTGACGCCGGAATAGCGCAACCCCTAGCAGGTAACTCAGCCAGAGCCCAAGGCAGACCAGAGTAGAGAAGCGAGGAGGAAGCAGACCTTACTACACCAAGTCAAAACTCACCAACAACTATGACTTGGTCCCATCAGAGACAAGGGGCAGACTGCAATATGGTCATGAAAAACTCCAGCGACATTCCAGACCCCACAACATCATCTGATCCCTCCACATGCTGGAAGTTGTTTGTAGGAGAGATGTGGAAGCTCTTTGTGGATGGAGCATCCAACCGACATGGAGCAGGACTTGGCATAGTCCTCATCTCCCGACGGCCTAGTAGTGGAGCAAGCAATCAACCTTGGCTTCCCAGCATCAAATAATGAAGCGGAGTATGAAGCGCTTCTAGCAGGTCTCAAGTCAGCATTCCACATGAAGGCCACCGAGCTAATGGTTTACAGCGACTCACAGCTAGTGGTGAATCAAATATCTGGCGACTACGAGGCAAAGGATGACAGAATGGCCAAGTACCAAGAATTGGTCAGAACAGAGATAAAAAGTTCGAAGTGGTGAGGATAGAACAGATCGGCAGAGAGGAAAACAGCAGAGCAGACGAACTAGCAGGCTTCGCCTCAATGGCAGACACCTCCATTCCTCACCCACTACTAATCGACTATCTGCCTAGACCAAGCATTGAAGACCCAGAAGCAGAAGAGGTATGTTGTGCAGAGTTAGGCCCTTCTTGGATGGATCCCATCATACTGTTCCTGAAAGACGGCACCTACCAGAAGAAAAGAAAGAAGCCAACAGAATAAGAGCAAAGTCGCAGCGATTTTGGCTCTCTCCATCCTTGGCATTATACAAAAGTCGTTTCAGGACCTTACTTAAAGTGTGTTCACCCCAGCAAGTGGAAGCATTCCTGTTCGAAATACATGAGGGGTATGTGGCAGCCATCAAGGAGGAAGATCATTGGCATACCGAGCATTTCACAAGGATACTGGTGGCCATACATGCAAGCAGATTCAGAGAAGTATGTTAAAAATGCGAAAAGTGTCAGAAGTTTGCGCACCAAATACACCAACCTGCCAGAGAACTACTACCATTAACTAGCCCATGGCCTTTCGCAATGTGGGGCTTAGACATAGTAGGTCCACTTCCAACAGCACCAGGCAACAGGAAGTTCTTTCTTGCGGCAACAGACTACTTCACAAAGTGGGTGGAAGCAGAAGCCTTGGCGTCAATCAAGGAAAAAGATGTGAAGAAGTTTGTGGCAGAATATCATCACTCGATTTGGCATACCAAAGGCACTGATCTCAGACAACGGCACTCAATTCGATGGTAGGATTTTCAGAGGCTTTTGTGAAGAGTACAAGATAGAGTTCTACAATTCTACACCGGCATATCCCCAAGCAAATGGTCAAGCAGAGGCCTCAAACAAAGTCGTCTTGGACGGATTGAAGAAAAGGTTAGAAAGAGCAAAAGGCAAGTGGGCAGAAGAGCTCCCCATGTTTTATGGGCTTACCGCACCACGCCTCGACGTCAACAGGAGAAACACCATTCTCCTTAGCTTATGGCATGGAAGCAGTCATCCCATTAGAAGTTGGCCTCCACAATTCGAGCGAAAACTTTGATCCAGACTTAAATGGCGAAGCCATAGCATTAGAACTTGACCTTGCAGAAGAAAGAAGAAAAGCATTGGTTCACATCGCCTCCTACCAACAAGAGTTGTCTAGAAAGTATAACAAAACAGTGCATCCAAGGCAATTCAAGATCGGAGATTGGGTACTGCGCAAGTGATGGGAAACACCTTAGTTCCAGGAGATGGCAAGTTAGGACCTAACTGGGAAGGACCTTACAAAGTGGTCGGCGATTAGCAGGCAAAGGGGCATACCACTTGGAAGATGAGGACGGCAAAGAATTCCCAGCCATGGAATACGGCAAATCTCAAGTTGTTTTATTTCTAGCTTTTTTCTTTTAAGTATGTGTAATTTTTTACTTCCTCAATAAAACAAATCGATTCTTTTCATTATTGTTTTCAGTAGAAAGTAGCTTTAGAAAGTAGTATTGTAAACATAGTTGGCCGGAATAACCAACTATGACCTTCCTAAGCCCAGGATAAGGATCCAGGCTGCAGGACGTTTGGTCGGAAAACCAAAACACTTTATTCTGAGTTGGCTGGAAAAACCAAACTAGAGGTTGGCTGGATTAAACCAACACCCTTCCTAAGTCCAGGATTAGGATCCAGGCTGCAGGACGTTTGGTCGGAATAAACCAAACATGATATTCTAGGTTGGCTGGAAAAACCAACTCTTACTCTCAGCCGAAGTAAGTTATATGGCTGAAGAGGTTGGCTGGATTAAACCAACACTTTGTACTCTTCAGCCGAAGTAAGTATATCGGCTGAAGAGGTTGGCTGGATTAAACCAACTCTTGTACTCTTCAGCCGAAGTAAGTTATATCGGCTGAAGAGTGGTTGGCTGGATTAAACCAACACTTTGTACTCTTCAGCCGAAGTAAGTTATATCGGCTGAAGAGTGGTTGGCTGGATTAAACCAACACTTTGTACTCTTCAGCCGAAGTAAGTATATCGGCTGAAGAGTGGTTGGCTGGATTAAACCAACTCTTGTACTCTTCAGCCGAAGTAAGTATCGGCTGAAGAGGTTGGCTGGATTAAACCAACACTTTTACTCTTCAGCCGAAGTAAGTTATATCGGCTGAAGAGTGGTTGGCTGGATTAAACCAACACTTTGTACTCTTCAGCCGAAGTAAGTTATATCGGCTGAAGAGTGGTTGGCTGGATTAAACCAACTCTTGTACTCTTCAGCCGAAGTAAGTTATATCGGCTGAAGAGTGGTTGGCTGGATTAAACCAACACTTTGTACTCTTCAGCCGAAGTAAGTTATATCGGCTGAAGAGTGGTTGGCTGGATTAAACCAACACTGATACTCTTCAGCCGAAGTAAGTTATATCGGCTGAAGAGTGGTTGGCTAGCAAGACGGATAGCTAACCGAGATCACAGTTGTACAGAGGAGTTCGTGCAAAAATCAGTACAAGTACAGGCATACATACACAACCGAAACAAGACTTGATGGAAAGATTTTTTCATTCAATTCAAAACCAAGTACAACTGTGGGGCTGTAGCCCGGTTACAAGAGAGTTCAAGACAAAAGAAAGGAAAAAGTACAGGTCAATCAAAGAGATCATCTATCTCGGCTTCCAGATCGGTCCCAAGATCAGTACGTACTCCGGTATCTGCAGTCGGAGCAGTCTCGGTCGGAAATTCGGACACCGCATTTTCAACCGTTGCCTCCAACCGAGCTGATGGGCCACCGGTTTGCTCTTGGTTAGCCGGAGTCCCAGTTGCTTCATCTTCTTCATCATCATCATCGTCATCTGATGAGTGAGAAATTGTTTCTGGATTTCATCAGCGTAATCTTGCATTGAGACCGGAATGAAGTGCTCCGGAGCGTTGTAGGCCTCGGTTTCAGGCCCACAACCGATCTTCTCCATTGCACCTCTCCAGCCGCACTGAAAGAACAAATTCTTCGCTGCTTCGCATTGTAGGGTGTAGCCAGCTTCGGCCTCTTTGAACCCCTCCTTGGATGCATCTTCAGCCTTCTCCTTCAACGCTGCTATTTCGGCGTCTTTTTTGGTCTGCATTTGCGCCATCTCCCATAAAAATTTGTCTTTCACTTCGGTCACAGCGCGCTGCTTGTCACTGTCAGCCGAGGCAACTAGTCCGGTGAGACGAGTTACCTCGGCTCCAGATCGGCCGTCCTTTGTTGAGACTGTTGTCAGTTCGGTTGCCTTTGCTTCGGCTTCTTTAATGGTTGCCTTGTCTTTTTGCGAAGCTCCATTACTTGCCTATGAGCTATCGTGCTCTTCTGAATAGCCTGCAAAAGTATAAATGAGTTCTGTCTTAGCCGTGCTGAAAGTTGAAAAAAAAAAAAACACAGTGATGCTTACCAATATCATGGATTTGGTGGCAGACCGAAGGGACTTCAGCTCGGTGTTGAGGCGTTTGCTGTGGTGTTCCATGTCTTTCGGTAGGCAAACACCCCTGGCCAAGTTAAAGGCCAGCAGGTGATCCTCCTCAGCGACAACCGAGTCACTATCGAGGATATCTCGGTCATTGAATACGAGGGGAGGAACCCATTTGTTGGTAGGCACAGCTCGGTCAGATGACTCCGGTTGCAGGTTGGGTTCGGGGTTCGCGGAATGATGGTGTCGTCCTCATCGACCAAACGCAGCTCGGTCTCGGTGGTCCGGGCGCGCTTAGCTCGCGAGAGGATGATGGCTGTTGGGATGGAAGAGCGACCACGGCTTCAGTAGTTTGGTGGGATGTGTGCACTTCGGCCCTGGTGGTTGCGGTAAGCATGGCTTTCATCCGGTTCTTCTTCGCCATCTCTTGTTCGGCTGTTAGGGGCACGACACAATTTCTGGCAAGGTTGGGTCCGGTTCTGGTGGGCTTCAAGGAGGAAGTCGTCACCCTCGCTTTCGCGACGGACGGAGTATCGGTAGGTCGCGTTCAAAGTCGAGGTAGTTACCCCAACTTCTTTCTCGAACTCGCAGTGCGGCACGGAGAACACCTAAGTTGGGGTAGCCGTATTGGGAATGGAGGAAAGCTAAATCTGCAAAAAATATCACAAGTGTTAGTTCGGTTATAAAGAGAAAAGCCGAAATAAAGAAAATTAAGGAATGCAACCGAAGTATGAATACCGGCTCTCCTTCTTCCAATTTATTCTTCGGCCTGGGATTCTGGCTTGGAAGTCTTCAAAATTCCCAGAGACCCAAAGGAAGTCGTCGTCGTTTAAGTCCTTATCCGGTGTATGTTTGATTATTTTTTCTCGGCCTCGGCGTATTCTAAGGTAATAACACCAGCCATCGTTTTTGGAACCTATTGAGTACTGGTGGAGTATTTCGGCTAAGCCTAGATTTAGACCGGTTTGACAGTTTAGGGCATCTATGCCCATTATTATTCGGTATGTATTGGTGGAGAGTTGGGTGGGGCAAAGTCTGGTTTGCCTAAGAAACTCGCAAATTAGAGGCTGGACTGGGAATCGTAGTCCGGTCTCTATTATTGATTGAAGTGTAAATGGGACGAAGCCTTCTTTGTCCCAAGGATCTACATCCTGTTCGGCTAGGACCAGGTTTACATCGGCTGGGATTTGGTAGTCCTTCCTGAATTCGGCTAGGCCCCCGGGGTTTCTACAAGACATCTATACTTCCCCATTTTATTGTATAAATTAAATAATTTATCTCGGTTGTAAGAGGGTGCGCGTAGCTCGGTTGAGTGCGCAGAGGTATCTGGGCAACCTAAGTCTGCAAAGTTGAAAAACAAGGTGTTAAGCACAGATCGAAGACTGTGCTACCAAAACAAAGCAAGAAAAGTCTAGTCTTATTTCGGTTCGGCAGGGTGTTATGGTAATTACATCGGTTTCTGAAAGGTTCTCTCTATTTCGGTTTCACCTGTGGTATTTCTTATTCCGGTTAGGCCTAAAGGGGCAGTTTTCTCAGTTCGGTTTAGGAACTTAGAAAGCTGGTTAGGCCCCCAAGGCTTAGCTCGGTCAAAGGCCAGAGTTTCTAGTTCAAAAGTGTTTTTATTTCGGCTAGAGTGTATCAAAGGGGAACCTGTGAAAACTACTACTGCTTGTTGTGTATAAGTTCTAGTCCGGTTTCAGTCTGCCTAGATTTTTATATAGCAAGAACAATATTCTAGTTCGGTTAAAACATGTACAAGGATCAAAAAGGTGTTCTACTTGCTAAATCAGTGTGTTCAAAGTGTTCTGGTGAAGTTTTTCAGAAAGTGCAGATATGGTAGAAGAAAAACAAAGTGTTTTGTAGCAACACGCAGCATGAACAAACTATGGACTAAAACAAAAGCCAAAAGGCAGATAAACAAAGAAAAGGTTCGTGTATTTACCTGGTAGAGAAGCAGAGGATGAGGAGGAAGAACAGCAACAATAATGGAGGGCACGAGCTCTTGAGTTGCAGGGGGAAAGGCAAAAACCAGAGGGAAAGAGAAGATGAACAGAGTGAAGTGTGATTCGAAAAATGAAGGGTTCTTTTGGTGTAAAGGGAGAAAGAGCGGGAACTGTTCAATTTTCTCGGAGTACGAGGGGCGGCGCCTACAGCTGTGGGAGGCCAATTAGAGCCTGCCACGTGTCATGGGAAGGACAAGCGTTTCAGTTTCTGCAACTGAAGAGACGTTTGACCGGACGTGCATAGCTCGGCTTGAGGTTAGCTCGGCTGGAGAAGCTAAAAGGTTTTCAGCTCGGCCGGAATAGCTAAAGGATTATAGCTCGGTTGGATAAGCTAAAACTTTAGCCCGGTTTTATAGACAGGTAATCCCTATCATGCTACGCAGATGGAATTAAGGGGCAATTGAGAGGGTAATTTATATGAAAATTGGGCCGAGCTGGGTAAATTGGGCCGAGCTAGAATAAGTGGGCGATCTATGAGCCGTATTAAAGAAGCCTAGAACATGGGCCACGGACAAGTAGTAGTCCGGCCCAGAGAAAGAAGTTCGTCGCCGGATGAAGAGAGGGCTTAGTTCGGTTGACCGTTGCCCATCACTCAGATGGCAGTTCGGTCCTAAGTGTGTTAGACCGGTCCCAAAGTTTAGACCGGTTTTGGCGCAGTAGGTTAGTCTGGTCTAAGGGCCTTGTTAGTACTTAGCTCGGTTGTTGAAGGAGAACCGAGGTAAGGATCGTAATTAAAGAGCCGGACTAAGTATAGCTCGGTTGAAGATCATATGTGCCTTGCTTACTTGGTGTCAGAGTTACTTCGGCTTGGTTCTCTTATGGATAGCTCGGTTTTAGCGTATGAAAGCCGGGATAAGAAAAAGGAAGGTTACAGCCGAAGTGACAGTTATCTTGGTCATGTGATAGTTCGGCCGTAAGAAGAGCCATCTCACTTGGCTTAAGCAGTGAGGAGGGTGTTGGAGGATAAATCAATTTTAGGAATAGCACCTCATGAATAATTTGTCCCTAATTATTGTAGGAAGGTTTAGTTGTTAGATTAACATTTATGAGAGAAAAGTTCCCTATTCTTGGCAAAACACTTAATGCTGTATAAGTATATTTTATTCATATTTCACCTACCTTTTTCATTTTCTTTTTTAAATTCATCCTCAAATCTCACAATCAAACACGGCATAAGTGTTTACACTCCCTAAATTCAATCTCTCTAAAAAAAATTGAATCCATAACCTCTTTAAGACTAAGTTCTAAATAAGGTAAGGTGCCAAGCGAAAGAAATAAAAAATAAAAAATAAAAATTGTAGGAAGGTTTAGTTCAACTCCTCCCCTAAAAGTGGGCCCAAATGCTATGATTAATTTACAAGGAGACAAAAATAATGAAAATGATAAAGATAGTAAAAATAAAATAAATAAATAACCGATATAATTAATTAAATTAAATTAACACAATTTAAAAAATTAAAAGATAAAATTAATACAATTTGAATTGCAATGATTAAATTAACACAAAAGCTAAATTATAGAGACAAGAATATATGTGGCCTTAAATAAAGTCCCTTTTGAGTTGTTTAACTGTGGTGAAAGTAAGTTTAAAAAATTATTTATTGAGAATTCAGACGTGCTTATTGAGATTGACCTTCCCAAAAATTTTCCTCAATAATTTCAAGACCAATAAGTGCAATGAAGTATTTTTCAATGAAAACTATAAATAATAGGTAAATGTTGACAAGTGTCTCTTAGACATTGTTTAAGGTTAGAAAGTGTGTAAAAAGTATATTAAAAATATGAAAATATGTTTAAAAATATATTGATTTTAATAAAAATATATTAAATTTAATAAAAAGTGTCTTATATTCTTAATTTTTTTTTTATCTTGCCTCCGTTGAATACTTATTAACAACGTCCTAAATAATAATACTCCTAAGAGAAATTATGAACCAACCAAATATTCTTCTTTAGTATATAGTTGATCTTTCAACCACCAATCAATCTTTGCCCCACTTTTCCAAGTATGATTTTACTTTTCAATTTATATTCTCCTCTTCTTCATTCTTTCACATGCTTATGTATATATTTATATATAAACCCTACCTTGAAGTTGGTAACATGTCACTTTTTTCAAATTTTTAAAATGCCCGTAAGAGCGATTACATAGATTCAAATTTCTTTTTCCTTTAAAAACAAAACCTCTCAACTCCATTGATTGCAAATTACACACCACACGTCATATTTTTTAGATTTCTGAAAATACACATAAAAGCAATTACATAAAACTAGAATGGACATACATACCATAGATTCAATTTTCTTTTCTTTTTTTTCAAAAAAAATAAAAATAAATACTCTCTACTACTTTAATTGTATATTTCATAACACTCACATAATCTTTTCAATTAAACACATTAGTACACTTGCCCTTCTAATAATATATGGCCTCGTTTGAGAAATTGACTATTTTAGTAAGCTATTTTAGTTTTTTACTATTTTAGTTATGTTTGAGAAAAAGGTTAGATTTTTTTATCATTAGATGTGATATTTGTGAGAGAAAAAGTGAAATGATTATAAGTTTGATGTGATATTTTGTCATATTGACTATTTTAGTCTATTTTGTCTTTTCTAGATTTTAGCCCAAAAAGCTAAAAAAATTCTTTCCCAAACACCCCTAGTTGGTCAAAATCATATACCTCACTAAGAGATTGAGGTTAGCCTTTATTCAATGCAACACTGTGCTTTTACAGTATTCCGACCTTTGATGTACTAAAAAAAACTTATTATTAACTTATTATATCTATTAAGAGTTAAATAATTGCTCAAACTATCATCAAAAGCACGTAAAACTTATTATATCTATCAAAATCTTACTTGTTTGGACTTTATGGATCATATCCACAAGGTTGAAATGCAAGGGGTGTACAAGACTTTGATGCATTGGAATCCAAAGGAGGCAAACAACAAGAAGGCTCCGAACTTTGAGACTAGAGTTAGGTGACCAAAGAAACAAAAACTTGAGAGCCTAAGCTATAGATTTTAAGGATATCCCATAAGCCTACTCGGATGATCCCTATCAACATTGACTCTTCTTTTTTGTTTCTCCTACTATTCTTTCTATTTTTATTTGTATATCTTAATAGTAAGAAAGGAAAATTCATGTGACTTGAAATTCTGTGTTGTCATTCAATAATTAGTCCAAAAAGAGGCCTTAATTAACACGTAAAACATTGTACCATTTCATATTCTCATTTGTTGTCAAGGGCACACTTGTGTTATGACAATTGAGTTATATCGGTTTGATGCAATTTTATAAACGTGTTTGTAATTTTTGTTGGGAGTTATGTCATGCACTTTTTGTTCACATATAGTTTATGATATAAAATTATTAAAATAAATTGGAAAAAAAATCGAATACTATAAAACGATGAAGAGAAATTTTTTGCATTTAGATTATGCTAATTACATGTGCTTGATTTGGAATAAATGTTGGGTGCAATGGTGACGCCATCGTACGTGGTGTTATAGGTTAATAAAATGTCACAAATCAGATTTAAGTGTACTTCGCTTATAATCTACGAAATCAACCATGTAGTCCCTACCGGTGGAGAATTTTGACAAAAAGGGAGCAATATTGAGTTGATGCCTTGCCAAGATCTATCACAATACAATCAAAGTTGATTTTCATTTGGTTGTGGAACAACTAAACTAAAATTAGTGTGATGCCACAGTCCTATATATTAGAATTATACTCAAGTTAACGGATCAATTTTTATTTGGCTTTCTATTATTTTTTATTATTAATTTGATTTTCTATTTGAATTTATGAACATGATAATCATTTTATAATTTAAAATGTGATCACATTGCCTCTAAAAAAAATGAGAACAAAATTATACCAAAATACACACAAAAGAAACAGATAAAGAGGATAGATAACGAAATGTGAGAGAAGAGAGTGAAATAATATAAATTTTATATATATAAAAAAAAATCTTTTAACAAAATTAAACTTTTTTAGTGACAAAATATATGAATTTTGTTATAAAATATAAAAGGAAAAAAAAAAGGCGAGGTATTAAAATTTAAGAAAATAATTAAAATTTTAAAGGAGTGAATTATTAAAAAATATAAAAAGACACAAATCCCCTCAACTCTTTGTGTTACCGATTCTATCGTTGTAAAATAAAATTTATTATTAATTAATGATATCATCACATAGCATCACAATTTACTCTTCTCGCATATTCTTTCAACGAGAGGACATACACGTGGGCGTTTCATTGTCCATCAAAAATACAACAATGGTGTCCAAAGATGAGATGACATAGAAAATTACACAATGGTTTTTGTGCAAATCTATATGACACTCTAATTAGTTTTTAATTGGTTGAAATGGTAGAGTTTTAAAAGGAAAAGACTAGTAAAATAGAAGATTTTAAATACAGAATACATAAATGTGAAACCAAAAAAAAATGCTCGTTCACAAATACAAATGTGAATTTTTTATTTTTATTTTTTTTATATCTCAAATCTATGTATTCTATTATATTCCTAGCATAACCAATTCCAAAGCTACCAAATAACGTCTCATATTTTACCTTCTCCCACTGTAATATTGAGGAAAAAGTTGACAAACATATCACTCAATAATTCAACCGTCATGAGATCATTTGGTAACGAAAAGTCCACTAATTATTACTCCGAAAGCGACTTTTTTTGGAGCTACTCACATCAAAGCGAAGACGTTTTTTACTTAATTCATTTTGAATTGCATGTGCATAAACCCACAAAGAAATGATAAAATTATCCGATGATTATATTTCTCCTAATTCGATTTTAATTAAAAAAAAGTTTGGGGAAGCATGGATAGGGTAGGATAAATTAGGGGGCATGAAGAATAAAAATGTTAGGATTAGAGTACAGTATGAAATTGCATGACTAAAATAATTAAGTTTCAAATTACGAATTTGCACGCGAAATCCAAAACCCGCCTTGTTGCAATCTTTTAAGTAACTTTATTTAGATAAATAGAATCATAAACATAAAATATTAAATATTTGTAATCTCAATATACTTTTTACATATCTGAAAATATTTTTATATATTTTTAGAGCAGCTCTACTATCTCAGAAGAAAAAAAAAAAAAAACAGAATTTTGTCCAGAATTTACAATCAATGGCCAAGATTTATTCATGGTGTTGTCCCATAGCAACAAGATTAAATATAAACCATAGGTCTAAAGTTTTGAATAATTCTAGGTGCGTACACTTTCTTATATTTTATACATTTATTTGCATAGTTCAATATACATTTTATATATTTTTCAATACTAACAATTGCTCTAATAACCGTTTTTAACATTTTCTATATGGCATATATATTTCGTAAGCAACGAGTTTATATACAAATGTGTGGTGTTTGGCATTGAATTCATGGTTGGCGAAGGTTGTAGGAAAAAACCAACCTTGGAAATGGAAGCATGAATTGGGAGAGATAGTCAATGCTCCAACATTTTGGTGCATCCATAATAAGAGAAATTTCTCAGTTTTTGGCTAATTGCAAAGACTTCCTAGTACTTTTAACAAAGTCTCAACGGGTGATTTCAAAGTTTAGTAATTTAAGTAATTGATTAATCTATGAGATTGAGTAGGCCAATCTTTGTAGATGCGTGTGAATTTTATTTCTATTGTATTTTTTGAAATTTCTCTCTTCCACTTTGAAAAATGATAAAAACTCTCGAGATATTGATTTATGATTATATTTCAATTTTAAACAGTGGAAATTAATCCCAATCAAATAATCAACGACAAATCGGCACAATGATTTAACGTGAAAAAAATCACAATTAAAGCACTTTCAATTGTGATAAAAAAATCACGAGTCAAAGCCACATAATAATCTATTAAGAAAACAAAAAGAATTATGTACGAGTACTCTCAATTATCTAACGAATCCACGCTTGAATTGAACCAAACCTGATGTGCCTCTTCCACCACTGTCTTCACCTTAGAACTGCTTTGCCCAACGTTGAATCCACAATGCCGATATCAAATCCATGACGATGAGCTACTCCGATATCTACCAAAGCTTCAAGCTCAAGTTTCCCAGAAACTACCGAAGAACACATCTCTCTTTATGTGAATAAAAGAACAAAATCAACCATTAATGTTCATCAACATGTAGTTCACTGATCAATCGATCACTCTCTATACATCAAGAAAACTCATATAAACCACCATCTAATATAGAACACTTTGTATTTTACTCTTCTCTAAGAATTTGAATGGGTTAAACCTTAAAAACAGCAAACGACGCACTTTATAGAAAACAGAGCTACGAAGACCACTCGAGCGCACACTTCACCATTCGAGTGGTGTAAGTAAAGGCGGTGCAGAATATATAGGCCAACTACTCAAGCAGTAAAACAAGTTTTTTAGAAGTTTTGAATGCAAGCTGAAATACTAGAAGTTCCACTTCACTGCTCAAGCGCACAAATGACCGCTCGAGCGGTCAAACCACTTTAACTTGTTTTTGGATTCGAGGCCATTACCCCTCGACCCTGCCTGGGCATTACTCCGGACCTAACAGGAGGCACCGTTTATAATCAACGAAATGACAAACAAATAAGGCTCAAGATACCGAATGTCAACACAAACTTCTCTATATAGTCATAATTCGGGTTGAATTTGCATCTAAACACTCACAGCTTCACTGGAACAAAAGAGTTAATAAAATTACAACTGTAAGGAGTTTTGTTAAACAGGATTGCCAATTACAAAAAATTAACACACTTTCAATTTTTTTATTACTCCCTCCGTCCCAAAATATAAGTCCCTTATTCCATTTTTCATTGTCCCAAAATATTAGTCCCTCTTCAAAAATTAAGTACAAAAATAATATAAAATTTCCTATTTTACCCTTCTTTTAAATTAATAAACAATATAAAAAGTACAATTATGACATTGATATTCCCAAAAAATATATTATCAAAAGGTTAATTTTGAAAAATCAACATTTTTAAAGTGTAATAAATGTACTACCAAAAAAAGTTAGATTCCCCAAAATGGACCATTATTTTGGGACAAAGGGAGTATAATATATTGTATTTAATTTTCATTGTAATTGTGATTTATTGAGTTTTATTGCAATATGATAAATTGTAATTTAAAAAAAAAAAAAATTTTGCAATTTTCTTAAGCAGATTGTATTGGACTAAATTAGGAATAAGCCATGGAGAGGGGCTAAACGGGCCAAATTTGTGCATCCTGTTTTTATTGGTCTTGTTTGGGAAGTTAACTATTTTAGTAGTCTATTTTAATTTTTAACTATTTTAGTAGGTTAAAATTTTTGTATTTAGGAAGATGGTTAGATTTTTTTGTATTTAGATGTGATATTTGTGAGAGAAAAAGTAAAATGATTATGAGTTTAATATGACATTTTGTCTTATTAACTATTTTAACATATTTTATCTTTTTGTAAATTTTAACCTAAAAAGCTAATTTTTAGCCTTTCCCAAACAAGGCCATTGTGTGCCTTGTCGAAGTAGGAGAAACTGGGGAGATCGTCGCTGGAGTAGGAAGTGCCCAAATAATTTGCAACCCTTAGGCATAGATGATTACTAATAAAAGAGAGGTGATATAGCATATGATGGGTAAAAATTATTGATAAGTAATAAGAACTGAAAAGGTTAAAAGTAAGAGATTGAAAGGTGAAAGTTATATATATATATATATGAATATTTTGGTATTTTATTCTTATTATATTTAATAATTAAACTATATATGTGTATGTATATATATGCATATAAAAGTTATTAATAATGGGGACAAAGCGGGAAAAACAAATCCCATCTCACCTACCTTTTTATTGAAACGGGAAAAATGAATCCAATTTCCACCAAATTTTTATCAAAACGAGAAAAACTAATAACGGGAAGGGAAAAAACAAACTAGTTACAAGTTACTTTACTAGATTGAGATTTTATAAAACGTCTAGATTCAAATCTCATTACTTTTTTAAAGAAAAAAACAATCCCATAAAAAAATTTTGAAATGCACAAATTTTTTATTCAATGATTTATCCAGTATCTTCTTTAGTTTGGGGGTAATTGAAACAAAAGTGAATTGGCAATGGGTCACTATTTTGGTTCCACACACTCAAGATGAAGTTGGAACTTCATAACTGCAAAGGATGTAGTCTAAACACAAACATACAAAATTCTCACTACTTACGCACGCCCGCGCGTGTAGAGGGACAAGTATCTTTGATTGCCTTCATTTTTTTTGGCCATATTCTGAATGCTGACAAATAAATAATTTATATATGGACTCGCTAAAGCGACACCTATATATATACATGCCTTCATGTCGAGTTGGGTAAAATATTGTTTAATCTGTTAAAATCACGCTGATTTGCATTAATTTATAACACTCTATCTGTTAACTGTGGTTTAAACTTTAAAATTTATAATCTGTCTTCGAAATCGCTCCGCTCCGCTATAGTTAATACATATATATTTTTCAACCTATAATAAAATTTCAAAGTAAAAATGATTGTGAAAGATATTTAATATGTGAAATTTATTACAAATTAGTAGTTATATATATGAAAAATATTATACAAATTAGTGTTATATATTATACAAAGGCTTGATAATTGGTTATAATATCCTTCAATCCGTCAATCCATCCAAAACCACTCAAACCGCAATTTAACAATCCATCAATCCACTAATCCGCTATTCAGTTTATAATTTTACTCTCAAATCGCTCGAACCACACCGCGCACACCCTTACCTCCATGGACTAGTGGTCGAAATTTTGACAAAGCAAATCCAAGTTTTTTGTATTTCTTGAATGTTTCCGTACACTATGTTTGGTTGGACGATTTGAAAATAAATTTAGAAAATAAAATAGAAAATGTAGGTAAAATATGAATAAAATATACATGCATTCCACCTAGTTTCACACACATTTTCTCTTTCACTTTCCAAATTCCTCCCTAAATTCCCCAACAAAATACAGTGTTAGAATTTAGATTTATTAGTGATAAGTCCATTTCTATGGGGATATGGCATTAAGCGGCAATTTGGGAAGTTAGCTAAAAATTTTTACTTTTTAACCCAATTTGAGTCATGTCACTTCTCACATTTTTTACACACAAAATGACAAAAAAGTCAAAATAAAAAAAAATAAAAAAGTCAACTTTTAACCAACTTCCCAAATTACCCCAATTTAAGGATTGACTTTTTTGGCAATTACTATTTTGAATTTTTTTTTCCATTTTTCGCCCACTGTCGCTAGGTAATTGCCGGAAGTTGCTATCAGCGATGGCAATTGAAGGTTCTAGTAGTGATGGTGATATGGACATATAGATAAATTATGTGAACAAATAGTTGAAACGTGGATAAATAGGAGATGGTGCGGAGATAAATAAATAATGTCAACAAATAAATAAATAGATAAACATAGGCTATGTTTTGGATGTTGGTTGCAGGCTATTTTAGCCACAAAAAGATAAAATAAGCTAAAAAATTAATAAGATAAAATGTCACATTCAAACCATAATTATTTTATTTTTTCTCTCACAAAAGTCAAAAAAATCAAAAAAACTTATCCCAAATGAGACTTTTTAGCCCCTGGCCTCGTCTGGAAAGTAATAGTTTTAGCAGAAAAGCCAAAAAGTTACTAAAAAAATAAAAAGTTAAAGATTTTCTTTTCTCTCCACTTTTTGTACATCTTTTCGTAAAAAATCAAAAAGTCATTCCAAATATACAAGTTTTTTTTACCTCATATTTTAGCCAAAAAGTTACTAAAATAGTATGTTCACAAACGAGAAAATAACTAAAAAGTTAAAAAGTCAACTCACACCTCAAACGAATGCATAATAAGATCTTTTAAATTATTTTATCATTTTGACTCTAAAAGATTAGGGCTGAGGGCAATAGCCCCAAAACCATTGAAATTGACGAGTCCCTAGAAAATTTTTGTTATTTATTTATGGGTAAATTACACTCATCTCCCTTGAGATTTTTGATAAATATAGGGACTTTACTTGTGATTTCAATAATTACAGTAATCTCCCTTACTTTACCTAACATTCTCCAGATTCCTCCTTCTGTTGACTTCTGTTTATTTGTTTCACAGAAAAAACTAATGTCATCAAAGTCAAACACTAAAACGTCCATAATGCCCTCAAATGTCCTCAACCCATCTATATATACCAATACCAAATGTTGGCCGGTCATCCACCTGAACGTCTGAAATAATTTTTTTTGTTTTTTTTTTTTTCTTGCAATTGCAACCTTTTTTAAAAAATACAACAATTTCGTAATCATCAAGCACATACATGCCATAAGCAGTGCCTTGAGATTTCCAATTTTCCAACACCAATTCATCTGGTTTTGCTGCCTCTATTGCCTTTAATAGAAGTACGCAAGTATATATTGGTTATTAAAGACAGCAGCTGCATGTCTATAAATGACTAGAAATGAAAATGAAATAAGATTATGATGATCATCTTATCCATCTTATTAAATTTTGATACATATATGCTTCACTAAAACAATGTTAAGAATTTTATTTAATGGAAGAAATAACTAACAAATAAAATAAATTAGATTAAAGTCATTCATTTATAGCACATGATACCACCTTGTGTCATGCATAATAGTGAGGAATATCACACTGAGAAGGCTGAGCAACGAGTTTCTTTCACCTGTATTGTGCTTAGATCTTACCATGATTTTCTCAAGTCAGTCACACTCGGTAGACAGCCATACAACAACTTTTGTCCAAACTTTTAGAACTTCTTTTTCGTTCGGTAAAGCTTGCAAGCATGATTTTGAAGGCTGATTCCCAATCCACGGCCTAACCACATTTCCCAATATACATGTTATTCCAGATAGGTAACTTAAGGGGGAGTGAATTAGGTTATTAAAAATTTCATAATATTAAAATTAATACAATATTCAGAATTTTAATAAATAAAAAAAACAGAATAATAATTATCAATATAAAAGTAGGAGAGATAGGGAAAGAAAATCAAACACTGCGATTTATAATGGTTCGGCACGCTAGGCCTACGTCCACTCCCTAAGGAACCTCCTTGAGAATTTATTTACTATCAATTGAATAACACCACCAAACTTATAGATTTGACACAGGACTTACTCTTATTTATTGAGCCTCACTCAACAATAAATGTCTTACCCTTACAAAATCTCTCACAAAAATAAGGAATAAGAATAAGTGGTACTTGAACCGACTTTTACAATAATTCTCTCACAAAGAGTAGATATGAAAGTATAAGAACAAAGGCTAGACTTAGATCTGAAAGTGAAAGAGCAGAATACAATGTATTCAGAATTTTGGAGCTTAAGAAAATTTTCTCTTCAAGTTCTTGATTTTTTCTCCACATACAACACTTCTATTTATACACAAAAATATACCCGTTGGACGCTCCTTGCTAATGTCATGGCTTACATAAGCACGCTCCTTAATTTTAAATATTCAGCACATGTTAATAAAGAAAAAGATGAAAATAATTAGTAAGAGTAACTTTTTCTTTTCCCTTTTTGTTTAGTAAAAAATGCAGCCACCGTTTTAAAAAATTTTGATATAAAACACTACTTTCAACCAAGCAAATAATTTGCTTCAACTTTTTCTTATTGTTTCATTAGTATATATATATATGTGTGTGTGTGTATGTATATGTGTGACATGATACAAAATTCAAATATGAGCCACCGATTTGTAGACAATTTGAATCACTTCTTTGAATTCAAATAGGGAATTGATTTTGCTCCATCATTATGGACTCCTTAAAGTCAAGAACTACATGATTTTGTGTCTATTTTCTTATGCAAGCAAATTCAAAGCATTTTGCAACTTTTCTTTTTAATTCTGTAGGTAAAACATCTTCAAAGATTGATTTACAATTACATAAGTCTTCTCTTGTAATCATGGGCACCTTTTCTTTTGTATAAATTTTCTTTGTTCACTTTTTCAAACTTTACAGACAAATCACCAAGGTTTGAATATATAATCTAATTAACACTTTTGAATATAATATCATGTATATATATGCATATATAGAAGATGCAATAATTTTGTCAAACTTTCACACTTACCTTTTCTTATTTATCATAGTAATATATATATATATATCAATGATGCGAAACCCACTGTCAAAAGATTTGCTCATCTTTTTCTTTTACAATATAATATATGTATATATATATATAAAAATGTATGATTTGTTTTCAAACACCACTTGAGTAAGTTTCACTTTACATGCAAAATATAAATCAAATAATTTTGCTATATACCATTCATCCTATGTGATCTTATCAAAAGAAAACAAATTATCAATATCACATTTGTCAAAATAATACAACTAATCGATTTGTCAAAAGATGAATAACACTATTTTTCAAAAAGTGAATAGTAAAGTTTTCAAAAATATTTTTATTTAAATAACATTTAACAAATATATATAATTTAAAAAGATAATATTTTGTGTCAAATACTATCTATATTAAATAATATTTTAGACATCATCAAAATTAAATAATATGATTAACAATCTCCCCCTTTTTTATGATTGCAATATTTGTATGGATTTGACACAAAATAAAATTAACAAAATATTTGATAACCTTACAACATGCTGCAACATATAATTTTCAAAAGCATATAATTTTCAAAAGCAAAATCAAAATACATAAATCAAACTAAATCAAACATTTTATATAATTTTTAGGGCAAATTACACAAATAGTCCTTATAATTTGAGACTTGTGTCACTTTGGTCCCTGACTTTTCAATTGTGATACATTTGACCCCAAATTTTGAATCTTATTCCAAATAAGAACAATTAAAGATATCATTAGATTTTTCAAGGGTAAAATTGTCAATTTGATAAAATATAAACTAATTTGAGAAAAATAAATATCAAACAAATATTTTTGAATTTTTAAAATTATTTCTACCCACTAAAAATAAAATTATGTAAAATTGATAAATCTTTTAGACATTTATTTATTTTTTTACCAAATTAATTTTTATTATGTGTTTGGATGATGATCATGTAAAATTAATTTTAAAAAAGTAATCATGTAATTTTTATTAATTTTACATAATTTTATCATTGGTGGATAAAAATAATTTTTAAAAAATTAAAATTATTTTTTTGACATTTATTTTTGTCAAATTAGTTTATATTTTATCAAACTGACGATTTTGCCCTTGAAAAATTTAATGATATTTTCAATTATCCTTATTTGGAACAAGATTTAAAATTCAGAGTCAAATGTGTCACAATTGAAAAATCAAGGACCAAAGTGACACAAGTCCTAAACTAGAGGGACTATTAGTGTAATTAACCCTAATTTTTATTTTAAATTTTTTTCATTTTAAATATTTTTTTATTTTATAAATATTTTTAAATATTTTTTTTTATTATGCGTTTGATTATGATTTGAGTGTAGAATTTTGAAAGTAGTGTGAAATTTCGAGTTATGTATTTAGTTATGAGGTTTGAAAATAATTTTTGAATTGAATTGAATTTTGAGTTATGTGTTTGGTTACGATTTGAGTGTGGAGTTGTATTTTGAGTTTAAAATATTAAAATTAAAATATTTACAAAATTAAATAAAATATTTTAAAAAATTAAATAAAAATTATATATTTAAAATAAAAAAATAAAATTTTCTTAAACATTTTTTAATATTTAAAAAAAAATAAATCCAAAAAAGCAAAGGTAATAAGAGTAATAAATCCTAAGAAATAATTCATAATTTAATTATTGTCTGACATAAACAGAGGGGATGTGTTTTTGTGCTCAAAATGAAGGGCAATAAGGTCATTTATTATAGAAAAGTAACACCATTTGTTCTAATTTGACAGAATGAGAGAAGTTGAAGAATGTCAGGTAAAGTATGGGAGGTTACTGTAATTATTGAAATTATAGGAAAAGTCTCTGTATTTATTAAAATCTCAGGAGAGATCAATGTAATTTACCCTTTATTTATTTATATTTTTTTAAACTTACTGAATTCTTTATCACCGAAAAGGGTAAAGTATTTTTTTTTCCTCGCTGAAAAAAAAAAATCATCCATCTCCACCCCCTCCCAAAAAAAAAAAAAAAAAAAAAAAAAAAAAAAAAAAAAAAAAAAAAAAGTATGTGAGAATTTCCATTTAAATTTTGTCCATGAATTAATATCGACGCTTGTCTGCTTTTCAGGCACAAGAAGAATCAAACAATTAAACCAATGGCCAGCTCAGCAGTTGTGTTCCTGAATTAATAAAAAAAATAATAATATTCTTACATAAATTTTATATAAAAATTTTAAGAAAAGTGATGTGGCGTGACATTTTTTTAAAATATAAGTAATTTTAATGAATTTTTTATTTTAAAATAATAAAATTAAAATTTAACATATCGTATTATAACAATTTGTATACAATTTTATGTGTTTCTATATTATCATATTTTTAATAAAAACTAACGGACTAGTTTAGTTGGGCAAACCCTTACACAATGTTTGACTCTTCTCTTGCATGTGGGTTTTCTTTCTTGCATCTCACTAGAAGAAGATTAGGTTTTATTTGGATAAAGGTTTGAATGAAGATTTATAAAGAGATATAAAAAGAGAATAAAAAAGTGAAAAAAAGTTAACACTTCTTTCATTCACTTTTTTCCTCTACAAATCGCTTCTGAAAAAGTGAAATAGTTCAAGTGTTGGATGCTCTTCTTTTTATTTCCCTCTTTAAAAAATAATGTAAAATTTTGCACAAATTTCTACATAAGTTTTTGGAAAAATGACTTGGACCCCCGGCTGGGGGTGCTGGGGGTCGTCCATGATTGGCTCAAAAAAAATAGTTTTCCTTTTTTTTTTTTTTTTTTTTGTTTCCAGCCAATCTCAAGCTGACACGTGGCACTGGAGTCGGTGGGGGGTCGTCCGTACTGGAGGTCTGTAGCATTGTTGTAAGTTTTGAGATTTGGGCACATCAAATAATAAAGAGAAAATTTTCAACTGGAAAAAAGGTATAGAATTTAAACTTTTATTCTTTTGAATTCCAAAAATGACAAGTTTCGTAAATGTTTAGTTAATTCATCAAAAAGAAATTACTATCAATGGTCATAATGCCATGTCCACAGCCTAGTATAACGGCTGGGGTTTGCCTCCAGTTGACTATTTAGGTACGAGGGTTTAGTCCAGCTCATTGGGTCTATTTTTGAATTTTTTTTTGATAATTTAAATTATTCATATTTTAAAATTTGTTGAGTATATTATTCTTATAAAAATCACATCGATCGAATAACAGTTATTATATATTTGGATCACTTTTTTATGAAATCGTTCATTTTTTTTCTAGATAAAAGTGATCCGAATATATAGTATTCATTATCCGATCAACGTAATTTTTTTACAAAAATAATATACTCAACAAATTTTAAAATATGAACGATTCTAATTATAAAAAAGAAACCTAAAAATAAATTTAATAGACAAAACTGAACTGTCATTTGAAATGAAGACGGTCCTGTCCCTAATATAACTGAGTGGACTTTGTGATGGAAAGGTGGAAGTTTTGTTTGTAACCATTATGGTTTTAATTTTTGCTAACAGGTGGGCCCCATTTGAAGAAAAATATAATAATGAATGGGCTGTATTAGTATGACAAATAATTCCGTAAGTTGACGAAGAAAAAATTTGATGAGGAAACGTGGAGGCACTACAAACATGTTTATTTGAATTAATTCGGCTAGTTTAGTTAATTATCTTCGTATGTTAGTGGATTTTTTTTTACTAAATATAAAGATTGATAATTTTTCGTTTATTATGAAATTTTGTTGTGTCATTTATTTTTTTTATTATGGGACTCTTTCACAGGTTAATAGAGGTGTAAATTTAGCTCGGTCTGGTCCACTCGGGCCCGGGCTCGGCCCGGCCCATGTCGAGCTTCGCAGGCTTCCGTCAAAATTCGGTCCGGCTCACGGGTTAAAAAATTAAGCCCAAACCCATCTCTAGGCCCAAGGGTGTTTGGGCCTAGGCCTGGCCTCGGGCTTGGACAAGCCTGACCTTTTTTTTATTTTTTAAATTTTTTTTATCAAAATTTTATTATTTTCCACTAAAAAAAACATCGGGCCTTGAGTGGGCCTTAAGCAAGCCGACGGACAGGACCACGGACCGGGCCAAATGGGCCGGGCCCATGGGCTTCAAAAATGATGGCTCAGGCCCAGGGACTCGAACTAGGCTCGGGTCTGGGCTCAAACGTGTCGGGCCCATCCTGAGCCGCGAGCAGGCCATGAGTCATTTTTACACTCTTACCAGTCAATTGTTGGGTTGGTGAGCTAGTGATTCCTTTCCCATTATGAAAGCTCTTTGTTGGATTGGCTGTGGAGCTTATATATTATGAAAGCTCTTTGTTGGATTGGCTGTGGAGCTTATATATTTGTTGAATCATGATTATTTTTCTGTTATAATTTTTTTGTAGGAGAAAATTTGACACAAATTTTTTTTAATTTTCATAGAACATTTTTTCTAATATAATTTTAGAGAAATTTTGAAATTTTTCTAATATGATCACAGGAAAATTTCATCAAAAGATCTTAGTTAATAAAAAAAAAAACATATTGGACCTCTCTTACTACCCAAAGTTAGAGAGATATTTCACTAATTTTTTTTTTTTAATATCGTAAATGTTCTTACTAACTGGCAAAAAAAAAATATTTTATTTGCGTTGTTTTGGTTAAGGGATTTGGGAATAGATTGGGAAAGGAAAAGAAAAAAAAGATGTGTGAAACTGAGTGAAATATAGATATATTTTATTCACATTTCACATAATTCTTCTCTTTCACTTTCAAAATCTCTTTTCAAATCCCGCAACCAAACACAGTGTTGGTGAAGAAAATGTGTTCATATTTATTTCAATCTTTCGGTCCTTAATGCAATGTTTGAATTTTAAATTTGTCAATAAAATGAAAAATGTCATGTGTATACGAAATTAGTTATTCATATTTATTTTTTTATGGATAATACCTATTCATTTTCTTTTTATTTTCTTTTTGTAAAAAAAAAGATTAAATGTTCCAATACTAATAATAATAATTAATTAATCAAGTGCTTGTCAAGGAAATTCTCTAAAATAGCAATAATGCAAACAAGATATATCTAAAAGAAGAAATTTTTTTAAAAAAAAATCTAAATTTGGATATTTTGATGCATGTTCAGCATTACAAAGCCTCAGTGTGCACAACACACTACAGGACATGCCCACAAAGCAAACCTATATGACTACTTCTTTGTTGAGAGAATTTAAATAATAAAATTTAGTATAAATATTGAATTCAACATGATGTCACAAAGCATTGTTCCGTGTATCAACCAACCACTGAAATGTGTGAGATCATTTGATCGATTAGAATGAGTGACAACAACATCAAATTCATCCCATTTTCATCTATTTGAAATTATGTATTGATTCATCACATCAAGTAGGAATGGATCATTATAGCACCTAATCTTTTGTTGTGAACCGCATTTTTGTAGGGTTTTTCTTATTTTTATTGATATAAGTACAATAATAAAGGCCTTGTTTGGGAAGACTAAATAAGTGCACTTTCTGTCTTTTTGGACAAAAAAATTGAGGTTGAAAATATGGATGTTTGGGTTAACTTTTTGACTTTTTATGGAAAAATGTGTAATAAAAAATTGTGAAAATTAGTTTTTAGAGGAAAATTTGAATTGGGAGTTGTGCAGCCGTAATTGTTGACTTTTGGTGAATAGTGTTAACTTTTTAACTTTTTGAGTAACTTTTTGACTTTTTGGATTATTTGGGAGTACCCAAACTTGGCCAAAGTCCAGCCAATTATGATCGTAAATTAAATATAATATATAAATAATACAATGAAATTTCTATAATAAGATAAATAAAACCTATATTTAGGTAGTTTAGTGCACGTTTTGTGCAATGTTTTATAAGTCGATGAAACAAAAGGCAAAAACACTTATTTCTAGTTTCAAATGAATCAATTTTTTATAACTTATTTCTATATAATAAACTGTAAGTGGAATCCGCAGTTACGATGTCTGTAATATTTTATTATGATCTACTATAATGTCATTTATGACTTATTATGATATTAATTATAATATTATTTTAAATATGATCTAAAAAGTTTTTAGTCATTTCTTATATAGAATTTGGTTATGACTTTTTTTTTTTAGGTATAATTAAAAAAATTTAGTGATGACAATGACTTTTTAGTTAAAAAAGCACCAAAGATAAAATAAAATAGGTTCAATAAGTCAATAAAATAAAATGTCACATCTAAATCATAATCATTTTATTTTTTCTTATAAAAGTCAAAAAAACCAAACCAAACAAACTTTTAGATCTCGTTTGTCAACTATATATTAGCTAAAAAGTTAAAAAGTCACTATAAATTGTTACATCACTCTCTTTACTTTTCTGCACATCTTTTTGTAAAAAATTTAAAAATTACTAAATAATATATTCTCAAAATTAGGCTTTAATTCCAAATTAAAATAGCCAATAATCTAAAAAAACTAATTAAAAAAAGTCAATTATCAAAGGGAAACTAAAATTGCGTAACATAGTGACCCATTTTTAAAATATAAATAATTCTATAACTAACCTCCCAATAAAGAGCAAGTTGCAATTTTTTAACTTGAACAATTTGGATTTACTAGACATGAAAATCAAGCCGAGCTGCGACTCGATAGAATTGAATTGAGCCAAGCCGAGAATATCACTGCAGTTGATGCACGTTCCAATGATGTTGACTGCAGATTCGAGAGGACTTGTGATTAATTCGTACTACTCTTTTAAATTTAAATAAAATAATTAATAAATGACAAAACTTGTAAAAGTGAAATTCAATTTGCTCCTGTCATTTAGGACCTTGTTGACAAAATTTTATTCTATGTTTGGTTGGACAGAATTTTTAAAAATTCTTTTTCTTCTTTTTTTTCCTAAAGTTATATTTTATTGTTTGGGTTTAGCAGTTTAAATAATATTAAAACAAAGATTAATATCGGTAAATTTACCAAATCAAAAACTATATAAGATCAGTCTCAATATAAACATATTGCTCACTTCTCATAAATTAATATAATTATTTTAATATTACCCAATATATTTAGACCTGTTTCACAAATTACTATTAGAGCCCGATATTATTTTTTTATGCATGCTTGGGCCTATAAAGCTTTACAAATTGCCTAATTTTTTTTATAGAAGAAATCAATATCTTTTCTTTAACGAAATTTTAGTAATTATTAAATTTAATATAATTTCACATCAAACTAGTAAATTATGCTCATTGTTTATTATAAATTTTTTTTAACATGTGATTTTATTTTATTTTGTGTCAATGATTAGGAGAATGTCTATAGACATCAATAGAGTAACATCAAACTAATGAAAAAAATAAATAAACAACCAACAAATTCTTAGTTACACCAATTTAATTCTTTAATCAACTGTATGCAATTTTCACAATAATTAATATTACTTTAACCAATATGAGAAGAAATTATTCGGTAGGTTTAACTTATCACGTGATTCGGTACTCACTTAATAGTAGGAGAATACATAATCATTCTTATCTAATTACTGGTTGGCACACGTGATAGGTGTGCAATTCAAATAAATAAAAGAAAAATAAATCATTTATTGTATGTTATGTGTTAGTCAAACAGTAAAAGTCTTCATCATGAAATATTAGGTCTAATGTATGTAATATGCGCGAAATCCACTAAATAATTTCTCTCAGAAATTCTAACAAACATGAAGTTCAAACTCAAAAGTTACCCAGAATCTTGATTAATATTCCAGATTCAATTCTTAAATAATGAATTCTACATCTAAAAAGGGTTATTTTGAAAAGTTAGTTAAAAGCTGACTTTTTAACTCTAAGATGTTGTGACTTAAAATAAGTTAAAAACTAAGCCCTGGTTTGACTATCATTTTAGAGTTTAAAAAGCACAAAATGACAAAATAGGCTAAATAAGTTAATAAAATAAAATATCACATCCAATCTATAATCATTACACTTTTTCTCTTACAAAAATCAAAAAATTCAAACCAAACGAGGCTAAAAAAGTCAAGTTCAAAAAGTCTTAACACAAAAAAATTCATTATATTAGCCAATATTAAACGAGGTTTAAATAACTTTTAACTACGTTTGCAAATTATGCCTAAATGTCCACCACTGTTTTCTGAACAAATTCTTACTAAAAAAATTATGAGCTTGTAGAAGTCCTCAATTTCTCTAGACATAATAAAAGTAATTATACTTCAATAGTTCACCGGCATGGTTTCTATTTCAAAAAAAGAAAATAAAGAAAATAAAAATTATAAAAATTTAACAATACACAAACTGATTTCAAAACTAGATACAACACAATCCTGTTACAATTGCAAAAGCTATTTTTAACAATCCGCTTGTCCAAAAAAAAAAAAATAAATAAATTAGTATGTTTGGTTTCAGTTTCCTAAAAATTGAATTTTTTATTTTTTATATTTTCTTGTTTTTAATGAATAATTTTAAAATTTTAAGTAATTTTTTCACTTTTTTAAATGTATCTTACTTAGATGTATCTAAATAGTAAAATATTTGTGAAATCATATTTTAAAAAATTAATAAATATACAAAAATATAAAAAAATATATACTGAATTTTCATTTTTTAAATAATTTTTGATATTTAGTGTATTTTTTAATAATTTTTTCACAAATATTATATTTTTTAAGTGTATTTATGTTAAGTGCATCTAAAAAAAAAAAAAAAAATTTACTTAAAATATTAAAAATATTAAAATAAGAAAAAAAAAAATGCAAAGGCTTCGTTTGGGAAGTGAGTTGGTTTTTTAGCTTTTTTAGCTATTTTAGCTTAGGGCTAAAAAACCTGGTTTGGGAAGGACTTTTGGCTTTTTTAATTTTTTTGACTTTTTATGAGAGAAAGAATGTAATAATTATTGGTTGAATGTGATATTTTATCTTATTAAATTAAAAATTTTATTTTATTTTTTATGAATAAAATAGCCAAAAAAGCCCCAAGTTAAACTTCCCAATCGAAGCTAAAAATTTTTTGAAAACCAAAACCAAGCCAGCTCAATAAAGTTTTAAAGCATTGTTTAGTAAGTTGGTTTGTGGCTAAAATAGTCACAAAAGATAAAATATGTTATTTTAGTCACAACAAACAAAATATTACATTCAACTCATAATCATTACACTTTTCTCTCACAAAAAAAGTCAAAAAATTCTTCCCAAATTAAACTTTTTAACCCAAATTAAAATAACTAAAAAAATCAAAAAACTAAAAAATTAACCCACCTCCCAAACGGAGGCTTAGGCCTCGTTTGTGAACCCTCATTTTTAGCCAAAAAGTCAAAAAGTTACTAAATTAGTCAAAAAGCCAACAACTCATACTAAAAAGTCAAAGATTCTCTTTTCTCTCTACTTTTTGCACATCTTTTTGTAAAAAGCTAAAAAGTCATCCCAAACATATTAATTTTTTTAGCTTATATTTTAACTGGCCTCGTTTGGGAACCTTCCTTTTTAGCCAAAAAGTCAAAAAGTTACTAAATTAGTCAAAAAGTCAACAACTCATACCAAAAAGTCAAAGATTCTCTTTTCTCTCTACTTTTTGCACATCTTTTCGTAAAAAGCTAAAAAATCATCCCAAACATACTAACTTTTTTTAGCTCATATTTTAACTAAATAATCAAAAAATTACTAAATTAATCTGTTCCCAAACGAAACTTAAATAACCAAAAAAATTACTAAATTAGTCTGTTCCCAAATAATTACCGCAGACTGCCATATACCAAAGGAAACCCCCACATAATGCATATACGACGACCGTACTACTGCTTAAATATTTATGTGACGAAACTCTTGCGCCCAATCCTCCACTCTCTCTGGTATATCTGTCCTTCTCTTTTGGACTTTGGATCGAATATGAGAGAATCTTTATCATGTGCTCTTTTCTTTTCCCGTTATCTTTACATTCATCATTTTGCTACTCTCTCTCTCTCTCTCTCTCTCTCTCGACCATTCCACATCTTTCTGTTTTAGTCATTAGCTCAAACACACACCCCAAAATCCATAGCAAAAGCTAATCATCACCACCTTTACTAAAAATGTTTCAACTAAAGACTCCTGATCTGTTTCCCATTTAAGTATTTATTGTTTCTATTGTTTTTCCTTTCTTCTTAGCACTCAAAGCTCCATTTTAATTTGCTCCTAATTTGTGGGTTTTATTACCCACCTTTTGGTTTTATTGTAGACCATAGTGTATCAAATTTCTGGGCCAAAAGGCCAGATCTTTGATGTTTTTATTTATTTATTTTTTGTTTTTGTTTTTGTTTTTCCTCTCAAGAGATCCAAAACAAAAGAAAATACAAAAAAGTTGTCATTCTTGCTGTTCCCTCTTAACTGTTAAAATCTTGGTGTACCCATTTGCTAGATTAATCCCAAAATCTAGTCATAATATCATATAGTATATACATACATGTACACGTATGTGTTTGATGAGTGTCCTGAATGAGTTCAGTACAAATCAGGAAATAATTTACCACTGTGTTCCTTGTGTGGTGGCCGTATAATCTTTATGGCCAAGGAGTGTGAGCATTATTTGTCCTCCTCTTCTTGCTTTTTCTCTAGTTCCCAGCTAGCTCACTGACTGGCCAGAAAGGACCTATACTTGAAATTTTGGTCCATGTAGCTTTTGCATTTTGAACTCTGATGGCAAGACCCAACTGGATTTGAGTTATCTCTGCTTCATGTTTGGTTCAGAAAACCAAGAAAAGTTGTTAAATTCAGGAACACTTTTCTAAGAATCAAGAAAGATACAAGCTCCTGTTCAAAAAAAAAAAAAAGAAAGAAACTTGATACCTCGGTCCTCCTGTTTCCAAAAATGTGTCCTATGGTTCCGAGATCTGATCAAGTGGTGGGATTTCTTGCATGATTCTATATATATATATATATATATATAGAGAGAGAGAGAGAGAGAGAGGTGAACACTAGAGTGGTACAGTATGGCTTCTGGGGGGCACCATAACCAGGAAGGAGTGCCAGAAGATCTCAGAAACCAGCTTGCTGTTGCTGTTAGAACCATTCAGTGGAGCTATGCAATCTTCTGGTCTATTTCATCAAGACAGCCAGGGTATTCAACATTTTCTCTTCTCTACTTTATTTTTGTTCTCTTTTTTTTTTTTTTTCTTTCTTCTTCTTCTTCTTCTTCTCTTTTCTTTTCTTTTTTAATGATTTTCAGAATTTTTACTTTTTTTTTTTTTTGGGGGGGGGGGGGGGGGGGGTTTCGTTTTCAGTTTTTTTTCGAGAGAAAGGGGGAATTGTCTTAGGT
Organism: Camellia japonica; assembly: GCA_030407325.1. NCBI lineage: Eukaryota > Viridiplantae > Streptophyta > Magnoliopsida > Ericales > Theaceae > Camellia > Camellia japonica. Next base: position 71,350,085 of record JAPPVO010000013.1, on the reverse strand, counting down.
TTCCAAATTATCTCCAATTAGGCTGCTGTTTGTGGGAAAGTTACTTTCTAAAATGGGTGATTTGAAAATGTTTTTGGGGCTTAAATAAAAACTTTTACTTTGAAATGGAATGTTTTTCCACACTTTTTTGTAAATTTAAAGAAAATTTCAGGTCTGCTTATAAAATCTAGTATAATGTGGTAACTGCAGAGTCAAAACTCATGCTATTGACATCAAATTTGTGATGTTTGCCCTTTTAATCCACAGATATAATGAAATTGAACTTTGTGGCACTTCTCATATTTTGCATTATTCTCTACTTTATTAATTAAATAAATTACTCTCTACTTTTCATAGTTGTCCTAGCTGTCTTTTATTTTTGCTTCTTTTTTTTTTTTAATTACAGTATAATTATTGTTAGAAATTTATTTGAATATGAGCACAAACAATTTCCTGCAATATATAGCCTCTCCCAAGCATATCTAGTTAGTTAATTTAGTTTATTGATTGTGATGGTATTGTATTGGTAGAGTATTGGAATGGGGTGATGGGTATTACAATGGAGATATTAAGACCAGGAAAACAGTACAAGCAGTAGAATTCAATGCAGACCAACTGGGGTTGCAGAGGAGTGAACAACTGAGAGAGCTTTATGAGTCTCTCTCCGCGGGCGAAAGCAGCCCACAAGCCAGAAGGCCTTCAGCTGCATTATCCCCGGAAGACCTCACCGATACCGAGTGGTATTACCTGGTTTGCATGTCATTTGTATTCAATATTGGCCAAGGGTAACTTCTCTCTTTTTTTACCATTTCTCTCAATTTATTATTATTAGTCCATCTGACTTCACTCATTATTTAAACATTCAATAGGGTCCACAACTCATTACAATTGAGACTTATTAGGCAACATACATTGATACAGACTAGATTTCTACTCACTTTGTTTTGGTGCTGAAGAAATGATCCTTTTCCTCTAGAACTATTCTGTTTTCATGTGGCCATAAATTTTCTTACCATCCATGTTGGGGACCACAGGATTCCATTATTGCTGAACCACTGCATTGCTTTTGTTTGGATTTGGGGCTTATATAGAGACAATTTGTAGTTTTAGGGCGTGTTTGATTGTGTTTTTACTTTCAATGTTTTAGAAAACAAAAAACAACAAAAATTTTCAAAATCACCCATCTTTTTCATGTCCCTTGCAACTTTTTTCTTGTTTCCTAAACAGTGGTTTTTTTAGGAAATTTTCTTGAAAATAGTTTTCGGAAACAGTTCACCAAACAAATTCTCTTATGCATCTTAACCATGTTAACTTATTCTCCAGGTTGCCTGGAAGAACATTAGCAAATGGCCAACCCATCTGGCTATGTAATGCTCATTATGCAGATAGCAAAGTCTTCAGTCGTTCTCTGCTCGCAAAGGTAACTTCCTGTTTCTTGGCGGCAGAGCTTAATGTGATAAAAACTCCTTTTTTCATGGAATTCCTATTATGCTCAAACTAACTCCATAAACTGAATTTCTGTTTGTTTCTTTTCAACTGCCGGATTTTCACTGATTATATGATATGCAGAGCGCATCTATTCAGGTACCATTGCCTTCTTCTTCATCTTTTTTTAAAAGAAACCCCGTGTGCTAATATGATTATCCTAAGAAGACCAAGTATTAGCAAAATGTTAAAATGTGTGTGTACATGAATCAAATGCAAGACAAAAGCCTGTTTATATAGACGTTTGGTAGAGCTGTGGGAAAGTGATTATAGCTTATAACTTAACAGCTTATAGCTTGTAACTGTGAACATAAGCTGATTTTTGACTTATAAATTAAGCTTCTCCTCCCCCACTCAAAGAATAAGTTGATTTTTGACTTACAAAAAGTTATAAGCTGTATTGTTAAGCTGAACCAAACACATCAAAATAGCTTAAATTAAGCTAAAAGCTGAAATAAGTTGGAAATAAGCTCTACCAAACAGGGCCAATGCTTTACCAAAAACTAAATTGGCATTTTATGCTATGGAGTTTTCTCTTCTAATTATGTATTTAATGAGATAGCCCCTTTTTTACTGGCAGACTGTGGTATGCTTCCCATTTTTGGGAGGTGTCGTTGAGCTGGGTGTAACCGACCTGGTAAGTTAGTGTCAGAAGCTTACACAAGGTCGATTTGATAGAGTTTTCTTCTCCATCTAATTTTGAGCCAATTTCCTCTGATGTAATTTGTTGTTTTTTCTCAAGATTCTTGAAGATCCTGGTTTCATTCAACACATTAAAACTTCCTTCTTGGAGATTCCATACCCAATTGTTTACAATGCATCAGACAAAGACCTTATTCGTGCCACACTTGATCGGGACATTCTTGATGATACCAATTTTAATCCAATTGTTGGATGTGAAGAACTAAATGTTTGTTCTCCCAATAACAGCTCAAACAAGTTTGGGCTTAATGAGGAATCATTTATGGTTGAAGGCCTAAACGATGAATTTAGTAACTGTGTCCATAATTCCATGAGTTCCAGTGACTGTATATCTCAAACTTTGGTTAGTCCCAAAAAGGTCTGCCCTTTTCTCAAGGGACAGAATGAAAATGACAGTTTTCTCCTTGACCTACAAGAACAGAATCAGATGAAACCTGCTTCAACTGGCCTCAAGACAATGATATCCATTATCAAAGTGTTCTTTCAACTCTTCTCAAGACCTCCCACCAGTTGATTTTGGGACCGAATGTTCGAAACTGTAATCAAGAATCGAGCTTTGTAAGCTGGAAGAAATGCAGTTTTGTGGGTATTCAAATGCCTCGAATTGGAACTCCACAAAGATTGTTAAAGAAAGTGCTATTCGAAGTTGCTCAAATGCATAGTGTTTTTTTGCTTGATTCTAGGGAAAATAATGGAGAAAGAGATGGACTATGGAGACCGCAGGTTGATGACATTGATTCAAACCATGTGTTGTCAGAGAGAAGGAGAAGGGAAAAAATAAACAAAAGATTTTCGGTTCTTGGATCATTGGTCCCTTCAACTAGCAAGGTACTTCAATCTATAGTCTCACAAACATCAGTTTCATTGAAGAGACCGTTCACTAGAGATTTTGTCTTTGTTCGTGCAGGTTAATAAAGTGTCCATACTTGACAATACAATTAAATACCTAAAAGACCTCGAGAGAAGGGTTGAGGAGTTGGATTCTTGCAAGGAGGTTGTAGAGCAAGAAGCAAGAACAAGAAGGAAACCCCAAGATTCAGCAGAGAGGACATCCGATAACTATGCCAACAACATTAAGAAACCATCGATAAACAAGAGGAAAGCTTGTGACATTGGCGAAATAGAGCCTGAGATCAACCAAATGGTGCTGAAAAATAGTTCAAATGATAGTGTAACTGTCAGTATGATCGAAAAGGATGTTTTGATTGAGGTTAGATGTCCATGGAGAGAGTGCTTGCTTTTAGAAATCATGGATGCAATTAGTCATCTTCATTTAGATTCTTACTCCATTCAATCAACTAACACTGATGGGATTCTCTCCTTGACTGTCAAATCAAAGGTTTGGACCAGCATTACCTGAAATTTTAGGAATATTTATTTCATTTATCAATTTTTTTCACAATTTTCATATAGAACAGAGTAATATTCACGGGTTTTCATTTTTACTTTCAAGTTTATGTAGGTTTTTTTTTTTTTCAGTTACTGATTTTGTTGATGATTATTATTTCCTAATGGCTATTTTAACTATGACCCTTGTGCTTAAATTGCAGTTCAAGGGATCCAAAGTCGCCTCAGCGAGAATTATAAGGGAAGCCCTTCAGAGAGTGGTTAGAAAGTGATGAAGATCGTCCTCACATCGACAATTATGGGTTGTTTTGAGTTTTTCAAATGTGCTGCAGAGCTTCAATTAGTGTAAAACTGTGTATTTTTCGTAATATTGAATTAGGATCTCTAACTGTCAACAAAAGTAGTTGTGGTTTTTTCTTCCCAAGTAGAGCAGACCAATAAACTGAAGTGTTAATTATGTATTCTGAGTTTGTAATATTCCCAGGATAATTATTCTCCTCTTTACATCAGAGAGAGCTTGACCACTGAATAGTTCTTACCCGTAGTTGTAAGCATCTGAAGTTTACTCTGCAGAGGTGGTTTCCTCATCGGGAAAACAAAAACAAAAACAAAAACAAAAACACTGTTTAGGTTTTTTATGGAGATGAAATTGGTGACATGCCATTGTCATTTTTTTCTTTTGAAGTAAAGATGTTTCACTTTAAACAAAGGATTGGTTTTGTGTTAGTCAAAAAGGAATAGAGAAAGAGAAAAATGAGTGAATGTTAAGTTTTGCTACTATATATAGGGTTAATTACACTTTTCATCCTTTGAGTTTGACTTAAATTTCACTTTGATACTTATTATTTCAAACTCTGAACAATTTGATTCTTGCATTTCAAATCTAATTTTAGTTTGGTTCTTTCGTTCAAGTAAAAGGTTAAAGTTAATAATTTTAAAATACTTATCAGTTTCCTAAGATATACACGTAAGAAAAAAATAATATAAACTTGGTTAGGCGAACCAAATTGTAACTAGATTTCAAGTGCAAAGACTAAATTATTTAATTTAAAACTATAAAGATTAAAGTAAAATTTAAGTCAAATATAAGATTTAAAAGTATAATTAACTGTATACATATATATATATATATATGTATGATTTCTAATTTCCAGCACTCAACTGTTTGATGAATGATCAATCCAAGAGAAAAAGTTTAAATAATTGTTTTCGTCTTTGTTTTTGCTTTTGCTTTCTTTCTTTTGGTAATCTATAGGAACTTCTAATTTGAAGGGATGTGAGAGCTCTAGGTGCTCAACTTAAATTTCTCAATTTTTTTAATTTAAAAAAATAATAAATACTCATGTGTCTCATATAATTTTTGAATTAAACAAATAAATAAAATCTCTTCAAACCCATCTCCTAAAATCATTGCCCAAAATTCATCATTTCCTAAAATCAAATACATAAACACAATTTGTTGACCTTACAATTTAAAGAAATGAATTAAAAATTTATTTGTCCATCTTCTAACATTTTTACCTAAAATCATTCCTCCCCTAAAATAAAACAAAGAAAGACCAATTCAAATTAGTTAACATAATTTTTGAATTAAAAAAATAAATAAATAACATTTCTTCTAAATCTTCTAACATCTTTACCTAAAATAAAATAAAATAAAGATCAATTCAAATTGATCATTGCCTAAAATCAAATTTTCAATTTAAAAATATAATAAAAGTTCATGTTTCTCACATAATTTCCAAATTAAACAAACAAATAAATAAAATATGTTCAAACTAATATTTTTAGTACTCTAATATCTCAAACTAATTTTTCTAATTTTTTTATTTAAAAATGAAAAAAAAAATCTAATTAATTAGCCTGTTAAGAAATAAATTTTAAAATTCAAAATTATGAAAACTATCCTATAATTTTTGGATTTTAAAAGGAGAGAATCACACAAATATAGAATAGGAAAACTTAAAATTATGCCTTTCCATTTTTTTTTTCTTTTCACAACCTAGCCGTACCCATAAATTTCTGTAACCTTGCCTTTATATTTGCATGGATCAAAAACTAGAATAGAGTTATGTTATGATCAATGGAGATGGTGAGCAAGCAGCAACGATGATGATGATGAGCTCGGCAAGAGTATCGTTAGTGAAATCACATCCCTTGCTAAAGCTTAATGTTTTATCTAATATCAACTTTTTTTTATTGACTGCTTCTAACTTGAGACATAGAAGACATGAATATATACAAATCTAAAGATATACATAGATATACATGTATGTATACAAACCTCCAACCACTCTCTTTTGTTATAGTTTTAGATCATTAGATGCATGTCAAGTTCAATAATTTGGGTATTATGAATTTATTTTAGGAGAACATTCAATTCAGTGTAAGGTTATAAAATTCAAGTCAATAGTAAACTTTATAAACATTAATAATTAAAGTTTTAATTTTTTTTACAAATCTATAATTATTTTGTGAAAGCTCTACATAATTGTGATTTTCCCTTAATTTTTTGCCAATACCTAACTGAAGTGAAAAACTAGAATGCTTCAAATCGCTGATAGTTTTGAAAAAGTGGGTATTATTTTTTTAAAAATAACATATAATTTGGGTGATAAATTAATAGAGAGTTACAAATCAGGCCAACTTTTCAAAAAAAATTATAAATACATGGAAAAGTTATAATCTTAATAATTAAAATTTTAAACTTTACCATGCATCTGGTGTGTGATGATTTTCCGATCACACTGCCCACCTTAGTAATTCAGCTGTAGAACACAGGCAGAATAGATAGCACCCTGCTGTCCTGCACAGAAAGAGAAGGCTCCGGCGGTGGTTCTTCCATCCGGGGGCACTCCGACGATCAAGTCAGTATATCTCTCAAAGATAAATCAAGTACTCAACTCACTAGCTTGAGTATATCAAAACATACCTTAGACCCATGGGGGTGCCTCTCTTTTATAGCCAATACAATCCTAGTCCCAATATGAGCCTAGCCCTAATGGACTTAGGATTACTGCTAATCTGGGACTCCCAGTGGGATTAGGATAAACTCTCTAAGAGTCTTATCTTTACCCAAACTGAAGTCTTCTCCCATTTTAGGACTCTTGTCCCATATCCGCTTATCTCGGATTCCAGTATCCTCGCAGATAACCTCGGCCTAGCTGAGATAACCTCGACATAACTACCACGACACGTGGCACCTCGGCTGACACGTCGGCGTCACCTTGCCACGTGTTGGTACTCAGAAAATATATCCCCACAACTGTCCCCTAGGTTCTATTACCTCGGCATTCTGAGGTGATGGAACCTATATCGTTCCTTCTTTCCGTTACGTCGGCTATGAACCCCTCAGCCGAGATCACGTTCTTTAGGCCGACATGTCTTCTTTCAAGAACAAGAATTCAAATGAACTCTCCCACGCGCATGAGCTGTCATGCATCACTTCTCAACCGTTCCACTTACGCGTTTCATTTCCATTGGCTCGTGCCTGTGACGCGCTTGGAAACCGTCTTTCATCTGTCTGCGCCGTCTGACGTGTGCGTTGCTCCAAGCACATTAAATGCCCTGTTTTTGCCACCGTTTCAAGTTTTTGACAAAAACTTTCCTTTTTATCTTCGTTTCTTTACTTTGGCATTCGATTTACTTGCTTTCTCTCTCTCCAAACTCTTTCTCAAATCCGCCATTGCTCAAGCTCGAAGCTCTGCAACTGTTTCATTCTTCCATTCCAGCGAAGCTTTCGCCGTTTCGTCGTGTCTGCCACCGTCGACTGACCTCGGCGACCTTTATACCGGCTTCATTTTTCCTGGTAAGCCTTTGTTCCTTTCATTCTTAATTTTTTTTTTTATGCTCTTTTGCTTACTTGCTGCCATTACTGCTTTGTTCAAACCTTTGATTTGTTGAACTATTCATCTGGATGCATCTATTCCATGATTTCGCTCATGTCTTGTACACTCCGCACTGTTTTCACCACTTTCTTGCCACCGTTCTTGAGCCTGTATTTCTTGTATTTTTTATGCTTTTTGAGAACCCTACCTCTGTTCTTGATTCTAAAACTTTGTTCTTTGTTTCGTGTTTTCTGTGTTTCCTTCCAGATCTGTGCCCCCAATCTTTACTTTCGTAGATTTAGGTTTGGGATTTGTCTGTAGAACCTACCAATTCTTAGGAAAAAACTGAAACAATCCTTACCAATATTCACCTAGGTTAGATCCGAGGTCCCAAAAAACCTTTAAAGAACATCCTCTTTCTGAAGTAAAATACCTTTACGCCGATATCATGGGGATGTGGAGACATAGGGCAGATACCCCAACCAAACTCGAATACTTTAGAGAAGAGTTCGCCATTCCTGCCGACGTCCATCTGAGGCTGGCTGGGGATGACGACTCTATCATGCCCACAGATGATACAATGCCCTTTCCCATTGTTGCTTTTACTGAATGTGGAATCAGGCTTCCACTTGATCCCCTTTTTCGTGAAGTTCTCCACTACTACAGGTTGAACCCTATGTAACTTACTATCAACTCTTATCGAGTGATTAATGGTATCATAGCCTTAGCTAGGCAGGAGAACGTAGGATCACCCTTGCCGACATCCAATATTGTTATACCATGTGTGCCCTTAACTTGAAAGAAAAAGGTTTCGTCTATTACCTCAAGCCGAGGTCCACCGAATTCAAAATCGTAGCCGACCTCCCAGACTCCAACAAGGGGGCTGGAGATGACTACTTCATTACCTCTGGAAATTGGGAGTTTGCCCCAGGCGAGGATGCCCATCTTTACCCTCTTCCTCGAACAGTTAAAGAGGGCAAGGGTAAGAGCCCAGTATCAATACTTAGTTGTTTCTTTTCAAGTCTTCAATATTTTATCTGTTTCTAATGTTGTTTTCTTCTTGCAGATGTTCGCAAGCCACCGAAAAACTTTCGCCAATCTTACGTTCCCAGCAAGGACCTGAAAAAACTCCTGGACTTGCCAGTTCACAAAAGAAAAGCGCCTCTTCTTCTCAACTTTATTCCAACATACAAATCGATTTTGCCCGACGTCCCCAAAAGAAAGAAGAAAAGCCTTTCTCCTCCTACTGCCACAACTCAAACCGCTTCTACATCTCGAACAGATCAAGGATCAACATCTGACCCAACCAATCAGCCATCTACTTCGGCCCTATACTTGATCCCAGTACAAGAACGAAAACGTCGGCGAAGACTTGTAAAAACTGCTGAGATGGGTCGCCCAAAACCTGTTGCTGCAGATCTCCTTGCCGATCTCCCTGTTGACGTCGATGCTCAGCCGACGCAAACCATGCCCCCACCAAAGCCAAAAGAACCAAGAAAGCCAGTCAAAGGCTAAAGACTCAGTCGAATCTGAGGATACTGTGCCTTCTCCAAGCTGGCTGAAAGCGACAAGTCTCAACCTTCTGCTGGAAGAGGTGCAGAAACCCAGCCATCAGAATCCACACAATCAAAGAAGCCGAGGTCATCGTCTGCGACGACCTCGGGGTCCAGAATACCAAAAGTCCCCTGGACACCTGAAATTACTCTAGAAGATAAGCCTGTTCTTGCCAGCGACAGCGCCGATGACATCAATGTCGGCGTAGCACTCAGTACTGCTCTACTCTTCCCAGGCGATCTTGAGCGTAATGCCAAGATGAGTGAGTACGAGAACTACGCCTTTATGCTTTAACGTTCTGTCCAAGTAAGTGTCTTTACGTGGAAACTTGTCTTCTTTTTCTCATACTTTGTAAAATTCTGTAACAATCTGTGCCTTGTGTTTTTCAGGCCATTCAACATGCCCACTCTCTTTCCATGCAAGCTTTTGAAAATCGGGAGAAGTTGGCCGACATGAGGAGGGAGGTTTCTGCCCTTAAAAAGGAGAACAAAACTCTTCATTCAAAAATGAAAAAGCTGGAAGACCAGGCTGAGGCTGCCACCAAAGCCCAAACCTTAGCCTTAGAAAAGGCCGAATCTGCTGAGGCCATCAAGACAGTTGCTGAATCCCAAAAGAAAGAGGCCGAGGAAAAAGCGGCTCAGGCCGAGAAGGAGCTTCAGGAGGCCTTGGCCACAAAAGAAGCCGAAATCAAAGAAGCTGATGAGAAGGCTTATGCCCAGGGCATAGCCGATGTCACTGAAGATTACAAACTGCAAGTCAGGCAGGCATGCAACAGGGGCTTCTCCCTTGGTTGGATGTCCCTGATAAAGAAACTTGACCTCCCTGCCGATTCACCTTTCCGCAACGCCGACGTTATTCCTCTTCCATTCCCCCCACCTCCTCCTCCAAGTCAAGCTGAAGATGAATCTGAATCGAATCTGAGGATGAGGATAAGGATGATGATGAGGCTTTAGTAAGGAAGCCTAAAGACGCCAATGAGACCAAGTCTCCTCTTCAGGATAATCAAGTCCTAGATTTGACTCATGAGGAGGATGAGGAGGTTGTCAAGGAGGCTACTCCTGAGCAAGCATCATCTGACGTTCCTCCAACCGATAAAAGTCTTGATCAAACACTTGCCGAAATTGATGCCGAGATCGTGCAGAGAAGGCTGCCGAAGTAGTTCTTCAAGAATCTGCCGAGGTAGTTCACCAAGAACCTGCCGAGGTCCAAACCCAAATTGCTCCTGAAGCTGAAGAATCATAACTTCCATGTCTTTTGTACTCTTTTGTTTTTTGGACAATATAAGTTTCTTTGTATGGCCGATGTGCCCTCTTCTGAACAGTTACTCTTGGATTGTTCTCTTTTATGAAAGACTACAACTGTATTGTCTGAATGCTTCAATCTTTATTTTCTCTGGATTACTCTGTATGATTCTATACTTAGAATATTTTGCATGCCTTTCATACTTTGCCTCCTTTGTGCAATCTTCTCGGGGTTACATACCTCGGGTATAATAACTACAAGTTTTACTTCGGCAAGATACTGACCTGCAAACTTTTCATGAATTTCAACAAGTGTAAAACATATACTATTCAATGTTAACTTTGCAAACTTTTCTCAAGTTATAACAAGTGCTAAACAATGATCTACTTGTAAATTGCTACAAATTTCAACAAGTGTTTAAACAATATACTTAGCTTTTACTTCAACCTGTAAATTGCTGCAAATTTCAATAGATGATCATATGTCGGCTTAACGTCATCTTGTAAATTGCTACAAATTTCAACAAGTGTTAAGCATTTTCTTTGATCTAACCAACCTGTAGATTGCTATAAGTGTTTAAGTAATAACCTCGGCTTTGCTTTGACTTGTAAATTGCTACAAATTTCAACAAGCGAAGAGAAACAGTAATCTCGGCTTACCTTCAACTTGTAAATTGCTACAAATTTCAACAAGTGAAGATAAGGAATAATCTCAGCTTAACTCCAACTAGTAAATTGCTACAAATTTCAACAAGTGAAGATAAGGAACCATCTCAGCTTAACTTCAACTTGTAAATTGCTACAAATTTCAACAAGCGAAGATAAGGAATCAGCTTAACTTCAACTTGTAAATTGCTACAAATTTCAACAAGTGAAGATAAGGAATCAGCTTAACCTCAACTTGTAAATTGCTACAAATTTCAACAAGTGAAGATAAGGAATCAGCTTAACTTCAACTTGTAAATTGCTACAAATTTCAACAAGTGAAGATAAGGAATCGCTTAACTTCAACTTGTAAATTGCTACAAATTTCAACAAGTGAAGATAAGGAACCATCTCTTAACTTCAACTTGTAAATTGCTACAAATTTCAACAAGTGTTAAGCGTCTCTGCTTCTTCTGCCCCAATGTGAACCTGAGTTCCACTTGGGTTCTCATTATTCATGTCTACGAAAATATTATGCATCTTTATCAATCATATGTGTTTGAAGAATTCTGAAAAGATTTTATTGATGACATCGGCCAAAAATAATGTATCTAATGATAGAAAAATTTCAAATTACAAGTGTTCCAAGGTCTTGGTAATGCTTTGCCCTCATTATCTTCAAGCCGATAGCTCCATTGCCTAATACCGAAGTAATTTGTAGGGTCCTTCCCAGTTTGGGCCAAGCTTGCCCTCTCTGGGATCCTTCTTGTTGCCGACGACTTTTCTCAAGACTAGGTCGCCGACTTGAAAATCTCTTGGATTGACCTTCTTGTTGTAAGCTCTGGCAAGCTGTTGCTGGTATACTGCAGCTGAATTGCAGCTTTCTCTCTTCGTTCTTCTAAAAGATCCAGATCTCGGGCTAAGAGTATATCATTAGTCCCATTCTCAACTCCCTGGGTTCGGATCCCTGGGATGCCGACTTCCAGTGGAATGACTGCTTCTGTGCCATAAGCCATGGCAAAGGGGGATTCCCTGTTGATCTTCTCGGCGTAGTCCGATATGCCCAAAGTACGTTGGGCAATTCGTCTACCCACTTTCTTTTGCTGCCTGCAGCCTCTTCTTTATTCCATCCAAAATTACTTTGTTGGATGCTTCTGCTTGCCCATTACTTTGGGGAAAACTTGGTGTTGAAAAGTAATTCTTGATCTTGAATTTCGCACAAAAGTTCTTGATGAGTTTGCTGTCAAACTGCGTTCCGTTGTCGGCAACTATGGCTCTTGGAATGCCAAATCTGGTGATGATGTTTCTCCATATGAAGTTCTTGACGTCCACATCTCGGATTTTGGCAAGAGGTTCTGCCTCTATCCACTTCGTGAAGTAATCTGTTGCTACCAGCAAGTATTTTCTCTGCCCAGTTGCCTGGGGAAGTTGTCCAACAAGATCCATGCCCCACTGGGCAAACGGCCAAGGGCTGGATACTGGATTCAGGTCAGCAGCTGGCTGATGTATCAAAGGTGCAAACCTTTGGCATTGTTCGCACTTCTTCACGTATGCTTCTGCATCTTTTTGCATGTAGGGCCACCAATACCCCTGGGTAATGGCCCTGTGAGCTAGTGATCTGCCCCCAGCGTGGCTTCCACAGACTCCTTCATGAATTTCATATAAAAAATCTTCAACCTGCAAAGGGTGTACGCACCTTAAAAGGGGTCCAGTGAAGGACCTTCTGTAGAGATGTCCATCCGCAGTCAGACTGAATCTTGCCGACTTCAATCTGACTTTGTGTGCCTCCTTGCGGTCTTCTGGCAGCTTTCCTTCTTTTAGGAATGCAACAACTGCATCCATCCAGCTTGGCCCCATGTCCACACACATTGCTTCCTGCTCTGTGTTCTGTGGTTATATGCTCGGGCCCGACATATAGTCAATCATAATTGTCCTTGTTTTTCTAGTCTGCATTGAACTTGCCAGGTTAGCCAACGCGTCGGCGTGGCTATTATCATCTCGGCTTACTTGGAGTAGTCGGCAGTTCTAAAATAAGGCTGCCAATCTGATGACCTCTTTTGCATATGCCGACATCCTTTCGTCTCTGGCTGCAAATTCTCCTGTTGACTGGTTAACAATAAGCTGTGAATCACAAAAAACTATTACCTCATCTGCTTCTGCTGCTGTCGCCAGTTTAGCCCTGCAATTAAGCTTCGTATTCTGCTTCATTGTTTGAGGCCTTGAACCCCAAACGGATGGACTGTTCTATTATTTCTCCATCTGGAGATATCAGTAGTACCCTGCCCCTGCTCCTTGCGGTTTGAACTTCCATCGACAAACAGTCTGAAGGAGTCGCCGATGTAGATGCTGCAGGGTCTGAGTTTTTCCTTCCTTTGTTCTTTGCCTTAGGCTGGGATTCTCTTGCTTGCTGGGACATCGTTCATCTGGCTCAACGGAGCCCGATGTTCGATGGATTCAGGCGTGAATTCTGCCACGAAGTCGGCCAAACTTGCCCTTAATTGCTGTTCTGGGCCTGAACTCCAGGTCATACTGGCCCAAGGCAACTGCCCATCTTGCTATTCTTCCTGTTAAGTCTCCTTGTTGCAATAAGGACTTCAGTGGGTGCTCTGTTAGCACCACAATCTTGTGCGCCTGAAAGTAATGGTTCAACTTCTTTGAGGCCATTACTAAGGCCAGCATTAATTTCTCTAGTGGTAGATACCTTGTTTCTGCGTCGGCCAAGGTTTTACTTACATAATAAACAGCCTTCTGTTCTCCTTTTTCTTCTCGGATTAGCACTGCACTTACTGCGTGTTCTGACAGCTAAGTACAAAAACAGCTCTTCCCCAGGTTCAGGTGTTGAGAGGACTGGAGCCGTGGTCAGATATTTCTTTAGGTCGGCCAAAGCGGCCTCACATTCCTCAGTCCATAGGAAGTCCGTGGTCTTTTTCACCAGGTTGAAGAAAGGTTTACATTTGTCTGAGCTTCGGCTTATGAACCTGTTTAGGGCTGCGGCCCTTCCAGTAAGCATTTGTACCTGTTTTGCCGATGTTGGGCTCTGTAGATCTACGATGGCCTTGATCTGATCTGGGCTGGCCTCTATGCCCCTTCTTGTTACCAGGTACCCCAGAAACTTACCAGATCCAACTCCAAACGCGCACTTTGATGCGTTGAGTCGGAGCCGATATGTTTTGAGGATTTCAAATACCTCTTTTAGGTCGGCAAGATGACCTTAGGCTCCTTGGTCTTCACGACCATGTCATCGATGTAGACTTCTACTGTTTGGCCAATCAAGTGTCTGAACATCTTGGTTACCAACCTTTGGTAAGTTGCTCCTGCGTTTTTCAGCCCAAAGGCATTACTCTGTAACAGTACAGGCCTTTTGGGGTGATGAACGCTGTTTTCTCCTCATCTGGGGGGTACATGGCTATCTGGTGGTACCCCCTATAAGCGTCCAGGAAGCTCATCCTTCCATGTCCAGATGTGGCGTCTACCAATTGGTCAATCTTGGGCAGGAGGAAAGCTGTCTTTGGGACAGGCTTTTCAGGCTTGTAAAATCTACGCAGACCCTCCATTTACCGTTTTTCTTCTTTACCACCACAGTGTTCGATAGCCATGTCGGATAATTGACTTCTCTAATGGCCCTGGCTTCCAGTAGTCTGTCTACTTCTTCCTCCACTGCTTCGACGTGCATCAACGTCGGTCTTCTAGCTCGTTGTATTACAGGTTTGGCCGACCTGTCGACGTTCAGTCTGTGACATGTGACCTCGGGGTCAATGCCAGGCATTTCATAAGGTGTCCAGGCGAACACCTCTATGTTTGTTCTCAAAAAAGCTTCCAGTTCTCTTTCTTCTTCTTCGGCTAAGCCTGAGCCGAGAAGAAAGAAGCGCTCTTCATCGCCCTCCTGGACGAGGATTTTCTTTAGTGTTTCCTCACTCTTCTCGGCCGGCTCCTTGCCGACATCATCTAGGACCTCCATGTCCTCATCTTCAATCTCTGCCTTCCCTGGTTCTTGTATGTTGCAGGTTGTTTTCATTGCTGCCATGGAGCAATTTTTTGCCTGCAGTTGATCTCCTCTGACTTCTTCAATCCCATGTTCTGTTGGGAACCGCAATAGTTGATGCAACGTTGAGGGAACTGCCCCCATTGCATGCAACCATGGCCTTCCCAAGATGATGTTGTATGGTGAAGGTGTGTCAATCACGATGAACTCTGTCCTGATCTTCTTAGTGCCGGCTTGTACTTCCAAGTTTGTGCGCCTAGTGGCCACGTCGGCGTTCCATTGAAGCCGACCATCGGGCCATTGATTGCTCCATGTCGTCTGGGTGAAGGCCCAGCTCCTTGTAACATCTAACATACATGATGTCACAAGAGCTGCCTTGATCTATCAGGATGCGTTTCACTTGGCACTCCCCAACCTGGAGGGATACTACCAAGGCATCATTATGCGGATGCTGGACCATCTCTAGGTCGGCTTCAGTAAAAGCTATCATCGGTCCTTGGCACTCCTCTGGCCGATGTCTCTTTTCCCGACTTGGTAGACATGCTGTAAATGCCTTACCCTCTGGGTCTCTCCTCTGACTTCGTTCTCGTTGACCCTTGAGTGGATCACATTAACCACCCGTGGTCCCCTGCCTGTGGTTGCTGTGCTGGGGGAGGCGGGGCTGCTGGTGCTTGAGGCAACCTTGCCTGTTCCTCTCTTGTCTGGCCTCATCGACAAGGTCCCTCAGATGGCCTTGTCTCACTAAGTCCTCCAAGTGTGCTCTTAGGGCTCTGCAACCCTGAGTTGGGTGCCCCTCTTCATTGTGGTAGCAACGCCTACCAACGTTCCTTCCCATGTATTCTCCTGGGGCCTTTGCCGGTGCCCTGAAATAGGGCTGATTTCGAATTTGATCTAGGACTTTGTGGATGGGAATTCGGAATACAGTCGTCACTGCTTGCTTACCCCTTAATTCCATCTCCGATTTGTTAAATCCGTTGTTACCTCGGCCTCGCTTCGGCGAGCCGTTCCCTTTTTCCTGTTTTACCTCCTTATTCCCCGATGTATCCTCCTCGGCTCTGGCATATTTCTCGATTCTTGCCATGAGCTCTTCCATGCTTTTTGGCAATGTCTTTGCCAAAGATTTCCGTAGTGAACAATCATCTTTCAGGCCGTTCTTGAAAGAAAGACACGACCGCCACTTCTTGGTTGCATTCGGGTATTCGATTGAACACCTCGTAGTATCTTTTTGCATAGGCCCTAAGGCCTTCATCCTTGCTGATCTTCAGAGCCATTAATGCGTCCACCCTTAATGGCTGCAGCTTGTTTGTCACGAACCTGGCCACAAACATCTCGGCCAGGCCTTCCCAAGTCTTCACGCTTCCCTTTGGCAGTTTGTGGAACCAATCTGATGCAATCTCCCCAAAGGACGAGGGGAACACTTTGCAGAGCAACGGCTCGTTTCCACTGTATAATGCCATTGATTCAAGAATAATCCAACGTGGAAGTTAGGGTCTGACTTACCATCGTATATTTGAAACCTCGGCATACTGAATCTCTTGGTGCCTCAAATTTGTCCAGTTCTACCGAGAACGGTGTCCTCGGCTTGTCGGGTGAGGTAACCTCGGCTTCAGCATTCTGTTCCTTCCTCTTGAGGTAATTTCTCAAGTCTTCTTTACTCCTCCCGGAGCTCGGCTATCTTTGACTTCAGTCTTTTCGGCACACTACTTTCGGCCTCGTGGTGGGCCCGTTTTGATCTTTCTCCATGGGTTGTGTCAAAGCAGAGCGCCTGCCTTGGACATGCCGATGTTCTCTGGGCTCTGGGTCCTTCGTGTGATATGTCCTTTGGGACTTCTCTTGTCTCGGCTCCTCTCGTCCGACTTCCCTGGAAGGCGGGTGAGAGTGCCTTCCGCTCCTGGTGTGCTGAGGTGCTTCGGGAATTATTTTCCTTCCTCCCTTCTGGGTATTAATTGCTGGGATCGGCGTGTCCTGCAGTGGGTACGGCGGCTGCATGACATTGTTTTGCATCATGAAGTTGACGACCGACTGTAGGTCTGCCAACTTGTCTGCCAAATCTTTTACTTCCTCATCCCTCCGTAGGCACCTATCCCTCCATACCTGGAGGTTATCTTCGTTATAGTACTGCTTTGGTCTGTCTTTTTGAAGTGTCGCCCTCCTGGCCGACGTCTTTTCCTCCGTGCCCCTGGTCACGGGCTTCTTCGTTGTGGTTGTCTCCTTCAATGTCAAGGTCGATAGGCCTGCCACTCCCAGGGAGCGTCGTCCCCAACCTTTTCTTTTGTGCGTTACTGGCCATCTATTCGTCTTTCTTTCCCACAGACGGCGCCAAATTGTGTGGGAGATTTTCCGATCACACTGCCCACCTTAGTAATTCAGCTGTAGAACACAGGCAGAATAGATGGCACCCTGCTGTCCTGCACAGAAAGAGAAGGCTCCGGCGGTGGTTCTTCCACCCGGGGGCACTCCGACGATCAAGTCAGTATATCTCTCAAAGATAATCAAGTACTCAACTCACTAGCTTGAGTATATTAAAAAACATACCTTAGACCCATGGGGGTGCCTCTCTTTTATAGCCAATACAATCCTAGTCCCAATAGGAGCCTAGCCCTAATGGACTTAGGATTACTGCTAATCTGGGACTCCCAGTGGGATTAGGATAAACTCTCTAAGAGTCTTATCTTTACCCAAACTGAAGTCTTCTCCCAATCTAGGACTCTTGTCTCATATCCGCTTATCTCGGATTCCGGTATCCTCGCAGATAACCTCGGCATAACTACCACGACACGTGGCACCTCGGCTGACACGTCGGCGTCACCTTGCCACGTGTTGGTACTCAGAAAATATATCCCCACATCTGGTTTTTTTTTTTTCCCATCTAACTAATATGTTATTTCCCCTAAATTAATTCAAAAAAAATAGTGTGTGGTTCATATTTATTTGAATAATAGATTTCACTAAAAAATAACTATATACTATTTTTATAGCTAAATTTTTGAGTACTTATTATCAAAGTCATCTAAAATGACTATGACCACGTATATTTATCAAATGTTAGTTACCATATCATGTATGTCATTGGCGGTGTTTGGGAAAGATTGTATTGGTGTAATTGGTCTCTTTGTATATATGTTATAAATGTGGTAATAAAGCATTACATGATAAATAAAATTATGTAATTATCATTACATTATCACCATCCTTATATATTTTTATTTTTCAATAATATTTATGGAGTTTTTGTCTCCTTAATTGTAATAAAAACTTTAATATTTGTTTTATAAAAAATATAAACTATCAATAGGTCCTAATAGTTAGACTTAATTTCCATTTAGTCCTATTGAAAATAGGACCTAGTATAATCATCGTTAAAAATAATTTTTTGTGACCATTTTTTACATATGTCGCTAAAAATTAACAATTAATGACTTTTTTGTCATGATTTTTATAAATTGTCGCTAAAATTTATAATTAATAACTTTTTTGTGATAAATTTTTCAAACTGTCGCTGAAAATTAAAAATTAGTAACTTTTTTTGTGACGACTTTTTTAAACTGTCGCTAAAACTTATAATTAGTTACATTTTTTGTGACAGTTTTTAAATTGTCGCTGAAAATTAACAATTAGTGACGTTTTTTAATAGTGTATGATAAAAAATGTCATTAATTATAATAAGACCTATTGGACAATAAATCTACTTAGTAGGACTTACACGCAAGTCCTCTTTATAAAAATTGACTAAAACTAGGCAGTGTTTGGGAAAGATTTTTTTTGGGTTTTTTTTCACTAAAAGCCAAATTTGTTACAAAACCAAAAAAAAAATAAATCTAAACAAAATATCACATCAAACCCCATAATCATTTTATTTTTTCTCTCACAAACATCACATCTAACCACAAAAAAACTCAACTATCTTTCCGAACACAAAAAAAATTTCTTCAATAATATTCTACAACTAAAAAAACCTACAAAAAAACCTACTTCCCAAACACCCACATGTTAATCTAATTACTAAAACTCTCAAATTAGCTCATGCCGGTCACAATCTAAGAAACTGTTACAATTTAAATATAAGAGCAATGTTAAAAATCCCAAATGAATTACCAAATACTCTATTAGAATATAGGATCCCCAGCTTTTTTGTAAATATAAAGTTTAAATCTATTATTATCAAATATTTCTAGTATTTATCAATCAATTTTTTAGATTAGGTGAACAACTAGGTCTATAATATGGCCCTTAATTTTTGCAAACCTGATCTTAGATAGTTTTTCATACATAAATATATAAAATTTTCACCCAAATTTAAATTTTTTTTAGGATAAATTACATTGACACCCCTGAGATTTATGTTTATTACAGTTCCCCCCTCACCTTTTGAAAATTACATCCTCTCCATGAGGTTTAAAGTTTCATTACAGATTGATCTCTCAGTCAACTAACAGATTTTGCTAATGTCAGCAATTTAATTTTTTTAAATACCAATTTTGCCCTCACTGGGTAAATTACATTGACACCCCATACATTTTAAAAATTACAATCACCTCTCCAAGATTTAAAGTAGCATTACCAATTGCCCCCTCGGTTAATATTAGTTGAAAAAAAAATTAATTGAAAAAAAATTTTGTTAGTCAAATTTTTAAATTTCTGTTTAAAAACCAACGTAAACTCATTTTTTGAATTTACATTTTTTCCTTAAATTTACAAACTGAGACAACCATTTATAAACCAAAAAAAATATCAAACAAGTTTTTATGACAATTTTTAAAATTTTTGTAAATATATATTGAAAACTAAAAACGAAATGGTTACCAAACAGGTCTCAGATGGTAAAAATGTCGTAAAATTAAGAAATAATTAAATAAGTTACCAACGTAAGAAATAACTTATCAAAGATTCTTAGGCTATGTATGGTTTGATTTTTAGAAAAAAAAATTTAAAAATTAAAAATTAATTTGGTTAAGAAAAAAAAAATTAAAAATAATTATCATTTTATATAATTTTTATCTTTCTAGTGGTTAGAAATAATTTTTTACAAATAAATATATTAATTCAATTTATTTTTATAAAATTATTATTATTTTTTTTAAATGTCAAGGGGGGATCCGTATTAAATTGAAACCTCAGGAGGTGTCAATGTTTATCCTTTAAAGTAATATGTAAAGGTTAAGGGTAAATATGTCATTTTAACTTAAAAGTTAACACCGTCAAATAATTACACTGACAAGGGGGGTCAATGTAATTTCTCAAATGTGAAGGAGAGAACTGTAATAAACATAAATCTCATGAAGTGTCAGTGCAATTCACCCTTTTTAATAAATATGCGTAAACATGTACATATTTCTTATTTTTATTATAAAAAAATACTTATAGATATTAATTTAATAAATAAATAGGTCAAGTGATCCATAAGTTCAGCGTAGAAACAAAAATAATGATTAGGTACAGGTTTGGCGTAAAAATTGAGTTGATTAACTTCTAAGCCACTTTTAATATCTAATTCAACACTAATTCCACAATCCAACCTTAATTCATTTTTATCTAAGAGTTATGATATAAGGTAAATCATAAATTTAATGCATGGGTAAGAAAATTTTTACGCTTACAAAGTAGACAATGAATAATTAGTTTACTCATAATGTAATTTATTATATTGGGTGACTCTATGATATGATAAATTAAAAATATAAAACTCTAAGAATACGATGCGTTTATATTTTATGGCAAATGTATTTTTTGTAATTTAATCTTTAATTTCTACTCATTAAACTATAACATGTATTTCTTCTACTTTTTGTAAAATAAGTCCTTCCGTTCCAATATCTCCCTCCTTGTGAGGTGCTTCTTCTCCCTAGGGTGGAAGTTTTTGAGTTTTCTCCTCCTCTCCCTGTCGGAACTAGATCTGTCGCCTCTCTGCCACGTCTCATCGCTTTTTGCGCCACCACCACACCACAATCGGATTTGATGCCCATCGATGCCCATCACCGCTTCTCGCTACAAACACCGCCGCCGTCATGCCGCCGCCCATCCTCTACCAAATCTAGTTTCTTCCTCCCAGATCTATGTTTTGTTTTGCTTTTTTGTTTTTGTTTCTATCTTTCTTTTGTTTTTTTGTTTGTTTGGACTCCATAGGTGTGATATTGGTGGCTTACCCCTCTGGGGTGAAAGCTATTGTGGTATCTCTGACTAGTCCTAGTGCTGATCTCTTATGATTGCTTCTGCATTGCAATACGGGTTAGGATCTTGTAGGATCATGTCTTTGATACTATTTTAGCTTTGCCTGAGTGCCTCTTTGCTCATTTTTCCTTTGTTTAGTGTAAGCTCTATTTTGTTGGCATGAATTCCGTTGTAAGTGCCGTTTAACTTATACTTAATGGATTTAACTCCCATTCAAAAAAAATCACCACAGTTGACAGCCTTACATTCATTGAACAGTCATGAATTATCAAAAAAAATCTCAGCAATTAATTGATTCAAATTAGATTTATAATTGAGCTGTGTCTCAGTAAATTTTCCATGTTCCCTCTTTCCCACTGGTTCATATACTTTTACCCTTTTGTTCAATCAAAATTCTCATATTTTCTGGGAATTTTTTTTTTTTTGGGGCCAATAAAATTTCAAAGGTGGGATCCAATTAAAAGCCTTTTCTTGCCAAGACATTAGTATTATTATCTCCTTTAAACTAGTATCATATGGTTATTTCATTCAATTATTCCAAACTCAGGTGATTCTATTTTTCAAAGTAGGTTTTGAAAAACATCATGAGTAGTCTCAACAAGTTTCTTATCAATGAAGTTGAGACAAGATAAGTAAATAAAAAAATAAAAAAACAAAAAGTGTAAAAATCAAACAAAAAAACATGTGCCTTAAGATCATATAGATCTTGTCTGGTACAACTTATGAGTTTTTTTTTTTTTTTAGTAATCTATGTCAAATCGTTCCAACTTATGAGACAAATTAGTTTAATAAGTTGAAAAAAACTGATATTTAAGAAGTATGGAATGAGTTAGTTTTAATATTATTTTTTGATTATCATATTTCAGCACAGTATCTAACAATTACATTAGCAAGAGTGAATACGGCCATGAATTCTAAATTGCTAGAGTTATGCTGCATTCTTGCCCGCTTGGTGGACGAAATGATTTTCGAAGCTAATCACCCAATTTGAGGCCCTAATCCTGCAAAATCTTTAACAGTATGACCAACCTTGTTCAAATTTACTTGCATTTGTTCTCTCTGAAAACATCAAACAATGCAACTAGCAAATGGCACTTAGATCCCTGACTTTTAACTCCCACCACTTCATTTGATGCCAAAACCATCTTCCCATCCTTGAATGAAGCAAGCAAATATGAGAAAGTCGAAGGGCAGTCGTTCGCAAGAAAACATCAGATCTCCACTGTCAACACTAATGAAGAACTCTCACTCTCACAGAGGTTTGTTACACAATTCATATCATTTTGTGCATTCCAAGTCTTTTAATGAACCTCTTCATCAAGTAAACTTTGGTAGGGTAGTAATTTAACCATCATCCTCAAAAACCCACAACATTTTCAGAAAGCAGATTCTTAATCCACTGCCCAAATTTCAATAATATAAGACCTCTGTGATTCTCTTTGATAACTAGCAGAAGAGAAAACTGAAGGAAACATCGAAGTTGAAATTAACAGAGCTCAAATAATTCAAATAGCTTTACCTAGGTTGAAATTAACAGAGCTCAAATAATTCAAATGGCTTTTACCTAAATTCAGGACACATGATCAAAGAGTACATCAGTAAATCTGAGGGGAAAAAACGTAGTATTTATTCCATAAATAAAAGGTAGCTTTATTTTTTTTACTATTTTTTTAATAAGTTGGGGAACAAGCTTTATACAAAATATATTCGGGGCAAAAAGCTCTACAACATTTCAAAAAAGAGAGCACCTATAAAATCTACAAAAGCAAAAAAGGATTCACAGTAAAACTCCTTTACACCATAAATGAAAACGATGCAACAGAGACATTTTGAGCTTCAATATTATCAATTATCAATTCCTTTCTCTCCACAAGCACTGCATAAAGACGCAAATGGTGCCACCATCCATGTTTTCTTTCACTTTTTCACCTTACATCCATCACCTAGCATTTCAATAGATTAAGAATTCAATCTGGCATCACTTAATGAACCTAAAAAATAGCTAGAAGCAAACTATGTAGCTCCCAAGCCACCTCACAATGAAGTAATAAATGATCGGCCATCTCATATGTTCTAATAAAATACCTCTTTTGTTGGAACTCCATATTTCCAAATGGTCCTCAAAATGAACGAATACCCCAATGAATTGGACTTCATAGTGAAAGCCCCCATTCCATGCTTCCACACCTCAGAGTCCACTCCATTCCTAAAAAACTGGAACTCCAAAAAAGTCATCCACAACCTCTAACTCTCAATCATAAAGAGGTATTATGAAAAACTGTTTCAAAGCCATCCCAGATTCAAAAACACTCAAATTGTCAACAACCAAACCATCTTTGTTGACACAAATACTTCGAAGTTCCAAGAATGCCTCCAATAGAGGGACCTCCTTGCACCAAACATCATGCTAAAATTGGAATTTTTGGCCATCACCCAACTCAAACCTTATGTGCTAGGCAAAATCCAATCAAAGAATCATTTTATGAAGTGTCAGCATTATTCAGTTCTCTCCAACATAATTTTTCATTTTAGCTACAACAGAAATAAATATCAAATGAATAATGTATTCATTATTCCTGAATTTTGCAGTAGAAACTGCAACATGTAATTATTAAATAAAGCATCACTTGTATCACTCAATGTACTGATCAAACCTGTGCTTGGAAAGTAGAATATTTTCTTCAACAAAATTTTATAAATAGTTCAAAAGCATTATCATACAAAGAATCATCAAGTCTATTGGATGTTTCAAGGGCGGAACCCAAAGCATTGTTAATTCCCACTACTCATTTTGTTTCTTACCAACATCACCAAATTTGAAGTGATGATCAACCTATATACCCTATAAATTCATCCAAATTCTTACTCATTTTCCAACAAACCAAATACATCCAGCAAATATCACTCCCACTCAATTGTTGAAGGAGGCTTTGATGTAATGTCTTGAACAACTCGGTTTACACCCCGAACACTGTTGCAAATCTTTCTAGCCACATCATCAAGGAACTTGTGTTCAAAATTATACCTGAAATTTTCCAATTCCCAAAGACAAAAGGAAAAAGACATATATGAGAGCAGTTCCAACTTACAAGTACCTTGCATGAAAGCTCAACAAAGGTGAATCATAATTGTTTCTAATTTTCATATATCAGTTAACAAAAATTGGAGAGTGATCATAACTTTTTTGTGTACACATCCAACATCTTTTCAACATGACATGGTCAGATTAAAACACCCAAATCTCTTTGCAAGAAGGAAGCAATACATGAATGGAAAAATAAATAAAATAGAATATACATAAAAATATTCATTCTCACCAGTCAGCAGTCATTCCATCTTGACTTGTTACAGCTCTAAGGGCAACAACATGCGAATGTGTTCTTTGATCTCCTTGAACTCCCACTGATCTTACTGGCAAAAACACAGCAAAAGCTTGCCATATAGAATCGTAAATACCAGCATCCTTTATTGATTGAATGAAAATCTCATCCACCTGGAAAATATTAAAAAGTTGGTAAGAATAACCAAGATAATCAAGATGCATAACCCATGCAGAAAAATCCCCTATACCTGGCGGAGGATCTCCAAGGCATTTCCTTCAGTGACATCACCCAAAACTCGTACTGCAAGGCCGGGCCCAGGGAACGGGTGGCGTTTAAGAAATGCCACAGGAACCTCCAAGATCCTTCCCAATTCACGGACCTTTGAAATAAAAATGCATAATCAGCATAACAGTGGATCACATACAAGTATGTATAAAGTTGCAAGGAAGCATAAGTAAAACCTCATCCTTGAATAAAAGTTTAAGCGGTTCAATGAGCTTTAATTTCATATCCTTGGGAAGTCCTCCAACATTGTGGTGGCTCTTGATTGTGTGAGAGTGGGTTCTTCCACTTCCAGGAGGCGGGCAAGATTCAATCACATCGGGATATAAAGTTCCTTGGACCAAGTAAGCAGGTCTCTTTCCTAATTTATTATCCAAATCTTGAGCAAAAGCATCAAAGATACTGATAAACTCCTTTCCAATGATCTTCCTTTTCATCTCAGGATCAACAACACCTTTTAGCTTGCTAAGAAATTGCTCTGTTGCATCAACACAAGTAACAGGTAAATGAAGATCCTGATTAAATGTTTCCATCACACGCTCTCTCTCCTTGTACCTATAGGTAATAAAGACTACAATCAGAATTCAAATGATATATAAATGCAATTATGTCAAGGAAGTCTTAAACATGAAAAAGTATTTAAGAAAGCACTATTCTTTTTTCATTTTTCATTTTTCATGCAATTCAAACATTTATAAAACAATCTACTTTCTACGTCTGGCAATGTCTTATTTCACTCTTACCTCAATAAACCATTGTCAACAAAAACACAATGAAGCCTGTCTCCAATTGCCTTATGAACAAGGGTGGCTGCAACTGTGGAATCCACACCTCCAGATAATGCACAAATGACAT
Organism: Camellia japonica; assembly: GCA_030407325.1. Taxonomy (NCBI): domain Eukaryota; kingdom Viridiplantae; phylum Streptophyta; class Magnoliopsida; order Ericales; family Theaceae; genus Camellia; species Camellia japonica. The sequence continues at coordinate 71,324,695 of JAPPVO010000013.1, read as the reverse complement.
GATCTTCAGCCCCCACCATGCCTTTGATAACTTTTATTTCTTCATTGAGTACATCTTCCATTTTCCAGCCCGCAGTTACACCGCAAACATCAAAGAGAAAATACCGGAGTGTTTCCATCCCTTCTGGTGAATGGGTCACCTGAACAAGAATAGACAAACTCATGGTTTAGAATAGAAGTGCAGATGCCAATACCAATGTGCAATATTCCATCAAGCATGCTAGAATACCAACACATATCTGTGCATACTTCATTGGACCAAAAAAAATTTCTCCTTTGTATAATCATTTCACATCAACGTCAAGTCATCAATTAAAACCGATGCCATTCACATAGAACTAACAATATTATTAGTGTATGCATATATCAAGCTAATGTTGAAATTGAAGACGCTGCTAACTAATCCAATTTGGCAAGAAATGTTATCACGCACCTTTTGCTCAAAAAAATTCAATCCCATGAAATGGAACTAATTCTTATTTATTCAACATCTTTCCTGTTTAACCATATTGCCCTTAAGTGTATATTATTGAAGCATCCTAATAATTTGGAGGGATATATAACTCCTATAATTTCCAACAAGAACACAAACATAAGTAACAGAAAACAGAACCAACTGATGTATGGAAACTAAACATTCTTCACCAAGAAAGTACGCTGCATGACAAAGTGATCAACTCTTTCATCTAATTTGAAACAAAATGATGATGGTCATTTCATTAATTTGAGTGGTGCCCTTGCCACAACCAAATACTAGTGGTACAAAAGCCCTATACTAATTTAACCCAAAAATCATCTCTTTTGCTATTATTTCAAAGCACAATTTTAAATTATTGGCTGTGAAAATCAAAAAATGGCCCGGCCACATCGAATGGAAAGTAAACAGAAAACCAAACTGAGTCATTCTTCCTCTCATTTCAATGAAATATCTTCAATCATCCCATTACGATGAAACTTGTCCTTGCCTTAACAGCAAGGACTTGTGTAGTACAGACAATTAGTAAGGCCATCTCCATAAGCTTTATTTAACATGAACCACTCCGATAGACATACTCATATTTAAGCATAAATTTGAGTAAAAGCCACTAAAGGCATAGCCATAATTCAAGAGTCACAAAATAATCTTGAATTTTGAATAAGCATTTGAGTTTCCTTTAATTTGGGTAAAATTTGAGTAATCTCAATTTTCATATAAGTTTGAAGTTCTGGTCAAGGAATGGGGTGTTCACACCCCTTCTCTTTCTCCAATCATAAAGCCCACTGATCCCTTTATTTTTCTTTCATTCCCCCTGAATAAGTAAGGCCCAGCTCCTTTTAATTAAAAAAAAAAAAAAAGCACGGTGAAGCACCCAATTGAAGTGGCAAAGGCCTATGCTGCAGTAAGAAAGAAAGTCTGCTAAAGTTACTACGGCACTTAGTCGAACTAAAAACAAAGGGAAGCTGAGGTTATGAAGTAAGGTCAGCTGGTTAAGGAAAGCTCTACAAATCTAAATTTGATATAGGTTTTTGAGTCAAGTATTGGAGATGCCTAAGAAATATGTTTGTTCTATGTGAGCAATGACTAAATTCACAAAAAACAAACTAAAGAACCAAAATTTCAAAAACAAAATATTTCACAAACCCAAATCAATGAAATCCAATTATACCTCCGGGTGATATTGAAGCCCATAAAACCGCCTCGCCGGATTCTCAACAGCCGCCACCGACCCCTGATCGCTCCGCGCCAACACTTCAAACCCATTTGGCAATCTCACAGCCTCATCACCATGACTCATCCACACAACCTGCCTATCACCAACCCTCTTAGACCCAAACAGACCACAAGACTTGTTCACCTCAATTTCCATCCTTCCATACTCTTGCTTATCCCCAACCCTAACCTCCCCACCGAGCCTCTGCACAATCAGCTGTAACCCATAGCATATACCCAACACAAACACGCCGGTGGACTCGACATACTCGATGAACCCATCTGGGAAACACGGCGCGTTGGCCGCGTGGACCGAGTGAGGGCCACCGGAGAGGATGATGACAGATGGGTTTAAATCGGTGATGGATTTGAGAGATGAGGTGCCGGAGATGCAGAGAGAGAAGACAGAGAGGCTTCGGATTCGGCGAGTGATGAGGTGGGTGTACTGAGAACCGAAGTCTAGGATGAGAACTAGGTTTGTTTTCACGGCTTCAGCTTCCATTGATAGGTGGTGGTGGTGGTGGTGGTGGTGGTGAAGAGAGCTAGGGTTTTGGGGGTTTGAGATGTGTGGTGGCGGGCAAGAGGGAACTAGGGTTTTAGTGGGTTGGCGGGAAGTAAGACCTAAAATATCTACCAATAGAATCTTTTGTGCTTGTTTTGGGAGAAAATTCTCTCATCCTTTTCAAAATTTATTTTTGGAAAAATTAACATGCATCATTCTATACATTTTTTTTTTTTTTTGGTGAATTACACTAATAGTCCCTATAGTTTGGGGTTTGTGTCACTTTCGTTCCTGACTTTTCAATTGTGACACATTTGACCCTGAATTTTGAATCTTGTTCCAAATAAGGACAATTGAAAATATTATTAGATTTTTCAAGGGTAAAATCGTCAATTTGATAAAATATAAACTAATTTTACAAAAAAAAATGTCAAACAAATATTTTTGAATTTTTAAAAATTATTTCTATCCACTAAAAATAAAATTATGTAAAATTGATAAATCTTTTAAACATTTATTTATTTATTTTTACCAAATTAATTTTTATTATGTGTTTGGTTGATGATCATGTAAAATTAATTTTAAAAATTTAATCATGTAATTTTTATTAATTTTTATCAATTTTACATAATTTTATCATTAGTGAATAAAAATATTTTTTAAAAAATTAAAAATATTTTTTTGACATTTATTTTTGTCAAATTAGTTTATATTTTATTAAATTGACGATTTTGCCCTTGAAATTAAACAATGGTAACTTCAATTGTCCTTATTTGGAACAAGATTCAAAATTCAGGGTCAAATGTGTCACAATTAAAAAGTCAGGGACCAAAGTGACACAAGCCCCAAACTATAGGGACTATTTGTGTAATTTGCCATTTTTTTTTTGAACAAACTAAGCATGTCACCCATCCTATATACGGGATAAAATAATAAATTATTTAGATAATTATTTTAATTTTTTATATTTTATCTCTCGAAAATAAAATTTTATATATAAGTTTAAGAGTTTTGCTTTAAATGTTCCCTTACTATAATATATAGTATAGAAAAATTAAAATTGTTGTATTGACAATTAATAATTAAAATTATACTTTGTTATAAAAAAAAATGGCATAATTCTAATACTTCACTATTTTAGAATAAAATATATGAATTTTAAAAAATTGTTATATTGGTTTTTGAAAATGAAATAATTAAATAAATTTTAAAAACTTAATGAATAAGAAAGAATCATAATAATATGTAATTTAAAATATCAAAAAAAAGTTAAAAAATGAATAAAGACTTTAAAAAGATGTGATTACAATTAAAACTAATGTCATATTTATTAATAAGCATAATTTTATTTGAATATCTATTTATTTAACATACTTATTTAAAACAAAAATAAAAATATTAATAATTTTAAGTTTTAAAATATGATTTTATAGACTAGCTATATTAACTTTTAGAAAGAATATATTGGAATATTTTTACAAAAATTGAATATTAGTCATTGAACAAATCTTATGAGATTTAAAATAAAATTTATAATATGAAGAAATTAATAATATTGCAACATATGCATTTTAACAATTTTAAATTTTGAAAAAAAAAATAGATTAGGACTTTGAATTTCAATTATCGTACAACATTTTTATTTATATAATAATATAAAGAAGGATAGGTAATAGATAGATTAAAATTAATTATAAATATAACTATATTTAAAAGGATATGGTTTTGTATAGTTATATTTTAAATTTTAAAATTTATTTTTTAACTTCCTATATAAAAAGATTCAAAATTTTAAATTATATATGATTTTTTTTTTCTAAAAACATATGAACTTACAGTAGAATAAAAAGAGAAGTACCATAAAAGAAGAGAGGAGTTGCATATATTAAAGATAAATAATTAAATAATTGACTAGTACCTTTAAAAATTTTGAAAAAATTGATTAAAATTAAAATTTTCTTTTTATAGTTTTGAAAAACTATTATATACCTTTAAAGTAATGTTGTGCACTAACTGTCAATTAACACATATCATGATATCCAAAAAATATTAAAGTAAATTTTTTATAAAAAAAAAAGTAATATACAAACATAAAATCGATACAAAAAACTTATTAATAATGACTTTGTTTGAATTTTGATCTATCACTTTATAAGGAGTGACATGTCTTTTATTATATAAATGACCTTACCACATCATTTTAGTATAAAAGTTCTAGCAAAACAATATTAACTAACAAAAAATAGTTATAAACAAAAAAATAAATAATGGTTGGAAGAGAGGAGGGAGAAATGACACACAAAATATAAAATATAAAAACAATAAAATGGTCATAGATAAAATAAAATTTAAAAAAAAAAAGAAAAAATGGTGTACCTAAAAGATAAAAGAGTTTGTTTAAAGAATACAATAGATTAAATATAAACTAACCCACAAATTGTCTCATAAAAAGAAAGTTAAAAAATAATGAGTTTCATCGTTCCATAAACGTAATATTTATAGGGCGAGAAAGACATGAATAGCTTGGAAAAAATATGATGTATGATGGTTAGGATTTTTCGGATATAAGAAATAATTTGTTAGAGAAAGAGTGCACAAGAATAATTTTTTTCGTCTTTCCTTTTCTAAATTGTAAATCATGGAATCATTATAAAAAATAATAAATTATGATATTTTTTAAAAAAAAATTATATATAGTATAGATATGCTTAAATTTATTTGGGAATAAAATTGTGTTTAATTATGGAATAGAGAGAGAATCTATATATAAGGTTTAATTTTTATTTTATGTTATGTTTAATTTTATGTTTATATAGATCAGATCAGTTGTGAAAGATATTAATAGTGTATATTTTATGGGAGGTGTGAGAGTTTCATTTTCATTAGATTTATTTTAGGAGAGAGAAGATTATATGAGATTTATATTCTTTTTAAATAATATAGCGATCTTGGTTTTGACTCGACTCTTGTGGTATCCCAGACTTGGGTTTAATGGTTTTATATTATTGTTTACCTCTTCCTTCCATTGTATCTCTTTGAAATTGACTTTTGGGTTGTTGTGATTGTGTTTGAACAGGTTGGTCGCTTGTTTTTCAAATCTTGTGTTGCCCATAATGTTAGTCCTTCGCTCGAGCGGCATTTCTTGCGCTCGAGCGGGCTTTGCAAACATTTAGTACTTTTGCAGGTCCGTAAAAGTGAAGAGTGACTTCTGCGCTCAAGTGGCCTTTTTTGCGCTCGAGCATTGGTCTGTTGTCTACAAAACTACTAGATATGTGTGTTTTCACGCTCGAGCTTCACTTCTAACGCTCGAGCGGTGAGTGTCTTGTCGATTGTGTCTTGGCGCTTGAGTGGCCTTTCTTGCGCTCGAGCGGAACAACTTTTTGCGTCTGACGCTCAAGCGCCAACTTTCCCACTCGAGCGAACTGTGCGTATATCAGATCGCGAAAATGACATTTTATATCACTTTTTTTTTTTCTCTCTCTTGAAAACTTTCAAAAAACCTAGATCTTGACTCTCTCTCTCTCTCTAAAATACTCTCTCTCTCTCTTTGCATTTTGGCCTAGATCCTTTTGGCGAGGGATTTCCGCACGTGCAGCTGAAGAGAGAAAATTCCGTTGGTTTCTTTTACCCTTTTCGACCCTCTGAATGTGTTAAAATGTCCATTTGATTCTTCTACAATGTTTATAATTGAACAGAATTTGACGAATTGAACAATAAGTGAAGAGGAAAAGGCTAAGGAAAAAGTTAATAATTTGCAAGTTGTGTGTGTATGCCTTGTAGGTCACTTCCCGGAGGATACTCCCACGCGATCAAAGCACTTTGAGTAATAATAGTGTAATGATTTATATTTATTCCTGTATTTTTGCTTATGAATTATTATACCTTGATTATACTTGGCACGTTGGAATCATTGTGCTATGGTTTATATATATTATAATCGTGATTGGTATATGTGAAATAAGTCGTACTAGGATTCATGTATGTTTGTTGGATATAAATTGTGTTTATTGCAATGAAGTACGTCATGTGAATTAAGTGTCGATGGAAAGGATTGAACAAGGGCATTAACATAGACCTAAGGTTGTTTTGTTCCATTACTAATGATGGGCCTGAGGCTGTTATGATATGGATTATTTATGACTTGTAGCTCCAAGGCCGAAGGAGATGGAGACATGCCGATGTTCCATCTATTCTATAATGATATAAACTGTTTATGACTCATAGCCCAAGGGCAAGGGAGATAGAGACATGTCGATGTTCCGTCTACCCTCTAATGTTCCGAACAGCTGTTGATATGTTGGGCCTAAGGCCGTTTTGATATATGATCGGGCCTGAGGCCGTTTTGATATATGATTGGGCCGATACTGTTTTGCTATATGATTGGACTCGAGGCCATTTTGACACATGATTGGGCCTGATGCCGTTTTGATATATGATTTGGCCCGAGGCCGTTTTGCTATATGATTGGGCCCGAGGCCATTTGATATTTGAATGGGCCCGAGACCGTTTTATTATATGGTGGGCCTAAGGCTGTTTGGTAAATATGATTATGAATAATGTTATGAGTAATGTAAATGTGGAACAGTCTTGTATTATACTTCTTTTGGATCTAGATTATTTACTTGATTCACTTTACTTCATTATTACTCATTGAGCTTTGCTCACTTTGTATTTTATCTGTGTGTAGGTGATCAAACCGGAGACCATCCTTAGGTCAGTCTCAGGAATTCTTTTGTGAACCTGCTAAGTCAAGCCACCCAAGATGCGCCTCTGCGTTGAGGCTTTAACCTTGTATTGTTAGAAGTTTGTAGTTACTTAAGTTTATATTTGTGCGTGTGAGATATATATGTATATGTACATTAGTGTGTTTACATTGTTTTAACTATTTCAGATATCATGTATGCACAAGCTCAATGGACTTTATCATTAATTTTGCTTCCGCTTTAGGCCCCAATATGATTTGAACATTATAAAATGTTCGTTTTGAGGCCTCAGGATAGGCCGGTCATGACCTAGACTTTTAGGGGCAGGTTTGGGTCGTGACAGTTACCCTGTTAGCTAATAGTACTGCTTTTAAATATTTTTAAAATTACACAAATTAACAATTGTGGTTACATTTTTTTTAATCTATAATGGTTTTTTTTGTTTGTAAAATATATAATTATTTTGTTATGAGATAAGATTTTTTTTAAAAAAATATATAATGTTTTTTTTTAATGTATAGTTACTTTGTTATGAGATGAGATTTAAAGATAAATAATTAAATAATTGACTAATACCTTTAATAGTTTTGAAAAAACTGATTAAAATTAATATTTTTTTTCATAGCTTTGAAAAACTATTATATACCTTTGAAGTAATGTTGTGCACCAATTGTCAATTAACACATATCGTGATATCAAAAAAATATTAAAGTAATTTTTTTTTTGAAAAAAAAGTAATATACAAACATAAAATCAATACAAAAATTTATTAATAATGATTTTGTTTGGATTTTTATTTGTCACTTTATAATGAGCGACGTGTTTTTTATTATATAAATGACCTTATCATGTCATTTTAATATAAAAATTCTAGCAAAACAATATTAACTAACAAAAAATAATTATAAACAAAAAAAAGATAATGGTTGGTAGAGAGGAGAGATAAATGACACATAAAATATAAATAACAAAACAAAAAAAAGATCATAGATAAAAAAAAATAAAAATTAAAAAAAAAAAGAAAAAGAAAAAATTGTGTTCCTAAAAGATTAAATAGTCTATTTAAAGAATACAATAAATTAAACATAAACTAATACACAAATTGTCTCATAAAAAGAAAGTTAAAAAACAATGATTTTCATCATTCCATAAATGTAATATTTATAGGGCGAGGAAAACATAAATGGTTTGGAAAAAATATAATGTATGATGGCTAGGATTTTTGGATAGAAGGAAGAATTGGTTAAAGAAAGAGTGCACAAGAATAATTTTTTCATCTTTCATTTTCTAAAATATAAATCATGGAATCATTATAAAAATAATAAATTATGATATTTAAAATATATATATATATATATATATAGTATAGATATGCTTAAATTTATTTTGGGAATAAAATTGTGTTTAATTATGGAATAGAGAAAGAATCTAGATATAAGGTTTAATTTTTATTTCATGTTAGGTTTAATTTTATGTTTATATAGATCAGACAAATTGTGAAAGATATTAATAGAATACATTTTATGGGAGGTGAGAGAGTTTCTTTTTCATTAGATTTATTTTAGGAGAGAGAAGATTAAATGAGATTTATATTATTTTTAAATAAAAACTTGATTTATTTTGAGAAGGAGTGGGAGGTTGAGAATTGTGTGCCTTTTTTTTTTCTTTATTTCTTTTTATCGGCAATATATTTGTATTAAATAATTTTGAAAGTAAATATTTATATCATTGGAATAGGCAATAGATGTTTTATTTTTTTTATAAAAATCAAAAATTCAAAAAATTAGATTTAAGGTTTTGAAACACCTAGGGCCTCTAAGATGAAAAGACACATTGGTATAATATATAGCATAGATAGATAGATGGGAAATTTATTGATAAATCCCATCTAGAGATGTTTTATCCCAATAAGTCCACAAAGAAAAATTATATCCCAATGAGTCCCATATAGTTTTCTGATTATTCCATAAAGTCCATTTTTTAAATTTCATATTTATACGTGGACTATTATGCCCTTATATATATATATATATATATATACACTGTGTTAAATACGTAACCAAGTCACGCTGCAGGCCGAACGTGAGGCCACACTCCATTAAAAAAGGAACCTGAACCAAAAAAAACCTCCATGGAAGCCAGTCATCAACTCCGGCGAAACACCCACACCCAACGCCGGAAGAGAGAACCCAACAAGGAACCCCAACACCAGCGCCGGAATCGCTTAGTGAATTTGTTGATGTTGTTGACCTCAACGACTTTCTTTTTATATTTAGATACATATCCAGTGAAGTTCACCATTTTTATATATCAGTCCATTCTAATCTTACGTTGCTCTGAGGGATTTTGCCAAATTTCCATAAATTTGCCCTTGATCTAGCATAATGGCAAAACATGATCCATTTAGCTAACCTCCAATAGTTGGGTTGTGTACCCCCAAACAGATTCAGATTTTTGATATGGTGCTTCGTTTAAAGTTTAAGGAAAAAAAAAAAAAAAACAGAGCAAAGTATGTAGAGATGTGTTCAGTGCTTATGTTGTTGCTACTTCCAAGTATGATAGCCACCAAAATCAACATTTCAAGCAAATTTTGATTACATTTCTTTGAATCACCAAGGCATAAGTTTCACTAGGAATCACAAAATTAAATTAATCTTCCTTTCTCTGCAAGAGATTTACCACAAGTGACAATTCTTTTGTTTTGGTGCTATGTACAATCAACAATTTCAATATGCAAAGGATTTATACTAACAAATGTCTCCTGAACTCCCACAAATCTTAAGAACACTATGACACAGATTAAATTCTTAGCTGAGAAAAGATTGAAATGCAACAAAAACAATATATGCAAAATTAAAACACAAACCCAGCCATGCCTAAGAATAGCCGGACTAGATTAATTAAAACACATGACTTTTCCATTTCCCAATTCAACCAACCATAATTTAGAATTCGAATCTTATCACTTTCATGTGATTAGCGTAGTGGAACAGATGTGAACATTCACAGCATTTCCACTGATGTGCATGTTCACAGTTGTGTGCGTGGGTGTGAATGCCCAGAGTTTGTGTCTGGTTGTGAACATTCACATCATGTTGACTGTGTCAGCACAAACACAATGTACATATGTTGTGTCACTATGTGTGTGTGAAAAATAGAGCGCGTTATCTACTGATTGTGTTTCATTGTTCTATCGACTAGTTGGGATTAATAGGTGTTATTTTGGACAGTGATGATGAGTTTCAAAGTATGTTCTTGCTTGCCAAATCAATAAGGGTTCACCATGCAGAGGTTGTTGTTGGATTGACGTAATGTTAGAATTGCATGGTAGTGATAATGATGAAGATGACGAAGATGAGAATGTGGGTGATGGTTTTTTTTTATTTTTGGAGAGTTTGAGATTTTATGGGTTTTTTTGTTTCTGGATTTCTGGTTTTTTGTACTAGAATTTTGTCATATGTATTGTCAATTAATGTTAATATTTACACTTTTATATAATATTGAATGGTGTATATGTTTTTGTTGTGTTCATTACCATTATGCAATATTGATGATATGAATATTCAAGGACCATTTTGTTTTAGACACAAACATGATGTGAATATTCACAACGCAATAAATAAATGTGAAGATTCACATTAATGATGATATGTTTGTTCATGGGTCGTACACCTAATTAATGTATAATGTGAATATTAACATTTGTAGTCAACCACATTTTGATGTGAATATTCACAATGCAATAAATAGACGTGAAGATTCACGTTTATTCTAATATGATCATACATATAATTAATGTACAATGTGAATATTAACATCTGTAATCAATCACAATAAACATAAGACATAATTTGAACATTCACATTTATTAAACATAAATTAAGATGTAAACATTCACACAAACTTCAACATAAGAAAACAGATGTGAATGTTCACAGTCTATATTGTTTAGCACACGCAACACATCAACATCAAATATACCATCAAAAGACATAGGCATGTGAGAAGTATATCATTGATTTATATATATGTTGTCAAGTGTTTTCAACTGCAAGTTATCAAAGTTACAAAAAAAAAAAACTACTAGCACTATATTCTGGTATAGCTAGTGAATAGTAGACAACCCCAACTATCGAACAACGAAGTTTTCCTTAAGTAGTCCAGCTGAAAATCCGAGAACTTGTTGCTTCTCATTGGTTTTACTAAGCCTGTGATGGTTGATCGATAATTGACATGTCGCATATCGATGTGGGTGTTGCTCTCTAGAGGCATGCTCTCTTCTTTGACATAATAATCCTCCATCTTTCTTTTTGTGCAAAATTTAGATGCAACATCTGTTACATGGGCATGCACAAATAGTGAGTGTTTGTATGAACATTAAATTTGATTTCAATAGAATTTGTAGGGTAGGCATGTACATTAACATCAGCACATCATTAATCAGTGTGGATGTTCACATTCAACGATATTCATATAAGCAAAAGTAACAAAGTGCTATTTAAGTGACAAACATAGCAATGTGAACCTTCACATCATTGGAGATGTGAATATTCACATTACTACTAGGGTACAAATAGTAGTGGTCACACCAAATGTTAATAGTTAAACATCCATATAATATTTGGTATGTCTATGTGTATAGATGAGAATGTTAAAGTTCACATCAATATTTGGTTACAACAATTCACAGTATGACAATGATTATATGTACACATTTATAAGCAAATAGCACCAATGTAAATATTCATAGTAGCTATAAACAACCAAACAACATGACAACATCACCCATTCATTACCCACAAACCACATATTTTCAATGTACACAACTATGATGTGAATAATAAGTGGACAAATATGAACAGCATTAATGCTCACAATGTTAAGGTTCACGTCAAATTGAACTACAAATAGAAGAAACATTTTTATTTGGAGATTTGCTTGACACAATGTTCATAATGATGTAACAAATTTATTTAGGACATGTCCCCATGTAAATGTTGACATCATGCCAACAACAACAATATCCGAAACAGCAGCACCAATAATATCTGCCTCTACTAAAATGTTCAGGCAATGTGAATGTTCACAGCGTAGACCAAAAGAACCAACAATATATGTTTGAACTAAAATGTTCATGCAATGTGATTGTTCACATACTAGAACAACAGCACCAATAATGTTTGACTCTCCTAAAATGTTTAGGCAATGCCAATGTTCACAGCCTAGAGCGAAAGCACCAACAATATCTGATTGAACTAAAATGTTCAGGCAATGTGAATGTTCACAGCCTAGAACAACAGCACGAACAATATCTGACTCTACTAAATTTTGCCAGCAATGTGACTGTTGACAACATAGAACAACAACACCAATAATATCTGGTTCTCCTACAATTATCAGGCAATGTGAATGTGCACAGCCAATAACAAAAGGACCAATAATTTCTGATTCTGCTAAAATTTGCAGGCAGTGTGAATGTTCACATCTTTCATCAACAAGAACAACAACAGAATTGGCCAAACATTTTCAATCCACAAGAATGTTCAAAGCATAAAACAACAACACCATTAGTACCTGATTAACAAAACATTTTAACTCAATGTGAATGTTCACATTTTTTATCAACTACAACAAAACAGAATTGGCCAAAACATTTTGAAACCGTGTGAATGTTCACAGCATTGAACAACAACCAGAAACCCAGATAAAATAACTGAATTCTCAATCAAAATTAAATAATAAGAAGCTTTTTCAACTTCAAAATATAAATATACATATAGATTCCTTAACAAATAAAGAAAATAATTACAAACCCAGTTCAAACAGTTTAAGGCGCAATACAAACACGAGGCAAAACGAAAAATTACATAAATGTATCACAAATTGCAAACGTGGGTATGTATCTGCATCTATATATATATATATATATATATATATTTCCTGGATATAAAAAATGAAGCGACCTTGAGGAGCAAGAAACTAGGGAGGTGGAGGAAGATGGGTTTGGTTCTGGTGTTTTTTTTTTTGTTTGCGTTTTTTTCTTTTGAGAGGGTGAGAAGAAGAAAAGAAGAATGAAGGTGTGGAGTTGAAGAAGTCGCCATTACAATCGTCGTGATTTCGATAGAGAGGGGAAGAGAGACGGTTATTAGATTCAAAGAGAGAGAGAAAGGTGTTTTTGTTCAGGGATGTTTTGGTCTTTCTGTATGAAATGGACCTAATGGAATATTGTAAAACACTATGGGTTTTATGGAACAACACTCTTACATAATGGATTTATTGAAAAAGCTCCCTAGATAGATTATGAGATTTAGGAAAGAGATAAATATTAGGTGAGAGATTTTTAGAACTTGTAATTCAATTTTTTTTTTTTAAATCTATAGTTACTATGTTGGCCAATAATATTATTTTTAAATATTTTTAAAAATACAAAAATTTGCAATTTTATTATTTTTTTATTTATTTTAATAAGTTAGTTAGCAATAGTACTATTTTTAAATATTTTTAAAATTACAAAAATTAACAATTGTGGTTTTACTTTTTTTTTTAATCTATAATTTTTTTTTTTGTAAAATATATAATTATTTTGTTATGAGATGAGATTTGTGTTTTTTTTTTTTTAATGTATAGTTACTTTGTTATGAGATGAGATTTAGGAAAGAGAGAAATATTGGAGGAAGAGATTTTAGCAACTTGTAACTCAAAATTTTAGGTGGTTTTTTATTTATTTCTTAATCTATAATTACTTTGTTAGCCAATAGAATTATTTTTAAAATCATAAAAATTAGTAATTGTGAAATGAGACTTTGGAGCTCTCACAAGCCTTCTCACTAGAAATCTCATTTTCCTTATATAATACTAGCCTATCATCCGTGCTATGCACGGAATAATTATAGATATTTATATTTATTTTAGATTTTTTTTAATATATAAATTATTTTTAAATTTTTTTTTATAAAATTAATTTAACAATCTTATCACTAACCATAGTGTATGAAAGAAGTTAAAAATAGTGCTGCAGTAACTATGCACGAGTTGTATCTATAATTATTTATATGAGGGAATTTTGACCAAAGCTCTCAAAAGGCATATAGAAAGGCATGTGGATTGGAAAAAGTTAATAAATGCTGATCAGCGGATTTTGACAAGATCAATAAGTGCAGGCATGTGGAAAGGCATGTGGATTGGAAAAAGTTAATAAATGCTGATCAGAGAATTTTGACCAAATCAATAAATGCTGAGGGTTTTTTTTTTTAAATCAAAAATTTTAAAAATTAAAATTGGGATATTGAAACTCCCACAAGGCTTGGGGGTTAGAAACCCCCTTTTCCTTACCCGTGCTATGCACGGATTGTGTTTACAATTATCTATATATGTGAATTGCGATTTTTAAATGTCTTCTTTTTTCTTTTTTCTTTTTTAAATGCCTTCTTTTTGTCCTTTTTTATATTATATTAAAGTTCAATATTTTGATAATAATCATATGTGTTAGACTTTTCAAGGAATTAAATGTCTTTTTTTTTATTATATTATATTAAAGTTTAATATTTTGATAATAATCATATGTGTTGAACTTTTCAAGAAATTTTTTTATGCTTATTCTTAATGCATTAAAGTGTTATTATGAGGGATAATAATCATATGTGTTGAGACTTTTCAAGAAATTCATGTGTTGGATTTCAAAGAATTTTTTTTATGCTTGTTCTTAATGCATTAAAGTGTTATTATGAGGGTAAGACTTGGGGATTGGGAGAAGTTAATAAATGCTAAGGTTTTTTTTTTTTTAAAAATAAAAAATTAGGAATTTTAGATTGGGAGATTGGAGCTCCCACAAAGCACGGGATTAAAAACCCCATTTTACTTAATATATAGTATAGATTAACATATCATCCGTGCTATGCACGGATTGCGTTTATAATTATTTATATATGTGAATTGTGATTTTTATTTATTTTTTTTGTTTTAAATGTCTTCTTTTTTTCTTTTTTATATTATATTAAAATTTAATATTTTGATAATAATCATATGTGTTGGACTTTCAAGGAACTAAATGTCTTTTTATTTATTTATTATATTATATTAAAGTTTAATATTTTGATAATAATCATATGTGTTGGACTTTTTAAGAATTTTTTTTTATGCTTGTTCTTAATACATTAAAGTGTTATTATGAGGAATAATAATCATATGTATTGAGACTTTTCAAGAAATTCATATGTGTTGGATTTCAAAGAATTTTTTTTATGTTTGTTCTTGATGCATTAAAGTGTTATTATGAGGGTAAGACTTGTGAGTTGAGAGAAGTTAATAAATGCTAAGATTTTTTTTTTAAAAAAAAATCAAAAAATCAAGAAATTTAGATTAGGAGATTGGAGCTCCCACAAGGCTTGGGGTTAAAAACCCCTTTTTGCTTAATATATAGTATAGACTAGCATATCACCCGTGTTATGCACAGATTGTGTTTACAATTATCTATATATGTGAATTGTCATATATGTTGAAACTTTTCAAGGAATTCATATGTGTTGGATTTCAAAGAATTTTTTTTATGCTTGTTTTTAATGCATTAAAGTGTTATTATGAGGGTAAGACTTGGAAGTTGGGAGAAGTTAATAAATGCTAAGATTTTTTATTTTTTTTAAATCAAAAAATCAAGAAATTTAGATTGGGAGATTGGAGCTCCCACAAGGCTTAGGGTTAAAAACCCCATTTTGCTTAATATATAGTATAGGCTAGCATATTACCCGTGCTATGCACGGATTGTGTTTACAATTATCTATATATGTGAATTGTGATTTTTAAATGTTATCTTCTTTTTTTTTTAAATGTCTTCTCTTTTTCCTTTTTTTATATTATATTAAAGTTTAATATTTTAATAATAATCATATGTGTTGGACTTTTCAAGGAATTAAATGTCTTTTTTTTTATTATATTATATTAAAGTTTAATATTTTGATAATAATCATATGTGTTGGACTTTTCAAGAATTTTTTTTTATGCTTGTTCTTAATGCATTAAAGTGTTATTATGAGGGATAATAATCATATGTTGGGACTTTTCAAGGAATTCATATATGTTAGATTTCAAAGAATTTTTTTTTATGCTTGTTCTTAATGCATTGAAGTGTTATTATGAGGGATAATAATCATATGTGTTGGGACTTTTTAAGTAATTCATATATGTTGGATTTCAAATAATTTTTTTTATACTTGTTCTTAATGCATTAAGGTGTTATTATGAGGGTGAGACTTGAGAGTTGGGAGAAGTTAATAAATGCTAAGATTTTTTAAAAAAAAAATCAAAAAATCAGGAAATTTAGATTGGGAGATTGGAGCTCCCACAAGGCTTGGGATTAAAAATTTCTTTTTACTTAATATATAGTATAGATATAGATAGATAGATAGATTACACTTTATCGTCCTTAATTATCACTGTTTTTCATTTTAGCCTCTCAAATTAAAAAATAATACAACATACCTTTTTTATCTTTTGAAAATTTTCAATCTACTCTTTATGTCTTAATTTTGTTAACAAAATTAAAAAAAAAAAAAAAAAAGTGCATGTAATGTACATATGTTATATTTATGACAGATTTTTAAAACATATTTTCGTTATAAATATAATATGTGCACATTACATACACATTTTCCGTCAATTTTGTTAAGAGAATGGAGACATAAGAGTTAAATTAAAAACTTTCAGAAAATAAAAAGATTACGTTGTTTAAATTTTTAGTTTGGAGGGGTAAAATGAAAAATAGAAATAGTTGAGGGGTTAAAATGTAATCTGCCCTTTTTTTTTTACAGAATTTTATTCCATAAAAAATTTGTTTGTTATTAAAATTTATGAGATTTCAAATTTTAAAATAATAAAGAAAATTATGATATAAATAATCTAGAATAATCTTACAACGTTAAAACTTTTTCCAAGATTTATGTAACTTTTTATATTATCTTTCTCTTTATAACTTTATTTTATCTATTGTCTCTTTCTTCAACTAGTACCATCGTCTATTCTATCTTGGATCTATTGTCACGGATATCTTATTAGCTCAAATCTGCCATTGTTGATGGATCAATATCCTCAACGTTTTCATCATCTTCTAGATCTAGTTCCTCACTTTGCTTTTTGTTGCCCATGTATGCTTTAGTGAGAGTGAAATTTCACTAGTTTTAGCAAAATTTTCCTAAGTTAAGTTGGTGATTCACTTACATTGACAAAAAAAATTAGGAAAATTATGTTGAAATTTTAGTGATTCACTGTCATAATATTTTGTAGTGAATTTCCTTTGATATATGACCCCCTAAAAAATCAAATTTCTCATTTGAGAGACCTTAATTTGACTTTTTTTAGCCCAAAATTTCGAAATAGTAACCCCATTTTTTTGCAATTTTTAGTTATAGACTGAAAATTTCACTATATTGAAAATATTGAATATGCACACACAAAAAAAAAAAAGATAAACTACCAATAGATCCTAATAGTTAGACTTAATTTCCATCAAGTCTTATTGAAAATAAGTCTTGGTAAAATTGTCGCTAAAAATAATTTTTTTGTGATAATTTTTTTATATATGTCGCTAAAAATTGACAATTAGTGACTTTTTTGTTATGATTTTTATAAATTGTCGCTAAAACTTACAATTAGTGACCTTTTTTTATGACAAATTTTTTCCATAGGACCTATTAGATAATAAATCTACTTATGTGGACCTATACGTAAGTACCAAAAAAAAAAAAAAAAAATTTATGTCAACCAGTGAAATTTCAGTGTTCACAATAATTTCATCGTCTTGACTAAATGTTTGCCTCCTAAATTTATAACCATAATTGGGACATAATAAATTAATGCATGAATCTTTGGGCAAAGAAAATTTTAGATTGGATTTTTCATCCGAGCACCTTATTTATAACTAATATATTATATTATTCTATACATAGTACAAGTCATACACTAAGTATATATTTAAGGGAATAGAGCAGCTTGCTTCTAGTCCTTAATCGCATTGGACGGTGTGTTGTTCGGCTCGTGGGAGCCCAGTATGGGTCCCGTTTTGATAATTTAAACCGTTTAATGTGTAGAACTCGTTGAATATTATATTTATATAAAAAATTACGTTGATCATATATCAATAGTTATGTGATCAAATCAGTTTTGTATGAAAAAATGGAAGGTAAACAAATTAACGGTTGACAAAAAACTGAAAAGATGAGATAGCTATCGATATCTGATCAACCTGATTTTTTATAAGCATATAGTACTTGACGAGTTTTACACATTGAATGGTTCAGATTATCAAAAAGGGACTCATGATGAACCTCTATGAGCCGAACAATACCGTCCAATCTAATTAAAAATTGGAGGCAAGCTACTCTCTCAAGGGAATGTCTTTAGTTTATCCTAATTTAACAGCAATGAGTTATCAATTCACTTGAATTTGATGATAAGTTGGTACGTGTACACATTTGAATATATAATTAAACAAATAGGTGATAATTAAGTAAATAGGTAATATTCAAATAGATAAATAATCTTTTGAATAGATAGTTGTCCTCATAGACAAATAATATTTTGTTAGTCTAAAAATATTGCTGTGTTTGGTATGCAGTTCTAATCATGATTCTACACTCATATTTGGGTATGGTGTTTGAATACAATTTTGAAAAATCGATTCCACATTCATTTTGCAAACTCGTTTCAGGCAGGGTTTTGAATTTTGAAATTTGGCCTACCCGGTCGTCCGGCTGGTCGACCAGAATAGTGCTCTTTTCTTTTCTTTTCTTTTTTTTTTTTTTGGAAAATTGGTACCTGTTATATTTTCAATTTTTTTAAATTTTTTTTATGAGTTTTGAATAGAATTTTGGATTGTATATTTGGTTTCAAGTTGTAAGTTTTTGAATCAAATATCATATGTCACATCAAAAATTTCAAACTCAATTCAAAACTCATAACCAAACAAATTTTTCACACTCAAATTATAATTCCAAAATTCAAATACAACTCTATTCTCAAGTTATAATTCTAAAACTCTACCGAACACTACTTTTAAGTTTTGGCTAATAAACCCAACGGTTTCATAAATGAATTTATAACCTATTGTCCATACTAAATTAACTTTTAAAAAAAAGGTAAATTTAGTCAAAATCCCCCAATTAGACCATTGTTTGGTGAAAAAAACAGCCCATTTTTTTATTTTTTATTTTTATTTTTTTTTCTTCATAAAGCTCCTAAGGAGAAAATACATAATTAAGTAAGGACAAAATAAAAAAAAAATATTTTTTCTTTCTTTAACAATATTGCCAAAGTAACATATTACTGTCAAATAAAGTAATTGTCAAACATAATAACACGTTATTGTTACTGTTTATATCAATTTTAATGGTAATAATTTTTTTTATAAAGAATTTCATAGTCAACATAGATTTTATTTAATAAATCTTGATGAGAGAATTTTAAAAATATTAATTTGATTAAAAATTGACATTTACATAAAAAGTTATATTATTTTAAAATTTAAAATTTTGATAATAATGATATTTGTTAGATTTTTTAAGAAAATTTTTAGGGAAAATTACAAAAAAAACCCTAGGGTTTCGCGTGTTTTTCAAATTAAATCCCATAATTTCAATTTTGACAAATTAAACCCTAGAGTTTCTTTCGTATTTCAATGTGAACCCTCCGTCTATATCCGTTTGATTGAACTAACGGAATCTGGGCAAAATTCTCATATTCAAGCACACATGTTCAAACACTTGTATTTCTCTCGTCGTAACTCCATTTCGCCTCATTTTTACGTCGTTGGATTCACTTTATTGCTTAGTTTTCATTTCATCTCTCATATGCCTTGTTCTACCTCTTTTTGTGTACTCTTGGAACTCTGAAAGTTAGCCAAAAATAAGATTTTTCTCTCATTGGGCAAAATTTTCAGATTCAAACATACATCTTCAACTACTTGTATCTCATTCGTCGTAACTCCGTTTTGCCTCATTTTTGCGTCGTTGGATTCTCCTCATAGCCCAGTTTTCTTTCTACCCTTGATACGCCTTATTCCACCTTTTTTTGCGTGTTGTCGGAGCTCCGAAAGTTGGCCAAAAATAAATTTTTTCTCTTTTTTTTTTTTCTCTATCTTATATCTCCATACTTCTTCCTTCCTCCTTCTTTTCCACAATTATTCTCTCTTTTCCTCTTCTTTCATGGTCTTTTCCCCACTCTTATATTTCTTTCCGTTCTTATAAGTCATATACATTTATACTTGACGACACCGCCACTGTCTGAGGTTCGGTGACCACTACAAGCTCGGTGGAAGGCCATGAAGGAAAAGGAAAAAAGAGAATAATTGTGGAAAGAAAGTAGGAAGGAAGAAGCATGGAGATAGAAAATACAGGAGAAAAAAAAATATTTTTAGCTAACTTTTGGAGCTTTGATGACATGCAAAAAGAGCTGGAATAAGGCGTATGATGGGTGAAATGAAAACTAGGCCATGAGGTAATCCAACAAAGCAAAAATGAGGCAAAATGGAATTACGATAAGGGAGATACAAGTGCTTGAATATGTGGGTTTGAATATGAAAATTTTGCTCAAAGAAAGAAAAATCTTATTTTTGGCCAACTTTCGGAGCTTCGACAGTATGCAAAAAAAGGTGGAACAAGGCTTATGAGTGGTGAAACAAAAACTAGGTCATTAGGCAAATCCAAAGATGCAAAAATGAGGAATAATAGAGTTACGACGAAGGAGATACAAGTGCTTGAACATGTGTGTTTGAATTTGAAAATTTTGCCCAAAGAGAGAAAAAATATATATATATTTTTCTAACTTTCGGAGTTCCAACAGCTCACAAAAAGAGGTGGAACAAGGCGTATGCGAGGTGGAATGAAAACTAGGTAATGAGGTAAATCTAACAACGCAAAAAGAGACGAAACAGAATTACAACGAGAGAGATACAAATGTTTGAACATGTGTGTTTGAATCTGAGAATTTTGTCCAGATTCCGTTAGTTCAATCAAACGGATATAGACGGAGGGTTCACATTGAAACACGGAAGAAACTCTAGGGTTTAATTTGTCAAAATTGAAACTATGGGGTTTAATTTGAAAAACACGCGAAACCTAAGGGTTTTTTTGGTAATTTCTCCAAAATTTTATGTTTATCCTTAATATATTAAAATTTTATTATGAAGAGTTTTGACCAAATTCCCTTTAAAAAAAATTGAACAAACATGCTGTAATTAAGGTTGGGTATAGAGTTATCCGAACCGCCTAACCCGAATCGCTTCGCATACAAATGGGCAGTTTCGTAGACACAATGCGGGCGGATGCG
The DNA here is from genome assembly GCA_030407325.1 of Camellia japonica. Lineage (NCBI taxonomy): Eukaryota > Viridiplantae > Streptophyta > Magnoliopsida > Ericales > Theaceae > Camellia > Camellia japonica. Next base: position 71,303,488 of record JAPPVO010000013.1, on the reverse strand, counting down.
ATTTGAAATATGACATAATTGCAGGTTGCGGGGGGGTTGCAGGCTGAATCCGCACCCGCATGAACCCGCTGCACTTAGATTTTTTTTATTTTATTTATTTATAAAAAAACTTGGACCGTTGATTTTATTCATCCTATCGTAGATATTTTTGGTCAACACACCAAACCCTAATTTCATAATACAAAAAGAAATGTTGTAGAGAACATTGTTTGAGAACGTTATTTTTGAATGTTTTTGTTTTTGTTTGTTCTGTGAATATTGTAGGAAATTGAATGTACTTCTTCATGGAGAAGAAATTAAATTTGTTAATTACTTTTAAAATTGAAATCAATCTTATATTATATTAAATTTGAAAATTGAAATTGAAATTGAAAATTGAAAAAAGTTCAATCCACAAACCGTCCGCATATCCATGAACTTTATTCACACAAACCGTAACCCGCACTGCAGGCGGTTGCGGGTTGAATTTTTCCTAAACCGTATACATGACGAATCCAAATCAATTCGCAAACTCTTCAAAATCGAATCGCGAACACCCCTAACCGTAATAAATAAAACAGTAATTTGTTGTGTGTTTTTGTAGGGTAATTACACCCCGTGGACATTTAAATAACTATTTAATGATAAAATTTATAATTATAATTAATCATTAATTTATAATTAATTTTTAAAAATATTAATTTTTAATATTATTATTTTATATTAAAAAAAACTGTGCAAAGTAAACCCCCTATCCCTTGAACCTCCAAACCTTCACTCTCACACTGCACTTCTTCTTCTTCTTCTTCTTCAATGGCACTCACCACTTTCCTCTCCATCCCACCCTTCTCCCCATACCCACTCTCTCTCTCCTCTACCCACCCTCTCTCTCTAAAACCCCCTTTACCCCATTTCAAACCCATTTTCCCATTTCTCTATCTCCCCACCAAACCCCCTCTCAAAAACCCTTCTGCCATCGGCCGTGACGGCAAGTTCTACCCTACCCCTTCCGACGATGACCCTCCCGAAGCCCCCGAAGACTCCATGCACGGCGTTTCCAAGTTCCAGCAAATTCACCGCCAAGCCTCTCGTGCTCGAAAGCTCGAAGAAGAGCAATTCAAGAAGGACCAATCCACCTTTCTCAACGCAATCGCCGATGTCGAAGACGCTCCCGATAATCCCGATTCATCGAATTTGGACGATCCTGGGGATGATTTGTTCGGGGAAATCGACAAGGCCATTGCTATGAAACGGAAGGAGTTTGTTAAACAGGGGCTTTTGAAGCCGAACCCGAAGAAAACGAAGGATATTTTGATTCCGGAGAAGATTGCTGAAGGAATTGAAGAATTGGAGCCTGAGGAAGTGGTTGATTTGGAGGAAATTGATGAACTTCAGGGGCTTACTGTGATTTCAGCTGATTCTGATGAAGAGGAGTCTGAAAATTTGGAGAACGAGGTGAGTGATGATGATATGGGTAATGGGGAAATTTCTAATCTTTCGTCGTTTGATATTGATTTTGATAGTTTTGCTAAATCTAAGGCTAGAATTGTTGAACCCAAGTTTAAGATGACATTAGCTGAGCTTTTAGATGAGACTAAAGTGGTGCCCGTATCGGTTTATGGTAATTTAGAGGTTGAGATTAGTGGAATTCAACATGATTCGAGAGTGGTTGACGCTGGTGATTTGTTTGTATGTTGTGTTGGGAGGAGAACTGATGGCCATTTGTATCTAACTGAGGCTGACAAGAGAGGGGCAGTTGCTGTAGTTGCTAGTAAAGAAATAGATATAGAGGAAACTTTGGGATGTAAAGCATTGGTTATTGTTGAAGACACTAGTTCAGTCCTCCCTGCATTGGCTGCTGCTTTTTATCGATACCCGTCTACAAATATGTCAGTGATTGGAATTACAGGGACTAATGGGAAGACAACCACTTCGTATTTGATAAAAAGCATGTATGAAGCAATGGGATTGAGAACTGGGATGTTGAGTACCGTGGCATACTATGTTCATGGAGATAACGAATTGGAGTCACCAAACACGACTCCAGATGCTGTTTTGGTTCAGAAGTTGATGGCAAAGATGGTACATAATGGGACAGAAGCAGTTGTCATGGAGGCTTCGTCTCATGGATTAGCACAAGGGAGGTGCAATGAGGTTGATTTTGATATTGCGGTTTTCACAAATTTGACAAGGGACCATATGGATTTTCATGGGTCTGAAGAGGATTATAGGGAAGCCAAGGCCAAGCTGTTTTCAAGGATGGTGGACCCAGCACGTCACCGGAAAATTGTCAACATTGATGACCCAAATGCAGCTTTCTTTATTGCACAAGGGAACCCAGATGTGCCTGTTGTGACATTTGCAATGGAGAATAAGAATGCTGATGTTTATTCTTTGAAATTTGAACTCTCTCTGTTTGAGACACAGGTTTTGGTAAATACACCCCAAGGAATATTGGAGATTTCTTCAGGGTTGCTTGGCAGAAATAATATATACAACATTCTTGCAGCTGTTGCAGTTGGAATTGCAGTTGGAGCGCCTTTGGAAGACATTGTTAGGGGGATTGAAGAGGTTGATTCAGTTCCTGGTAGGTGTGAGTTGATAGATGAAGAACAAGCATTCGGGGTGATTGTGGATTATGCCCATACTCCTGATGCCTTGTCTAGACTACTTGACTTTGTAAAGGAGCTTGGACCAAGGAGGATTATCACTGGTATGCTTCTTATATGCTTTATCAAAATGCAAATGATTGGTGCCATATTTTTGTTGGCTTTTTACAGAGTTGTGGTTTGTCCCTTTTATAAAATCAATATGTGCAATTTTCACACAAGTGCTGATAGAAACTGATGATGTCTAGGTTTGTTGTAGCTCAAAAGTTTCTTCATTTGGTTTAAAAAATGGCTAGTTTTTTTTTTGACAGAAACTATTCTTCCAGTTTGTTTTTATTTATTTATTAATTTATTAAAAAATTAAAAAATAGAAAAAGAAGATAAAAAAAAGAAAAAACAAAAAAACAAAAAAAGAACATTTGTTAAGTTTGCATTCCAGAGTTGAGATTGTCCAGGTTGAAGCCTCAATAATTTATTTAAAGTTTCAATATTTCACCAAAGTGTTACTATTTATATTTCTTCAAATGAATATTTAATTTTGGAAGTAGTCAAAATTGAGACGTTGAGAATTTGGAAATTGATTTGATAGACATTTAGAGCCTTTTGTGGAATGAACTTCAGTTATCCTTGATGTTGACAGCTTTTATGTTTACCCTTTAGGCCGTGGTCTATTGAGGAAGAAAAGGAACAGGTTAGAAATGCCATTTGCTGGAAAACTGACAGCCTTTATCTCTCTGTGTGCTTGTCTTGGTGTACTTTAACCAGAAGCTTACTGATTTAGGAATAGCTAAAGTTCTTATGGTACGTAATTAAGTTTTCATGGTCTAACCAAATTTTCATGTTTTTCCTGAAGTTATTGGTTGTGCTGGTGAGAGCGATAGAGGAAAGAGACCCATGATGACGAAGATTGCAACAGATAAAAGTGATGTGACTATCTTGACATCTGACAATCCGAAGAATGAAGATCCTTGTATGTATTGCAAACCATACTGCATGAAGGAAATATGCCACCACCAAAGTTAAAATATAATCAGTTTACAACATGCTTGTCTATGGTTGATTATATATATATATATAACAATTCCATGACAAGGTCCTAATTCTTATTGAAAAACTTCACATAATGTGGAAAAGAACAATCTTTCTACTGTTTCTCGAGGTGAGAGACTAGTGTACTTGTATGGTGGATGGATATTCCCCCTAATGCCTCAGTTGTCGGGAAAAGCTCAAAGAGCATTACTAATTCCTGGTTGTTTCATCTTCGCCAGTGGACATATTGGATGACATGTTGGCTGGTGTAGGATGGACTATGCAGGAGTATTTGAAACATGGAGAGAATGATTACTATCCACCTCTTCCTAATGGGCACAGGCTTTTCTTGCATGATATAAGACGGGTAGCTGTACGTGCAGCTGTTGCCATGGGTGAGGAAGGCGATATGGTTGTAAGTCTTCGAGACCCCATTCTGCTTTTCTTACCAGTTAATCAATTCATATTTAGTGCCATAAAATTTGGGGAAGTCACTCAAAACTAATGGGGATGGAAACACATTGATTTGTGAAAGAGAAAATTAGAATCTGCCATCTTAAACAGTTCCATTGCTTAAATGATAGAAATGAGTTTATTCCTGAACTTTTCAATAGAGATGCATAAAGTGTTTTGTTGTTCTAATACAACAACGAACTAAATTCTCTTTGTTTCCCTATGTAGCTTTTGGTGACTGTTAAAGAGTTTGGGATGTAATGGGATGACTTTGTCCCCTTGTCTTCCCCATGTTTGATGCTATGAATGGGCAATAATAACTTGCCTATGCATGCACTATTAATTTTTTATTTTGTATTCTCTTTTTATGTGCAGTTGGTTACTGGAAAAGGCCATGAAACATACCAGATAGAAGGTGATAAAAAAGAGTTCTTTGATGACCGTGAGGAGTGTAGAGAAGCATTGCAGTATGTTGATGAGCTTCACCAAGCTGGAATTGATACGAGTGAATTCCCATGGCGGTAAGTTTTCTTTCTCTTATGTTGCTTGCCAAGTTATTGGTATACCAAAAAGAACCACGTGTTCCTTGTGAGTAGCTCTATGAAGTGTGTTTCCAAATCCTTCTTATTTTTGCACTTGAATCAATAACTGCAGAAATATTACCCAAGAAGAATCCTATCCTTCTTGCATTGTGTGATGTGTTGCATTGTGTGATGTGATGTGCATCATATTTAATATTATTCTCATTAATGTTGGAGTGGATGGGAGGAAAAAAGAAAAGCTCATTATTGTTGCAGTTTTGTTACCTCTAGTGATTTCATGCACATGATCAAATTATATTCTAATTGTTGTTGGTGTGGACTGTGGATGTAAGGCATGTTTAGTAGCCTTTGACTTGTTAAAAGTGCTGACACTTTTAACAATGCAAATTACTAGATTAATGTTGTCCACATTAGGACGATGCAAATTACTAGAGTAAAGAGTTAATAATGTAGTGCAAAAAGAACAGATTTGATGCTTAACATGCTTGGATAGTCATGTCTTCTCTTGCCTATGTTGCTACAGGTTACCAGAAAGTCATTGATATAGAATCAGGAGTAGAGAATTCTTGAGGCTGGTCTCAAGGCCGGGAACCATTACAAGAGCATTGATCTCATTATATTTGAGTAGTTCCTTTAAGATTCATTCAGCAAAGCTGACCTGCATTTGAAGGAAGTTGGAGGGCCCTTTCTCAGAAAGAGGACGGTATGAATTTTATGTTCTTTATTTATATTTACTAAAATCAGGAAATAAAATGTTTCTTTTTTTTCAAATGAGGTTTCATTGTTTTGACTTACACTTAGCAAGATCTCACTAGACGGGAAAACCCTTTTATTTTTTGGTTTTTTGGAAATAAGATTGGGAAACTTCAATCTAAGGAAAACTCGTGAAATTATTAGAAATAATTTAAATACCATGGAAATAATAATAAAGAGCTATAGGACTGTGCTAAACGTTTTTGTCCCCATAAATGCAAGAGTCCCATTGAGTTTGTTTTTCAATTTGGTTTGTTTGGGGTAGGCTTTTTTAGTGGCTCTTTGTTTGTTTTTAAATAATTTTTTTGATTCTACTTTCTTTTTATTTATTTATTTTTTAATTTTTTAAGAATCTAAAAAAGCTTATGCATTTGGGAAATTTTTTAGTGGCTTTTTGGCTTTTTAAAGTGAAAAAGTTGAGTGGTTTTTTTGACTTTTTTAACTTATGACAAACAAAACTTTTTGTTGACTTTTGTACAACATCCAGAGATGATAATAATGGGGATAGCAAAATCAACCTTGGACAAAGCATTTCTCTTGATTGTTGTAGTATTGAAATGATTTTGACTAAATATGATTCTTAACCAATTAGGGTACTACTATTATCCATTTTGTGGCCAAATAGGTGACTTTCTCTGATCCTGCTCTGAGACGATACGGTTTCCACCTATCCCTTTAAAGGGAGAAGAGGAGTAATATCAAATTCTCTTCTTTCCTATTTGTTTTTTGTTTTTAGTTCTTTTTAAACGATGAATAGAGTCACTATATAGCTTATGCTTTGACGACGACAAAGTTGATGACAACAATGAATTTATCAACAAACAACTTCATTGCTCACAGCCATTATGTACTTCTCCTGCTGTTTTAGTTTCATTTTACCTCTTTCTCATGCATGCATAACTATTATTAGTACTGGAAATACAGTTTCTTATAGTTCTTTTTTTTTTTGGTTAATTTCCTCGACAGGTTGCTGGGCCTTGCTGCTGCATAACACTGGTGTAGTCCCTGAATTGGGATTGAGATCACAATTTTGTTAGAACGGCGTAAATGTAACTTTGGTTGGGATACAAAGTTTAGTTTAGTTTAGTTTGATTTGGTTTGGGATATATGTAAGGTTGTATTTTCTTGTAAATTGAGCCTGTCACAGTGCAAAGTTGGATGCTTTAATTGATTTATCTCAATGAGAAGATTACTTGTCAAGCTTTCTTTCTACAATCATATTTGGGAGAAGGATTATTTGGATTCAGAAGTTAAACCTTGAGTTGGATATGTTTTAGCCTTCCACAGTATAAAGCTGAAAGATACAGATTTTAGTGGGGGTTTTTTTTTTTTTTTAAACTTAAATTGTGTTATTTATATTTTTTAATGAGGCAAATTGAACAGGTGATGTAATGTTCTGAAATAATTACTATAACTCATACTCAATATCAAGAAGTGCTCACAATGATGAAGAAGTTATCTTTCATTGATTTACAATTAAGCTTTACAAAAGAGTGATATAATCGAAAGACATGAGAAAGGTTGGACAAATAAGAAATGTTTTAAAGGCTTACATCTTTTCAAGCTGATGCTTGATTACAATAAAAGTGGACTTAAGTCCAATACCGTTAGAGCCCTTGGCTTGTACATAAATAAATATAGTAAATACACAAAAGAAGTTCTTGCTCTCTCAAGCTATTGCCTTGGCGGAGATATATTATCAACACTTATGTTTTTCCCACACAGGGTGAGCCAAAGTAGTAGAAATAATTCATTGGATCAACACCCATGTATACGCACGGTTTTCGGGACGTTCATTCTGGACACACTGGCTAATTTATTCAAAGTAACAACTCTTTTTCAGATTCACCAATTTTTTCAAAACAGTAACATTTTCAATGTATAAGTGTGAGATAATGCTCAATGCAAATAAAATGAGAAAAATAGTTTCAATTCTCCTAATTCACATGTAATTTCTACAATACTCATAGTTATCTTTCACCGATAGTCCAAAACAGATATTTCTAAATAGATAAATAATTATCAATAAAGATAAACTCTTCAAATTTTCAAAAGGTGAGTGATAATACATATCTACTATCCTCATCAACATCAATCCAATTTCACAATTCCAAATATCAATCTCATAATTTATATAAAATCAACATTTGAAGCATTTAGGGCAAAATCTCTTTTCTTCTCAAAAATCAACCCCAACATTCAAAATCAATAATTTATTCCCAAACTCACCATTTTCTTCCATACCAAAATGATTTTCAAGGACTCATTTGAAAAACCTCTTTTTTAATTTTTATCCCAAAACCCTAAGTTGTTCCAAATCTTCCCAAAATTTCAATATTGTTTAGAAATAATAAATAACTAAGTTAAAACTCATACAAAGAGTGGAGATATTCCTACCTCAAGCTTAGAAGATGATTGAAGGAGGGGTGGAAACTCAAAGATGCCAAAATTCAACTTTGCTCCGATTAGAACGAAACCCTCGTCAAACTCTACCTTTTTAATAAAGGCACAAGGGTCAAAAGATCGACGGATCTAGGTGAGTTTTAGAGAGAGAAAGAGTGAGATATTAGGGTTTTGAAATGTTTAAAGAGAGAGAGAGGTGAAAAAGTGAATCAAAAGTGGCTGTTTATGAACTAATATACGCACAGTTCGCTTGAGCGCAAGATGAGTCGCTCGAGTGACTAGACACAATTATTTTCACCGCTTGAACGTAAGAAACCTAGCTCGAGTGCAGAATACAAACTCCCAATAGTTTTATAGACAGAAGACCGTCGCTCGAGTGCAAGAAGCTTTGCTCGAGCGAAGAATGCAAACTCCGAGTAGTTTTATAGACCTGCAAAAGTACTGAAGGTTCACAAAGACCGCTCGAGCTTAAGAAATGTCGCTCAAGCGAAAGAACAAAATTCTGAACATCAACAATTTAAAAAAAAATAAGCTACCAACATGTTCTAAACGTAAACAACACATCCCAAAAGCCAAAGTGAAAGAGAGATGAAAGAAAACAAGATATGAACAACTGTATAAGATAATGAAATCCGGATCTGAAACATACAATGAGTCGGGTCTAGATCAGAAACGTGAGAACTAAAGAATCCACTCATTTTTCCCAAGAAACAATGACAAAGAAATAAATGCTTCTTTTACCATGGCTCTAAGACTATTTGAATAGCAGGAATCAAAAGACTATCTCATTCTTTGGAATCTCATTCCTAGTAATTTGATGGGTGGATAATCTCTTTGAAGTGTTTGCATAATTTAAGAATCTTGACTAAGGAAAAAATTATTTCATTTAAGTATTTAATTTGATTTTTTCAGACAAAAGAATGTAAGATTACTAAGTAAAAGTAGGGGATTGGATTCTTCTTTAGTTTAAGAAATTGATTCACATGGATCGGTAAATCACGAATCAAATTTCTATTGAAATCACATTCAAACAGTAGAATCATGCAATTTGGAATCACATTTTCAGTCCCTTTAAAAAATTATTGTCATTTAAAATAGTCTAATAAATTGCACTTTTTTTCTGTGTTTTTTCAGAGGCATGATTGCCTTTATGGTGCAAAATGTGCTTTTATTTTAAGTTTTAATAATTATACATACAAACTTCAATTCCAAATGGTGTAAAAAATGAATTGTATTTTCGAAAAGGGAATCACTTGTCTCCAGTTGTGGATTCAATTAGACTAGTGAGGTTTTTTGTTGTTTAGAATTAATGAAATTTCTTAGCCCACTATTCTAACTCTTGGTTAGATTTTTTTACCGGTCAGAATTATAAAAAGGCTTTGGCCCATTTTGTGTATGTTGCAAAATTTCTTAGCCCATTATAATCACTTGAATTACAATCACATGACGCTTAATTCATTTTTCATCATTAATTAGTTAATTATATAAATGAAGAAAATGATATTATTATATCTTTTATATTGAAATATATATTTTACAAGGTTGGTACAATTATGTAAAAATGACAAGGTTTGTTATATTTTTTCCAAATCTTGACGAAAGTTAGTGCAATATATGTACACCCTTCACAAATTTCATATCATTTTATTGAATCGAAAATATAAGATGCTTTCACTTTACACTATGTTTGGATGAGAGATTTGAGAAAAGATTTAAAAACGAAAAGAAAAAATGTGTGTGAAATTAGATGAAATGTAAATATATTTTATTTATATTTCATCTACCTTTCCGTTTTCTCTTCTCAACTTTCTTTCCAAATTTTCTAACCAAACACAACGTTTGGATGTCTAGGTGGGAATTTTATGTGCTAACTACAAGTAAACATACAAATTTTAATTATAAAAAACTAAACTACAGAAAAGTAATTAGAATATATATATATATATATATATATATACAAAATCATGAAATTCACTTCTTGTAACGGCAAATTATGATACCTCTCCTGGTATATTCATTAAATTTTGTTTGTGTGCTAATTATTGAAAACTAGTAATGTATACAGGGTGTTTTGAGAAATTGGTAAAAAGTTGACTTTTTTACTTTTTTGATAGCTTTTTTGACAAAAAAGCTGACTTCTTTGACTAAAAAAATAAAAAAGCCAAAAAACTAACTTTTTTAATTTCTTTCCAAAGTGCCCCACAATTCATCATGTGCCCACTGTTTCACCCAAAAGTGCCCAATTTGTGGTCAAAGATTACATGTAATCTTTGCATTTAACTTGTTTTGATGGATGACAAACACAGAAACAACCATATGGGTTTGAAAATAAGTATTATTGGGTTTTTTTTAAATGCAAAATTCAAATTGGGAAAAAAGAACTAATGAGGAAATTTTGACCTTCCATTCCCAACCATGAAAAGTTAGGCTTGGTGGTGGTGGATAAGTGAGTGGTTTGTCAAAATCAGAGCAACAAATTTATCAACTTTCTTGGAAAACATTTTTTCGTTTATTTTGGATAGTATTAAAGGAAACACATTTATATAAATAAATTTTAAAAAAAATCATTCAATACTTTGGTGCGTTTGGCTTTTTTTTTTTATTTTTTTTTATTTTTAATATGTTGGTATGTGTGCAGCTGTTGGTTTCTTTACATTGCTTTAAGCTAGGGGTGGCGCGCGGGTCGGTTGCGGCCACGAAACCTCCAATCCGCCATCTGTCCGCCAAATTGGCGGATTGGAGAAAATCAATCCGCATCCGTCTGCCAATCCGGCGGATGTGGATTGAGCGGATTGGCGGTTTGGCGGATGGATGCGAACCGGTTTAGCGGTTTAAAATTTATTAATTTTCAACATAATTCAACTTGTGCACTTTCTCAAAAAAAAAAAAAAAAGAAAGATGAAAGTATTACAATTAATGACTTAAAAAATATTACAATCATTGCATGCCTCATCCAAAGCAAGAAAGTTTGAAACTTTAGAATATCACAATCACTGCATGCCTCATCCATATATTACAATCACAGCATGCCTTATCCACATAAAGTATTACAATCTGTAGTTCTTAAAATATAAAAACAATTCAAACCACGAAAACCATTAACAGAGCAGTAGTAGAGATTGTATGTCTCTGTATTGTTACATCTATATCTGTTTTTAAAAACAAAAACCAACCAGCATATATCATATTTTCTATTTATTATTTTTAGAGATAGATTTAAAAACCAAAAAATATAGATAAATAATACGTTTATTTTTTTCAATTCAAAAAAGATATTCAAGTTGAAAACTTTTTTTCAACAGAATATTTAAACTCTTTTTTAATTGAAAATGCAAACAGAATATTTAAACAAACTGAAAATACAAAGTCTTATAGATTACTAGGGGCGTTCGCGGTTTGGCGGTTCGGTTGCGGCCAAAGTAATCTCAAATCCGCCATCCGTCCGCCAGATTGGCGGATTGGAGAAAATCAATCCGCAACCGTCCGCTCGTCATCACGCATCCGTCCAAAATACGACGGATCGATTCGGTTCGGTCGGTTTTGGCGGATCGGTATATCCGCTGCTCACCCCTACTTTAAGCAAAATTAACAAAAATAATGAGGGGAAATTATTTTTAAAAAATATTAGAATCTGACCTTTGTAATAAAATAAATTATGAGTTTTTTAATTTTATCTATTTAAATTTAAATATTTTGATTTATTTTCAATCTAAATCATTGACCTATTTTCGTTAAGTAAATTTAAGCAAAAATAATATTTTGAATATTTTATATATATCTACATTGAGTTTAATAATTAAAATATTTTTTTTCATTAATTTTACCTAACAAAAATGAGCGAATGATTGAGATTGAAAATAAATCAAAATAGTAGCGTTTAAATTGATAAAATTAAAAACTAATGATTTATTTTGTTATAAGAGTCAAACTATTTTTTTTTAAATTTTTTTTCAAATAATAATAATAATAATAATAACATCAATATTGTTCACATTTAGGCAAACCAATTAAAAAAATTATAAAACACTTAAAATATTATTGTTAAATTTACCTGCAACTATGTGTATTATTACATATTATTTATTGATTTATTAAAAAATCAACCAATTAATTTGAGTCTCCCCAATTAACTTCAAAGTCTTAAGATTGTTCGAGGTGAGTAGTAGTTGGCCCAGATACTAAATATATAGTAGATGACTTATATTTATCTGTGAATAATAGAATATAAGTAACTATACTCTAATAAATATTAATGTCAAAAGAAATATAACTAGTTTGATTTTTAAAAAATCAAAAATATAATAATCAATAAATATATATTAATGAATTTTCAAAAATAAAATAAAAAATACATCAGTACATATTTCTCTTTACTACAATAAATGTCTTTGAAGATTTGTAAGGTTCTATTTTTTTTTCGTTTCAAACTAACAGCTTTCTCTCTTTTAAAAAAAAAAAAAAAAAAAAAAAAAAAACAAACAAACAAAAAACAACAAACAGAGAGTCAAAACTGTACCGTTTTGTATGCACAGAACACCCTGTCCATAGGTAATTTGATATCTACCAGACCAACCCATTGAAAGAAAAATGCTTGGGAGAACTAAGTGCTCCCACTAATTAGGGGTATTAGGTCCCGTTAGAAATGATGTGATGTTTTGATCTTAGAATTATATATATATATATTTTATTTTTTTAATGCATTAATACTAATAGTATTTTTAATAGGTTGAATCATTGTTGCCCATTGAAAAACAACAATGATTCATCCCACTAAAAACACCATCACTAATAGCACTAATGCATTAAAAAAGTAAAAAAAAATAAAAAAAAATACAACTCCAAGACCAAAACATCACATCATTACTGGCGAGACCCACTGCCACCTAATTAGTGGGAACACTAATTAGTGCTCCCAAGCATTTTTCATTGAAAAATGGTAATCACACCCATAAAGGGCCAAACTCTCTCTCTCTCTCTCTCTCTCTGTCACTGGTTCTATGCCCAACATCACACCACATCCCACTCACTATCTCACTTTCCCACCTTCCATTTACAGAAAAACACACACTGCACTAGATGGAAACTTTACATAAACCCACAAACACATTAAAAATCGTATCTTTCTCTTCCTTTTAGAGAGAGAAAAATCAAGAATAAATGCAGAATGAAAACTTCTTCTTCTTCTTCTTCTTCTTAAAGAGAGGGAGAGAGAGGGACAGAGTTGGGGATGTGGAGAAGAAGCTTTTGATTGATTCAACTATTTCATCAACGGCGGTATGGTAAGCATAATCTACCACCCAAATAAAAAAGAAAATTTTTCATATCAACTATTTGCTTGTATGGTAATCTGTTGTTGTATTCTTTTCTCTTTCTTGTGATTGTGTTTGTGATTTTTTTTAATGTTGAATAATCATCTTCTTAGGTCTCATATTGTGTGTGTGATCATTGTGCTGTTGTTAATTTGCAATGTTTCTGTTTTTCTTTTTTATTATTTGTTTTCTCTGATTAGAAGTCTTGAGGTTTTTTTTGATTTGGATAATTTTCTTGGTGGCTTGCATTTTGGGTCTGTTCCTGAATTGGGTTTCTCTGAATTGTTGCATTACTTTAGTTCATTTTGCTTTTTCATGTTTTTTTTTGGCTTGTTGTCAATTTCTTTTTCCCTGATTGTTAATATTATCAGTTATGATTTGAAATAGAAACTTTTTGGAATCCATTTCAGTGTTTTGATTTTGGTTCTTTTTTTTAGCTTGTACTTGATTATATTGAACTTGTACACTTAGATTTCATGTTCTCATCTATTTTCCCAGTCTGATTTTGTGATTCCTGTTAATTTCCTCAAAAATTTGTTTTTAATGATTAATCTATCTTTAGTTAATTTAAATTTTTTGATATTTGTTTTTGTGGTTATCTACTAGATAACACGAAACAAATGGAGAGGATGGTGATGACAACACTAGAGAACTCTTTGTATTGAAAATTCAAGTTCAAGAATTTAGTTTACGAGGAGGAACGGTCCTTCTGAAATCGTTGGTTTGATTTTTGAAATGAGTTCGGCTTTGTGTTGGGGCAGGGATCCTTTCGCCCAACATCGTTCTTGCTTTGAGCCATCTGTGAAAGCTTTGGCGATTAGGGCATCTAATTATTCTCAGTTATGGGATTCAAAATATGATTAGTTGCCAAGTATATGCTTAGTTGCCAATCAAGTTTTTTCTCTTATATAATTCGAAGTTTGTGTAGTGCTTGAAATGAGTCAGGACCAAAAGTTCCAACAACGGTGGGAGTTCAGGAGGAGAGATGACGATCTTGATTCTTCAAGCCATGACTCCAAATCAAGTTCTGGTGGTGAGCGAGTACTCAAGAACCATACGGGGGTTTCAAATTTGACTTTGCCTGAAAATGATGAAACTGGCAGTGCTCCATTGCCTAAACAGGAGAGTCAATTAGATCCTGATATGGGCATCATCCCTTCTGAATTCACAAACGCTGAAAAAATGCATAGTGGACCAAGCAATGGAAATCGTGGAGTTAAGAACAAGGCAAAGAAGGCTTCTATGAAAAAAAGCAATAGAAAGAAGAAAAATAATCGCAGTGCATGTGAGCCTATTTTGCTGGACGATTTTAAGATCTTCATGAAATCGATAATTGAGGAGCTCAAAGTTGCTAGAGAAAACATGTTTACAAGGATGAGAGATGAGATGAAAAAGTTAGTGGATGTCGAGTTAGCTTCAAGGCCAACAAAGAAAGGAGGAGGTAATCACAGGCAAAAAACTGGCCGAGTCCAACATCAGAACAACGTTGAATTGGGAACGAAAACTCAAAATTGCAATGGGGGATCTTTAGAGAGGTCTGTGAAAAGTGATAGGACAACTGATTCGAATAACTGCCATGAAGTTTTTGAAGAGAAAGTTAACCATGACAAAACCATTGGAACCATTGCATCAAATGAAAAGGAAAAAGAAGAAATGCTGAGATTGTCTGTTAGAAAACCCATATCTACATGTAATCTCTCTGATCAGGTACTTTCTTCTGTGTATTTGACTCTACCGACCGCTCTATCTGAGCCACCACGAGCTGAGAACCACAAGCTTGATTCTTCTTGCAACTATACTCAGCCAGAAGCAACCGGAAATAAAACTACCATGAATTTGGAAAAGGCAAAGTTAATGGTTGATGCAAGAACTAGCAGAGGATACTATTTGGGCATTCAGCAAGCAGAACAGTTCAGAAGCTTTTCTCAAGCAGGTTCCCAAAATATGTGTTACCATTACTCTGATCAAAACAACACTCAAACATCAGCTATGGGAAGTGGGTTCCCGGTTCCACTTCATCAGGGGCTGGGTGCCGGTTTTAACATTCCAAGCCAACCTCTGGAGAATTTATCTCACGACAATCACATTTTGGGGTCGAGGATGAATGGAGGAGCCATAAGATTCTCCGGGGGAAGCCATGCTTTGCCGGAGCACTTTGGTTCCGGAAACTTCCATAGACAGATGAGATGAAAATGGAAACCAAGATAGGAAAGATGGTTGGGAATGGAAAATTTGAAGAGTGGAAAGGAATTGAAATTCTTAGCTGATCCTTTTGTTGCAGAGATACAGCTCTCATGGTGTATTTTCTATTTCATCATCATTCTTTTTCCAAAAAGGGATGACCTGTAAAGTTCCACATGAAAAATGTTCAATTCTGTCTTTGTTTGAAATATGAATACAAAGATGAAGTTTGTCCTTCTTGGTCTTTATTCATGATTTTCAACATCAGTTGAAAGATATAAGGTTTGGGATTGTTTGTTCGTGGATGGATTGTAAATTGGGAAATTCTATCAACAGTTTGTGTCATGAGAGATGCAAAATGTCCTGTCACTTACTCATCAAACATTTTTCTCGTTTCTCTAACGTCTTTACATTTGTATCAAAATACCACATTGACTTTGCGACACACATGTCAATTTTTGTCAATTTAATTAATGTCACATGAAAGGTTGACTGCCACAATTAAAGGTGGAATGATTAAAATAAAATTTTAGGGTAAAATACACTTTTAACCCTTAGAGTTTAAATCTAAATTTCACTTTGGTTCCTATTATTTCAAAATGAAAAATTTGATCTCTACACTTTATGTGTAGTTTCAATTTGGTTCTACTGTTCAAGTTGGAGGTTAAAATTAATGGTTTTGGGATATTTGTTAGTTTCCTAAAGTGTACATGTAAAAAAAAAAATAATGAAAATTCGGACGGAATGATCAAATTAAAATTAAACTTAAAATATAGAGACTAAATTGTTCAAATTAAAATAATAAAGACTAAGATGAAATTTAAATCAAACTATAGAATAAAAAGTGTAATTTATCCAAAATTTTAATAAAAGTGAAAAGGTGTTAAATATAATTAATTCTAATTTTTAATAGTCTCCATTTGTAATTATTTGTGTTATGACAGATTAAAAAATAAATAAATAAATAAAAAAAAAAATCTGGTAAGTAAGTCCAACTCTAACAACAATCATATCAAAATAAGAAATGCCCTGCAATAAAGAAAAAAAAAAAAAAAAAAAAATTTTAAGTTCCTTTTTTTTTTCCCTCAAAATAAATAAATAAATAAATGAATTCAAACTTTACCTCGACTTTTCAATTGAGAGTTCTTATCCAGTTGATTTTGGGTAGGCGTAATTCAAATCTAACCCAGAATACTTTAAAACTTGAATAACAAATTTTAAAATTTATAAATCTAGACTAAAATTTATTAATTTGAATTAAATTTAATGAGCGTTTGAGCAAGACTTGAGCTCGGGCTCAAATTGAACTTAGACAGATCTCTTTATATTTTGAATTGAGTTACATTCAATTCACCATGTCTACTATTTCTAGATTATAGTGTATAGATGTAAAATGACATGTAATTAAAGCACACTCACATTTAACGTGCACACATGCGTCTTGTCTCAATTCACATGCCATGCATGGATGCACAAGTGCAGGGTCTGATGCCCTTGGCTTGATTGCGGAACAAGTAAGCCCGAGTTGTAATTTGACTAATGTTTTTGATAAAACTGGTTACGAATTTTGAAAAATACGTTTGATCATAGCACAATCGGACTTACCTCTCTTCTCGGGGTTAAAAAGTTAGTTTTTGGCTAAAAACGAGTTCAGGGGTAAAATTATCATTTTTGTAAAAAGTTAATTTTTAGCCAAAACGGGTTTACACAGCAACTCCAAATATCCTTAAACATTCTAAAGATGAAGTACTTTACCATTTCATCATCGGGAGGCTTGCAAGCACTCGAAGTCTTAGGGTTAGTCAAAATGAGATGTTTACAGTTATCCATCTTTAACAAAACTCAAACAATCATGAAGTGATGAGAAGCGAATATTAAACATCCGAGAACATTCTAGTTGACATGACCCTAAGGCTTAAGGTAGTGCTATTCATTCATGCAAGTGATCAGACCCACAGGTTGCTTATCCTTGTTTACAAGGATTTAGATCAGTGTAGTTCGAGGGCAGTGGTGCAACAATTCATACGTGAGTGAATGTGTGCAACAAGCACTCAAGCAATCATCCAAGTATGTATTAAGAAGAGGGGAGCGGGCGATACTTGCCGTACTCACCGTGTTGTTCCTATGCTAAGTTTCTTTCTATTCTTTTCTAGGTTGTGCCAATCTTGCAAAATTTTCCAAGAAGAGCTATTCCAGATAATACACACCACAGTATGGTTAGAGTGACGTCATTAGGGTCGGTCAAAATGGGATGTCTACACATCTCTTTATGGTTCAAATATAGCCAGAAAATTCCCATGTGATTTTGAAAAAAAAAAAAACTTCAGGAATATTGTGATTGTTGAAGCGAGTGAAATCCACAATTTTATGTGAGAACAAGAAAAAATAACGAAAGACATAGTGCTTGAACCGCAGAGTACGCCATTCTTGTCGGAGATTAAGAACACACTGCTTCCCGCAAGTTTCAACCAACCAAAGTTTCAACCATCAGGAATTGCTCAGCATCCTCCCATCTTGCAACAAGTTGAAGCCCTACCTCGAATGAATGAACCTTGCAATGCACCATTAAGTGTGGCAATAGAGGCATCTTTCGTTGGACTTAATGACACACTGCAAGGGGGTAAAGAGGTAGACCAAGCTGTAGAGGATTCAATTTGCAATGACGTGCTTGAAAAGGATATAGTAAGGCAACTAAGCAAAGATAATGAGCAATCAAGTACATCATCGTGACCTGACAATGCGGTTGATGAAGTCATTGTGATCCCAAATTCAAAAACATCTTCAGATCCATTAGTGTTAAAAACTGTTCATTAGGGAGATGTGGAAGCTACTTGTGGATAGAGCCTCTAATAGACATGGAGTTGGGCTTGGAATCATCCTTATTTCACCTGATGGTTTGATTGTTGAGCAAGCAATCAAACTTAGGTTTCTAGTATCCAATAACGAAGCGGACTACGAAGCACTTTTAGCCAGTCTAAAATCCACCCGCCGCATAAAGGCTACTGAGCTAATGGTGTATAATGACTCCCAATTGGTAGTCAACCAAACCTTTGGAGAATATGAAACAAAAGATGATAGAATTGCTAAGTACCAAATGTTGGTTAAAGAAGAAATCAAAAAGTTTTAGGCAACTAGAGTAGAACAGATCGGAAGGGAGGAAAACGCTGAGGCAGACAAGCTGGCTAGTTTCATAACGATGTCTGGTGCCCAACCTTCTATTGATTGAGTTCTTGCCAAGACCAAGCATTGAAGAGCCAAAAATGGTCGAAGTGTGGTGTGCCAAGCTAGGACCATCCTGGATGGATCTTATCATTATCTTTTTGAAGGACATGATTTTGCCCACTGACAAGAAAGAATCAAATAAAATCCAAGCAAAATAAAAAAGATTCTAGTTTTCTCTATTTGGAGCGCCGTATAAGAAGTCTTTCATCAGTCTATTTTTGAAATGTGTGCACCCTAGCAAGGTTGAAGCCTTCTTGTTCGAAATATACGAAGGAATGTGTGGAAGTCATATTGGGGAGGAGAAGATCGCTTGCAGTGTTTCCACATTAGTCTGGCCCCCCACTTGGAGTGTTTCCACCAAGATGAGTCCACTCGGTTCCATCTTCACCATCACCCTTTCTTCGTCACCCAGTTGTAGACACCCTATTTTTGATTGCCCGTAAGACTTAGGCGTTTTATTCTGAGCACTCGATGATGAAGGTTACGTTGTGTAAATGGTTTGAATTCTCAATAAAGGCATCTGAATTCGAGCTCTAAATAATCCCAACCTTCCATACCCAAGATGTTTTTACCTTAGAAACCCATTTTTAAGCACTGTGCCAACCTGCATTGAACCTAGAACAGAGAGGCAAGGGAGCCACATTGGGGTCCGACCGTGCCTCATTTGGGGTCGGCCGTGACCATTGGGATCCGGCTGTGCCTTTTGGGCAACAAACTGTGTTTTGGGCGGGAATCCGCCAGCTGTCCATTTTTGAAGATATTTATGACCTATTTGCCTCAAATTCTATAAATACAAGCTCAGACCTTTGTATTGAAGGTTAAAAAAATTTCAAAAAGTTAAAAAGATATTTAAGAGCTCTCTCTTCTCTTGCAAGTTACCTTTGTGCTCTCATATCATCTTTGAGTGTAGCTTGACCTTTTGTGTTCCTTTCGAATACGATAGCTCTATAGTTCGGACTCCTATGGTTCTGAATCTGATTTCATAAGTGCAATGTGAAATAGATAAACACAAAAGAGTTCAAATTCGGTAAATCTTTTGGAAATCGATTTTGAATAAAAATGCCAAAAATAGACTGCTTTGCTAGATACAGAGTCGCCACCTAAATATTTTTGAAAAATTTAGGAAACCCATGACTCATGCCAAAGGCCACATGTCCGTCATTACCAAGATTGTCTCAGCTCAGGAACTTAAATACAAGAGGGGAAGGTCATAGATTGAACACCTCACTCGCTCGATCAAAGATTGGCCTCTACTAATCATGATGTGATTCTTATTTACATTATATGCTCTTATTCTGATTATTAGACTAACATTTACTATGTGTTGCACACAAATATAGACTAATTTGCAAAAGTTGGAACACTTTAATTTCACGTTTGTTTGAAAAGTATTTGAATATGTACCACTTAAAAAAGAGATATCATATGTATAGTATCAAATTATCCCAATTTAAACAATTAGCCTTCATCCACAAGTATTCAAACAATTTATCATTTAAGCAATTAGCCTTATGGTAATCATGCTTGACATGGCAACAATCACACTCATGCAATATGCTAAAGTAATAAAATGCTCACCTAGTACTCCAAGGTGAGCCAAAAAGAGATAAAATAGTTAAGAAAAATGCATGATCCTAATGACGCAAAATGACTAATGCAACACATGCAAGATGAAATTAATAGGCTCGGCTACTAATATAACATGTGAATCAATTTGATAGCATGCAGTTTAAATACGTATTCAACGAAGTAATAAACAACAATGCTTGTTAGAATGACGAACCGAGCCTTGATACATGCAAGACAAGTGGATGCAAATCATGTAATATGCTAAATGAAACATGATGTTATATTCTATCCATCATAAGCAAATAAATAAAAGGGAGAAAGACGTGGGGTTGGAAGACATACACAAATATTAAATATTGGTCCTTGCACAAGAGGGTCCGAATGAATGCCCTAGCTAATTACTACGATTTAACTAACTATTATAAATCAAATGCAATAAATTAACTATACTAGCTAATTATTACAACACCACAAGTCAACTAACTACTTTAGCTAATTAATTAAGTACAACACAACACTAACTAACTATTCTAACTAATTAGTTACAAGTCCGCTACTTTAAGTACAACATACTACTATTACAACATTATTTTAATGGATCTCGAGAATCGAGGGATGGGTCATGCATGGATGTGGATTTCCACTTGAAAATGCTCTTCGTTTTGTTACCGGAATGCTTATGTTGCACAGTCAGGAGATTGAACTGATTTTTCACCTCAGTTTTTGCTCTGTTCTACAGGAAATAGTTCACTGCCTTGTTGGAAAAAGTGGCCAGCAGGCTAGAAGTAGTGGTCTGCTGCCCAGTAATGGTGGCCTGCCGCCCACTGATGTTGGTTTTCTCTTGCTGCAACAGAAAATAAACATAACACAAATAGAGCATTCTCAGGAGATGTTTGTCCACCCTGCCTCTCCTTATCATCAAACAGCTCAAAGGAGAGGTAGGCTCGATTCACAAGCCATCAATCGGTGCAATTTCATTACGTGATAACTTATGAACCAAGGGATACAATTTCGATAAATGCAGAATAAAAGACTCTCAAAACCTCCTCCCTGTCATGGATTGATCAAGGGAAAAGGTTGACATTGATTCTTGAACCGTTTTCATCACTAACAAGTATGAAACAACTCAATACTCAATGGGTTCAATTAATGTCCGATTGAACCCAAACCATTTTTTTATCTTGTTCTATTTTTAAACCATTGATTACCCCTTTTCAAATTACCTTCCATTCATTAATCAATTAAGTCCAATAATGAGCTTTAAGTCCAGTAAAGGAGGGAAGTACCAAACCAAATGTTGTTTTAGGCATGAGAGGGAGATCATGTCATTGGTAATGAAACCCCCAAAGGGATTAAACCATTAAGCACAATATCATCCTTCAAGCTTAAACAAACTCATTTTGGAGTAACTCTCAAAACAAAGAGAAAAAGCCAAGAAATGAGGGAGATTGCAGAGACGCTTAGAGGTGAACACAAGTATGGAAAGCAAGAAATAAATGCCATCAACTTAAATAACTTGGTGGCTAAGGCCTAAACCACCAAGCCTATGAGGACTATTACACTACAAGCATATTATACAAAGCATGAATGAAGCTAACTCCTAAAAGCAGTCCTAATTTACACTAAAACAGTGTTGAAATTAAAGTTAAAATGGCTAAAAGAGTAAGCTAAAAAATGGAGCAATTAAGCTAGTAAATAAGCACAAGGAGGGGAGGCTACTCCCTCCATTTTTGGGACTTCAAAACATGATTTTAGCATTTGAAAACCTCTAAAAATTAGTGGTAAAAAGCTCAAAAAAAGTTGAGGAAGAGATGGGAAACACAAGTGTAAAGGCTTAGGAGACAAGGTTCAAAGAAGGGTGATTAACCCTTCTACCTTTAATAGCCTTAAACCACAAGCTTCAGCCCATAAAAACAGTGTAAAAATAGTTCAAAAACAGTAAGAAAATATAGGAAAGAAGTAGTGTAGAGATTCCCAAAATTAAACCTCTTGAAGTAAGGTAACTCTTTTGTTAACAAACCCACAAGTTCTATTCTCAAGGGCTGAGATTTGAGCTCAAGAACCTCAACAAGAAGAGCTAAATTTTTGGTTTACAAAATGTAGAGAGAGAGTGTGTAGGTTGCAAGATATATATATATATATATATATATATATATAGAGAGAGAGAGAGAGAGAGAGAGAGAGAGAGAGAGATTTTCAAGAATTTGAGTTTTTCGAATTTTTTCTAACCTAAAATAAAGAGGGAAAGTCCCCTATATATAGAAAAACATGATACTCAGTCAGAAATATCTGTATATAGAAAGTTGGTGCCGTGCATGCATCTGTGGAGACAGCTGGCAAAAATATTTGGTTTTTGACACAAGTGACATGTAGGCCACTAAAAGGGGGCGGTAGGCCACTATTAGTGGCTGGCTAGACAAAAATCTGCTTCCAGGCCCAACTTCAAAAGGGTATATCTCCCTCATCCGGATTCGGTTTCAGGTGATTCTTGAGTCTAAATTGAAGCCCCGGAAGTCTACTTACCAATGGAGGTAGCCTCACATCTAAATTCTAAGTGTCAAAGAGATATTCCTATTTTAGTGAAGGCTACTCATTTCTATCTTAACGGATTGATGCCTAATTTTTTCCGCAACTAGTTTTCTTCCCTCTCCTTCTATTTCCTTCAATCCAAACCTATAAATAAGATGTTTTTAAAGTTTTTTCAAAGAGTTCACCTCTCTTTCATTTATTTCCAATTTGTCCTTACTCGGTTTACCGAAAAGTGCAATATTTTAAACGAAATACGAGCCTTGAAACATCGTAGAAACATTTGAAAAAATATTTTTAAAAAGAAGGTTTTAAGGTCTAAAATAGTTTTGGTCAAAATGGGATGTAAGGTTGGGATTTAGAAGCTCTTCTTGCTGAAGAAATCGAACGTTTATACAGCATAACTTTCATCATCGAGTGATCAACCTGAGGCGCCCAAGTCTTAAAGGTGGTCAAAAATGGGGTGTCTACATTGAGCTATACATACACACCATATACACCATTAGAGCTAGGACTTAGAGCTTTGGTTAAAAGAGAGCAGTGGCTGAGGGTAAAACAGAACAGTTTCCCAGAAGGCAGACAGAGCAATTTCTGAGGGCTGTCTTCGTCGGCACGTGTGGGATCCTTATGCATTCTTTACATATTCTTATTGTAATAAATTAGATAGTATTCATTTGGATTTATAATAAGTAGTTAATTCGGACACTTGGATATTCAGACCCTCTTCTATGAGGGCACATTTGTAATAATTTGTGTATGTCTTCCAACCACCATTTATTTCTCTCTTTCATTTACCCGTTTACCGTGGTTGTATAGCATCATATTTTCCTTAGCATTTTCCATGACTCGCATCCATTCGTTTTGCATGCGTAAAGTTTCAGCTCATCATACAAATCAATGTCAATTTCAAATTCCTTACTCAAATACGTACTTTATCGCATGCCTTGAATTGACTCACATGCCATGCTAGTAGCTGGGCCTATTAATTGCATGTTGTATACATTGCACTAGTCACCTTGCATAGTAGAGCATGCATTTTTTTTCTAATGGTTTTATTTTTTTTGGCTTGCCTTGGTCCAGTTGAATACTAGGTAAGCATTTTCACTTTAGCATATTGCATGTATGTTAGTATTGCCATATCAAGCATATTTACCATAAGGCTAAGTGATTAGTTGTTATATCTCTTGAATGCCTATGGATGAAGCCTTCTTTGCTTAAATTGGAATGGTTTGATACATGTACATGTGAGCTTACTTTTTTAAGTAGCTCATATTCAAAACACTTTCAAAAACAAACTTGAAATCAAAGCGATCCAAAGTGGGTGAAATAGTCTATACTTGTATGCCTCACATAGTAATGTTAGTATAATAATCAAAATATGAGCATATACTATCTATAAAAATCACATCATGATTAGTAGAGGCCGATATTTGATCAGGTGAGTAGGGTGCTCATTTCATGACCTTTCCCTCTCATACCTAAGTTCCCGAGCCAAGACACTTTGGTGATGATGGACAAGTGGCCTTTGGCGCAAGTCACGGATTTTCTAAATTTTTCAAAAATATTTAGGTGGCGACTCTGAAATTTGGCAATGCAGTCTATTTTCGGCATCTTCGATGATAAATTGTAACGCCCTCAAAATAAACTCATAAATCATACATTCATGACATCCATAAACTTAAGAGAGTAAAGCATATTTCCATTTATCAGAGTATTAAGTACAAAAGAATTACATGTTGACAACAAAAGTAATGCCCTACGGGCTTACAACTTTCCAAGCCAACACTTGGTTACAAAGGAAAGAGTACTAACTCAAATACACATTAAGCCCTTGGCTTGAATTTTAATTGTAATACACAAAAAGTTAACAACAAAAGTTCTTCAGCCTCTAAGCCTCCCAACCTACGTCTTTGGAGGTGGCATATTACCTGAACCTGAAAATGATGTCCCATATAGGGTGAGCCAATGCCTAGTAGAGATATACTAAACCAATTATGAGCAATAACTAAAATATTAGCATTCAACAGATGGTTAACACTTATAAACCAACTTACAATACTTTTCAATTCAACAACAAATACATCTATTTTTCAATTCCACTTTCCTTCACTTATACAACTTTGATTCATAAACATGGCTCAGAACCTGGCCAAACAATTAAATGAGACTACAACTCATATTAAAACACTTCCTTTATCCACAACAGAAATGAGACTACAACTCATATTAAAAACACTTCCATACTTCAATTATCTACGTTATGCAAACGCAATTAAGATTTCGGGACTTTCACCCTGGACACTCCGGCCAACTTAGTTATCAATGGAGTCCATCTCCTATCTCCTCCCAAACAGGTTTGAGAGTCCATCCCCTATCTCCTCTCAAACTATGGAGTACATCCCCTATTTCCTCCCAAACAATATACATATACAATGTATTTAACACATATCATATACAATGATCAATCAATACACATATTCGATGTATTACTCCAACCGTCATATTCAATGACATATTCCAAGTGATTAGTTTCAGTTTTCGCTAATCAACATACAATGTCTACAACAATCAAGACTGTCCTCCACCGATAGCCCAAAGCAGTTATCTCTAAACATATAGTAAATTCATCAAACAGATAAAATATCAACATTTTCATAGGTGAGTGATTAATTCATCCAACTACACCATTCAACCTTATAATTCCCCAATTTCATAATTTCCAACTTAATTTCATATTTCTCCCAAATTAATTATTCAACATAATTAGGATATTTTCTCCCTTTTTCAAATATCAACAATAAGGTTCAATTTCATCAATTTAACAACACTAATTCCATCTTCTAAGGTCTCACATACACATGGAGTTTAATATTTGAGAACCCCCCCTTTTATATAACTCTAAAACAAACCCTAACTTTCCTAAAATTACTAAATAACACCATCTATCCAAAATGACCAAAATTTATGTCAAAACCCATAAGAAGGAGTAGGATATCCCTACCTCAAATGAAGAGACCAAATGGAGAAGATGATGAAACTCGAAGTGCTCCAAACCCAAAGATTTTCGGATTGAAATGTAGCCCACACCAAGCTTTACACTTTTTACAAAGGGACTAAGGTAGGAGACCACTAGAACTAGATGGATTTTTAGAGAGAAGGTATGTAGAGAGAGAGGGAGCAGTCGATCTAGGGTTTTTTGTAAAAGAGAAGAAGAAAAGTGAAGAAGAAGAAGCTGCTGCGAACTGATATATTCGAGGCTCGCTCGAGCGAAGGAGTGGTCGCTCGAGTGACCAGACACAAAGAACCCTTGCTCGAGCGCAGAAAGCCTCGCTCGAGCCAACAATTCGAAGCTTCAGGTCTGCAACCCAGAATCACGCTCGAGCGAAGGAAAGCTCGCTCGAGCCAAGAAATGCAACCTTTAGGTCCAGAACCAGACGTAGACGTAAGCTCGAGCGCAAGACTTCTCGCTCGAGCCACCAGACACAACACTCAACTCTCGCTCGAGCGAAAGAACCATGGCTCGAGCGAAAGAACTAAAACACAGGGCTCGCTCGAGCGACAAAAGCCTCGCTCGAGCGAAGACACCAAAATCTGGGCAGCAACCATTTGTTTCAAAACTCACCCAACCTGTTACAAACTTGCCCAACACATCCTAAAACTCAAATACAAAGAATTAAAGGACGGAAACAAGATATAAACAATAACCAACACCATGGAGCCTAAGTCCGAAATACTGTATATAAAGGGAAAAACCCAGGATCGCTATATAAATGGATTTTCAAAAGATTTGCCAGATTTGGACTCATTTGCATTCTTTCTGTTTCACATTGCACTTGTGAAACCAGATTCAGAACCACGGGAGTCCGAGCTGTAGTGCTATCGTATCCGAGGAGACTAAACCCCTTCGAGGAGCACGAAAAGCGAGCTACAATTCTGCCGACTCTGGTGGGGATTTAGAGAACTTGACTCAAACTTCATGATGTGAAATTTTATCTACATATATTTTTTCTTTGCATTGCATTGCATTTGCATTGGTATTTTAAGTCATTGTGTTTTCCATCTGCTATTCCTAGACGGCTTGTTGAAGGCTTGCCTAAAAAGCTTGTTAAAAGGCTGGTCGATTGTGGCTCTGCCATGTTGGAAACATAACCCGTGGATCTGGATTACCGTCGTACCATTTGATCCTCCTTTCACTTCTCGGTGTTAGGTGTGTGAGGTATATTAGGTACTCTTATCGAGGTACCCCCTTTTTGACCATTCGGCCTAGCTGCATAGAGTAAAACCATAGTGACTGTTCCAATTTAGGACAGGATGCTCACCCTTATACAGGATTTTGTGAAACTACTTGCTTGAAGTAGTAAAACCCTAGATCATGTCAAAAATCTAGGACAACGTAATCCTACCCCCTCATAGGGGTGTTTTAGCTTTCTTTACCTGGTATGTGCTTTATAGTGAAACTGTACATGAATGCATCGTATCAGTGGTACAAACTTGATATCAGTTTGTGGGGGCAGAATTTAGTGGGAAATATGGTGCTTCAGCTGTGATTATATTTGTTGCGAATTGGGTTGAACTGTTGTTCGATTTTGATTGTTGTTTTCTTTTTCTTTCATTTTGCTAGGTAGTTTACAATCATAGCTTCAGATAGACCCGGTATCCCCCAAGTTTTGTGGACTCACTATGGCAGACTTTGCAAAACTCAAGATCTTGTTGGCGGTCAACCAGTGTTAGTCTCTCTCCCACCAGTTGTTCGATGGAGAAGAAACATACAGTTATCATCACCAACATAGATCACTTAGCAATCACATGTCCGTTCTCACTCAGCTTACCAACACTTAACTCTTCTAGACCCGTAATGGAACAGAGTGCAAAAGAGGTCGCTGCTATGATGGCAGTTTTTCAGAGAACCATGGATATGCTGAATCAAAGAATTGCCGCTCAAAATGAAACCATCGCTGAAATGCGACGCCTATCTGGGGCATCGACATCCACTGTATATCTAGTCCTGGCTGCCCAACCAAATCTAGATCTACCTCCACCAGTTGAAAACCCTCAGGTCCTGGATTCTCAAGAGATGTTTGTACAGGCTCCAACTTGCAGGCCTCCAGTATAGCCCTACGGGGGACTCATTCCCTTCGACATCAACGACGTTGATCCAATTATGATCAAAATCGCTAGGCTAGAGAAGGCACTCAAAAAATCTCAAGGCATCAATTCCATCCCGGATATTGAAGACGATTATACCGAGGCCTCAGTCAGATTGCCAGAAAAGTACAAAATGCCTCACGTCGATAGATTTGATGGTAGTGGAGATCCTATTGTACATGTTCATCTTTTCTCGGATGTTTTGACACCAATGGGCCTGACTCGGGCTCAGAAACTATCATTGTTCGGAAGAACTCTATCAAACGGGGCAGCTATCTAGTAGCCAAGCTGGAGAACTCGACGAAACAGAATTGGAAAGAGTTGCCTGAAGTGTTTTTTAACCAATACTCATACAATACTCAGATAGAAGTAACAATCAGCGAGTTGGAAGCGACCACTCAGAATCCCAAGGAACCCTTCATTGACTTTGTTGCAAGATAGAGGGCAAAAGGAGCCAGAATGACAAACAGGCCCTCAGAAAGGAAATAAGTCTAGTTAGTAGTTCAGAATCTCGAGTTGGATATGTTACAAAGAATGATAGTAACGCCATTGTCTACATTTGCTTCTTTGCACGAGTTAGGGGTCTAAATTGAAAGTGCATTTAAGAAAGGCATCATTCAGAGAACCAGCAAACTGGTAAAAAGGCCATTTACCA
Source organism: Camellia japonica (assembly GCA_030407325.1). Lineage (NCBI taxonomy): Eukaryota > Viridiplantae > Streptophyta > Magnoliopsida > Ericales > Theaceae > Camellia > Camellia japonica. The sequence continues at coordinate 71,275,113 of JAPPVO010000013.1, read as the reverse complement.
GGAGTACCAATGCTAGCAATAGCACTATTCGGCCTACTGAGATCAGCATCGTCACCACAACGGCCAAAATGGCTGATCCCTTCGCCGCTACAACCTCACAACCCACTGGTCCAAACCGAAACCAAAGGATCTTTACCCCTCTTCACATGAGCCCAACTTGCCACAACCCAAACCCGCCCCTAAAAGTTTGGTCCATGATTGGCCTGTACATAGGCCTCAAAACAAAATTTCACGAATATTTATTCAAATACGGGGCCTTAAACGGAAGCAAATACCAACATAAAGATAATGCCTATTGAGCTTGTGCATATATGAAGACTTAGATTACATAAACATTTAAATACACCTTCTATATTTACATATATAGTCACAGAACTTATACAAATCTCACACACATATACATAAGACTCAATGAAATATATAATTCTCCAATAGTAAGTTAAAGCCTTGACACGGAGGCATAACCCGAGCGGCTTGATAGAGAGGTGGATCTCGATGCAACTCTAGTGCTGATCCTTAATGGCTCACCTACATATATAAAATAAAAGGGTGAGCTAACGCCCAGTGAGTAATATTAAAGTAAAGAGGTTAATGAATGATGTCCTTAACATTAGGAAAACATATTTCATAATTCTGAAACGTATCTTAAATTATTTCAAAGAAACATTTATCATATCATAATCCATGTCTTTTCAAATGGAATACATATTTGGAATTTATTACAAAACATTTTACGTGGTACATGGTAAGCCCACTTATACAAAGGTTAGAAGCACATTTCAAAATAGGACATCCATTCATGCATATAAAATAGCACATCGTAACATGAGTCATGTAGCGTTATAAAAACATTTGTATTTATATCATGTGTTCTGAACGACCTTGGGTCCATGTATAACAAAATGGCCTCAGGCCCAATCATATATCAAAATGACCTTAGGTCCAAACGTATCATATCCTATCATTGTATCTGATCATGGAGTAGATGGAACATCGACATGCCTCCACCTCTCCTTGGGCCCAATTCATGTATGTATGGACCCAAAAGGTGACTCGTATAGACTCTAGAGGTGACTCCCATTGTAGCACTTAGTTCCATACAACACTTTGTTCCATACCAAAAATCAATAGCTCTTAAAGACCGAACAATTCATATCATGTCATAGCATAAACGAAATGGATAAACGGAACGGCCTTGGGCCCACCATTTCATATTATACATAATTCACATTCCCTGTTCATAACTTATTTCAAATTTCTTGGAAACTTGTGCATTTTGATAAAATGTAACATTTAGAGAATCATGTCATGCATAAATCAAGATAGATAATGAAAAACATATCTTTACTATACTATTACTCACAGTGATGGGCTTCTGGTAGTAGTTGGACAATGTCCTCGTCTTGACCTACAATCACAATTACATAACACAACATATGAATATAATCGATCTCTTTCTTTGCTCTTTAATCAATTAGTTATGTTGGTTCTAAACTCATTAGTCCTCAATAGGTCATAATCCGTGTCTAGGAAAATAGGAGGAATTGAAAGGAAAATGGTTTAGAAGAAGAAATGGTATAAAACCGGTAGACAGAAAGTGAACAACCTTCACTAATTTGAGCATATCTATTTGTGTACTTAGAATTTAGGTGTGAGACTATCACCATTGGAAACTAGACTTCCGGGACTTGAATTGAGGCTCAAGAATCACTTAAAACGGAGTCCGGATGAGAGAGATATGTTTAGTTGAAAGTGGGCTGAAACAGGGGTGCCCACACTTGCGGGAAACGGGGCCGCACATGTGGGAATTGAGCTGCACGTGTGGGACAAGGTGTTTTTATTTCAGAATCAATTTTGGTGCTAGAAGTGGACTGCCGCACGTGCGGGAAGCCCCACAGCACGTGCGGCTCTGGGCAAAATCTGCTGTCCGAAATTCTTGTTTGCTCTAACACTTGTTTTTTCTACTTTCTAAGCTAGATTTCAACTCTAATCACTCAAAAACATGTAAAATTACCCCACAACATGATAAACTAACATCATTCAAGTGTAATTTCATCTCAAACAAATCAATCTTTACCTTAAGTTCAAGATCAATGTTTCATCTTTCATAATCTTGAAAGTTCCCAAAACACAACCCACAAACACACTTGATCCTTGCATAAATCTTGTTCTATGGACAATCTAGAGTTCATTTCATATGGTATTCATAAGATTGAGCTCCAATCATAAACAAAATCATAGGACCTAAGTTCTAATTTCTTAAATTTAGCTCAATTAAATACATACATAAAACCCTAACCCAAATGGGTTTCAAATCTTCCAATATCATTATGATTTCATGAAATTGATGCATTAATCATAAGGATTCAAGATAGATTTCCATACCTTAGTTCAATCTTTGCCTTTCTCTTAGCTCTCTTCAATTTCCCAAGCTTGCATGGTTGATGTTCTTTGTTTCTCTTCAATCTCTTCAATTTATCTTCAAACCCCCATGAATGTTGAGCTCTCTCTCTTTTAGAGAAGCTTTCCTTCTCCTTTGCTCTCTCTCTCTCTCTCTCTCTCTCGGTTCTCTCCCTCTCCTTCTCCCTCAGATATTTTTGGACTTCAAGTGATAAGTTCAACTCATATCATATATATATATATATATATATATAAAAGCTTATCACAATTAGGGAGAGCCAAATGCACCCTTACGAATCGTACGAAATCAAATTCCAATTAAACTTCCCAGATGACTCTAAAAAGCATGCTGATCATGACTATGTACTCCGTTCTGGTGTCTGAAGCCTCTAGGGCTTTCAATTCACAGTGCAAAGTTAACCACCCAAACATACTTTAGCGAATCAAACAAAATAAATTTCCAATTAACTTTCCCAAATGGCTCCAAAAATTCCCATTAGCATATCCATGTATTCAATTTGGATTTCTAAACCCATAAAGGTTGTCAATTTCAGTTTTAAAGTCGTAACTCAACAGATAATTCTTCAATTCGAACAGATATCATTAAATTAAAGTACATTAACCCACAATTAAATAAAGATAATTTTTGATACGCATTTTGGGGTTGTTACACAACTCGTGCCCTTAAACTCCTGATGTAGAAAAAGGCACCTTAAGCCTCTCGACCCTCGACCTCTTCCTGACCCACTTCTACCTAGACACGATCCCACTCAATACTGCATTTTCCATCAACAGCACAGTTACTCCACCGATCGTTGCTATCGCATACGTCATGAGATCCAGGATCTCATCGATAATAAAATCATAGCCCCATCCTCCAAACCAAATGTGACCACCAACCCACTTCCCGCCCATAACCAAGTCCCCCGCTACCCAGAAACATCAACCTTATCCATACACTACTGCCCACCTTTAACCCTAGCGTATATATCACCCTATCCCATCTACCTAAGCCTGAGGTGATTATTCTAGAAAACACAGATATGTGCATGATGAATATAACACCCAAAACCCAATCAGGGCATGTGGTGGCGGAAGCAGAAGAGAAGAGGAATGCACCAAAGAAAGGGTTGTCTGACACCCAAGTTGTGGAAAAGAGAGCCTTACTTGCAAAAGAGTATGACCCTAGCCGGTACACTGTGGCTGCTGACCAGCCAAAGCCTGTAATCATTTTGCTAGACTACCTCAGCATCAACGCCATTGGAGAAAATGAGCTAGGGCAAAATCTGAATAACTGGCCTGAACAAGGCCTTGATGACCTGGCAGAATTAGAAGAAGACCTGATAGAACTAGAGGGAGACTTGGAGAACCTCTACTTCTTTGAAAAAGAGGATGTAGGCAGCGTTCAGATCTGGTGGTGGGATCCAAGCCAGCCTGAATCCAGCAACGGGTGGTTGAGTAGCGAAGAGGAATCCGAAACAAAAGAGTAGATAAAGAACCCGAAATGAGAAGAAATTGGTGAAAATAGCAAGGTTAAGGCCATGCCTATGACTAAGAAGAAACGACTGTTAGAACAGTTCCAATGAGAGAGAATAGAAGAAATCCAGAGGAAAATAGCCTGGGAGCAGGGAAAAGAGAAGAGAAAAGAAGAGGCCGAGTCGACAGCAGATGGTGTCCAAACCCCGAAAAAGCCTGAATGGGAATCCAATGACAGGGAAAGGATGCTAAGGAAGCTCAGGCAGTACCAAAATGCAGAGACTGAATCTACTGTAAAAAAGGAGTGGTGTACCGACGGAGGGTGTGATGTAAATATGATCCGAGTGGAACTTAATAATAACCCAACAATGACTGTAGGGGAATGGTGGAAAGACAGTGATTTGAGCCATGCATATACCAATGAAGGGTGGAAAGCCGATACCCCTGACGACACATGGTACGCAGATGAGATTAACTACATGACCAGAAGTGGTCGGTATTTTAAATCCCTGGCTCTAGATCAACTAGAATCCTCTGTGAAAAAAGCTGAGAAATCAAAGGAGAAAGACATAGTGGAAAACCTGGTCTTAAAACAACTTAAGAAGATCCAAACAGATATATCAATTTGGAGTCTGCTGATGGCTTCCTAGGAGGACAGGTAGGCGTTGCTAGAGGCATTGAATAGAACTAAGCTGCCTATCGACACCACCACTGATCAATTGGTGTCATTGGTTACGTCTGGGGATGTTACTCCAGTGTTGTCTTTTACGGACAAAGAGTTACCACCTAAGGGTACTAACAACAACAAACCCCTATACATGACTTTGGAGAGCTGAAAGAAATGGATCCCAATAATGCTCGTAGACACCGGTTCGACAATAAATGTATGTCTGGCAAGGACTGCTTATATCATAGGTTTGAAGCCAGCTCACGCCTACAACTCAAACTGTTCAAGCCTATAACAATACTAGCCGAGATGTCATGGGTCCTTCAAAAGTCAAATACTGATTGGCCCGTCCAAGCATGAGGTTGACTTCCATGTTATGGACGTGCCAGCAACCTTCAATCTACTTTTAGGAAGGCCTTGGTTGCACCAGATGAGGGTAGTTTCATCAACGGTTCACCAACTAGTGAAATATCCATTTAAGGGTGAGATTGTTGCTGTTTATGGCAATTCTTCGATCCACCCTCCCTCGAGAACTGCCATGCCCTTCTTAAAAATAATGCATGGAGAAGAGGATGTGTTCATTTCTGGCTTCTCCTTGGCAGAGGCCCGGCTAGTACAATCTATCATGGCAGAGGATGACGGGAACTACGTAAGCGCCCAGTCCATCTATATAATGAACAAATAAGGACACATTCCTAGATCTGGACTGGGCAGGAGCAAGGGGCAAGGAAATATTACTGCCAGAGAGATAAGTCACAACCCCCATACTTTTGGGCTAGGATACAAGTCAACTGTAGAAGACTGGAAGAGAAAGATGGATCAATTAAGGGAGAGAGTTAAAGCAAAAAGAGTCAGGAGGCGATATGAACTGGTCCACAAGCAAATACGCGGAACCCTGAACAAACGCTTTGTCCGCCAAGGGGAAGATTTCCCTTTCTATGGATTTCCAGAGCCATGGATCTAACGGGAAACCAAGATGAGGTACCTGGGATTTGAGATCTTCTTTGATCACCAGTTGCCAGACAATAAAGAAGAGGAGAAGCGAATTGACTCGAATGTCGGTACAGGGCAAGACAGACACGCCAACTCAAATAGCAATGAAGAGGAGTTGTTAGGGATGACACTGGTTGACCTACTAATGGATTCCAATGCTAGGGTTGAGCCCATTAACTTGGGAGATAGTGTTACTATCTCTATGATTAGGGATAAACCAGCAGCAGATTACTCCAGTCTCATCGTGGACGTAGCCAAGGGCACCATTGGTAGTTCTGAATCGGATAATGAATCTGAATCTGATTCCACCGAGTCTATTGTGTCGGGATCAGATTCGAGTCCTTCTGAGGAGTCTGAGTCTGGTATTTCCGAGGGTGGTAACCCGGATACCAAAGTCTTGTTTAGGTCTTTTTTCAGTTTTTCTTTCGAGTTGACTCTAATAGAGGATCCTGATCTTATTAATAGGAATGCAGTAGATTTCACTTACTTCTCTGTGCCTTTAGTTTGTTGCACTGGTATTGATTTTCAAAATTTTGACTTAAACGAAGAGGAAAATATTCCTCGGGCTTTGAAAAATTTGGTTGACCGAGAGGAGGAGAGGCGCGTTAAGCCCTGCACAGATGAAATTATTGCAATTAATGTGGGTACTGAGGAGGATCTCCACTTAGTCCATATAGGGTCCACGTTATTTTCGAAGGAACGCGTGCGTTTAATCGCTTTATTAAAAGATTTCAAAGATGTTTTTGCGTGGTCCTACGAAGACATGCCTGGAATCGATCCTGTGATTGTACAGTACCGGATCCCTTTTGACCCCTAGGCCTAACCAATTAAACAGAAACTCCACGGAGTCCGTCTAAACTGGGCGTTAAAGATTAAAGAGGAGGTCACCAAACAAATTTATGCGGGTTTTTTTATGGTGTCTGAGCATCTGACTTGGCTGGCTAATATCGTTCCAGTTCCGAAGAAGGATGACAGAATCAGGGTTTGCGTTGACTTCTGGGATCTGAACAGAGCTAGTTTGAAAGACGACTTTCCACTACTACACATCGACGAGTTGGTAGATTTCACTTTTGGCCATGCCTTGCTTTCGTTCATGGATGGATTTTTTGGGTATAATCAGATTTTGATGGCACCAGAAAATAGAGTGCAGATTGCTTTCACTACGCCGTGGGGTACTTACTGCTATAGAGTTATGTCTTTTGGGTTGAAAAACGTTGGGGCCATATAGACACCCCATTTTTGACGGTCCTTACGACTCGGACACCATTGCATGCACACCCGATGATGAGTTTATGTGCTCGTCAAGTGCTCAAAGTTCTCAGCAGAATGCCACAGCTTTAAGCCCTTCAAACCCTACACCCTCGTTGCTTTATTCTTGGACCAAGCCTTAGTTCTTCAAGCCTGCAACTTTTGGTGGCCTGCCGGTCACTTTTTTGGGTTGCCGGCCACCAGTGATGGCCGGTCGGCCACCGGTTTCTTTTGCAAATATTTTGTGATAGCTGTGCTAGTTGTTTGCACAGATGCATACATCTGCCCCCACGTGTAGGGGTGGATATTCTTGAGGAGAATTCATGTTTTCTATATATAGAGAGAGCCTCTCTATAGACACCCCATTTTTTACCGTCCTCAAGACTCGGACGTCATCGCTTGTGCACTCGATGATTATCATTGCATGTGTTCATTTTGAGTGCTCGAAGTCCTCGGCGGAGTGCCCTACCTTTGAGCCTTGAAACCTTATTTGTTTTGTGCCTTGTTTTGCACCAAAACCTTGTTATTCCTTGCCTAGAACTTTTGGTGACCTGTCGGCCACCACCATAGGCTGTCGGCCATGGGTAATGATTGTCGGCCAGAGGTGTGGCCGGTCGGCTACCAGTGGTGGCCGACGGCCACTAATGCCTTTTTCCAGATATTTGTTGACAGTTTGTGCCAACTGTTAGCACAATGAGCTACATCTCCCTACACGTGTATGGTGGGATGTTTCTAAGCTCAAAGAGTGTTTTTCTATAAATAGGGGGGTTCCTCCCCCATTTTGAGGGGTTAGCAATTTTGGAACAAAATTCTCCCTCTCTCTCTAGATTTCTCTCTCTTGCAATTTTGTATACAATTGCTCACAAATACTTAGTCTTTGCTTATACCTCCTAAACCAAATCTCCTTACCTTTGTGCTGAGTTTCTTTGGGACTCTCTTTGAGCTCTAGCAAGTGGTTTTAGCTTGGTTTGGTGCCTAAAATTGAGCTTTGCTTCAAAGAAAGAAAGTTTAGCTCATCAGTGGCCAACAACCACCACCAATGAAGCAAGAAAGTTTGAGCTCTAGCAAGTGGTTAGATTAGGGACATGTTTCAATTAGCATACCTTATGCTTGCATCCATTCATTTGTATTGCATGCACCGAGGCTCGACGCATCATTCAAATTGCATTGCCATTTTAATACTTCTTTGAATACGTGTTTAACCGCATGTTATCAAATCAATCCATATGTCATATTAGTAGCCGAGCCTATTAAATTGCATTATCGCATGTGTTGCATTAGGCATCTTAACATAGTTAGGATCATGCATCTTTCTAACTAGTTTCTGTTTTGGCTTGGAGTACTCAGTGAGTTTTTACGCTTTGGCATACTCGCATAAGTGTGAATGTTGCCATGTCTAGCATGCTTGCCATGAGGCTATGTGCTTAAATGTTAAACTGCATGAATGCCTGTGGATGAAGGCTTGTTGTTTGAATTGGAACAATTTAACAAATGTGCATTTTAAGCCCACTTTGTTGAGTGGCAAATCATGTTTTAAGCCCACTATGTTTGGTGGCAAATCCGCATCTTTAAGCCCACTTGAGGTGGCAAATTCAAACCATTTTTGCAAACAAACATGAGTCGAGTTGTTCCAATTTGAGCAAACTAGTCTATACTTGCTTGTGCGGATCACATAGTAAAGCTAGTTTAATAACCAGAACAAGAGCACATAATGTTTATAAAAGATCATATCATGATTAGTAGAGGCTGATCTTTGATCGGGTGAGCGGGGGTGCTCAATTCATGACCTTCCCCTCTCGTACCTAAGTTCTCGAGCCGAGACAACTTTGGTGACGATAGACACGTGGCCTTTGGCACGAGTCAAGGTTTCCTAAATTTTTCCAAAACAAAAAATATTTAGGTAGCGACTCTATATCTGGCAAAGCAGTCCAATTTTGGCATTATTTGATTTAAAATCGATTTTCCAAAAAAGATTTGCAGGATTTGGACTCTTTGGTGATTATCAGTTTCACATTGCACTTGTGAGATTAGATTCAGAACCGTGGGAGTCCAAACTGTGAGGCCTTTCTTTCAAACCTCCCGAAAGGGGGCGCGAAAAAGGTGAGCCACACTCTCTCTCATGTTTTAAGGTTAGAAAAATTTTAGAGCAAAATTTTTTCTCTCTCTCTCTCTCTATAATTCCTTCTCTCTCGCTAGCAAATTTCTACACTTTTGCTTACAAATTTTCAACCTTTTACTATACATTTTTAACCAAACCCCTTCATCTTTGAAATGAGATATTCTTAAGCCTTGCTGGAGCTCTAGAGGGTGTGTTTGCTTGGTTTTGCTGCTTGGAATTGATTTTCCTCTTCAAAGGTATAAGGCTTTACCTATTTTCTTGCTTTGTCTACTCTTTTTCTTGCAATTTTCCAAGTGTTTTTGGGCTATAAAACTTCTGTATTTTTGGGCTAAAGCTTGGGTTTAAGGCTATTAAAGGTTGAGGGGTGTTCTACCATTCTTTATGCCTTGCTTTGAAGGCCTTTTCTCTTGTGTTTCCCACCCTTTTACTATCTTTTTTTGAGCTTTTAAACATTGTTTTTCAGAGTTATTTTAGTGGCCAAAATCATGTTTTGAAGTCCAAATTTGGAGGGGTTAGCCTCCACTCCTTGTGTTTTGCTTACTAGCCTAGTTTGTGCTATGTTTTTGCATATTAATCTAGCCTTTTTTAGCTCACTTCCAGCACGTTTTAGGACTTATTTTAGACTGTTTTAGCACTATTTTTGGTTAATAGTTGCATTTGAGCTTTGTTTTGCATGATTGTAGTGTAATAGTCGTCATGAGTTTGGTGTTCTAGGCCTTAGACACCATCTTATTTGAGTTGATTGCATTTATTTATGGCTTTCCATACTTGCGATCACCCTTAATCACCTCTACAACCTCCCTCATTTCTTGGCTTTTCTTTTGCTTTGAAAGTGGTTCAAACAACTTGTTTGTTTAAAGCATGAGATTGAGGTGTCATGTTTAATGGTTTAATGGTTTAATCCCTTAGGGGGTTCATTACCAACGGTATGATGTCTCTTTCATGCCTAAGACAACTTTTGATTTGAGCCCTCTTTCCATTAGAGGACTTAAACTTACCTTTTGGACTCAATTCATTAAAGAATGGTTGGTAATCTAAAATGATGTAATAAAATTGAGGCTAAAAAGATGCAAGATAATAATTTGTTTGTGTTCAATCGGATGTCAATTGAACACATGGAAGCTTAAGGCATTTCATACTCATTAGTGATGAAATTGTTCAAGTTTCCAAGGTCACCACTTCCCTTGATCTTCCATGATAGGGATGTGGTTTTGAGAGTCTCATTTCATTGCATTTATTGAATTTGTACACTTTGGTTTATATGTCATTATGCAATGAAATTGCTTGAGTTGATGGTTTATGAATCAACTTGATACTCATTTGATTTGTTCATGAAAATGAGGGATGAGTTGTGCAAACAAACCCTTGAGAATATTCTGTTCTTGCTTTGTTTGTTCTCTGTTGCAGTAAGGTGAACTGGGCAGCAATGGTCGGCAGACCACTTTCCATAGCCGATAGGCCACCTTTGATGGCTGGCCAACTATCACTGGTGGCCGGCAGGCCTCATTATTGGTCGGCCGGCCATTGATTCAAAATTCAGCAGTGTGTTCTTTAAGCAAAGCAGAGTTATTCTGGAAGTGGGCAACAGTGTTAGTGTTCTATTGTGCAACAGAGGCTCTCCGGAAGCAAAATAGTGGCTTTTTGGGTGGAAACCGAGCATGTGCATGAGCATTCTTCGCGTACCGAGCATGTTTCAGTTTAAATTGTTGTAATTAATTAGTTGTAGCTAGTTAATTTTGTAAGGTATTGTAATTAATTAGTTAGTTAACTAGAATAGTTAATTCAATTCATTTGTTGTAAGAATTAGCTTAGCTTTAATTAGTTAGTTAGTTAGCTTAGTTCATTCGGACTCTCCTTCGTGAGAGCATAATGTTGTAATAAGGTATATATCTTCCAACCCCACGTCTTTCTCCCTTTTATTTAATTGCTTATGATGGTTAGTTTAGGAATGTCACGTTTTGTTTAGTATACTTCATGTTGGCATCCATTTGTATTGCATGCATCGAGGCTCGGTTCATCATTTTAACTTGCATTGTCGTTTAAATATTTCTTTGAATACGTGCTTAGACCGCATGCTATTTAATTAATTCATATGCCATATTAGTAGTCGAGCCTATTAGTTGCATTTTTGTATGTGTTGCATTAGTCATATTGCATAAGTTAGGAATCATGCATTTTTTTTAACTCATTTCTCTTTTTGGCTTGGAGTACTAGGTGAGCCTTTACTCGCTTTAGCATATCGCATGTGTGTGATTGTTGCCATGTCTAGCATGCTTGCCATGAGGCTAAGTGCTTAAGTGCTATAATTGCTTGAATGCCTGTGGATGAAGGCTTGTTGCTTGAATTTGAATAATTTAAGCAAAGTTCATATGCGATCACTTTTTCAAATGGTACATATTTCGAAACAATTTTTAAAATAAACATAAATCAAGTGTTCCAATTCTTGCAAAGTTAGTCTTTACTTGTGTGTGCGTGCATCACATAGTAATGCTAGCCTAATAAAATCAGAACAAGAGCATATAATGTAAATAAGATTCATATCATGATTAGTAGAGGCCGATCTTTGATCGGAGGGGGGGTGCTCAATTCATTCATGACCTTCCAAGTTCCCGAGCCGAGACAATCTTGGTGATGACAGACATTTAGCCTTTGGCACTAAATTTTCCTAAACAAAAAATATTTAGGTGGCGACTCTGTATCTGGCAAAGCAGTCCATTTTTGGCATTTTTGATTCAAAATCAATTTTTTAAAAGATTTGCCAGATTTGGACTCTTTGGTGATTATCTATTTCACATTGCACTTGTGAGATCAAATTCAAAACCGCGGAAGTTCGAACTGTAGGGCTTATTTTGCCTTTCGAAAGGGGGTGCGGAAAAGTCGAGCTACAGTTTCTGGCGACTCTGCTGGGGAATTAGAGAACTCTACTTAAAATTCATGATATGAAATTTTATTTACAGGTATATGTTTCTTTGCATTGCATTTGCATTGGTGCGTTTAAGTCACTGTGTTTGCCATATGCTTTTCCTGGATGGTTTGCTGGAGGCTTGCCCAAAAGCTTGCCAAAAGGCTGACCGGTCACGGGCTCTGCCATGATGGAACACAACCCTTGGATTTGGACTACCGTTGTACCGTTTGATTCTCCCTTCATTTCTCAGTATTAGGTGTGAGAGGTCTATTAGGTAGTCTTGCTGAGGTACCCTTTTGGCCATTTGGCCTAGTTGCATATCGAAAGCCATAGAGATTGTTCCAAACTAGGATAGGATACTTACTCGAATGCAGGATTGCATGGAACCGCTTTGTTTGAATAGTGAACCCTTGATCCTGACGAAACTAGGACAGGGTAACCCTACCCTCTCATAGGGGTGTTTTGGCTCACACTTAACTGGTATGTGCTTTACAGTGAAACTGTATAGGAATGTGCGTATCAGTTGCAAGTTAGGTATCAGTTTTGGGTGTAGAATTCAATGTTGAGTGCAGTCCTACATCTTTGATTACATTTGTGTGTTGTTAACATTTAAGCTGAGGTGCTGTACGATTTTTGATTACTGCTTTCTTTTTACTTTATTTCTTTTTGCAAGGTAGTATGACACCATAGCTTCAGACAGTTCGGATATCCCCCAAGTGCTCTGGACTCGTGTCAGAAGGCTTTGCAAAGCCGGAGATCTTGTTAGGGGACAACCTGTGTTTACTTCGCTCCCGTTGGTTACTGGACGGAGAAGAGTAAGGCAGAGTTCACCGGTTCAATTTCAATAGCAGTCACCCCTCACTTCACCTACATCTGGTCAGGCTCAGTCTTCTACATCTAGTCTAGTACGAGATCACTTGCCAATTTCAATGGCACAGTATCCCCCAGTCAGCATAGAGGACCTAATCCATCATCTTCAGCAAACACTTGAAACCATGCAGCAAGACGCTACTCGTCAGGCCGAGGTCATAGCACGTCAGGCTGAAGTAATAAACAGGTTGCAACAACAAAAACTATAGCTGGCCGCGGCTTCTACATCTCATGCACCTCCTATGGGTATCCCAGCACCCAGAGCCACTGCCCATGTTGAGAAATAGAGCAATTCGACAAAGCTGATCCCACCACAAGCCTCCAAAGCACCTGTGTATCAAACCGAGGCTCCATTTGAGTTTGAGGTTGACCCGACCGTGCTTAAGGTCAGCAAACTGGAGAAGCTCTTCAAGAGAACACAGGGTGTTAACTCTATTATTGACATAGAAGACGGGTATACCGACTCTACAGTGACATTACCAAATCGGTTCAAAATGCCACACATTGATCAGTTTAATAGACCCCATGGTTCATCTTCAGCTGTTTTCAGACATTCTGCGGTTGATGGGCTTGACCAGGTTGCAGAAGCTCTCACTCTTTGGCCGTACCATGTCTGGTATAGCCGCTATATGGTGCGAAGCTAGAGGATTCTGTGAAGCAAAGTTGAGAGGAAATGACTGAGGCCTTTATTGCACAGTACTCGTACAACACGCAAATCGAGATCACAACTCATGATGTCGAGGCAACGCGCCAGGAGCCGAATGAGGGCTTTTCAGAATTCGTGACAAGGTGGAGGGCCAAAGCTTCAATGATAACCACAAGGCCTTCTGAAAAAGATCAGATAAACATGGTAGTCCGCAATTTGCACGGGAAGTTGCTCCAAAAAATGATCGTCCTACCTCTGTTCACATTCACCGAGCTCCATGAGATGGGGGTTCAGATTGAAGATGCCATGAAACAGGGATTGATCACTGATAAGAAAGAGCAGGCCAAGAAGCCTTTTGTGCGCAATTCCAATGCAACCACCAGTGGTAGCACAGCTGCGCGGCCGTCTGATATGAGTGTTGTCACCACTACAACCAAGACCGCCAATCCCTTTGCCAACACGACTCCACAAACTTCAAACAACCCTACTCGATCCCAGAGGACCTTTACCCAACTCTACATGCCTTTATCTCAAGCCATGAAGGTGTTGATCAAAAAGGGACACCTCAAGCCATTAAAGCCTCGCCCGCTACCTGATCCTCTCCCACTGAAACACAACCCAGCCAAGTACTGTGCATTTCACTAGCAGCACGGTCACGACATCGACCAATGCTTTAGGCTGCATCATGAGATTCAAGACCTCATTGACAGTATGGTGATTGCATCGCCCCAAAAAGCAAATATAATTACCAACCCTCTCTTAGCCCACAATCAAGTTTTCCCACCTCACAATCTAAACCTAATCCATACACTGGCCCTCCCCTACGACCCCAGCGTATATATTACCCCTTCCCACTTACCCAGACCGACAGTTTTCATTTGTGACAGCACAGATTTGTGCATGATGGACACGTACACACTTTAACCTAAACCTGTGGTGGTGACAGTGGCAGAAGAAGGGAGGTTGGCCTTAGAGGAGAGTACGAGTCCGTTGCCTGAGTGCTCTGAGGACTTTTCTAAGAGAGAGTATGATCCAAGCTACTACATTGTGCCGATTGATCAAGCCAAGTCAGAAGTGGTATTGCCAACTGCAGTGGAGGTCAATGTAGTTAGGAAGGATGGCCCGAGCCAAGATTTGGATGATTTGGCGAAACTTGAAAAGGACTTAGACAATCTATAGTTCTTCGATAAATAAGATCAAGGGGATGTACAGATTAACTGGTTTGATTTGAATGGGTCAATGGATAACTCTGGGTGGTTGAGTGATGAACCGGACAGGGAGGAAAGAACTAAAACAAAACTAGAGGAAAAGAAAGCAGGAATTGCTGTAGTGGCCGGAATGGCCGATGAAAAGGGGAAACTATCGAAGAACACTGGCGTGGAAAAATCAGCTCAGGAACTGGGCACTGTGAGTACTGTGGACACAAAACAGGAAGCTGCGCTGAAGCAGTTTGCACAAGAGAGGGTTGAAGACAACCAGAAAGCTGTAATGGCCCAACACCCCTGCGGGGGATGCTTGTGAGGTGAAAGTGATACAAACAGAGCTGGATAACTATTTGTCAGCTACTGGAGATGTATGGTGGGAGGATGGCGATCTGCATCTGGCTCACACCGACGAAGACTGGGGTAAGTGCCTCTCAGAGAACACGTGGTACACTGAAGAGATTGATCGTGTGACAAGAAGTGGGCGGTATTTCAAGCCACCACACTTAGATCAACCTGAGGCCTCTAGGAAAGATAGAGAGGTTAAGAAACAAAAAGAGAAGCAGTTGGAAGAAGAGGCAGTGTTAAAGCAATCGAAGAAAATGCAAGCCGATTTCTCAATTTGGGGTCTTCTTATGGCCTCCCGGGTGTATCGACATGCTATACTATCAGCAATGGACAAAGCTAAATTGTCCATTGACACCACCCCTGAATAGCTTGTGGAATTGGTCTTCCCAGGTGGTGTCGGGCCAACCCTAACATTTTCTGACAAAGAACTGCCGCTGGAAGGCTCAACTCACAACAAACCCCTATACATATCTGTTGAGCGCAGAGAAAAATGGGTACCGGTGGTGTTGATAGACACCGATTCAGCTATCAATGTCTGTTCTTCCCGCACAGCTTATGCCATTGGCCTTAGACCGGCAGATTTTATGCTTACAGCCTAAGTAATCCGGGCATATGATAATATCAGCAGGGAGGTTATGGGCACGATACAAATCAGAGTCCAGGTAGGCCTAGCTCAGTGGGTGTAGACACCCCATTTTTGACCGACCTTAAGACTCAGACGTCACCAATTGAGCGCTCGGTGATGTTGCATATTGTGCTCGTTCAGAGGTTTTAGAGTCTCGGCTGCGAGCCTTGCCTCCGGACTTCCGGACTCTTTCGTGTCTTGCCTCGGTTTGCGAACCAGGCCCTGTTTTCTCTGTTTTCTCTTCCCGAAGGGAGGGAGAGGTCTCATAGATCATCTCTTAGTGGCCGTAGGCTACGTTTCGTGGTCGTAGGCCATTCTTCCCGTTTGGAGCCTGGTTTTTGGTTTTTCAGAACCGTCGGCCGTGTGCCTCGGTTCGGAACCGCTTAACCACCTCCGTTTGCTCCGGTTTTTGGCACACACCTTGTTTCCTCCCTTTTGAGGGACACTGTGGCCCAAGAGACCAACTTCGTGGTTGAACGCCACCTCCGGTGCTTAATAGTCAGTTTTTGGGGCCCCGGGCCGCGCGTTTTGGCCCCCGAACCTTCGATTTGCATCGGTTTGGGTTCATTTTTGGCGGAGACCTTATTTTCATTGTTAGAAAGGTTGTAGGAAGGTGGGAGGCCAGCAATTGTTCTGAAAAACCAGCTTTATTCCTACATCGCTCTTCATCGCCCGTTTTCTTCACTAGAAAGCTGATTTTTCCCATTCCCGGGCCACTTTTTCTGACTTTCTACCACACCATTGTGTTGTACACACCTGGGAGGCCACCAATATGGGTAGGCCGGCCAGCAATTCTTCCTGACCCTTTTGAACCCCTCTAAAAAGTTGGTTTTTCTCTCTCCTAGGTTACATTTTCTGGTTTTTCTCCACATAGCTGTGTTGTACTCACCTGGGAGGCCACCTTTCTGGGGTGGCCGGCTAGCAATTTTGCTTGACCCCTTTGACCCCTGGTCGGCCGGCCAGGGGAGGTGGCCGGCCGGCCACCTCAACCTTTTGAACCTAGCCGGCCAAGTTTGTCACTCCTGGTGCATTCCTGCTGTGCCAGCTGTTTTGCACCAGACCCCCTGCCCGAGGGTCTGTCTTTTTGGGGGGAAATTTGAATTGATTTTTCCCCCATTTTCTTTGGCTCCTCTCCCTCTATATAACCAGCACCCTACTTCATTTCTAAGGGTTAGAAAAAATCAGTTGGAGCCTTTGCATACAACCCTCCCTCTCTCTCTCTCATCCAAGCTTAAAACCACCTTGTTCTTGCACAATTTATACACCAACTCATAGCCTATCACTTCCACACTCCATTCCAACATCTTGAGGCTGATTTTCAGAGGTTAGGAGCTCCTTTTCTTGGATCAAAAGCTGCTGGAAATCTGTGCTACAAGGGTGAGTCCCTATTTCCTCTTTTCTTGCTTTATTTTGCATGATATTTTAGCTCCTTTTGCTTATATTTTTGGGCTTCAGCCTGAACTGAAAAAAATCTTACTTTGAGCTCATCTTCATGTTTGATTAAGGACTTTTTTCTGTTTGAGGTCTTCTACTCCCGCTTTGTGCTTTATCCCTCTTTTAGGGCTTATTTTGCATGGTACATTAGCCTTATTTGTAAGCATTTCTGGGCTTCGAGCCAAACTGTAAAGTACCTTATTTTGAGCCCCTCTTCAACTTTGTTGAAGGGCTCTTTGCTGTTTGAGGCCAGATACTGCTCCTTGTCCTCTATCTCTCTTTTAGGGCTATTTTTGCACCATGTTTTAGACTCACTTGTAAACTTTTTTGAGATTTGTTATAAACTGGAAAAAGTCTTGTTTTGAGGCCCTCTTGATGTTTGATTAGGGCATTCCTTCGTTTGAGGTCATATGCTTCCTTGTATGCTTGATTGCCTCTTATTTTGAGCCTTACAACTAAGCCCTTGTTGCATGCTTTGTTTGGCCTTCTAGCCACTGAAATCCAGTGGATTTTCAGTGGCTAATACACTGTTTTGAGCCTCAAAAGCAGAGGGGGGTGACCCCCTCTCACCTTGTTTTGCTTGATGGTCTTTTTGGCCTTCCAAAGAGGCCCTATCTTGCATGCTTTGTTGACTGATTTCAGGGCCAATTTGATGAGTTTTAGGGCTATCATATTTGATTTCCAGAGTTAATTTTTCCATGCTAAGTGTCCTTGATGAATGTGCTTAATAACCCCTTGCATGGCCCTCTAAAAGAACCCATCATTTGTGCATGTGTTGGCTACATTTCAGAGGTTATTTGGGCATGTTTTGGCATGTTTTATTCACTGATTTTTTCTGGTTTGATGAGTTCTCACTTGCTTCATGTACATGCCATGTAACCCATGTTTGCTAGTTAATTTTGCATGTTATTTTAGTCCATCATGCTAGCATCTTTTGGTCATGCTTTGAACTAGAAATGTTCATGTTTTGGGACTACCTTGGCTCTGTCTTTGTGCTTCATAGTCAAATAACGCATGCTTTGTATAGCTACAAGTCAATATATGTGCCTAGTTTTGAGTTTCGGGACCATCTCATGCATCGGGTGCCATGTTTCCATGTTTCGGGATCATTTTGCATCATATTTCAGTGCTGGAACTTGCATGTTTGTATGCCATATCTCATGCCTTGCCATGCCTTGTTAGAGTGGCATTTGTGCCTTAGGATCAGTCCTCGGTTTGCGTGCATGTGTGCACGCATCTCGAGTGTCTCATTTTCATCTTATGGCTACTGATGTGAGTGTGGCTGAGGTCCACCCATATTGGTGTAAGTCCATCGTGCATTGTGCCATTCCATTTCACAGCATTGCGTATGCTAGGTTGTATGTTAGAGCATTGTGTATGCTGTGTTACATCGTGCATTGTGTATGCCATTTCATAGCATTGTGTATGCTAGGTTGCATGTTAGGATTGCATTCATGCATGTCATGCATATGGCATTGTGTTTGGGATAGGAGTTAGTCCAAACACGGGAAACGAGGGGCGTTTCGTACTCCAAGTGACGGAACGTGTCTCAATTCCCAGTCGCCGACACTCCGGATTATCCATGATGGAGTCTAGGTCTTGTTGTGTTTATATGTACATTCATTTCATATTGAGTCGTGCAATTCGACTCCTCGGCCATCATGCATCGAGATGCGTGATTGGTGGCACGAGGATCGAGGCGTGCATACATATGTGAAAATACTTTGCCATGCCCCTTTCTTGCTCTCTGTTGCAGCAAATCAAGAATCAATAGCCTTTCAGAGCTTTGCACAATATTTCGGGCTTAATTGTAAACAGAGGCTAATTGGGGCATCGCAATGGATTTCCGCGCAAGGCAACCCGAACATGCATCATTCATCATCCGGAGCGGAGTTGAGGCAGTCCCTAGCTTGCATGCTAATTTACTGCTTTCCTAGATTAATTTGTTAATTAATTAGGATTTTGTATTTATTTAGACTGTAGTTATTTATTCGGGACTGTATATTATTTATTCGGACCCTCCGAGCGAGGGCGCAATTGTAATAAGTGTGCGTATGTGCGATGTATGTCTTCCAACCCCACGTCTTTCTCCTTTTTATTTTCCAGCTTATGATGGTTAGATTAGGGCATGTTTCAATTAGCATACAGTATGATAGCATGTTTGCATTCATTCATCTGTTTTGCATGCACCGGGCTCGGCGCATCATACTCACTGTATTGTATTTCAATTCCAAGTTGAATACATGTTAGCTGTAGCCTTCCATATGCCATGTTTAGAATAGTCGAGCCTATCTTAGTTGCATTCCTGCATGTGTTGCATTAGGCATTTCTGTATAGTTAGGATCATGCATGGATTTTTAACATAGTTTCTGTTTTGGCTTGGAGTACTCGGTAAGTTTTTACGCTTTAGCATCCTCACATGAGTGTGAGTGACTGCCATGATAGCATGCTTACCATGAGGCTATTTGCTTATGTGATATAACTGCCTGAATGCCTGTGGGTGAAGGTTGGGTTATTTGGATTGGAATAATGCATTGACTGTGAGTTTTAAGCCCACTAGATAGTGGCAAAACCATCTTTTCTAAGCCCACCTGAGGGTGGCAAAATCTGCATTTTAAGTCTACTTGTGAGTAGCAAACCATCTTTCAAAAACAAACATGAAATGTTTTGTTCCAATTCAGGCGACCCGGTCTATACTTGTATGCTGTGTGCATCACATAGTAAATCTAGGCTAATAACCGGAATAAGAACGCATAATGTTTTCAAAACTAGATATCATGGTTAGTAGAGGCCAATCTTTGATCAGGCGAGCGGGGGTGCTCACGAAGTGACCTTCCCCAACCGTACCCAAGTTCCCGAGCCGAGGCAACTTTGGTGATGACCGACACGTGGCCTTAGGCAACGAGTCAGGGTTTCCTAAATTTCCCAAAAATAAAATATTTAGGTGGCGACTCTGTATCTGGCAAAGCAGTCCATGTTTGGCACTTCTTTCAAAAAAATCTGTTTTCTCAAAATGATTTGCCGGATTTGGACTCTTTGGTTCAGATTGAGAACCATGACAATTTGAGTCCGAACTGTAGTGAGCCCAAAATGAACAGAATGGGACTCATCCTCCCGGGGCGTCCGGGGACGTCTACAGTTTCTGGCGACTCCGCTGGGGATTTAGAGAGCTTGACTCGAACTCATGATATCTTGTTTTGATTACACTTATGTGTTTCTTTGCATTGCATGTGCATTGGTGCGCCTAGGACACCGTGTTTGCCATCTGCTATTCCTGAGCGGTTTGCCAGAGGCTGCGTGCCATAAGGCTTACCGGTTACGGGCTCTGCCAGTATGGAAACACAAACCCCAGTTTCACTAGGGCACCCTTTTGACCATTCGACCTAGTGCATGTTCGGAATCCGTAGTGACCATTCCAAACTAGGACAGGTTGCTTACCCGATATAGGTTGTTTGAAATAGCTGCATACGTAGTGAAACCCTAGCTCCTGACAAAATAGGACAGGGAAACCCTCCCCCAACATAGGGGTGTTTTGGCTCTCACTTATCCGTTATGTGCTGTTAGAGTGCGTCTCTACAGGGAAATGCATGTATCAGTTTACGAGTTTGGGCATCAGGACCTGCGGACATCAGTCAGTGTTTGAGAATCAGTTATCTGCGGGTATCGGATTTTGTCTTTGGGGACAGTGATTCAGGGATAGTGATCAGTGTTTGAGGACAGTGTGTATTCAGCTTATCGATCGTGTGTTGTTATGCCCAGCTGTGTGTTGTGTATTTATTTTAAGTTGTTATGCTGTTCGTTTATCTGGTTATTTATTTCCTTATTGCTTTATTTATCTTTTTGCTAGGGCAGTTTTAGCACAATTGCTTCCGACCCAGCAGATATTCCCCAAGCACTTTGGACAAGAGGTCGTCGACTCAATCGATCTGAGGATCTGGTTGACGGACAGCCAGTGTTCCATTCTCTACCCCCGGTTGTCAGAAGAAGGCCGAGAAAGCGTAGTGTGTTTGAACAGAGGTTACCAGAGCAGTGGTCTACCCTAGCAACGAACAGTCGGGCTGAGGTCTCAGTTTCTGCCATAGAGATACACATACCAGTCAGTCAGCAAGATCAGCAGAATATGGCCGGGATGGAAGAAATGATGCGCCAGCTCCAAGAGAGTATGAAGCAAATGCAGGAGGACGCTGTCCGCCAAGCGGAGTTCTCTAAACAGCAGGCCACAATCATGGCCCAACAGGCGGAACTAATTACCCGGCTACAGCAGCAAGCCGGAGCATCAGCCTCACATCCAATTCCCCCCCCACCAGGGGTCCCGCTACCCGAGCAGACACCAACTACCCAGAATGTCCTGCCAAATGCCCAGAACATTTTACCAAATGTCCATGCCGTTCAGGAGGACACAGACATCCCAACGGGACCGGCTCCGCCCCCGCCCCCGCTTCCACCTCAATTATCCAAGGTACATACACCCATCAACCACCCGGACTCTACCTTCGAGTTCAAAGTAGACCCTACAACACTGAAATTAAGCAAGCTCGAGAAGCTATTCAAAAAATCCCAGGGGGTAAAGGCTATCCCGGATATTGAGGACGGATATACTGATGTGGTTGTGACATTGCCGGATAGATTCAAAATGCCGCAGATCGATCGCTTCGACGGATCTGGGGATCCCATGGTCCACCTCCGGTTATTTTCAGATATACTACGGCCGATGGGCCTAACCAGACCCCGGAAGCTTTCACTATTCGGCCGGACCCTGTCAGGTGTGGCCGCTATCTGGTATGCGAAATTGGAGGATGATGTCAAGCGAAGTTGGGATGAAATGGCTAAGGCCTTTGTTGCGCAATACTCTTACAACACCCAAATCGAGATTACAACCCGTGATCTCGAAACAACAAGGCAAGAGCCCAAAGAGAGCTTCACAGATTTTGTGACCCGGTGGAGGGCGAAGGCCTCGATGATGACTCTAAGGCCCACCGATAAGGACCAGATCAGGATGATTGTGCGCAATCTCCAGCAAACTGATGCAAAAAATGATTGTGCTCCCCTTCCCCACCTTTTCGGATATCTGCACGAGATGGGGGTACAAATTGAAGATGCGATGATGAAATAGGGTCTGATTGACCAAGACAAGGGAGCAACCCGGAGAACCTTTAACCGCAAACAACAATGCAGGCAGTGGCGCTGCAACTGCAAAAGAACTTCGGAGGTAAGCATGGTCGCCACCATTCCCCCTCCCCTTCCAAGGCCCATGGCAGCCACACCCTTCTCCGGTGCATCCGGAAGCAATACACAGACCATAAATACCAACCTAGAGGCCAAAGAACCTTCACCCCATTGTACATGCCCTTGTCCAAGGCTCTAGGGGTCTTAATCAGAAAAGGGCATCTAAAACCCTTAGAGCCGAGGCCGTTGCCAAATCCACTTCCCCCACTCACAACCCAGCCAAATACTGTGCATATCACCAGCAACACGGTCATGACACCGACCAATGTTTCAGACTGCGTCACGAGATTCAAGATCTCGTTGACAAAAATGTGATTTTGCCTCCAGAGAGACCTAATGTCACAACCAACCCACTCCCTACACACAACCAAGCTCCACCTCCCAAAAGAATTAACTTTATCCAGACTGGGGTCGTGTCTGACGATCCTAGCATCTATATCACTCATTCCCATCTACCTAAGCCGGAGGTGCTCCTTCCTGATTGCACTGACCTTTTGTGCATGATGGACATCTCCACAACCCAACCTGAGCTAGTGGTGGTGGCTGTTGAAGAGAGTACAGGGGAGGTTGCAGAGGAGGATGGAACTGTTAAGTCAGGGTTTGAGCAGTCTGAGAATTTTGCTAGGGAAGCCTACGATCCGAGCAACTACATTCTATTGGTAGGCCAGTCTGAGCCAAGTATAGAATGGCCAGAGAGAACAGAACTGTGTATGATCCAGGGGGATAGAGTTGAGCAGGGGACAGAGGATTTGACGGCTGTAGAAGAGGACTTCGCCAACCTCCAGTTCTTCAATGACCAAGAATCAAGGGATGTGGCAGTCAACTGGTTTGAGTATGAGGAATCGGTAGAGGCTACCGGATGGCTGGATGATCAACCAGATGTTGTAGAGTTCCAACCAGAACAAGGCCCAGTAGGGGCGAGGGTACCAGTGGTGGCCGGAAGGGCCGAAAGTCAGAGTACATTGCCGGAGAGCGCCGGTACGAAGAATTTCGCTCAGAACAGGAGCATTGTGAATGCAGGGAAAGCTGAACAACAAACTGCGCTAACGCAGGTGGAATAAGAAAAGAATTGGGATTCTGAGAGAATCGGAAAGCCAAAGCCCATGAAGGGATTGAAAGTGCTGTGGGCACAAGGACAGAAGATGCTGCGAGCATATGGGCTGAAAGTACTGCAAGTACAATCATGTCGGAGCCAGACAGGTGCCTTTTGAATGCCAACGGAATGTGGTGGGAAGATGATGATTTATGTCTTGCCCGCACAGATGAAGATTGGGGGAGCAATCAACCAGATGACACTTGGTATCTCGATGAGGTTGATCACATGACAAGAAGCGGGCGGTATTTTAAGCCCCCGCACCTAGACCAGCCAGAGGCATCGGGGAAGGATAAGGAAGCTAAGAGACAGAAGGAGAAGCAAACTAAAGAAGAAGCTGTGCTGAAGCAGTTAAAAAAGATACAAGCAGACATCTCCATCTGGGGACTGCTTATGGCGTCACGAGTGCACAGACAGGCTATCCTATCTGTTATGGACAAGGCTAAACTCTCTATAGATACCACATCAGAGCAGCTAGTTGGACTGGTCTTTCCGGGAGGAGGTTCCCCGACATTAACCTTTTCGGACAAAGAACTGCTGCCTGAGGGCGTAAATCATAACAAACCCCTCTACATCTCTGTGGAATGTAGAAACAAGTGGGTGCCAGTGGTTCTTGTCGACACGGGATCCGCCATTAATGTGTGCCCATCAAGGACGGCATATGCAATAGGGTTAAAGCCCGTGGACTTCGTGCCGACTACTCAAGTGATCAGAGCCTATGATAACACCAGCAGGGAGGTGATGGGGACTGTCAAAATTCAGACCCAGGTTGGTCCAGGACAACACAACATTGAATTCCATGTCTTGGACGTTCCTGCAACCTTTAATCTACTCTTGGGGCGGCCGTGGTTGCACCAAGTGAAGGCAGTCTCTTCCACTTTGCATCAGATGTTGAAGTACCCTCACGGGAAGGGGGTGGCCATTGTTTTCGGGAATTCGTCAATCCATCCACCGCCAGAAGTGTCTACACCAGTCTTGGAAATCGAGCACGGCACGGAGGATATGTTCTTATCAGGGTTTACTCTGGCTGAGGCTCAGGTTGTGCAGAATATCATGGCTGTTAATGAGGGAGTGTTCGTCAGTGCTTAATCTGTATACCTCATGAACAAGCTACAATACATCCCCGGGATGGGATTGGGAAGGAGCGGCCGGAAGGGCGTCGCAGCATTGGCCGAAGTGCCACACAACCCTCATACCTTTGGTTTGGGTTATCTGCCCACCAAAGAGGATTAGATGCGAAAGGGAAAGGAAATGGCTGGGAAGCCTTTTGAGCTGATGCATATGCCCATTCAGGGTACCCTAAACGGACGCTTTGTCCGGGAGGGGAGGACTTTCCGTTTTGTGGCTTCCTAGAGCCATGGCTGAACGCGGAGAAGAAAGCGTGCCAGTTTCGAGATCTTCTTCGACCTGCAAATATCCGGGATGACGTTGCCGAAGAGCAGACAGACCCATCAGCTGAGGTTGAGCAGTGCAAGGCAATGGACTCCGAGGGTGCTGAAATTGAAATGAGGGTAGCACTGGCATGTCTACTTTCAGATCCTCCGATCGACCATAAGTGCTTGGGGATAACTTCTCGGTTTCCATATCGGGAATGAAACGGCTGTGGCCTACCGTCAACTATTTTGGATGCATCTATCACACCCTCTCTCACTTGGCAATACGAAGAGGGGTTTTTGTCCAGCAGCACCGGGTCAGGTAGTGAGCCGGAATCTGATTCCACCGAGTCTTGTGAGTCGGAATCAGGTTCCAGCTCGATTGAGTCTGAGTCTGGTAGTCCTGGGGATGATAACCCGGATGCCACAGTTTTGTCCAGGTCGTCTTTTTCTTTCTCTTTTGAGTCTGTTGTAACCGAGAGTTCGGACGATTTGGATATGCTTAATGAGAATCAAGTACCTGTGGTTTCTGAGTACTTTTCTGTGCCCTTGATTTATTGCATTAACTCAGACTTTCAAAATTTTGATGAAAACGACGAGGAGGAAATTCCTCCGATTTTGCAACGCTTAATTGAACAAGAGCAGGAGGGATTTGTTAAAACCCTAATGGATGAAATCACTACTGTGAATATTGGTATTGAGGAGGACCCGCGGCTGGTCCACGTTGTTGTAGACACCCCCATTTTGACTGGCCCTAAGACTTGGGCGCTTTCTTTTGATTACCCGATGATGACAATTAGAATGTGTTTCTCACAAAATTCTCAGTAAGAAAGATGGAATTTAAGTTTTAATCCCAACCTTCACCCATTTTTTGGCCAAACTATTTTAGACCTTAAAACCCTCTTTTCAAAATTATGTTTTTTCTAAATGTTTCTATATGTCCTGAGGCTCCCATTTCGATTAAAATATTGCACTTTTCAGTAAACCGAGTAAGGACAAAGTGGAAATAAATGGAAGAGAGGTGAACTTTTTTGAAAAATATTTAAAAACATCTTCTTTATAGGTTTGTAGTTGAAGGAAATAGGAGGGATGAAAGAAAACTGGTTTAGGAAAAGAATGAGTATCAAATCATTAAGAAGGAAATGAGCAGCCTTAACTAAATTAGGCATTTCTCTTTGTACACTTGGAATTTAAATGCGAGGCCACCACCATTGAAAAGTAGACTTCTGGGGCTTCAATTTAGACCCAAGAACCACCTCAGACCAAGTCCAAATAAGGGAGATATGCCCATTTGAAGTTGGGCTTAAGAGCAGATTTTGTTGACTCAGCCCGAGACAGCCTTTACTAAATTAGGCATATCTCTTTGTACACTTGGAATTTAAATGTGAGGCCACCACCTTTGGAAAGTAGACTTCTGGGGTTTCAATTTGGACACAAGAATCGCCTAAAACCAAGTCCATATGGGGGAGATATGCCCATTTGAAGTTGGACTTAAAAGCAGATTTTGTTGACTCGGCCCAAAACAACAATAGCCCATTTTTTTGGTTTTGGTTCGGTTGGGACAACCCATTTACCTATTTTCTGAGCCATTCAAGCGCATCCACTCATCCTCCATTATACCTAATCATCCTCCATTGTCAAAAAGAGGTTTTGTTTGCATTCATAAAGGAGTATCTCATGCAACCACCTTGAAAATTTGCTCTCCTATCACATTCTTGTCTCCCACCTTCTTTTTGACCTTTACTCTCCCTCATTGCCTATATAGAATGATCATATTGTAAGAGAGAAAAAGGACCACGAATTTGAAGAGAAAGGAGTGAGAAAAGAGTGAAAAAAGAGAGAAAAATTGAGTTTTTGAGCAAAAAATATTCCTATCTTCCATATACACCCCATACCTTCCATAGCTATTGAAATTCCTCATTTCCATACACCAAACCACTCCAAAAATTCTGATATAGCCAAAGATCAATTGCCTTTCATAAGGAATAGTGTTTAGTGATTGAAAGTGAGAAAAACTAGAGAGTTAGCCACTTTCTATACCACAACTCCATAAACTCCATAATTTCAAATTGAGGATTTGAGAACACACTTCCTACACTTGAGGGTGATCAAGAGGAAGTTTGGAAATCAAAAAGTTCAATCTTTCTTTGGAAGGTGAATTGTTAGTCTTTCATTTTCTTATATTTTATATCTTATATTTATTTTCATGCTTCTTATTTCATTGTGTTTTGTTATAATCTCAGTAGTTTTTTTATCTCATATTTATTTTCTTACTTTATATTTCATAGTGTGTTGTTATAATCCTAGTGGTTTGTTTAGCTCATAATTATTTATTTATTTATTTATTTTTATTCACATGCTTTAATTTCATATTAGTTTTGCTGTAATCTTGCATGTTCTACCTCATATTTTTTTTTTCGTGTATTAGTCTCGTATTAGTTCTGTTGTAATCTTGCATGTTCTCTTATATTATGCTTTATTGCTTTAGGTTTATGTTGTGAGTTTGCACTTTTTATTTTATTTTATATTTGTTTTCTTGTTTTTTTTTAATCTAACCGGTAGTGGTTAGTTGAGCCACCTACATATTTTTTGTTTGTTCATTTTCTTGGTTTCGTAACAAGACAGGTTTTGCTTGGCCTAGTTGGCCGGCCGGCCTAGTTGGCCGGCCGGTTAGCTTCTTCCGAACAAGATGGCATAATCTCCTAATATTGACCAATTTCCGCCGGCGGTTCTAAAGAACATGAAGCTTTTATTTTATTTATTTTTTTATTTTGAGTGTATTGTGAGGTTTTTATTTTGTTGTAATATTCTCATCATCTCTCTCTAATTTGATTTGTAATTATTCTTTAAAATGTTGTAATAATTTCCCGCCCCGCTTCTTTCTATCCCGTTCTTTTACTTGCTTTCTTTATTTGTACATAAATATCATATTTATTTTTCATCATAGTTATGCTTTGCATCCATGTTTTATGCATCTTGATTCGGCTAAGTTTGCATTTGTGGATTTAATCAATTCCTATGTGATTATGTGCGCTACCTCATGTTCTTGAGATGATTCACATATCATATTTTAGAAGCCGAATCTTTAGTTGCATCTCATGAGTGAATTGTATTAGGATTTTGTATATAAGATCATACATATTTTACAAACTTTGTTTTGTAGCTTGTTTGTGGGACGTCAAACATGTAAGTTTTTATGCTTTAGCATCCCGTTTGTGTGTGTTTTTCTTACTATGTCTAGCATTCTACCATGAGGCTATTTGCTTATGTGATATAACTCTATGAATGCCAGTGGATGGAGGTTGTGTCGCTTAATTTGGAATGCTGTTGATTTTTCGTGCTTGTAAACTCAATTTATTTGGATTGTACATCGTCAAAACTCTTTCAAAATGCATGATATCAAATTGTTCTAAAATGAATGGCATAATCTATACTTGTATGCTTCACATAGTAAATTTTAGGATTTATTAACTAATCAGAACATGAACATATAAATAAAATAAAAGTCATATCATGGTTTAGTAGAGGCCGATCTTTTGATCGGGTGAGCGGGGGTGCTCATTATTGACCTTCCCCTCTCATACTTAAGGTTCCGAGCCAAGCATCCTTGGTTACGACGAACAGTGGCCTTGGCACTGAGTCATGGGTTTCCTAATTTCCCAAAATATTAGGTGGCGACTTTGAGATCTAATGACGCAGTCCATTTTTGACAAAATTGCAATAAAATGGATTTTCACTAAAAGTTTCCAAATCTGGACTCTCATCTACGTTTCACATTGCACTCGTGAGACTAGATCAAAGAGATCTCGGGAGTCCGAAATGTTTAACGCGCGCGGGCACCCCCCGGGCATGTTACAGTTGTCTTCGGAGGAACGCGAGCGCTTAGTCGCTTTATTAAAAGATTTCAAAGATGTTTTCGTGTGGTCCTATGAAGACATGCCTGGGATCGATCCTGAGATTGTACAACACCGGATCCCCCTTGACCCCGAGGCCCGACCAGTCAAGCAGAAACTCAGAAGGATCCGCCCGGATTGGGCCCTCAAGATTAAGGAAGA
Source organism: Camellia japonica (assembly GCA_030407325.1). Taxonomy (NCBI): domain Eukaryota; kingdom Viridiplantae; phylum Streptophyta; class Magnoliopsida; order Ericales; family Theaceae; genus Camellia; species Camellia japonica. The sequence continues at coordinate 71,246,433 of JAPPVO010000013.1, read as the reverse complement.
GGTCACCAAGCAAATCGACGCAGGCTTCCTGCTGGTATCCGAATACCCGACTTGGTTGGCCAACATCGTTCCAGTGCCGAAGAAGGATGGCAGGATCCGGGTATGCGTGGATTTCAGGGATTTGAACAGAGCTAGTCCGAAGGACGACTTTCCCTTGCCGCATATTGATGAGTTAGTGGACTTTACAGCGGGGCACACTTTGCTTTCATTCATGGATGGCTTCTCAGGGTACAACCAGATAGTGATGGCACCAGAAGACCGGGAAAAGACTGCATTCACGACCCTGTGGGGGACATACTGCTACAGAGTGATGCCGCTTGGGTTGAAGAATGCTGGAGCTACTTATCAATGGGCCGCGACCACAATATTGCACGACATGATCCACAAAGAGGTTGAGGTGTACGTAGACGACATGATTGTCAAGTCCAAGAAAAGAGAGGGCCACTACACCGCCTTGCAAAAGTTCTTCCAAAGGATCAGAGAATTCCGGTTGCGGCTGAATCCTCAGAAATGTACGTTTGGTGTTACAGCGGGAAAAATGCTGGGGTTTCTGATTACACAGAGAGGCATCGAAGTCGACCCTTCTAAGATCAAGGCCATCTTAGAAATGCCACCACCAAGGACTGAAAAGGAGGTGCGAGGCTTTCTGGGTAAAGTGCAATTCATAAGACGGTTTATCTCAAAATTAACCTTGACTTGTGAACCACTTTTTGGTCTCTTGAAGAAAGGAAAGAAATTCCAATGGGACGGCCGATGCCAAGCTATTTTTGAACAGATCAAGGAATATTTACAAAACCCACCCGTGTTGTCACCTCCGAAACCGGGGAAACCGTTGATATTGTATCTCTCAGTAACTGAGACCACAATGGGCTGTATGCTCGCACAAGAATCAGAGGACAAAGCGTAGAGAGCCATCTATTATCTGAGCAAGAAGATGCTAGAGTATGAGACTCGCTACACACCGTTGGAGAAGGCTTGCTTGGCTTTGGTATGGGCTACCAGGAAGCTGCGGCACTACCTGTTAGCTCACTCCGTAATGTTGGTTTCACGACTCGATCCTATCAAATATCTTTTCGAGAAACCAGCACTTACGGGTAGGCTAGCTCGTTGGTTGCTGTTGCTCTCCGAATTCGATTTGAAATATGTAACGCACAAGTCAGTCAAGGGAGGAGCAGTAGCAGAATTCTTAGCCGATCATCCAGTGGAAGGGGGTGAAGCAGTTAAGTACTTATTCCCAGGTGAGGCCATTTTGCATATCAACGACGAATTTTGGACGATGTACTTTGACGGAGCGTCAAACCAGCACGGGTATGGGATAGGAGTGCTGCTGATAGCACCCGACAAGTCCCGTATCCCTCTAACCTTCAAACTCCGGTTCAAAGTCTCGAACAACGAAGTAGAATATGAGGCATGCATTGCCGGTCTAGAAGCAACCCTGGAACTAGGGGCAAGACGGTTGGACGTCATCGGGGACTCGAACCTTGTTGTGTCTCAAGCAAAAGGAGATTAGAAGGTCAAAGAAGAGAAGATGATGATGTATCACCAGGCCTTGGATTTGTTAATTCCTCGGTTTGAGAAGCTAAACTTTGTTCATCTACTAAGAGAGAACAACAGGTTCGCAGATTCTTTAGCAACTCTATCTTCCATGATAGACATCCCATTCGGAGTCCGGATGGTCCCGTCATCATTGACCAGAAATTTGCGCCAGCTTACGAGTCGATTGCTGCTATAGATGAGGTTCAGACGAACCCCTGGTATTACGACATTTGGAATTTCTTGGAGAAAGAAGCATACCCGCCAGGGGTAAATGCCAAGGATAAAAGGGCAATCAGAAGAATGGTCGTTCAGTTCATCATTTGTGGGGGTAAGCTGTATAAGAGAGTCACTGGGAATGCTAAGTTTGTGTCGATGTCGAAGAATCGAAGCGCTTAATGGAAGCCATCCATGGAGGGAATGTGTGCGCATATAAACGGAGTAATGCTAGCACGGAAGATCCTCAGACGGGTTACTACTGGTCTACCATGGAGGAGGATTGTATCGGTTTTGTTCGGCGATGCCACAATGTCAAAATTCATGCAATCGCATGAAACATTCTGCCGTCGAGCTGTACAATATGACTTCGCCAGGCGCCATTTTCAGTCTGGGGAATTGATGTGATCGGGGCTATCACTCCAAAGGGTCGAATGGGCATGAGTTCATCCTGGTCGCGATAGATTATTTTACGAAGTGGGTCGAGGCCCAATCTTATGCGGTGTTGAAGGCTTCGCATGTTGCAAAGTTTATCAGAAACAACATCATCTGTCGTTACGGAGTCTCAAACGAGATAATTTCAGATAACGGTTCTCACTTCAAGAAGGAAGTGATTGATTTGTTGGAAAAATACAATGTGGCTTTCCACAAGTCATCCACCTATCGGCCGCAGACCAATGGAGCAGTTGAGGCCGCCAACAAGAACATCAAACACATACTGCAGAAGATGGTGGAAACCTACCGGGACTGGCCAGATAAGCTGCCGTTTGCTCTGTGGGGCTACCGGACTTTAATTAGAACTTCTACTGGGGCGACTCCGTATTCATTAGTTTATGGGATGGAGGCCATTCTACCTATTGAAATTGAGGTTCCTTCTTTGCGAGTACTGGCTGAATGTCAAATAGCCGAAGCAGATTGGCAGCAGAGCAGGTTTGAGGAACTCATGCTCTTTGATGAGAGAAGACTGAAAGCACTGTACCATGTTCAAGGTTATCAGCGCAGAATTGCCCGAGCTTTTAACAAGAAGGTTAAGTCCAGGAATCTAAAGGAAGGAGATTTGGTGCTCAAGGACAACCGAGCCCCCATCCACGACCCAAGGGGCAAGTTCAGACCCAATTGGACTGGCTCCTACATCATTAAGTCTATCTGGTCAGGTGGAGCTGTGGTTCTGATGGATCTAGATGGCCTGGAGTTCTCACAACCGATCAATATGGACAAGTTGAAGAAATATTACCCTTGAGAGGCTCGCTAGGCCGAAAACCCGAAAGGGTGACCTAGGCAAAACTCAGAGCACAAAAAAATTTGAAATTATAAAAACTGAGCTCGCAAGATTGAAAACCCGCAAAGGGCGGCCTTGGCAAAAGTTAGAGCGTAAAAGGAGAGTGAAAATACCCAAGTGAACCCGAGCCTGAACTACGTAAGGCTTGATTCCCATTTTTGGGATACGTAGGCAACTTCATCCTGAAGTTCAGCCATAAACTTTTCCCCGATCAACTTTGTCCATTTGATCATCTCAGTCATCTTTGTCTATTAGCATTCATCGTAATCTCCGGTGCAGTGCTTTTTAGACTAGGGGCAACTTTCCGTTGCTGTGCAGTGCCGCGGTACTATTCAGACTAGGGGTAACTTTCCAGTTGCTAGGATCCGGGGTTGTGCATCTCAGTGACAGATCTCAGGCGTGTCCAGTTCTGATCCATATCGAAAATGGTTTTGAAAAGTTTTAACAAAAGTTGACTTTGTTCAAAATTAATCTTTTTATAACTTAGACCATTTTTGGACCAAAGCAAAAAATTTTCAATACCCACAACCTTCAATTTCATTGATTTCAAAACAGAGTTCTCTTGCTCTTGCATACAAATTGAAGTTGCTTTTTATTACATCCATAAAGAAAACTTGAAAGTACTAATAAAGCAATAAATCCGGGGCATAGATAAGTCAGGTGTCCCTGTGCCCCCTCCCAGAGCTGGTCGAAGCCTCTGATGCCAAGCTGGGTCCAATCTGTGCCTCTTTATTGAGCCAATCCAAGCACTCGTCAGACAAAGTGCAACTGAAAGTGGGAGCAGGGGCTAGGAGCTCCCTAGTCCTCCATGCTGTGGCATACCGGGCAAGCTGTGCGCCTCGAACCGGGAATGTGGCAGGATACTCTATCCCCTCTGGCGGGCAAGTCTGATCATGACCGAACTGGCGTTGGAACCGGAACGGAAAGTAGAACACACAGTGGGTCAGACCAATCAACTGGATCCCGGCCTGCCGGGACATGCTATAGCTCATTGCCGGGAAATTGAGCCAAGGACAGCGCCAAGCAATGCGATCTGCAGACAAATTGCACATCCAGTCGAACCACCATCCCTCATCAAGGGCATCGACTAGGCGTTGTCGAAAGAAGTAGCCGCGAGCTGAGTAGACTGAGCAAGAGTCCACAACCTGCAATTTATCCATCAACCATACCTGGGGAGGGATGAAAAATGAGAGAATAAAGAATAGAGAGATGTACGATGAGAGAAAAGTAAGAGAAGGGTTTCGTGAAAAAAAAACCGAGCCTGAGGGCCAAGTGATGTGAGCAATACATATATGAGATTGGGTGGGAAACATTACCTGCAGTAGTAGTGGACTTCCCGCAAATCTGGTCGTCTCCTGGCGATAGAAAGCATCCAAGCCCATCAGTGTCTCGGCCAATGTCATGGCGATGTAGCTCTTTCCTCCTTTCAAGCCTTGAGCAACTTCAATCAGACGAATGCTAGATCCACTAAAGCCTGGGGCAAGCAAAAAGTGAGATAGCATGCACAAGCAAAGGGCGTGTTGCCGAAAACCTTGCCAATAATGGTTGCTGCGGTCACCGGCATCAGAAAAGCGATGAATCAAGCCAAGGATGTCCAGTTCCCCGTTGCAGATCAGAGACCGAGCGTCATGCATGGTGAGCCCACACATTCGCCCTAAAGCTTGGGCATGACCGAAGCGAAACTGAGGCAAAATTTCTTCATGGCATTCAGATTCCATCAAAACTTGAAAATCCTCGAAAGTTGGACATACCTCTTGCCCGCCGAAGCTAAAAACATGTGTTACCAGGTTCCAAAACCTCGCCGCGACATGAAGGAAGGGAAGGTGCAGTGGAGTACGGCTCAGCGTGAATAGTGCATTCAAGCCGAAGCCCCGGAAGTTCAACTTTTCCGAGCCATCTAGAGAAGCGATCCAAGTTGTGAGATTTTCGACGAGAAACGCCTCCATTTTGGTGCAAAACTGAGATGAAATGAATCAACCACGAGGCTAGGACTTTTAAAGAGGATAAGACACTGTTCGGGGGACACGTGTCAAAAAGTTGGTGGTTGTTGAGCTAGGTGGCCGGCCGGCCACCTTTTCTGGTAGGCCGGCCACCCCTCTCCCCTCCAATGCAAAAAACTGGTCGGCCAGCTCTCAAAGGTGGCCGGCCATGCTACAAAGTGTGTCTTTGGTCCTGTTCTACCCTCTAGAAGAAAGTTCCTAGCATTTCCATGCATCGGGAGTGTCGAAGGCCTCCATTACCCTCTGTTTTGGATGCGTTCCGTCACCCAGATCGTCCGAAATACACTTTGTTTATAGAGTTGTTGTTAAGTCTTGCTTATCGAGTTGTTGTTTTGCTTATCGAGTTGTTGTTTGTGTTTGTCGAGCTTTTTTGTTCATCGAGTCTTGTTTATCAAGTCATCAAGTTTCGTGCTTTGAGTCGTTATTCTTTGTTTATTAACATTGTTGTGTTTTGCTTATCGAGTTGTAAACTTACTAAGGTTTTGTTGTTTCTTAGTGAGTTAAGTTGTTTAGTTTGTTGTGTCGGTTCACTACCTGCCTTGGTGAATACACAATGCATATTCCCATTCAATCTCATTTTTGTGCAAAATGATGCGATGCGATGCTAAGAACATAAAATACAACACTTTTTGAACAAAAGCTGTTTCATTCCATCATGTTTCCTTTGTTACAACATTCTACAACAAGGGTACAAGTTTTACAGAAAATAAAACTGCCTAACAATGTACAATGTGCTATAACTACTAGTAAAAAGGAAAATAAAGCAGGAAACGGCTGCATCTATGCTCTCAAGAGCAGGAATAAGAGGCCCTCTTCGTCCTCTTCTGCGGAACAGCCTCTGCGCCATCATCACTATCATCATCGTCTAAGTCGGAGCTGCCATCCTCGGAACCCCCCTCAGCCTCATCTCCACTACCGGAACCGGGGTCAGAGCCACCCTCTCTGTCAGCGGATGTCTCTGACTGGGGATCTGTAGCCTCCTCCTCTATGATGTACGCCCTGCGTCCGCCTCGTCCGCGAGACGACTCCCCTCTCCCATCTCCTCGAGAAGGCCCAGATGGCCCAGCTCCTCGGGAAGGCCTGGATGGCCCGGCCTGTGACTGAGCATACACCGGAGGCATCTGAAAATGAAGAATGCAATTTGAATACATCATATCAGATACAGATGCAAGCAAACTACATAGAGTGGATGTATAGATATAGTACATGAATGTGGTGTGTGTCAGATGTGCTCTACACAGGCAGCCTATCAATGCAGTAAATGTTCAAGATCAGCATGTCATCAGAAGTATGATAAATGCAAGAAAACTAAAGAGTACCTGGACACCCATGATGGACAACTGTGCCTCTCTCCGCAGTACCATACCCTCGTGAGGCCATCAACCCGAGCATCTCATCCATATACTCGACAGGAGGCTGCAGATGCAAATGCAAGATTATCAGTAAAGGAATGAATGTCCAAGTATCTGAGCGATAAATCAAAGCTGTAAAACATACCGGTGGCGAGTCAGGGTCTCTGACATATCGGTGATCAGGCATCGGAGGCTCTATCGGAATCGGTAGGAAGCCCATATCTCCATCCCGTCAACTCAGTCGGCATATCTGGCCACCAGCATGATGATGAGTCGGAGGAATCGGGGGAACCAATCCACCCCACCTCTAGATGTGCCAGCCCTGCTGGTGGAAGGGACATCTGCGCCGAGCCCGACTCGATGAGGCATACCAGCAGACCTCCTCGTGGGAGTACGGACACCCATCAATGGGGCATCAAGTATGTGTGACGGTAGGTCGCGTACTCCCCTGCTCCAAATGTAGTAATGCGTCGGTACCTTGCATAGCACTGACGACATCCTGGGGAAGGAGCCTATTAGCGGTCCGCATATCGTTTGGAGGTGGTGAAGGGATGTCCTGAGCAGGGTAGCCCCATACCTGGCGCAAGAAGCGATCCCCCAAAAACCAGGCCCTACCAACTGGCCCCTCGAACAGGATCTTATACCGAGAGGCTCCCCATGCTCTGGCAAACTGAAATCGGAGGTCTCTGCCTAAAGGCGCCCAGGGTTGCCACGAGATCTGCGGAACCGATGCATAAGATGGTCAGAAATTGTGAATGTGCAAGATAAATCAAAGATTAGAAACATAAAGAACTGAGAGTTCTGAAATACCTCTGACGGCCGCACTGTATCAAAGTACTGCCGTAGGTAGAGGAAAGACTCCCGAGGTCTTGGCCGGTACTGGCCCTCGAATACGAGTGAATAAAGGGTCACGAGGGGCACCTCCATCTCAAGCTCTGGGGCTAGCATCAGGAAGTACGCGTAGATCCATAGCTGTGAAAAACAAAGCAGTAGCTATCAGAATACAGAATGCTTAGTGTAGGATGTAAATACAAAATGCTAAGAGCAAAGTGCAAGGTACAGAATGTAAAGTGCGCCGTGAGTGCAATGTACAAATAATAAAAAGCAGAAATGTAAATCAAGAAGACAAAAAGTACCTCCCAGGCCCTCCAACCATGTTTCCTCGTCCGCGGGAGGTCGCGCTCATATAGCAATAGAGAGTGGCAAGGCTGGCGCCACCCCAATCATATCGGCTGACCTGTGATAGGTCCACTAGAGCACTCAACAGATAGAGCCCAACAGTGTTCCCCCTATCGGCGAACAGAGTGGTCCCGAAGAGGAACATCAGAAATTCGTGGGTGTACTGTGCTACCTCCTCAGGAGTCTCAGGCTCTATCTCCACCCTCCTGAAATGTGAAGAAAACCAAGTATATCGGACTCTGCCGAAGATCTATCAACTGGTGGAGCTCCCAATAAGTAGATCCAGCGGCCTCCCACTGGCCCATGTCCTCGTCATATGGGATCGCCCAGCCTCCCACATCAAGGCCTGTCAATACAGCGAAGTCAAACGGGGTCATAGTCATGTCCCCGGTAGCAGAGAAATGGAAGGAGTTGGTGGTGTCCCACCATCTCTCTACCAAGGCACCCATCAGCGTCCTACTAGCAGGACAGCGAGATATCCCTGTGCAAAAGGGCCCAAACCCTGCCACGTCAACCAAATCCCGGACAGCCTCCGGGAGCTCTGCGTACCACTCTCTCGCTGCGATGGAGCCATATCCTCGCGCAGTACGAGAAGTCACCTGCATTCAGGATGAACACATGTATTCAGTTTCAGAATGAAATGTATAAGCTGCGTGTAAATGAAATGAATAGGCTGCGTGCAAATGAAATGTATGAGCTGTGTGCAAAATCAAATCAGATATAGAATTTGGGCTGTGTGTTCAGAAAATTCAAAGTATGAGCCGTGTGCTCAGAATTCAAGTGTTTGGGCTGCGTGTTCAACTCAAAATCAGTGTGGGCTATGTGTTCATCTCAAAGTTCGAGCTGTGTGTTCAACATCTAGTATTTGAGCCGTGTGTTCAGATTTCAAAGTACGAGCTGTGTGTTCAACATCAAGTGTTTGGACTGCGTGTTCTACTCTCAACAAGTGTGTGCTGCGTGTTCACCTTCAATTTGGGCTGTGTGTTCAGAAATTCAGAGTTTGGGCTGCATGTTCTACTCTCAATCAGTGTGTGCTATGTGTGCACCTCAACAACGAGCCGTGTGTTCAGAATTCAAGTGCTTGGGCTGCGTGTTCAACTCTCAATCAGTGTATGCTGTGTGTTCACCCCAACAACGAGCCGTGTGTTCAGAATTCAAGTGCTTGGGCTGTGTGTTCAACCCTCAATCAGTGTGTGCTGTGTGTTCACCCCAACAACGGGCTGTGTGTTCGACATCAAGTGTTTGGGCTGTGTGCTTAACTCTTAACAAGTGTGTGCTACGTGTTCACCTTCAATTTGGGTTGTGTGTTCAGAAATTCAGAGTTTGGGCTGCGTGTTCTACTCCCAACAAGTGTGTGCTGTGTGTTCACAATCAATTTATGGGCCGCGTGTTCAGAAATTCAAGTAATTGAACTGTGTGTTCAAGATCCAAACAGAATACGGTGTTATAGCCTAAACATTCTAAACAAGCTGTGTACTCGAATGAGCAGATAAACATAGCAAAAGCACGAAATGCACGGAAAATGCAGGATACATTGCAGAAAATGTAAAAGTGAAGTAAATACCTCTCGTGCCTGATGGGAGAGATGGGACTTCAGCTCTCGCAAAAGCAGATCCACGGGCGCTTGCTCGTCGAAATCAGTAAAATGATAGAAAACAGCCTGCGGGAGAATACGTGTTGGAGGGACGTACCTCTCGGGTATGAATGGTCGGACCCTCGGAGGCAGAGCCATAACATCGGGATCATCTCCAGCACCCGGAGGACCTCCACCATGAGGGAAATGACCAGCCATTTCGAAAAATCTGTAAAAAATGAGCAAAAACGAGCAAAATGAGCCAAAATTGGAAAAAGTCAACAAAAGTCAACTCTCGGAAAATGAAAAAGTCAACAAAAGTCAACTCCCGAGAAAATCTTCCAAATATTGAGACAAACTCACCTCAAGTGGCGGAAAGGAGAAAAGAAGCTCCGAAATCAAAATTTAATCGGTTCAAAGTGAAGAGAACTGAAAGTTTTCGCGAAACAACTTGGCGTGGGGCGTTGGAAAACGCGTATAGAGCGCAGATCTGAGGAAGAAAATGGTTTGGGAAGGTAGATGAGACAATTTCAGAGCTGGAGTTGTGAGGAAAAGTGCTTTGGATAAGCACATTTAAAGAAAAGAGAGCAAAAAGACCAAACTGCCCACTGTTTTGGCTGGGTGGCCGGCCGGCCACCTTTTCTGGTAGGCCGGCCACCCCCCTCCCTCAAACCTGGCCGGTGGCCTCCCCCTTGGACTAAACCTGGCCGACAACATTCCCAAGGTGGTCTCCAAGGTCTCTGCAAATTTTGGTGATGATTGGAGTCCCCGGCACTCGAGAAAGTACAATGAAAGTGCACTTTTCGTCGCGAAATCCCTCCGCGGGAACTTCAACTCCAAATTTGGATGCGTGTCTCATCGTTACTCGTCATGAGTGAAGTGTATCCTTTTTGAATTTGTTGTGACCCTTTCGGGAGGTGAACCGGAGGTCGCGATTGAGTCGCCCTCGTCAAAAACCTGCATTTCTTTGATCGTTGTTTTGTGACAAACATGCATCCGAGTTTACACTTGTTCTGCATTTCCATGCACGTCACTTGCATTCTCATGCATATAACTTGCATTGTTATGCACGTTTCCCTGTTATTGTCATGCCTCCATGCTTAAACTTGCGTTGTCACGTGCGTTGCTTCTCGCATTGCGATGCACTCACCCATCGACACCACGTTTGTCTGCATTCAATGTCACGTTGAACATATTTTGTTAAATATGTTGTGCTTGTTGAGTTTATTTCTTTTGCAGGCACGATATTGTATGTACGGTTCATTTGAGGCTGGTGCGACCAGACGAGCTGCACAGGTATTGTACCTTCTCCGTGTGAGACGTGACGAGAATTGAACAATTCTCCGCATTCTTAACTGCATGAAATGTAGTTGTTGCTTTGCATTCTTGCTTAAAACTGTTGCATCTATTTGTGAATACTTGCTTCATTACAGCTTGCTGCATTTGCATGATCACGAGGTATCTTCGGCTTCTTGCATTGTCAGTTGCATTTTGCCTCCTGCCAGCGGGCACGCCTGCGGGCACATCTTTGTTTATCTCGTCTGTTTGTCTAAGTCTTCGGCCTTATCAAAAATGGGTCGTCTCTGGGCTTTGACATTCACTCCCGTCACTTATGACTTTCGAGTTCTGTCAAAGAGGGGCAACTGTAGACACCCCATTTTTGACTGACCTTAAGACTCAGACGTCACCAATTGAGTGCTCGGTAATGTTGCATATTGTGCTCGTGCAGAGGTTTTAGAGTCTCGGCTGCGAGCCTTGCCTCCGGACTTCCGGACTCTTTCGTGCCTTGCCTCGGTTTGCGAACCAAGCCCTGTTTTCTCTATTTTCTCTTCCCGAAGGGAGGGAGAGGTCTCGTAGATCATCTCTTAGTGGCCGTAGGCTACATTTCGTGGTCGTAGGCCATTCTTCCCGTTTGGAGCCCGGTTTCCGATTTTTTGGAACTGTCGGCCGTGTGCCTCGGTTCGGGACCGCTTAACCACCTCCGTTTGCTCCGGTTTTTGGCACACACCTTGTTTCCTCCCTTTTGAGGGACACTGTGGCCCAAGAGACCAACTTCGTGGTCGAACGCCACCTCCGGTGCTTAATAGTCAGTTTTCGGGGCCCCAGGCCGCGCGTTTTGGCCCCCGAACCTTCGATTTGCATCGGTTTGGGTCCATTTTTGGCGGAGACCTTATTTTCATTGTTAGAAAGGTTGTAGGAAGGTGGGAGGCCAACAATTGTTCTGAAAAACTAGCTTTATTCCTTCATCGCTCTTCATCGCCCGTTTTCTTCACTAGAAAGCTGATTTTTCCCATTCCCGGGCCACTTTTTCTGACTTTCCACCACACCATTATGTTGTACACACCTGGGAGGCCACCAATATGGGTAGGCCGGCCAGCAATTCTTCCTGACCCTTTTGAACCCCTCTAAAAAGTTGGTTTTTCTCTCTCCTGGGTTACATTTTCTGGTTTTTCTCCACATAGCTGTGTTGCACTCACCTGGGAGGCCACCTTTCTGGGGTGGCCAGCAAGCAATTTTGCTTGACCCCTTTGACCCTTGGTCGGCCAACCTAGCCGGCCAAGTTTGTCACTCCTGGTGCATTCCTGCTGTGCCAGCTGTTTTGCACCAGACCCCCTGCCCGAGGGTCTGTCTTTTTGGGGGGAAATTTGAATTGGTTTTTCCCCCATTTTCTTTGGCTCCTCTCCCTCTATATAACCAGCACCCTACTTCATTTCTAAGGGTTAGAAAAAATCAGTTGGAGCCTTTGCATACAACCCTCACTCTCTCTCTTATCCAAGCTTAAAACCACCTTGTTCTTGCACCATTTATACACCAACTCATAGCCTATCACTTCCACACTCCATTCCAACATCTTGAGGCTGATTTTCAGAGGTTAGGAGCTCCTTTTCTTGGATCAAAAGCTGCTGGAAATCTGTGCTACAAGGGTGAGTCCCTATTTCCTCTTTTCTTGCTTTATTTTGCATGATATTTTAGCTCCTTTTGCTTACATTTTTGGGCTTCATCCAGAACTGAAAACAATCTTATTTTGAGCTCATCTTCATGTTTTATTAAGGACTTTTTTCTGTTTGAGGTCTTCTACTCCCCCTTTGTGCTTTATCCCTCTTTTAGGGCTTATTTTGCATGGTACATTAGCCTTATTTGTAAGCATTTCTGGGCTTCGAGCCAAACTGTAAAGTACCTTATTTTGAGCCTCTCTTCAACTTTGTTGAAGGACTCTTTGCTGTTTGAGGCCAGATACTGCTCTTTGTCCTCTATCTCTCTTTTAGGGCTATTTTTGCACCATGTTTTAGCCTCACTTGTAAACTTTTTTGAGATTTGTTATAAACTGGAAAAAGTCTTTTTTTGAGGCCCTCTTGATGTTTGATTAAGGGAATTCCTTCGTTTGAGGTCATATGCTTCCTTGTATGCTTGATTGCCTCTTATTTTGAGCCTTACAACTAAGCCCTTGTTGCATGCTTTGTTTGGCCTTCTAGCCACTGAAATCCAGTGGATTTTCAGTGGCTAATACACTATTTTGAGCCTCAAAAGCAGAGGGGGGTGACCCCCTCTCACCTTGTTTTGCTTGATGGTCTTTTTGGCCTTCCAAAGAGGCCCTATCTTGCATGCTTTGTTGACTGATTTCAGGGCCAATTTGATAAGTTTTAGGGCTATCATATTTGATTTCCAGAGTTAATTTTGCCATGCTAAGTGTCCTTGATGAATGTGCTTAATAACCCCTTGCATGGCCCTCTAAAAGAACCCATCATTTGTGCATGTGTTGGCTGCATTTCAGAGGTTATTTGGGCATGTTTTCACATGTTTTATTCACTGATTTTTGCTGGTTTGATGAGTTCTCACCTGCTTCATGTACATGCCATGTAACCCATGTTTGCTAGTTAATTTTGCATGTTATTTTAGTCCATCATGCTAGCATCTTTTGGTCATATTTTGGGACTGCCTTGGCTCTGTCTTTATGCTTCATAGTCAAATAACGCATGCTTTGTATAGCTACAAGTCAATATATGTGCCTAGTTTTGAGTTTCGGGACCATCTCATGCATCGGGTGCCATGTTTCCATGTTTCGGGATCATTTTGCATCACATTTCAGTGCTGGAACTTGCATGTTTGTATGCCATATCTCATGCCTTGCCATGCCTTGTTAGAGTGGCATTTGTGCCTTAGGATCGGTCCTCGGTTTGCGTGCATGTGTGCACGCATCTCGAGTGTCTCATTTTCATCTTATGGCTACTGATGTGAGTGTGGCTGAGGTCCACCCATATTGGTGTAAGTCCATCGTGCATTGTGCCATTCCATTTCACAGCATTGCGTATGCTAGGTTGTATGTTAGAGCATTGTGTATCCCGTGTTACATCGTGCATTGTGTATGCCGTGTTACATCGTGCATTGTGTATGCCATTTCATAGCATTGTGTATGCTAGGTTGCATGTTAGGATTGCATTCATGCATGTCATGCATATCGCATTGTGTTTGGGATAGGAGTTAGTCCAAACACGGGAAACGAGGGGCGTTTCGTACTCCAAGTGACGGAACGTGTCTCAATTCCCAGTCGCCGACACTCCGGATTATCCATGATGGAGTCTAGGTCTTGTTGTGTTTATATGTACATTCATTTCATATTGAGTCGTGCAATTCGACTCCTCGGCCATTATGCATCGAGATGCGTGATTGGTGGCACGAGGATCGAGGCGTGCATACATATGTAAAAATACTTTGTCATGCCCCTTTCTTGCTTTCTGTTGCAGCAAATCAAGAATCAACAGCCTTTCAGAGCTTTGCACAATATTCCGGGCTTAATTGTAAACAGAGGCTAATTGGGGCATCGCAATGGATTTCCGCGCAAGGCAACCCGAACATGCATCATTCATCATCCGGAGCAGAGTTGAGGCAGTCCCTAGCTTGTATGCTAATGTACTGCTTTCCTAGATTAATTTGTTAATTAATTAAGATTTTGTATTTATTCGGACTGTAGTTATTTATTCGGGACTGTATATTATTTGTTCGGACCCTCTGAGCGAGGGCACAATTGTAATAAGTGTGCGTGTGTGCGATGTATGTCTTCCAACCCCACGTCTTTCTCCCTTTTATTTTCCAGCTTATGATGGTTAGATTAGGGCATGTTTCAATTAGCATATAGTATGATAGCATGTTTGCATTTATTCATCTGTTTTGCATGCACCGGGCTCGGCGCATCATACTCACTGCATTGTATTTCAATTCCAAGTTGAATACATGTTAGCTGTAGCCTTCCATATGCCATGTTTAGAATAGCCGAGCCTATCTTAGTTGCATTCCTGTATGTGTTGCATTAGGCATTTCTGTATAGTTAGGATCATGCATGGATTTCTAACATAGTTTCTGTTTTGGCTTGGAGTACTCAGTAAGTTTTTACGCTTTAGCATCCTCGCATGAGTGTAAGTGACTGCCATGATAGCATGCTTACCATGAGGCTATTTGCTTATGTGATATAACTGCCTGAATGCCTGTGGGTGAAGGTTGGGTTATTTGGATTGGAATAATGCATTGACTGTGAGTTTTAAGCCCACTAGATAGTGGCAAAACCATCTTTTCTAAGCCCACCTGAGGGTGGCAAAATCTGCATTTTAAGCCTACTTGCGAGTAGCAAACCATCTTTCAAAAACAAACATGAAATGTTTTGTTTCAATTCAGGCGACCTGGTCTATACTTGTATGCTGTGCGCATCACATAGTAAATCTAGGCTAATAACCGGAATAAGAACGCATAATGTTTTCAAAACTAGATATCATGGTTAGTAGAGGCCGATCTTTGATCGGGCGAGCGGGGGTGCTCACGAAGTGACCTTCCCCAATCGTACCCAAGTTCCCGAGCCGAGGCAACTTTGGTGATGACGGACACGTGGCCTTAGGCAACGAGTCAGGGTTTCCTAAATTTCCCAAAAATAAAATATTTAGGTGGCGACTCTATATCTGGCAAAGCAGTCCATGTTTGGCACTTCTTTCAAAAAAATCTGTTTTCTCAAAATGATTTGCCGGATTTGGACTCTTTGGTTCAGATTGAGAACCGTGACAATTTGAGTCCGAACTGTAGTGAGCCCAAAATGAACAGAACGGGACTCATCCTCCCAGGGCGTTCGGGGACGTCTACAGTGGGATGTTGAGTTCTATATCCTGGATGTTCTGGCCACCTTCAACTTATTGCTAGGGAGGCCCTGGCTACATTATGTGAAAGCAGTCTCCTCTACCCTCCACCAAATGCTGAAATACCCTCACGGGAAAGGAGTGGCGATTGTTTTCGGGAATTCATCCATTCATCCTCCGCCAGAGGTAACTACACCAGTGTTAGAGATCGTTCATGGCAAGAAGGATGTATTCCTCTCAGGGTTTACGCTGGCTGACGCCCAAGTAGTGCAGACCATCTTGGCCACTGATGAGGGCATGTATGTCAGCGCCCAATTAATCTATGTCATGAACAAACTGCAACATGTTCCCGGAATGGGGCTTGGAAGAAATAGCCGGAAAGGTGTCACAACATTGGCTGATGTGTCGCATAATCCGCATACCTTTAGTCTGGGATATGTACCCACCAAAGAGGATTGGGTTAGGAAAATGGAATAGATGGCAGACAGAGCCAAAGCCAAGTAGGTTGGGAAACACTATGAGCTCGTTCACAGGCCAATCCAGGGAACGTTGAATGGCTGCTTTGTTTAGGAAGGTGAAGACTTCCCCTTTTGCGGCTTTCTCGAGCCCTGGATGAATTTTGCGAAGCACTGTGTCCCCGAATTCAAAATCTTCTTCGATTTATAGCTGTAAGATAGTGATGCCGAGCAAAAGGTTGAGTCAAGTGTTGAAGTTGAACAGAGCATGGAAAGTAACTCGAACAAAAGCAAGCTTGAAGTAGGGGCAGCACTGGCATGTCTCCTTACAGATCCTCCGGCTGACTCAGAGAACTTGGGGGATAACCTTACCATCTCCATAATCGAGGACCAACTGGGTGTGAACCCATCCAGCAGCATTTTGGATGCATCTGAAGCACCATCTCTTATCTGGCAGCTAGATGAGGGTTACCTGTCTAGTTCTGAGTCAGGTAATGAGCTAGAATCTGATTCCACAGAGTTTGTGGAGTTAGAATCAGATTCCAATTCTTCTGAGTCTGAGTTCGGTATTCCTGGGGGTGATAACCCAGATGCCAAGGTCTTATCCAGGTCCTCTTTTTCTTTTGCTTTTGAGTTAGTTATAACCAAAGAGTTGGATCTTATGAATGAGAATGCTACTGATTTTGAGTATTTCTCTGTGCTGTTTATTTATTGCATTGACCAAGATTTTCAGAATTTTAATGAAAACGAAGAGGAAGGAATTCCTCTAGTTTTGAAAAACTTGATTAATCGAGAGGAGGAGAGGTTTGAAAAACCCTGCGCTGATGAAATCATTGTTGTTAATGTGGGTCCTGAGAAGGGTCCGCGTTTGGTCTAGATCGGGTCCATGTTGTCTTCGGAGGAGCGCGAGCGCTTAGTCACTTTATTAAAAGATTTCAAAGATGTTTTCGAGTGGTCCTACGAAGACTTGCCTGGAATCAATCCTAAGATTGTACAGCATCGGATCCCTCCTGACCCCAAGGCCCGACCTGTCAAGCAGAAGTTGTGCAGAATTCGTCCGGATTGGGCGTTGAAAATCAAAGAAGAGGTCACAAAGCAGATCGAGGTAGGTTTGTTGTTAGTATGTGAATATCCGACTTGGTTGGCCAACATCGTCCTAGTATCGAAAAAGGATGGTAGAATCCGGGTGTGTGTGGACTTCCGGGATTTGAATAGAGCCAGTCCAAAGGACGACTTCCTTTTGCCTTGATGACTTAGTGGATTTCACTGTGGGCCATGCATTGCAATCCTTCATGGACAGGTTTTCCGGGTATAACCAAATTTTGATGGTGCCCAAAGACAAAGAGAAAACTGCATTTACTACGCCGTGAGGTACCTACTGCTATCGGGTTATGCCGTTTGGGCTGAAGAATGCTGGGGCTACCTATCAAAGGGCCGCAACCACTATTCTGTATGATATGATCCACAAAGAGGTCGAGGTGTACGTGGACGACATGATTGTCAAGTCCAAAGAAAGAGAGGGCCACTACACTACCTTGAAGAAATTCTTTCAACGGATCAGAGAATAGAGATTGAGGTTGAACCTGCAGAAATGCACTTTCGGCGTAACAGCAGGGAAAATGCTGGGCTTTTTTTATCACACAGAGGGGCATCGAGGTAGATCTTTCCAAAATCAAGGCCATCTTAGAAATGCCACCACCAAGGACTGAAAAGGAGGTGTGAGGCTTTCTGGGTAAAGTGCAATTCATAAGACGATTTATTTCCAAATTGACCTTGACTTGTGAACCACTATTTGGTCTCCTGAAGAAAGGAAAGAAATTTTGATAGGATGATCGATGTCAATTCGTTTTTGAACAGATTAAGCTGTACCTCTGAATCCGCCGGTGTTGTCGCCGTCAGAGCCAGGGAGGCCTTTGATTCTATACCTGTCAGTGATAAACACGACTATGGGATGCATGCTTGCTTAGGAATCTGAGGATAGGGGGGATAAAGCCATCTACTGCTTGAGCAAGAAAATACTGGATTATGAAACCCGCTACACTTCGTTGGAGAAAGCTTGCCTAGCCTTGGTATGGGCTACCAAGAAGTTGAGGCACTACTTGTTAGCCCACTCTGTAATTCTGGTTTCGAGATTAGATCCCATCGAATATCTCTTTGAGAAACCAGCGCTTACAGGTAGGCTAGCCCGTTGGTTGCTTCTCCTCTTCGAATTTGATCTCAGATATGTTACCCACAAATCGGTTAAGGGGAGAGCTGTAGTGAAGTTCTTGGAAAATCAACTAGTAAAAGGGGATGAAGCGGTAGAATACCTCTTCCCAGATGAAGCCATTCTGCAAGTGGAGGAGGAGACTTGGACGATGTACTTTGATGGAGCGTCCAATCAATACGGTTATGGGATAGGTGTGTTGCTGATAGCACCCGACGACTCCCATATACCTTTAGCCTTCAAACTTTGGTTCAAGGTGTCCAATAACGAAGCAGAATATGAAGCGTGTATCGCTGGTTTAGAAGTCGCCCTAGAACTAGGGGCAAAAAGATTGGATGTTATCGGGGACTCGAACCTAGTTGTTTCTCAAGCAAATGGAGACTGGAAGGTCAAAGAAGAAAAGATGAAGGTTTATCACCAGACCCTAGATGTTCTGATTTCTAGGTTTGAAAAGCTAACTTTCACGCATCTACTGCGAGAGAACAACAGGTTCACTGATGCTCTAGCAACTCTATCTTCTATGGTAGACATCCCACTAGGAGTCCGGATGCATTCGATGATCATTGAGCAGAGATACATGCCGGCATATGAAACTATCGCTGCAATAGATGAAGCGCAAGACAGAAACCTTTGGTACTACGATATTTGGAACTTCTTGGAAAAAGAGATTTATCCACTAGGGGCAAATGCTAAGGACAAAAGGGGAATACGGTGAATAGTCGTCCAATTTATCATCTGCGGAGGTAAGCTGTACAAAAGAGATCATCTGGGAATGCACAAGATGTGTGTCGAAGAAGAGGAATCAAAGTGCCTGATAGAGGCCATCCACGAAGGAGAGTGTGGAGCGCACATGAATGGAGTGATGTTAACCCGGAAGATTCTCAGGCAAGGTTACTACTGGTCCCCATGGAGGAGGATTGTATTGGTTTTGTTTAGCGATGCCACAAATGTCAAATTCATGCTAATCGCATGAATATCCCGCCGTCAAAACTGTAAAATATGACTTCACCATGGCCTTTCTCGGTCTGGGGAATCGACGTCATCGGCGTAGTCACACGAAAAGGATCGAATGTGCATGAATACATCCTAGTGGCAATTGATTACTTTACAAAGTGGGTGGAAGCTCAGTCTTATGTAGTGTTGAAAGCATCGCATCAGAAACAATATTATTTGACGATAGGGAGTCCCAAATGAAATCATATAAGATAATGGCTCCCACTTTAAGAAAGAGGTGATAGACTTGTTGGAGAAATACAATGTGGCTTTTCATAAGTCGTCTACATACCGGCTGCAAACCAACGGAGTTGTTGAGGCCACCAACAAGAACATTAAGAATATCTTGCAGAAGATGGTTGAGAAATACAGGGACTAGCCAGATAAATTGTCATTCGCACTCTGGGGCTATAGAACTTCAATCCAGACATCTACAGGGGTAACTCCTTATTCTCTTGTCTATGGGATGGAAGCTGTTTTGCTAATTGAAATAGAAGTCCCATTGCTGCTAGTTATGGCTGAGTGTCAGATAGTAGAGGCGGACTGACAACAGAGTAGATTCGAAGAATTGATGCTATTTGATAAGAGAAGGCTGAAAGCATTGTATCATGTTTAGGGCTATCAACGCAAAATTGCTAGGGCTTTTAACAAGAAAGTTAAGTCCCGGAATCTCAAAGAGGAAGATATGGTGCTGAAAGACAACCGAGCTCCCATCCATGACCCTAGGGGCAAGTTTAGACCCAATTGGACTGGCCCATACATCATCAAAACTATCTGGTTAGGTGGAGCTGTTATTCTCATGGACCTGGATGGCCTAGAATTTTCCCAACCAATTAACATGGACAAGTTGAAGAAATACTATCCCTGAGAGGCTCGCTAGGCTGAAAACCCGGAAGGGCGACCTAAGCAAAAGTTAGAGCATGAAAAATTAGAAATAAAGAAAAACTAAGCTCGTAAGGTTGAAAACCATAAAGGGCGACTTTGGCAAAAGTTAGAGCGTAAAAGGAGAGAGTTAATACTCGAGTGAACCTGAACCGAACTACGTAAGGCCTGATTCCCATCTTCGGGATACGTAGGCAACTTTGTCTTGAAGTTCAGCCGTAATCATCTCCAACTCAACTGTCCTATCCATGTGTCTGATCAGGTCATCTTTGTCTATCCTTTATCTGAGAGTTCGGTTGTGATCTTCACTCTGAGAGAAGAGTTGGTTACAATGCAAAACGGTGGTGTTTAAACAAGGGGCAATTATCATCTTTCGATTCAGGGTTGTACATCTTGAGGATTGATTCCGTGCATGTCAAGTGGTGATCCTTTTCGAAAATGGTTTTGGAAAGTTTTAATAAAAGTTGATTTTGTTCAAATTTTACCTTTTACAACTTAGACCGTTTTTGGACCAAAAGAAAATTTTTCAGTACTCACAACTGTAATTTCATTGATTTCAACATAAAATTCTCCAACTCTTTGATACAAATCAAAGTTGCTTTTATTACATCAAAAAGACTTGAAAAAGAAAGGTCAAAGTAATAAACTAGGGACATAGATGAGTCAGGTGCTCCTGCGTCCCCCGCTCGTGCTTATGGAAGCGTCTGAAGCCAAAGTGGGCCCAGTTTGTGCCTCATCCTCGAGCTGAGCCAAGCCAAGCATTTGCTAGAAAGGGCGTAACTGAAACTAGGGGCAGGGGCCAGGAGCTCTCTCATCCTCCAAGTAGTGAGATACCTAGCCAAGTGTGAACCACAAATGGGCAATGAAACCGGGTACTCTACCCCTTCCTCTGGGCAGATCTGATCATGCCCAAACTGACGTCTGAACCGGAAAAGGAAATAGAACTCGCAGTGTGTCGGGCCGATCAATTGTATGCCAGGTTTCCGAGCTATGCTGTAACTCATCTTGGTTAGGTTAAGCCAGGGGCAATGCCAAGCTATGTCAACAGTAAACCTGTTGCACATCCAGTGGCACCACCATCCCTCATTCGAGAAATCTACTAAACGATGGCGGAAGAAATAGCCTCGAGCTGAGTACTCAGGGCAAGAGTCCTATATCGATCCTAGTTTTTCCCCATCATTGATTGTATTCAAGACTTGGGTTCCATGGTTGGTTGTTGTTGTCTACATCTTGTTTTCATCCTTTAATTCCTTGTATTTGAGTTGTGGGATGTGTTGGGTAAGTTTGGAACAGGTTGGTTATGACTTGGTTCAAATGGTTGCTGCCCAGGTTTTTCTTTCTTTACTCGAGCGAGGCTTTTTGCATTCGAGCGAGCCTTGGGTGCTTGCTTCTTCGCAAGAGTGAGGGTTTCTGCGCTCAAGCGAGCTCTATGTTATGTATTCCTTTGCTCGAGTGAGAACTCTTGTGCTCGAGCGTGCTTCTGCGTTGCAAACCTGAAGCTTTGCATTGTTTGCTCGAGCGACGCTTCTTGCGCTCAAGCGAGGTTCTTTTGTGTCTGGTTGCTCGAATGACCATTCATTCGCTCGAAAGAGACCTGTTCATATCAGTTCGTAGCAGTGGGGTTTTTATCACTTTTTCACTCCAAACCCTAAATCCGGTTGCCTCTCTCTCTACATTCTCTCTCTCTCTACAAATACTCTTGATCTAGAGTCTCTCTACCTTACTCTCTTTGTAAAAAGGCTAGAGCTTGGCGAGGGTTTCTCTTTGATCCGAAAAAGTGTAGATTTGGAGCATCTTGGGTTTCCTTCTTCTTCTTTGAGCTTCTCCATTTGAGGTAGGGATAAACTACTCCTTATTATGAGTTTTAACATAAATGTTGGTCATTTGTATAAATGGTGGGATATGGGTGGTTTGGTGAAAGTTAGGGTTTTGAGTTTGAAATTATGAAAGAGGGATTTTCTATTCTTGGGCTCCATTGAGTATATGAGGTCTTGAAATGGGGTTATTTGTGTATAATTGATGAAATTTGGCCTTGGGTGCAATAGTTGAGAAAGGGGGATTAATGCCCTAATTTGTATTGAATAAATCATTTGTATAATTAATGAAGTAAATCATGGAAATGTGAAATTGATTTGGGAACTAAGGAATTGGGGGAAATTGTGATTAAGTGATGTAGTTAGATTGATAAATCACTCACCCATGGGAAAGTTGATAAATTATCTGTTTGATAAATTTATTTAACTGTTTAGAGATAACTGTTTTGGACTATCGGTGGAGGATAGCCATGATTGTTATAAAAACTGCATGATAATTAGGTGAATTGAAACTAATCAATTGGAATATGTCATTGAATATGACAGTTGAATATAAACATTGTATATGTGATTGAATTGGTCATTGTATATGACAATGTGTTTAAATACATTGTATATGTATCTTGTTTGGAAGGAGATAGGGGATGTACTTCATTGTTTGGGAGGAGATAGGGGATGGACTCCATGGATAATTAAGCTGGTCGGAGTGTTTAGGGTGAAAGTCCCGAAATTTTATTTATATTTGGGTGCTGGTTCCCTCGGACGTAGTTCCGTAAAATGGCAAGATATGGAAGTGTGTGAATGATGTTTATGATTGAAGTGTTGGTAAATGAGTTGTAGTCTCATTTTGAATTGTTTTTATGATAATGAACTATGTCAATGAATTGACTTGGGTAAATAACTGGAAGTAAAATGAAATGTGGATGTCAAGGTTGATTGATTATGGAAGAGATGCAAGTTGGTTTATAAGTGTTAAACATTTGTCGAATGC
The DNA here is from genome assembly GCA_030407325.1 of Camellia japonica. Taxonomy (NCBI): domain Eukaryota; kingdom Viridiplantae; phylum Streptophyta; class Magnoliopsida; order Ericales; family Theaceae; genus Camellia; species Camellia japonica. The sequence goes on along the minus strand of JAPPVO010000013.1, from coordinate 71,223,844 downwards.
TAATGTTTTAGTTAATTCTCATATACTGTTTAGCATATCTCTACTGGGCGTTGGCTCACCCTACTTGGGACACCACTTTTCAGGTACAGGTGACATGTCGCCTCCAAGATCTTAGCTTGGGAGGTTTGGGAGTTGAAGATTCCCTTTTGGTTATTTGTTTTAATAATTACATGTATATTCAAGCTAAGGGCTTTTTATGTAAAGAATTAGAACTCTTCTTTTGTTGTAACCAAGTAATAACTTGGAAAGTTGTAAGCCCTAGGGTATTTACTTTGTTGTTAACATGTAATATCTTTTGTATAGAAGACTCTGATGAATGAAAATATAATATTTTCCTTATGTTTGTGGATTTATGAATGATTGATTTATACTGTATTTTGAGGGCGTTACAAGTCCACTACCTCCAGCTTGTCCATAAGCCACACCTGGGAAGGGATGAAAGAAAATAGAGATTAAAGAATAGAGAGATGTATGTTAAAAGACAAAGTGAGGAAAGGGTTTTGAGAGAAAAATAGAGCATGAGTGCCAAGTGATATGAGAAACACATATCAGAAAAGATGGGAAACAATACCTGAAGAAGTAGTGGACTCCCCGTGAATCTGGTAGTCACTCGCCGATGAAAGGCGTCTAAGCCCATCAAAGTGTCAGCTAACACCAAGCCAATGCAACTCTTGCCTTCTTTCAAACCTTGGGCTACTTTGATCAACCGAATGTTAGACCCGCCGAAACTAGGGGCAAGAAGGATATGAGCAAACATACATAAGCAGAGGGTATGTTGTCGAAAACCTTGCCAGAGAAGGTCGCCTCTGTCACCGATGTCGGAAAATCGATAAATCAAACTGGGAATGTCTAGTTCTTCGTTGTGGGCTAGAGATCGAGCCTCGTGCAGAGTGAGCCCACACATCCGTCCTAAAGCTTGGGCGTGGCCAAAACAGGGCTGGGGTATGATTTCCTCATCGCGTTGGGATTCCATTAGTGCCTGAAATTCTTCAATTGTCAGGCATATTGTCACGACCCAAACCTGCCCCTATGGGTTTAACACCGTAACCGGCCAGTAATCCGAGATTACCGAAGGCCTGCTTAACAGTAAGACAGTAATACAGATTATAGGGGCATGGCGGAAGCCAAAACAGTGAATAAACAATGTCCAATGAGCTGTGACAGTCTGTATGCAAAAAGACTTTTCATACATATATATATATACACAGTACAGAACAGTATGCACAATATTTACAGTCATTCAGAAGAGGGACCAAATCCCTATTAACACAGTACAGTGCTATCCGCCAACACAATTATACAAAACAGACAGGGGAAATCAAAACACCCCTAAGCCATAGCTTGGCAGGCTCGGAACCTCGCAGTGAGGCACAGTAGTTGGCTTGACAAAAAGGGGAGTCTAACCCACGCTCCTAGCTCTGGTCTGGTGCCTGAACACCTACATATATAAATAAACAGTGAGCTAAAGCCCAGTGAATAACATAATGCGTAAAGAGGTTAAGAATGAATGTCCTTACAGTAATGAAAACAGTTCATTAATTCAGTATATCAGTTGTTCAGTCGGTACAGTCATATGTGGTACATCCATTAGCATAACAGTACAGTAAACAGTAGGTCTTAAAAGACCGAACAGTCAATGATGGCCATCAATCAGTAGACAGTAGTGGTTCCAACAAGGGAACCGACAGAGATCTCTGTAACAGTAGCAGTAACAGTAGTTGCTAAGGATGCCACAATACAGTTCAGAATATAGGACATACATTCATTCAATTAACAGTATCAGTTCAGAAAACAGTACAGTTCGATTGTTCAGAAGATAATCATTATGAACATATCTTTACACAGTTGTTACTCACAGAGTTCTGGGCTACAATTAGGCTAGAGAGCGTCTCCCGATGCCAACCCTACACAGTTTGCAGAACGAACATACACTAAGCTACACAGTTGGGAAAGATAATAACTTAATCCCTAATTGCCTCGGTGTGTTCTACATCTATATCCTCATTAAGATGCCTTAAATTAGGCCTAAGAATGCCTAAGATGAAATGAGGATGCAAAGATGCACTTTAAAAGCATTTTCAGAATTTTCAGAAAATAGGGGTCCCGCTCGAGCGTAGGTTACTCCACTCGAGCGTACATGCAGGCAATGGTTCCCGCTCGAGCGTCACTTCCCACGCTCGAGCGGACTGTGAAACAGTCAAAAGTACTGGATGCTCGAAAATTACGCTCGATGGGCGCTCGACACCCGCTCGAGCTTAAGACACAAGGTCCCTCTCGAGCGTCAATTATTCCGCTCGAGCGGACTTTAAAACAGTGCAAAGTACTGGGAGCACGAATTTCTCGCTCGAGCGCTACTTTCCCCGCTCGAGCGGGAGCTCAAAATCTGGAATATCCAGATTTGAACTTCCAAGCTCAAAACAAGTTCCAATGTATCAAAATCAATCCTCTAGGGCTAATTTTCTAGAAAACTCTTCAAAACTCATAGTTCAACATGATTCAAAGCTCAATTGTAAAATCAAAGCCCCAAAGGAAGATCAATTTAACATGATTTCAAACAATATTTCAAGAACATGGTGGATGGGTAATATGCAAGAGTTTAAATCAATTCAAGGCTTCATTTTCATGCTCTAATGAATCAATATCTTCAAAAACATGGTGAAATCATGGCCTATTATAAAAATGTGAACGTGCATGTACACTTTCATGAAGGACAACATCAAAACTCAAGGATGTAAACATGCATGCATGAATTAAGCCCTAATTCAACATAATTTGACTAAATCTTGACTTAGATCACTAGAGGCTCATGAATCATGCAAGAACAAGCTTAAACACAACAATGAGAGGTTAAATTTCCTTACCTAAGTCTTGAATTAAAGGTATGGAGGCTCAATTAGACAATTATCCTTCAATTTCTTTAATTCCCCAAGCAAATCAACAAGTTGACCTCAATTCTCTCACTCTCTCTTTCTCTTGGTCGGTTTGTGCAAGGAAAAGGGGCTGATGAAATTATGTTGTTTAAGTGTAATAAGGCTCAAATATGTGTTGTCTAGGTGGTCCACTCACATGGCAATATGGTAATTAAGGCCAACTCTTGAAATTAGCTTATTTTAATCTAATTTAATCATACCAAATCACTTTTCAGATAATCACACCATAAAATCACATAAAATCTAATTAACACAGAACATCAATCGATTTCAGATTCGGCCACCGATAAGGCCTTCAATTTGCAGTTTAAAGGATAAAACGTGAATAGATAATTAAACAGGCAACAGATAGAAATGCAATATAACAGATATACTTAATCAATTCAGTTCCAGATTTCAGTCAGTCAGTTCAGTATTCCAATCAGTTCAATTACCCATCATAATTAGCCTCAGTTTACAGAAATCAGTAATTAATCGGTAAGCAGTGGTGATCATGCTTTAATCGATTTTATGTGAGTTGGAGATACCAATCGAAGTTAAATGTATTGTTTGATGATCATGGTTTATCATTAAAGCATCATCTACACGAGCATCAAGAACTTCATACAAAATCACCAGTCCAAAACTTTAACTTCGATGAATCACCAGAGTCCAAAACTAGAAACTAGAAGTTTGATGAATCTGCACAATGAATGAGTAAAATCATATATATATATATATAAAATAAAATAAAATAAAAAAACCTCATCATAAGAAGAAAATATTTCAAGTACAAAACCAACAATTTCAAACTAAGGATTAAACTGCATACCCTGGATTACAACCCTTGTCTATCTAACCAGGATGGGGGCACAGTGATTTTTGCAACAAAAATGGACTGATGACAAAATAAAAAAATAAAAAATAAAAGGGGACACAAAAGAAGAGCTTTAATATTTAACATGGTGGAGATGACTAAATTGAATTTGACATAGGAAGATAATTCAAATCAACAATCTAAACCTTTTTTTAGGATAAGTAAATCAACAATCCAAACATATATATAGAATAAACAATTTCTCAGCCTATAGAAATACGACACAAAATTTGTCCAATAGTGACTAGCTTTAATTTATTTACTACACATAAGAGCAATATTTCCATCACATATAGCAAAATTGTAACAAGAAAAAATTGCAATGCTAGTGGACTTTACAATATTCAGTTTAAATAACAGTAAGGCAAGTCACTCATTAGTAAGATTAAAGGATCTCAGATCATCATTGCCTTGTGCATTAACCTAAAACAGTAGATGCATAACCAAAATACGAACATACCTACCATCCAATTTGAAAACAAACAAACACACATACACTCTTCTAAACACTATTAACAGTTTAAATAACAGTAAGGCAAGTCACTCATCAATAAGATTAAAGGATCTCAGATCATCATTGCCTTGTGCATTAACCTAAAACAATAGATGCATGACAAAAATACGGACATACCTTGTGAAAACCCATATTTAAATTATTCTTGAAAGAAAATAAATAAATAAATTAATTAATTTGTTTTAAATTAACCCAATTCTATCACTAACAAAGACCCTATTAAGAATAAAAATGTTGTGGATGTTCAATAATTATTGTTATAAAAAAAAAAAAAAATACAAACAGACAAACTGTGGGCAAACAACCCACAGTTCCTACCAAACCCACCATCTCTTAGAATTTAGGAAACCATAAAATTTAGGGAAAGCTTATTCTTAGAACTTGGAGAAAGGGAATGGAAGAGAGAGAGAGAGAGAGCTAGCCTCGGAGGTCTATATAATGCACATAATAGTCATGCATAGAAGGATAGGCTTTAGTGTTTGCATGCATGTATTCCTTTGGACGGGTGAGGAAGAAATAAGGAAGAAGAATTCAGCAGAAAGAGAAGAAGGTTTAGGAAGCAAATTCTTCTATCATTTCATCACCCATTTCAATCCTACTACTAAGTAAGAAAACCCTCTCAACCCTCTCATTTTTTATATAATTGAAATTTTCAGACTATACACAATTGATATATTGTCTAAAACTGTGTTGAGAATAATCCTTTTAAATCTGCCAGCCTGTTACCCAAATTTTTAGATAATTTTATACTCAAAATTTCGAGATGATTTCTTCTACAAAGTTGTTGATAATGATGTCTGTTAGGACCTTTTATTGTCAAAATCCATGGATTAAAACCAAGTTTGTATCGCATAAAGTTTTTCAGGTTTTCTCACTTTTGGTCACCCCGCTCGAGCGGGGATTGCAAGTCCACAGCATCTCTGCACAGCCTGACAAAGTATTGGATGGTGTGATTCCCCGCTCGAGCAGGGAAATGGACGCTCGAGCGGGAAGCCTATATGAATCACAAATTATGAAGTCTCCGCTCGAGCGGGAAGACCCACGCTCGAGCGGACCGCGCGAGATCAGATTCTATAAATTCGCTGGTTGGGTTTTTTTCTAGATTGACTTTTCCTAGATCTTGTTTAGGGTTTTCTAGGGTTTTGTTTAAAGTTTTCTTCTGAGACTTTTGATAGTTTTCCTTGATGTTCTTGAGAGAGTTCTAAACTTATGAATTGAGATCCATACATCAAGGAGATTGATACTTTATATTCAAGAGAGTTCTCTTCGGTGGCTTCTGAAGATCAAAGACGTAGAGTTTCAAAAGGCGTTTGATTCTCTACGTAGTCGTTAATTCGACAAGCAAAGTTGTGGAATCAACTTTAGAATTGATCAGTTCCGTGACGAAGGCGTGGTGAAAGAGTTACAGAAGATTCGAGGACAAATTGACTGGGTTGGGTAATTTGTGTATTATCTTTGTAATCTTTCGTTCTTCAGTAGTGGATTGATTAGTGGTGGTTCGCCCGTGGTTTTTTATTACAATTGAAGGTTCTTCAATTGTGATTTTTTCCACGTAAAAATCGTTTGTGTCGATTTATTGTTTATTCCTAAAAACAAACAAACTAAAATCACTCTTGTACGTGCTTGTTGATTTTAGATTGAGTGTTTTGAATAATTGGGATTTGGAATATTTTAATCTTGATCTAATCACGAATCACTTAGGATTTTCAATTGGTATCAGAGCAGGTCACTCTTTGTTTTATCAAAACTATAGGAGTGTGATTTTGTGTGACTAGTATTATGGATTCTATTCGTGAAGGTAACTCGACTCATAGACCTCCTTTACTCGACGGTACAAACTATTCTTATTGGAAAGCTCGTATGAGAGCTTTTTTAAAATCCATCGATGAGAAAGTTTGGCACTGCGTGGTCTTTGGGTGGAGTGAACCTATTGTCACCATCGATGGCATTGATATTCCTAAACCCCTTGATAAATGGGACACAACTGATTACCAGAACTCGAGTTGGAACAACAAGGCTCTCAACTCCCTCTTTTGCTCCGTCACACCTGAAGAATTTCGTCGAATTTGCACGTGTGAGATAGCAAAAGAGGCGTGGGATATTCTTGAAACAATTCACGAAGGTACTATCTCTGTCAAAAGGTCAAAACTTCAACGTCTCACCTCCGCCTTTGAAACCCTTTTTATGTGGGACGATGAGACGTTTGATGATTTCTATGCAAAACTCAGTGATATCGTGAATTCCTGTTTCACTCTCGGTGAAAAAATCCCGGAAGTTAAAGTTGTTGGAAAAATTTTGGGTCCCTTCCCGAGAGGTTCCAATCAAAGGTGACAACCATTGAGGAGGCTCAGAATGTTGATACCCTCAAGCTCGATCAATTGGTTGGAAATTTACAGACTTATGAAGCCCACCAAATTTCAAAGAAAAAACAAAAAGAAAGTGTGGCTTTCACGAGTGCTCATGAGACTGTAAAACCTCCGGAGACTGAATTTGATTTAGAGTCTGAGATGACGGCTATGCTCACAAAATAGTTTAAAATTTTTTTGAAAAAGAAGCCTAATTTCAGAGACCCTATTTCAAAAGATAAGAGTACTGATAAACCCAAAACTTTTCCACCAAAATTTGCTCAAAAAACTGAAAAGAAATTGTAAGGGGCAAGGGGTCAAGTGCTATGAATGTCAAGGGTTTGGCCATATGTCCCTTGAATGCCCTTCGAAAAAGAATCGAAAGAAAGTCTACATTGTGACCTGGGATGATGAAAGCGGGTCGGAGCAAGAACCTGATGAACCTGAATCCGATGAAGATGGGGATAGTGCTTTCATGGCATTTTGGACTACTTTTACTCAACCTCTTCCGAAGCCTTCAGAAGTAGCTCGTGGTCAGAACTTGCATCATGCTCCCACCTTTGATGGGACTAACTACCTGTATTGGAAAATCAGAATGAGGGCTTTTCTGAGAGCTTTTGAACCAGAAGGTTGGCAAGCCATTGAAGAAGATACAGAAAGTGCAGATAATCCGGGCAATCAGAGAGTACTGATCACTATTTGTGGTGCAATTTCCAATGAAGAACAGCAACGGGTTGTTCACTGCACAAAGGCTAAAGATGCATGGGAAATTCTGAGCCAATTCCATGAAGGAAGAGATTCACCTCCACCACCATCCAGCAACTTATCTGCCTTGGTTGCTAGAGTGGATGAGGTCAAGGAGAATGAAGAGCAAAAAGAGAATGATAAAACATCTGAAGACAATGATGAGATCAATGTCGATGAACTACAACAAGCTTACAAAAAGCTGTACGAGGAATCTCTGAATTTGTCCAAAACCAACGACAAACTCTCTCTCAAACTCAAAACATGTGAGAGCGAGAATGTCCGCCTAAAAGGAGAACTTGTAACAGCAAAACAGAATGTCATCAAGATCTCAAGTGACAGGCAAGACTTATGTGGAAAACTTCTATCCTGTGAAACTGAAAGGAATGAACTTCTGAAGGTGTATTCCACATATGAAGAAAAGCTTGCAAGTCTTGAGTTGTCACAAGCTGCATTGGAAGAGAGAGTCAGTCAGAAAGATGAAGAACTCCGTATCGCTAGAGCAACAATTGCCATGTGGAATAAAGGTTCCAAATCTCTAGAAGACATCCTCGGGTCTCAACAAATGGGTTGCGACAAAAGTGGGCTAGGCTATGGTGCAACAGCTCACAAGGGACAGGCTTCTAGCTCACATAACCTGAAGACTCAAGCAAAAGGAAAGCTGAAGATAGACCAGGATGATCCTTCTCTTCATCTACCGAAAGTGGTAAGATCAACAAAAAGGAGGTAAACCTGTCTTTATTTGTCATCACTGTGGTAGGTATGGCCACATTCGTCCTTACTGTTTTGAACTGTTTGGTAAGGTGTCTCAAAAGGGTAGAAATTCTAACACTTTTTGGTTAGGAGACAACCTTACATGTCTAGGCTGAACACCAAGACTAAAAATATTTGGGTTAGAAAAGATGATTTGACTTGTTTTGTTGCTCACACTGCTCTAAAAGCACGTGACTCACACATGTGATATCTTGATAGTGGGTGCTCTCGTCATATGTTCGGTAACAAATCCTACTTCACCTCCCTTGAAAAATATGAAGGAGGAATTGTTACCTTTGGAGATGGCGGCACTTCTAGAGTCATTGGTAAGGGCTCTATCAGTGTTGCTGGTCTTCCCAAGCTAGATAATGCCTTACTTGTTGATGGCCTTAAAGCTAATCTTTTGAGCATTAGTCAAATGTGTGATTCCCATCATGAAGTATTGTTTTCAAAAATAAATGTGAAATTTGGATAAAAAGGGAAATACTGTCTTACATGGGGTTCGCACATCTGATAACTGCTATGGGATCCTTACCACTAATGATCTTACTTGTCATTCTGCCATCATAAGTAACATTGATTTGTGACATCAAAGATTAGGTCACATGAATTTCAAAGACCTAACTAAGATAGCCAACAAAGAGCTTGTGAGAGGAGTACCTAAACTGGGTAAGAATTTGAGCCATGTGTGTGGACCATGTCAACTTGGAAAGCAAACCCGTGCCCCTCATAAAAAGGTGAACAGCTTTACAACCAAACGTCCTCTTGAATTGGTTCACATGGATTTAATGGGTCCCACTCGCACTGAAAGCATTGGAGGTAAAAGATACATTTTTCTAACTGTTGATGATTTTACTCGGTTTTCTTGGGTAAATTTTTTAAGGGAAAAATCTGATACGTTTAATGCTTTCTAGGCTTTAGTCCTTAAAATCCAAAATGAACAGGGTGTTTCTATTGGGCGTATCATAAGAATCCGAACTGATCATGGTCGTGAATTTGAAAATAGTTCGTTTTCGGATTTTTGTGATATGCATGGAATTAAGCATGAGTTTTCTGCACCTATTACTCCACAACAAAATGGAGTGGTTGAGAGGAAGAACAGAGTTGTTCAAGAAATGGCTAGGGTCATGCTCCTTAGTAAGAGTCTTCCTCCAAAGTTTTGGGCCGAAGCCCTAAATATTGCTGTTTATGTAATAAATCGCGTGTATTTAAGGCCCGACACTTTACAAACTCCTTATGAATTGTGGAAGGGTTTGAAACCTAATGTAAAATACTTCAAAACTTTTGGGAGTAAGTGTTATATCTTCAAAGATAGAGAGCCCTTGGGCAAATTTGACTCCCGAAGTGATGAAGGTATTTTTCTAGGGTATTCAACCAACAGTAGGGCTTTTCGAGTCTATAACTTGCGAACTTCATCATTAATGGAATCTATCAATGTGGTTATAGATGACACAGGTTCACCTACTCCAGCAACAAATGAGGATGACAATGGTGAGTCTCCAATCTTGGATACTGAACCACAAAATCAAGGAGATGCTGCGGTTCAATCACAAGAAATTGTTACAGCACCATCCTCACAGGTAAGTTCAAGTCCAAAGAGTGCTCAAAGGGACATCACTCCTGTTGCTCCTGTCACCAAGTCCTGAACTTAAACCATCAGCAAGGGTGAAACTGAATCATCCAGCTCAACAGGTGATTGGAAGTGTTTCGGATCGAATGAAAACCCGAAGACAGATTCGGGATGAGGTATCACATATGTGTTATGTTTCATTAATGAAACCTAACATTTGTTTCTTTTAATTGCAACTAAGAATATTTAAAGAGGCCTTGCTAGATGATAGTTGGGTCAATGCTATGCATGAAGAATTAGGTCAATTTGAACGTAACAAAGTTTGGACTCTTGTTCCCAGACCTAGAGACATGAATGTGATAGGTACCAAGTGGGTCTTTAAAAATAAATCTGATAAGAATGGTACTGTTGTGAGGAATAAAGCTAGGTTGGTTGCTCAAGGCTACACACAAGTTGAGGGTATTGACTATGATGAGACGTTTGCCCCAGTTACACGTCTCGAATCCATTCGTATTTTGCTTGGTGTTGCATGTTTTCTTGGTTTTAAATTGTTTCAAATGGATGTGAAAAGTGCTTTTCTGAATGGGTACTTAAAGAAGAGGCATATGTTGAGCAACCAAAAGGGTTTGAGGACCCTAAATGTCCTAATCATGTCTACAAGTTAGACAAGGCTTTGTATGGGTTGAACAACCCTCGGGCTTGGTATGATAGACTTACTACCTTTCTTCTTGATAATGATTTTCAAAGGGGTAGTGTGGATAAGACTTTATTTGTGAAACATACTAAGTCTCATATTCTTGTTGCTTAGATATATGTTGATGATATTGTGTTTGGTTCTACTGCTGATCATCTTGTGAAATATTTTTCGGATTGCATGACACATGAGTTTGAGATGAGCATGATGGGAGAGTTGTCTTATTTTTTGGGTCTCCAAATTAAACAGTCTCCTTCGGGCATATTTTTTTCTCAGTCTAAGTATGCTAAAAATCTTGTGTCAAAGTTTGGTCTTGAGTCTTCCAAGCATGCACGCACTCCCATGAGCACCAGTCTTCACCTTTCCAAAGATTCCTCTGGTATTGATGTTGATCCTACCCTTTATAGGAGTATGATAGGGAGTCTTTTGTATCTCACAGCCAATCGTCCTGATATTTCCTTCAGTGTCGGTGTTTGTGCTCGTTACCAAGCCAGTCCTAAAGAGTCTCACCTTCTTGCGGTAAAACGCATCATCAAGTATGTTAATGGGACCTTGGGGTATGGGGTTTGGTTTTCCACTGATACTACAGCCGAAATTACTGGTTTTTTTTATGCCGACTGGGCAGGGTGTGCTGATGATAGGAAAAGTACATCCGGGGGGTGTTTTTACCTTGGGAATAATCTGGTTTCTTGACATAGTAAAAAGCAAAATGCCATTTCTCTTTCCACGGCTGAGGCTGAGTACATTGCTGCAGGAAGTTGTTGTGCACAAATATTGTGGATGAAGCAAATGCTTCATGATTATGGAATAGGACAGAACACTCTCACTCTTTTTTGTGATAACACTAGTGCCATAAACATTTCAAAAAATCCTGTCCAACACTCTCGCACCAAACATATTGACATCCGTCATCATTTTATTCGAGAGTTAGTGGATGAAGGCCTTGTTGTTTTGGAACATGTTCCTACTGAGCATCAAAAAGCTGATATTTTTACAAAGCCCCTTGATCTTCTTTGATTTGAGTTTCTTAGAAAGACCTTGGGTGTAATGCTCAGTAACTAGGTTGTTTCCTGTTTTTTTTCATGTGAGGTGAGTGTGAGTGGTTGGCTTACTGTTCTTGGATGTAGTAATCTCATTGTTATTGAGTCCTGATATCTTTGCATCAAATTTTATATGAACACTGCTCATGTTGCTTACAAGATCTTAGTCATCTTTGTTCATAGCTCATTCTGAATGCCCATACTCATTTACTTCATGATCTCATTTTGTACACATCCTTGAGATAAATTGTTGCAGGGGTTTCCGCACAAGTGATCAAAGTTCTCTATGGACCACTGACAGTGTTTCTTGTACTCTTTCAGAGGAATTGACCTATACTGGTATATCATGGGTGATGTTAAGTCTCTTAACCATCTACCATCTTATTTCACTTCCATGGTTTCTCCCTCAGTACATGATTTCCGGGCATTAGGAAAAGGCTACCTCAGAGGCACCAACCAGGCTATCATTTTGATTTCATTCTTCTCTGGTTTGGTCTCCATACTCTTGAGCGTGTATGCCACCAGTGAGTGCCCACAAGAAAGAAAAGTAAAAAAAAAAAAAAAAAAAAAGGGGATCATTGTCTGAGGGGGAGCTTCCGCATTTACTCAACAAATATCCCGTGATTCCTAGTGGTTTGACTTTTCTCTGTGATGGTCAGTTACTCTTGTTGGAGGTCCAGCCATCAGATCACTACGAGGATTAACTCTAGCTTTGTGGCTCTCAAGGATTGCACACACACACATCATTTATGTGAGCTCTCATATGTGTTTTTGAGTTATACATTCTCATGATGCTTGTGGCTTTGATTTAATACTATCTGCTTTATTCATGAGCTGGTGTTTCATCTCTTTTCGCAAATTTTCAGGACTCATGATTGATGGATTCTTTTGTCCTTGTGGTATAGTCTGACACCTGGTCATCTTGCTTGTTACAGGACATCCTAGGTGTTTTTATTTAAAAAAAAAAAAAAATTTCTCTCCGCTCGAGCGGACTGTTCCACGCTCGAGCATGGTTTTGAGGCTTGCAGTTGTTTTTGCAGTTCTGGGAGGGGAGTTTTTCCGCTCGATCTTCATTGTTCGCGCTCGAGCGCGCATTCGTGAGGTTTGTCTCCCGCTCGAGCGTTAAACCATACACTCGAGCGGACTGGTTTTGTATAAATTCCCTCCCTTCGACCCTTTGACTCATTTTTGCCTCTTAACTCCTCCTCGCCTAGGGATTTTCGGCGATTCATTGCCTCTCCTGCACATTGGGTTGGTTTCTTCTTCTCTTCACCTCAGGTATATCTCATCTCTCTTTCTTCTCTGTTCCTGAGTCAGTTTTTTGTCCCTTTGTGTTTTTATTCGTGATTGTTAGGTTTGCTTGGGTTGGTTTTACATTGGGTCAGTGAGTTGTTTTAGTTTATGTTGCTTATGTTTTAGTTTTTTTTATTGTTTTGCTAGTTTTCCTTTAGTCTATCCCTCTTCCATTTAGTTTTTTAGGGTTTTCTAGTTTGGGTTTCTGGCTCTGTTTTGTATTGGGTTTCGATTTGGGGATTTTTTTTATATATCAGTCTGCTGTGGTTTTTGTGTTTTTCTTTGGTTTTTGTTACATTGGATGTCTACCCCTGTTGCTTCATCAGATATGTTCATAGCATTGTTTCTCATGTTCTTTCTTCATATGCTATTTTCATCTTTGAGTTCATGTGTGGCTGATTTCTGTGTCCATAGTGCTCAGTAATAATTCTCTTCCATCTGGACTAGGGTTCTTGTTGATTTTGGATTTTTATCGGTTTATTGCATCCTCATATTCATCTTCTCTTATCACTTTGTTGCAATATTATCCTGTGTTACTAATGTTTGTTTTGTATCTCTTAGCTTCATTGGTTTTGTTATTTGGTTTTGGGTTGGGGGTTTGTTTGTCTTGTTTAGACATGTCTACCCACAAACGCCGTAAGTCGACCGCATCTCGCCCTCCTTATAACACTGAGCGCTTCCCATCATCCGAAAAAGCCAAGTTATACCGTGAGTCTTACCATTCCCGTTCCATCCACCTTGAACGTAATGTTCATCCATCCACTTTTGAGTCACTTTCTATCCGGTCTTTCTTTGATCACCTGGGAGGTGATAAGGTTCTTTTGTTTTCTGGGCAACAAAATCTTACTTGGGTCCGGGAATTTTATTGCAATCTGGAAGGTATTGATAATATTGGACCGTCTTTTAAGGTCTGGGTTCGATCCCAGGAAATCAATGTAACCACTGATCTTATCCATGAGCTATTAGGGATTTGTGCGAGATCTCCTATCTATTACTCTTTTCCAGTCCCATCACGCCCCACGTGTAATTTTGATGAGGTTGCGAAGACTTTGTGTGGTTCTCCTCGCTCTTGGCCTTCCGGTTCTTTGATCAAACAGCATGAACTTCTTCCTCAATTTAGGTTGCTCAACTTAATCATGTGTGCCAATATCATTGTTACAACCCACAGTTCTGAGATTAAGCAAGATCAAGGTTTTATTCTCGAGTGTATTGCCCACAACCGGCCCATCGACCTTGCCACTCTTGTCATACCAAAAATGGTTGCTGCTTTTGAGCGCAACAATCTCGGGTTACCATATGGCTGTCTCATCAACCGGCTCTTAGCCAAATTTGAGGTCCCTACCTTTGATGAGGACGACTTTGCTTCTCCTACACGCCCATTTACCAAGAAAACAGTCTCCCAGAGTCAGTCTCACATTAGGGGGGTTCCTTCTGGTCGATCTGGTGCAGGTTCTAGTGCTGCTACAGCCATGGCAGAGGAGGCCGAGTATGATGCTGCTGCTAGCGGAGATTTGGGTGAGGGGGAACAGCATCCTCCAGTTCGTACACTCCGAGGTCAGCTTCAGTCCCTAGAGCGCTCCATTGGTTCCCGGTTTGACCATCTTGAGGAGAGGATGGATATATTTGAGGCTCGCCTCACCGATCTTGAGACCACCTCCGATGCCCGGTTCAGTGCTTTGGAGACTACTTCCCAGCGAATTGAGGCTTCTGTGGCCCAGTCTTCCTCCCAGCTAGCTCAGATTTTGGCCTTGCTTCAGATGCAGTCTTCATCCCCGGCTCCTTGACTTTGGATCTTTTCTATCGTGTTGTTTTCTCTTTGTTTTGTTTCCTCCCGGCCAAAAAGGGGGAGTGGTACAGTTTTATCTTTGGTGATTTGTGATTATGTATCAATTTTAAGTAGAATATAACAATCCCAATCAAACAATCAACACAACGAGACACAACGATTTTACGTGGAAAAACCACAATTGGACATCTCCAATTGTGATAAAAAAGTTTATCCAGAAATTTTTGGAAATAATTTTTGAGCTTTCTACGAATTTATACAAATTTCTAACTAAATCTGAAACTGTGTTGAGAATAATCCTTTTGAATCTACCAGCCTGTTACCCGAATTTTTAGATAATTTTATACTCAAAATTTCGAGATAATTTCTTCTACAAAGTTGTTGATAATGATGTCTAGTTTATCCAAAAATTTTTGGAAATAATTTTTGAGCTTTCTACGAATTTATACAAAATTTTAACTAAATCTGAAACTGTGTTGAGAATAATCCTTTTGAATCTGCTAGCCTGTTACCCGAATTTTTAGATAATTTTATACTCAAAATTTTGAGGTGATTTCTTCTACAAAGTTGTTGATAATGATGTCTAGTTCATCCAGGAATTTTGGTAACAATTTTTGGAGCTTTCTACGAATTTATACAAATTTTTAACTAAATCTGAAATTGTGTTGAAGATAATCTATTTTTAATCTGCCAGCATGTTTGCCTGAATTTTTAGACAATTTTATACTCAAAATTTCGAGATGATTTCTTCTACAAAGTTGCTGATAATGATCTCTAGTTTATCTAGAAATTTTTGGAAACAATTTTTGAGCTTTCTACGAATTTATACCAATTTTTAACTAAATCTGAAACTATGAGATAGATTTTACTATGTATTTGAAAATTTATTCAAAATCCTATACTAAGCCAAATATGGTAATTTCTAACTAAAAGATGAGACTTGAGAAGTCTAGTTTCATGATAAATTTTTAGATTATGGGTTTGATCTATGAATTAATGAATAACGGTATATATAAAGTTAATAATTGACGGTTAATACCAGTTGTTTAGAGTGAGTATTGGTTTTAAAGAATGTACGAAATTAAGGGTTGACGGTCAATACCGGTTGTTCAGGGTGAGCCCTGGTTTCTGAGAATTCTCACGTAAATTGTGTTGCGAAACTCTAAGATGGCACGGGACTTATTTGAACCCTTTTCGGTATTCGGTTTTGGAATAAGGGTGGATGTGCAGGTGGCACACAGGGAGGTTACTTACCCCTGGCAGACCGTTTCCTTGGGACAGACCACGGATGCCACTACTTGGGTATATAACTCCGGACGTAGGCATCCCTGGTAGTTACGGTGGTAACACTTAAATATTTGACCAAGGGAGGGTTTCAAATTAACCGTTGCCATACTTAGTGGTTGGTAAGTTAAATCTCTTTGGTGAGATTTCGAGTGTCACCTAATTTATTAAAATTACTGAAATTATTCTAATGGTTGTAATTTATGTGTAAAATTATATTGTTATCTCATGTTTAGAATCTTATTATTTTTCTCTTAAAAAAAAAAAGAATGGTAGGTTGGTTATGTTTTCTTACTGTGTTGCAAAACTCATGGCATATATTTTCTTGCCCTGGCGTTTCATGCCAGATTATGTCGAAGAAGGGACTGAGGCTGAAATTGGAGCGACTGCCAATATCGAACCTTGGCTAACTTAGAGTCGAGATTTTATCAAAATAAAATCCTGTTATCCCTTGTATTAGGATTTAACTATGTTGTGACGTTGTGTGTGAACTTGTAGTTTTATTTTGTTGTTGGACTTTGACTATGTAAGAACTTAAAAGTTCCTAATTAGTAATTAAAACTTTATCTAGCAAGTTATTGTTTTTTTTAAATCTTATGACGTTTCAAAAAAAATTTGGGGCGTCACATACCTACCATCCAATTTGAAAACAAACAAACAAAAACATGCACACTCTTCTAAACACTCACTCTTCTAAGATCATAAACCATGATCATCAAACAATACATTAAGCTCCATTGGTATCTCCAACCCACTGTCTATAAGAACAAAACTTAACACCATAAACTCAGGATGAACTCATCTTACACACACCTTTATAGCACAAGGAATCATCTATGTAACATAGACTCAGGCATGAGCATTGTGTGGGTGATCTCCACGCATGGTATGAGCCCTTAAACTTACAATACATTTATATGATCCAAAACTAGCAGCAGATTGATGAATACATAATGACTAGCATTCCAATACCCCACTCCATTACCCTTGTCTTATCTAGTGCACACACATTGAATCATAGATTCATAATGTCATCAGTAAGTACAGCTTCATCACATGTCATCCACACCTTCACTCAACACCCACTTGCCCAAAACTATGAGAATTAAAAACATCACAACATGATCGACAAAAACCAAAAGCAGCAAATACTGAAGATCCCAAACGAAAGAATAAAGTGATCCATAGACTCTTCTGCATTCCTAAACATGCGTTACAATTCAAAAGCAAGACTCTTTACAAAACTATTAATGTTCTGTGTGTTTAGTTTATCTTCATGCAACATTCTAGTACCTGGTTCTTAGAGCCCTAGTTCTCACCTGAAGTGGATTGACATTGTCCAATTTTAAGTCAACAAAAGGAATCTTTGCATAAGCTTTCAGATGAAGAAGCAAGTGCCATAGCTAATTAGAGCTTTCAGATAAAGAAGCAAGTGCCATAGCTAATTAGACCAAATGATTATCAATTCATAATTGAAATCAAGTGAAAATCAGTTATTTGCATACACTAACACTTTCTATTCTATCTTTGCTTTTTTTTCTTTTCTTTTGTATGTCAAAACGAAGAATCAAATATTTGATTATTAATAACTTTGCAAAACAGGTTAAAATTTTGTGTATAAGCACCAAGAAAAACATCACAAAAAAAGACAAATACCGAGTAGTTAAATATATCTAATTTTGTTCTTACCTAAAGACACCCACCTAAAGCTGTGGGTGGCTGGTGCTCATTGTTCAACAGTTCATCCAAAAAAGCATGCCGCCACTCCCCGACGGTCGCGTGCACCTTGTGAGGTAATCACCTATTTTTAGAAACGGTTATTTCAGCACTTTCCATGCACTGTTTCGGTGCTTGAATTATACTTGAACACCATCTTCATCAAACCTACAGCGTTCTATCTCGCCATATTTTTCAAATATTGAATTCACAATAGTCCTATTAGTTATGAAATAGAGGCCAATGCGGTAAACTGCGATATGTCGAAGAGTCGGATCAATGTCAGCGTGCTTGTAGAGGCTCTCTAGAATAGTTGGGGTTTTCATCAACCCTTCCTTCACTAATGAAACCAGGTTGTAAGTCCCTAACGCTTCCAGAAGCTTCTCGAGAGGCTCCTCTTCTTCCTCGGTGGTGGAGGAGGTGGTGGCGTACTGATTTTAACCAGCGGGAAGCGTTAGGGAAGCGCCAAAGAGAGGGCATTATGCACCTTACACAGATGTCGCCGATCCTATGGGATGGCTGTTTCGCTTCCTCCCACGCGGCCTTTCGCTGCTTAAAAGTAATGTTGGCTCGGCTCTCTGTTGTCTCACACATTTGTTTGACATTGATGCTGCAATTTTCAATTTATCCATATCTTCCAAAGAATGAATTCAACATCTCGGAAGTGAGATGGGACGCCTTCCATATTGGGACACGAAGATCTCTCTTTGGGCAGGATCAACCTCAGCCAGATTACGAACCCTCTCAATCAAATGAGGGTCATTGGAGATTACTTCCATAACCAGAGCCACTAGAGATTCTTTCTGTAAGCCTTCTATAAGGCTCTCTACGGACTCCTCCTCCTCGACTATTGATTCTTGCTGCTCCTCCGGTACTGATTGATTTCGTACGAGCTGCTGCTGCTACTGCTGCTCCTCCTCCTCCTCCTCCTGTCGATGTTGATTCGGGGTTGGGTTTGAGGGTAGGAAGGGTGATCGGTGACGCTTACGACCACGGCCACGGCCACGGGTGGCGGGGGAGGGCTGGTTGTCAACGGGGACGGGGCGCCCTTTGCCGGAACGCATGATGGCCATGACTCTGTCTGAGGATTAGGGTTTGATTGGGCAGACGAACAGAATGAGGGGTTCTTGGAGTGATGGGTTTTTGATTTCGCCTCTACTTGTAGCTCACGTATATGTATTTTGAACTACTAGAAATATATTTATATTTTAATAAATAATTTAGATAATTTTTGGTATATAAAAATTGTATTTTTTTGAAAAAGTACTATCCTAAAATATATTATTAAATAATTTAGATAATTTTTGGTATATAAAAATTGTATTTTTTTGAAAAAGTACTATCCTGAAATATATTATTATACATACATAAAAACTTTAAAACTTTCATTATTAGTATTGGTAAAATTTACTACTAGTTTGCAATTTATTTTTATAACTTTTGCTAATATGTTTTTTTTTCTTAATTTATTAAAAAAAAAAACGTTGACAAGGGATATTTATAATTTTTAGAATTATAGAACATAATTTGTATTTAAGCAAAAATCAGAATACGTATTTGTAATTTACCTTAATGGGGTATTTGTTTAGAATGACACAATAAGAGCGAACTGTAATATGATATGTATTGTTAAATTTATTGACTTGTAATCCAACTTTCACTAAACTAATTAAACAATGAAGGGAGATGTTACAATGTGCACCCTCAAAAAGGTGCATATGGTATGTCTTTCATAATTTTTTCATAAAATTTCATAACTTAAATTTAAAATGTCATAACTTTTTCACTATAAAAATCGTAACTTTTTTTCATTGCAAAATGTCATAACAAAATCTCAAAGTGTCATAACAAAAATCACAAAATATCATAACATTATCATTCTTAACTTTAAGGTGCGCATCATAAATTCACTATATATAACTTTACTACAAAATATCATAACATACGTCACAAACAATCAGAACATTCATTATAAAAAAAAAAAAATCATAATTTTTTTTATAATGTACACCATTTGAAAGAGTGCACATTGTAAACGTCTCCAACAAGGAATTAGTAAATTTATTAGATATGGAATCCAATTCCACACTTCAATCTCATGAAACAAACACCTCCTGAAAGTAATCTAAATTAACATATTTTTATATCCTTCCTGCAAGGGGTGAGCAGCGAATATACTGATCCGTCCAAACTGATCAAACCGAACCGATCCATCGCATTTTTGACGGATGCGTGATAACGAGCGAACGGTTGCGGATTGATTTTTTTCAATCCACTTAATTTTGGACGAATAACGGATTTGAGATTCCTTTGGCCGCAACTGAACCGCCAAACCGCGAGCACCCCTAGTAATTTATAAGACTTTGTATTTTCAATTTGTTTAGATATTCTGATTGTATTTTCAATTGACAAATGATTTAAATATTCTATTAAAAAGGAGTTTTCAACTTAAATATATTTTTTTAATTGAAAAAAATAAATATATTATTTATCTACATTTTTTGGTTTTTAAATCTAACTCTAAAAATAATAAATATAAAATATGATATATACTGTTTGGTTTTTATTTTTAAAAACAGATATAGATGTAATAATATAGAGACATACAATTTTTATTACTGCTTTGTTCATGATTTTGGTGGTTTGAATTGTTTTTATATTTTAAGAACCATACTTTATGTGAATGATATGTGGATGAGGGATGCAGTAATTGTAATATTCTAAAATTTCAAACTTTCTTTCTTTGGATGAGGCATGCAGTTTTTTAAGTCATTGACTATAATACTTTTTTTTTTTTTGAGGAAGTGTACAAGTTGAATTATGTTAAAAATTTATAAAATTTTAAACTGCCAAACTGATTCGCATCCATCTGTCAATCCGCATCCGCCAAATTGGCGGACGAATGCGGATTGATTTTCTCCAATCCGCCAATCTGGCGGACGGATGACGGATTAGAGGTTCCGTGGTCGCAACCGACCCGCACCCACCCCTACTTCCTGCTTTGAGATTCTCTTTATACCTTTTGAAATCTATTTTGTATTCCAATATACTTTAATCGATGACTTATTATCAGATATTTAATATATTAAGTTGTTTCCTTCTCTATTAAAACAATAATATAGATTTCTTTATCTTGCATAAAATTATAAAAGGCTTTTATAATTTATTAATTTTATTTTTTTATTTTTTACAAAGAATCCATATTGATTCACTCTATCACTTATAACATGTTTGGTGAAATATAAATTTATAATTCGGTAAAATTCATTTTATCCTTGTGGTTTGAAATCAACTTTGTGGACGTGGTGCCTTTTTCAAGTTTGAGGTATTGGTTTCCACACCGACTTGTTTTGACCAATAAAGAGTCACCACTTAATTTTTAAAGGAGAATTAAGAAACTTTTAACAATGAAAATTAAGTTAAGGCCCAATCTGTCATAACTAAGAAAATTATGGGTTTGGGAGCTTAGATATAAAAAGGGAAGGCCATTTGCATGGAAGCACTCCTTTTTGCCCAATCTGAATATTAGCCTCGACTCACTCTCTATTTTATGATTTTAATGGTTAATTGTTCATATAAATTCATTTTTAGACATAAAACTCTTAACTAACCTAAAATTATGTGATTTGAATAAAATGAAAATTATTTACTTTAGATCTTGAATAAAGGCATATTTTTCAAAAATGATAATTTTTAATAAAAGGTGAGTTTTAACAACTCATGGCCATATACTCACCTAAAATGAATAATTTTCACAAAAAGAATTAAAAACATACAATTTTGCATATAAAGAGCATAATTGAAAAACAATGCAAGAAAAGAAGAACTTGCTCGGATGCCCACTTACGTGGCTTACATGCGAGATATAAAATAAATATGACCTAATATGTACAACTAAACATGCAAGAATGATCCTAGACCCGATTTGAGGCTACTACATGAAGAATATGTACACAAATACAACTAACCTAACTACATGATAAATCAAACTGGGTCTTACATGCTGAATATACAATTAAAATAAACTTAAGAACATGTTGTTCTAATGGAATAGGTGAAACATGCAGAAAAATGACAAAAAAAACTTAGTAAAGATAATAAATTACATGATGATCATGCCATTCTAACACCCTTACACATGATAACATACGGAAAGATAGGGAAGAAAAGGTACTGAAATAAAAGAAACAGAGAACTTACCCTCTGGTTTCAATGAACTGAAGAGCTCTCCAAAAAGATGCAAGAAAACTCAAGTTTTCTTGCTTACAAGCCTTCCTGAAGCTTAGGTTTCTAAGATAGTTCAACGTTTTCAGGCCTTAGAATGATTTTCAGAGGCTTAAGGGTGGCTAAATTTCATGGCTAAGGCAATATGGAGGGAGAAGGGGTGGTGTTTGGCTCTCAAACTCACTCAAAAGACAAAAAATTCTTAACCCCTTTCAAGAGTTCTTAACTCTTTTTAGGGTTTCATCGCTTCCCCCCTCCGCCGTTCCCGCCAAAAAAGCACCGAGATTGAATTTCCAAAGTAATTCAGTCACGCTTTGATGTGCGCACGCGCAACGACTGTGCGTACGCATTAATTAATCTTTGGATAAATGAAATTTTTTACTTTTATAATTTGATTTAAATTTTATTCTAGTCTTTATTATTTTAATTTAAACAATTTAGTTCTTACACAGTTTTAATTTGGTTATTCTATTCAAGTTTGAGATCAAAATTAATAATTTTGGAACATTTGTAATCTTCTAAGATATATATATATATATATATATATAACGAAAACGGCAGCGCTACATAGCTCGAAACCCCTCCCCCCCCGAATCCCCCGAACCAAAAACGACGCCGTTTTTGGTTCGTTTTTTTTTTTTTTTTTTTTTTTTGCAGATCAAAACCAGGAAGAAGAAGAAGGAGGAGGAGGAGGAAGAGGAAGAGGGACTGGAGGGAAGGAGGAGGAGGGACTGGGGGGGCCCAACAAATGGGGCGGGAGACGGAGGCCGGGGGCGGAGGTGGCAGAGGCAGGGGCTGCGAGGGGCGGGGCTGCGACGGCGGAGCTGCTGCTGCGACGATCGGAGTTGCTCGACAATCGGCAGGTCGGCGGCGGCAAGGAGGGGCCCTCTCCATTCCCCCTTCTCTTTCTCTCTTTCTCTCCTCTTTCTCTCTTCTCCTTCTCCTCCCGTTCCTAAGCTGATCGAAAATGGAAGAAAAAAAAAAAAAAAAAAAAAAAAGCTAATGCCCAAAACGACGTCGTTTTGGGCATTAGGGGGATTCAGGGGGGAAAATTCTCAAGCTACCAAACATTATTCTAATGAAAAATGGATGAAATGATCAAATTGAAATAAAAATTAAAAGTGTAATAATTAAATTATAAAAATTAAAGTAAAATATAAAAGTTGAATGTATTTTACCCTTAATTATTATTATATATATATATATTATTTTATGTTGATTGAGTCTGAGTTATCTAGTCAAAGGTTATAGCCATCCTTTTTGTTTCCTTGATTGTAGTGATTTGACTGTTATGTGGGTATCAATAAAAATGAATTTTTTCGTAACTCATTGTGGACACTTTTAGACTGTTCGATGTTGCAACACGGTCGCCTTAAGGGTATTTTGGGAAGTTGGTAAGAAGTTTGTTTTTGGCTTTTTATCAAGTTTTTTGGTTTTTTTGAAAGTGATTTGGGAAGTTGGTAAAAAATTGGCTTTTTTAATTTTTGGTTTAATATTTTTTAAAAATGTCACATCATTCCAAAATGACTAAAATATCCTTACTTTTTGATTTTTGAATTAATTAATTAAAATTTTTTAGAGGATAATTTGGTAAATTTGGGGGTGGCATTTTTGGTCTTCCCAAATGAGAGTTGGGGCGTTTTTAGCAACTTGGAGTTTTTGGCAACACACACAAAAAGCTGCGTTTTTGGTGTGTTGCCAAAACAACACTTAGTCAATAGAAAATCTTAGGCCGTGTTTGGTTAAACTTTCAAATTTTAATTTTACGTTTTAGTTTGAGTGTGGCATTTGGTTATAATTTTTAAAAATTGATTTCACACTTACTTTTCAAAATACGTCTACTCGGACGTCCGGTCAGTTGACAGAAACAATGTTTTTTTTTTTTGACACCTGTTATTTTTATATTTTAAGTAAAAAATATTTTTAAAATTTTTTAAAAATTTTTTATGACCTTTGAATAGAATTTTGAATTGTGTGTTGGGTTATGAGTTGTAGTTTTTGAATCAAATATATATCATATATCACATCAAAAATTTTAAACTCAATTTAAAATTCTTTTCAAAACTCATAACCAAACAAATTTTATACACTCAAATCATAATTCTAAAACTTTACCAAATGCTACCTTAGAAATATAATTGAATAAGATATTGTTGGAAAATAATGATTTTTCGATAACTTTAATTCCAAATTAAAGTAAGATTCAACCGCCGATTGAGGTGGGTGGGTGGGTGGTTTTATATTCTCTTAAGTGAGAATATTATAATATAAAAATGATAGACCGAAACCATTGAGTTATGAATGAGAATTGTCTCATAAAGTAGATACCAATAGAAGTTAGGCTTGGGCCTAGGTTTGGACTTGAATTTAGTCTTAGTCTTGGTCTGGACTGGCCTAAGCTTGTGTATGTGCATGTGCATATATTGGACGTAGTCTTGGGCATGGGCTAGATTGTGCTATGCTGAACTAGATTTGTCTTGTGCATATATTTTAGACTGGGTTTGGATCGGGTAGTGACCCAACACGCGTATCCATTTTGCGACCCATGTAGTTGGATTATTTAAATAGCATTATATATATATATATATATTTATTTATTTATTTATTTATTCAACCTTTGCAACTCTCACCTTTTTATGATAGAGTTGATGATCATATTATGCACATGAGAGTTTTGCATCTTTGTGACTTTAGCCTTAATGGCTAAAGTTGATGGTCATTAATGTTAGGTTTTATGATAGTCCTTCATGGCTAAGATCCCTTCCCTACAAGGATAAAAAGGGTTTTTCCACTCTAACTTAGAAGAAGAGTTTTTGAGAGATTTTTGATAGAAAATGGAGATGGTGTTTTGAGATAAAAAAAAGTTGGAGATGATTTTTTACACCAAAAAAAAAAATGTATATCCTTTTTTATTAGTTCCTTCTTTGGTTCTTGTTAAAGAAAGTGCATCGATTGTCAAGTTTGCTGAAACTATTCAAAAGGTGTTTCTGCATTAACTGGTTTCGACTGTCGTATCTTGAGAGACAGATGTCGGCGTACCTCTAGCATCCATCGAGAGGCAGTGAATGTATTTTAAGAAAACTGTCTAGTGCATGCTTCAATTTGCTTCTTTTTTATCATTTGTTTCTTTTTTATCATTTGTTTTTAAATTTTTCAATACTTAGTTTACAAAGATGAATTCTAATCTTTAGTTATCCATATTAATAATTTGTTTAATTTGTAATGTAATCTAATTCATTTATGTAATTTTAGTTGTGTAGTTTATTCTGTATTTTATTCTTTAAATAAATAAATAAAATTGTTTTGTCATTTTTAATTAATTTATTTTATATATTTTTCTTGTATTATTATGAAAAAAATACTAACAGACATATTATTCCATTCTAAAGTAGACATATTCTCCCTGTTGGAGGAATTTACAATGAAGGGAAAAAATTCACTTTGCTAAAACTTTTACTCTTTGTATTATTTTACCTTTTAAATTATTGATATGAGCTCATTTTAACGCAAACTATCAAGGGAGTTAATATATTTGTTTATTAAAATATTATATTTGTGAACATATAAAATATTTGTACACGTGATTTGCTTAATTTGGATGCACGCAAATATAGTAGTTTACTGCAATTGATTGTATTTTGTGCTTTATTCATGGTATTTTGATATTTCTCTATTTATCTGTCGTAGGCCCTGTTTGTTAGAGATTAATTTTAGCTTTCAGCTTAATTTAAGCTGTTTTGATATGTTTAGTTTAACTTATGTTTATAGCTTATAGCTTTGTAGAAGTCAGAAATCAACTTATTCTTTGAGTGGGGTAGGAGATGCTTTTAGAATAAGCTGGAAATCAGCTTAAGCTGAAAGTTATAAGCTATAAGCTGTTTTGGCATAAGCTATAAGCAGTTTTCCACAGCTCTACCAAACAGGGCCGTAGTGTGATGCAAAATCCATTTCCGATGTACCCCCCAAAAAAATATAAATAAATAAATAAATAGTGTGATGCAAAATGAATCAGTACCCTCAATTAATTACGTATTTGCCGACGGGTGTGATATTTTACAAAACATAAGGGCAAGTTATACTTTCAAACTTATATTTTAATTCAAATTTCACTTTGATTCTTATTATTTTAAATTAAATAATTTGATCCCTACACTTTTAAGTCCAATTTTAATTTTGTCTTTTAGTCCAATTTTTCATTAATTTTTTCTACCTATATAATTCAAAAGATTGATGAAAGTCTCAAAATTATTAATTTTAATCTCTAATTTAAATGAAAGGATCAAATTAAAATTGTAAGACTATGTTATTTAATTTGGAGCAATGGGAACCAAAGTAAGATTTGGATCAAATTACAGTTTGTTTTGACAATTGTCTAAAATAGCAAAAATTAAAAAAGTCACTAATAAAAAGTCAACTCTTCTCTATTTTTTTTTTTGCACGCTTTTTAGTGAATAAATCAATTAAAATAGTCAATTTTCAAAACAATGCAAGGGTTAAAAGTGTAATTCACTCAAAAATAATGACCTTATTAACAATTTTAGATGAAATAAACTAGTGTCAATAGGCATAATTGTCCAAATTGATAATAAACCTTCTCGTATAATCCTGTTAATCAAGTCTGCGCTCCTCCGTACGACGTCGCTTTATCACCTGAAAATACGAACGTGAGCTGGCCGGCGGGTGTGTGCCGGAAACCTCTCCGATGCCTAAGTCAGTAAGCTTGACAAATAGACCAAAGCTCTGTGTATTCAGAAAACAAAGTTGTGTTACCTCTCCATAGGTGATGCTTGTGAGCTTTTATAGGTTTCGAGTGGCACATCCTAATAGGACTTTTACTCCTCCATGTAGAGTCCTCCTAGGATTCATACTCCTGAAGGATAATGCTTATCCCCCAACACCCCCCTCACTGCTTAAACCAAGTGAGATGGTTTTATCATGGCCGAACTACAATACGACCGAAATAACACTGCCATACTATACAGGCAGGTATGGCCGATCTAACTACTAGTTCGGCTCATCTCTTCCTTGCTTCTATCCCGGTTGCGAATGCTAAGACCGAGCTATCCATAGAAGTGTCAAGCCGAACTAACTCAAATAGTCCTGAAGAAGGTTCTCTCATACTCCGGTTAGAGAAGATGACCGGGCAAATCCGTAATACGCCGCAACCGAGCTACCCCGTGCCCATCTGACAACCGAACTAACTGTAGTACTCCTTTGAACCGAACTAACCGTAGTACTCCTTTTGACCGGTGTATCCACTGTCTTTCGTACTCGGACCTATCTCGGTCCAACACCCAACTCGGCCCAATTTATATATATAAATTACCCTCTCAATTGCCCCTTAATTCCATCTGCATAGCATGATAGAGATTATCTGTTCATCAGCCGAGCTAGAGTCCCTAAGCCTTTCCAGCCGAGCTACAACCATTTAGCTTATCCAGCCGAGCTAAACTTAAGCCGAGCCGTTCTTATCCGGTCACAACGTCTTTTCAATCACCAAAACTGAATCGCTTCCTATTCTGTATACACGTGGCACGCTCCCATTGGCTGAAGGCAGCTGTCAACGCCGTCTTCATATTTCGCAATTTTTGAACAGTCCCGCCTTTTTTTGGCTTTTTACACAAAACAACCCTCTCATTTCTGAATCATCCTCACACTGCTCATCTTCTTCTCTTTCTTCGAATTCTTGCTGTTCTTCACGTTGCTCCTGAAGAAACTGTGTGATTTTGCTACCATTTCTTGCATCTTCAGTGCTTCTACTTCTTCATCTGGTAAGCAGCTGGAATCTGTTCTGTTTTTCTTCTTTCTGCTTTCGTTTAATCCATTGTAGTTTGTTTGGTGTTTGTTTTTGAAAAACACCCTTTTGCTTCCATTGGTGTTTCTCCTGAAAAAACTTAGCCATAGAACACTCGAACACACATAATATCCTGTATAACACTGGCTTTGATCCATAATCACGAAGCAACCGAACTAGAAAAACTGTTTTTGCTAGATAGAAGTTTAGTTAGATTATTAGCCGAACTAACACTTATGGAAGTAGTTTCAATAAGCAAAACCACTTCTGATTCACCTTAACCGAGATGAACAAACCGAACTAAGTTTGAACTTAGCATACTAGAAACCTTGACCTTCAACCGAGCTAAGTCTTCGGGGCTAAGCCAGCTTTCTCAGTTTCTAAACCGAACTCAGAAAGCTGCCCCTAGAAGCTTAACCGAAGTAACAAAAACCATAGCTCAAACCGAGATAACAAACCCATACACCAACCGATCTAGCGAACCCCTTGCTCAATCCGAGCTAACAACCACCTCGTTGAAACCGAGGTAGAACCTGTAGCATCCTGCGTAGCCGAAGTAAGACTTCTTTTTTCATGCTTATTTTGTAGCACGGTCCAATGATCTGTGCTTAACCCCTTTGTTTTCCACTTTGCAGACTTAGGTTGCCCAGGCACTGCGCGCTCAACCGAGCTACTGAGCACAATTTTCAAACCGAGCTAATTTATTTATAACTTAAAATAAATGGGGAAATATAGGTTCTTGGTAGAAACACCAGGGGGTTTGGCCGAATTCTGTAAGGATTATAACATCCCTGACGACGTACAACTTGTCTTAGCCAAAAAAGACGTTACACCATGGGGGAATGACGGCTTTGTCCCTTTTACCATTCTTTCAATAATCGAGACCGGACTAAGATTTCCAGTCCAACCATTAATTTGCGAGTTTCTTAGGCAAACCAGACTATGCCCAACCCAGCTCTCCACCAACTCTTACCGAATCATAATGGGAATAGCCGAACTAAACCGCCAAGCCGGTCTCAACCTTGGTTTAGCCGAAATATTTCACCAATACTCCATAGGATCCAAAGAGGATGGGTGGGTATATTACTTAAGAATACGTCGTGGCCGAGAGAAAATAATTAAGGATACACAGGATAAAGATTTGAACGACGACGATTTTTTCTGGGTAACTGGGAACTTTGAAGATCATCAAGCCCAGATTCCTGGCCGAAGAATAAATTGGAAAAAAGGCATACCCGGTATAGATATTTCGGCTCTATTTCATGTTTCTCTTTATTTCGGCTTTCTCCTTCTGAACTGAACTAACAGTTGTCTTCTTTTGCAAATAAAGCCCATCTTCGATCAGTATACGGTTATCCGAACTTAGATAGGCTCCGCGCCGCACTACGACATAACGAGAGAAGCTGGACCAAGCTGTTAGATTTTGAACCGATATATAGATACAGCAGTCGCCGAAAAGCGAGAGTGACCGACTTCCTTCTTGAAGACGCACCAGAACCGGACCCATCCTTGCCCCAGATAAACCTAATCCCTCTCTCAGTCGAACAAGAGATGGCAAAAAGGAGCAGACTGAAGGCCCTGCTGACCGCAACAAACCTAGCCGAGGTACCACAAACCGGCCAGACCACTGAGACCGTGGTAGCCCCAATCTCAACGGCCGTCCTCATCTCGCCCAAGCAAGCGTGCCGGACTAGCCAAACCGAGCAACGACTTGCTGATGAGGATGAGACGATTCTGCCACCAAGCCCCCTCCAAGCCTCAACGAAGTTCTCAACCGGAGCAGTCTGACCGAGCTGCCTCCTCCAAATGGGTTCCAAACCTTACCTTCCAGAACCGAGACATACTGCAATCAGATTCGGTGGTATCCGAGAAGGACCACTTGATGGCTTTCAACCTAGCCAAGAGTGTGTGCCTTCCAAAGGACATGGAGCACCACTACAAGCAGCTAAGCACCGAGATAAAATCCATCCGGTCATCAACAAAGTCAATGATCCTGGTAAATAGCTCTCGTTTCTCCTTGTAATTTTTCCAACTTTCCGTCCGGCTAAAGGAAAAGTTACAAACTCCTTTGCAGGCCATTCAGAAAACAACTTACACCACAGGAAAGTGATGGAGCTCAGGAGAAACACAAGGGAGGCCATGGCAGAGGCCGAAGCAAAGACGGCCGAGCTAGAAGAGGCCAGAAAGCAAATAGCCAAGCTGCGATCTGAGAACGGCCGACTGACCGAACTGGTTAGTTCAGCCGAAGCAAAGAAGCAGAAGGCCGCCATCGAGCTGAAGGATAAGTACCTTCGTGAGCTGGCGAAGATGGAAAAGAAGAAAAATACCGAAATAACCCAACTGAAGGAGAGCATCAAAGGAGCCGAAAAGCAAGGCTTCAAGAAGGCAGATGATGCATATATCCAGCAGTGTGAAGCCGCCAAAGATCTGTTCTTCAAGTGCGGCTGGAGGAGTGCGGTGGAGCAGCTCAGTTGCGGGTCCGAGACCGAGGTATATAATGCTCTGCAATACTTCATTCCGGCCTCACTGGCGGAATACGCTGCCGATCTTCAAAAGCAATTTCTTGAAGAGGGTTCAGGCTTTGAAATAGATTCTGATTCTGAGGACGCTCCGGTTGTCAACGCGGACCAATCAGTTCGGTCGGAGCCCACGGCTGAAGACCAGATTATTGAGCAACCAGGTGAAACCGTGCTGCCGGCCGAAACCACTCTCGTGACGGAGACCGAGCTTCTGCCTGAAATCGGTCTTCGTGTTGATGCCGATGCTGAGTTCGATGCTGAAATTGGAGATCTTTTCCCGTGATTGTCTTTGTGCTTTTCTTTTGTTTTTGAACTTGTAACCGGGCTACGACCCTCCCGTTGTACTTGCTCTCCAGTTTAATGAATGAAAATTTCGCTTTTGTGCTCAACTCTTATTCCGGTTTTGTTCTTGTGTGCTCATGCCTGTAATGAATTTTCAATGTTTCCAACTGCTATTTCAGTTTGCTTTCCTGCTTGAGCATGCTTTCTTACCACATTTTTGACCGAGATAGAGTTTTCCGGTTCTAGCTATTCAATCCTACTAGCCAACCACTCTTCAGCCGACATAACTATCTCGGCTGAAGAGTACAAAGAGTTGGTTTAATCCGTCTATCCACTCTTCAGTCATAAATTTACTTCGGCTGAAGAGTAACAGGTGTTGGTTTAATCCAGCCAACCACTCTTCAGCCATAAACTTACTTCGGCTGAAGAGTACAAAGAGTTGGTTTAATCCAGCCAACCACTCTTCAGCCATAAACTTGCTTTGGCTGAAGAGTACTAAGTGTTGGTTTAATCTAGCCAACCACTCTTCAGCCATAAACTTACTTCGGCTGAAAAGTACTAAGTGTTGGTTTAATCCAGCCAACCACTCTTCAGCCATAAACTTACTTCGGCTGAAGAGTACAAAGAGTTGGTTTAATCCAGCCAACCTCTAAGTTGGTTTTTCTAGCCAACTTAGAATACCGTGTTTGGTTATTCCGACCAAACGTCCTGCAGCCTGGATCCTTATCCTAGGCTTAGGAGGGGTGTTGGTTTAATCCAGCCAACCTCTAAGTTGGTTTAATCCAGCCAACCTCTAAGTTGGTTTTTCCAGCCAACTTAGAATACCGTGTTTGGTTATTCCAACCAAACGTCCTGCAGCCTGGATCCTTATCCTGGGCTTAGGAAGGGTCATAGTTGGTTAGTCCGGCCAACTATGCTTACAATGCTCTAAACATACTAAAGTTACCTTCTACTGAAAACAATTATACTGAAAATGAATCGACTTGTTTTATTGAGAAAGTAAAAATTACACATACTTAAAAGAAAAAAAAGCTAAAAATAAAATAACTTTAGATTGGCAGTGTTCCATGGCCTGGGAATTGCCTTGCCGTCCTCATCTTCTAAGTGGTATGCCCCTTTGCCTGCTAATCCGACCACTTTGTAAGGTCCTTCCCAGTTAGGTCCTAGCTTGCCATCTCCTGGTACCAAGGTATTTCCCATCACTTTGCGCAGTACCCAATCTCCGATCTTGAATTGCCTTGGATGCACTGTTTTGTTATACTTTCTGGACAATTCTTGTTGGTAGGAGGCGATGTGAACCAATGCTCTATCTCTTCTTTCTTCCGCAAGGTCAAGCTCCAATGCTATGGCTTCGCCATTTAAGTCGAGGTCAAAGTTCTCGCTTCGAATTGTGGGGAGGCCAACTTCTAATGGGATGACTGCTTCCATGCCATAAGCTAAGGAGAATGGTGTTTCCCCTATTGATCGGCAAGGTGTGGTGCGGTAAGCCCATAAAACATGAGGGAGTTCTTCTGCCCACTTGCCCTTCGCTCTCTCTAACCTTTTCTTCAATCCATCCAAGACTACCTTGTTTGATGCTTCTGCCTGACCATTTGCTTGGGGATATGCCGGTGTAGAATTGTAGAACTCTATCTTGTACTCTTCACAAAAGCCCCTGAAAATCCTACCATCGAATTGAGTGCCGTTGTCTGATATCAGTGCCTTTGGTATGCCAAATCGAGTGATGATATTCTGCCAGACAAAATTTTTCACATCTTTTTCCTTTATTGACGCCAAGGCTTCTGCTTCCACCCATTTTGTGAAGTAGTCGGTTGCCGCAAGGAAGAACTTCCTGTTGCCAGGTGCTGTTGGAAGTGGCCCTACTATGTCTAAGCCCCACATTGCGAAAGGCCATGGGCTAGTGAGAGGTAGAAGTTCTCTGGCAGGTTGGTGTATTTGATGTGCGAACTTTTGGCATTTTTCGCATTTTTTGACATATTTCTCTGAATCCGCTTGCATGTATGGCCACCAATATCCTTGCGAGATTGCTCTGTATGCCAGTGATCTTCCTCCTTGATGGCTGCCGCATACACCCTCATGTATTTCGAACAGGAATGCTTCCACCTTGCTGGGGTGAACACACTTTAGGTAAGGTCCTGAGAACGACTTTTTGTACAATGCCAAGGATGGAGAGAGCCAAAATCGCTGCGACTTTGCTCTTATTTTGTTGGCTTCTTTTTTCTCTTCTGGTAAGGTGCCGTCTTTTAGGAACAGTATGATGGGATCCATCCAAGAAGGGCCTAACTCTGCACAACATACCTCTTCTGCTTCGGGTCTTCAATGCTTGGTCTAGGCAGGTAGTCGATTAGTAGTGGTGAGGATGGAGGTATCTGCCATTGAGGCGAAGCCTGCTAGTTCGTCTGCTCTGCTGTTTTCCTCCTGCCGATCTGCTCTATCCTGACTACTTCATTCAATTTTTTGATCTCTGTTCTGACCAACTCTTGGTACTTGGCCATCCTGTCATCCTTTGCTTCGTAGTCGCCAGATATTTGGTTTACCACCAGCTGTGAGTCGCTATAAACCATTAGCTCGGTGGCCTTCATGTAGAATGCTGACTTGAGACCTGCAATAAGTGCTTCATACTCCGCTTCGTTGTTTGATGCTGGGAACCCAAGGTTGACTGCTTGCTCCACCACTAGGCCGTCTGGAGAGATGAGGACTATGCCAAGTCCTGCTCCATGCCGGTTGGATGCTCCATCCACGAAGAGCTTCCACATCTCTCCAACAACAACTTCCAGCAAGTGGAGGGATCAGATGATGCCTTGGGATCTTCCATGTTGGTGGTGTCTTCTTTAAGGTCCATGCTTGCTGTCTGCCCCTTGCTTTCTGATTGTACAAGTCTTCATTTGTTGGTGAGTCTTGACTTGGTGTAGCATGGTTTGCTCTTCCTTCCCTGCTTCGTTTTGGGCTGCCTTGGCGTCTGGCTGAGTAATTGCACCAGGGGTTGCGCTATTCCGGCGTCAACTTCCATCCCTAGTTCGGTTGTTTCAGTCAGGTCGACTGGGCAGATGTGATGACTTCCTGGTGTGAATTCTGCGACAAAATCTGCCAATGCTTGAGCTTTTATTGCGGTTCTGGGTTGGAACTTGATGTCGTATTGCCCCAACTCTATGCCCCCACTTCAGATTCGCCCAGAGAAGTTCGCCCTTTCAAACAAAGCTTTTAATGGGAAGGCTGTGAGAACAACTATGGTGTGGGCGTGAAAGTAGTGCGACAACTTCCTTGAGGCCATCATCAAGGCCAATGCCAGTTTCTCCAGTGGCAAGTACCTTGTTTCGGCGCCCAGTAATGTCTTGCTGACATAATAGATGGGCAGATGTTGGATTCCTTCTGCACGGACCAACTGCGCTAATTGCGTGCTGTGAGACTGCCAGGTACAAGAAAGTTCTTCTCCAGGAATTGGGGTTACAAGTAGTGGTGGAGAAGACATGTATTCCTTCAAGCTTTCCAAGCTCGGTCGCATTCGTCGTCCCACTCAAACTTGGCCTTTAGAGCATGGAAGAATGGTCGTAATCTGTCGGACGACCGGCTTATGAACCGATTGAGCGCAGCGGCCATGCCGGTGAGATGCTGCACTTCTTTGACTGAGTTTGGTCTCTCCAGATCCTGAATTGCCTTGATCTGGGAGGGGTCTGCCTCTATACCCCGGTTGGTCACCAGGAAGCCCAGGAATTTGCCAGATCCTACTCCGAATGCACACTTCGACGCGTTGAGGCGTAACTTATGCTTCTTTAGGATCTCAAACATCTCACCTAGGTCCTTGAGATGGTCATTCTCATCCTTGCTTTTGACCACCATATCGTCGATGTAAGCCTCCATTGTTCTGCCTAACAATGGCTCAAACATCTTGGTGACCATTCTCTGGAATGTCGCCCCTGCGTTCTTTAGGCCAAAGGGCATGACCTTGTAGCAGTATAGTCCTCTTGGAGTTGTGAAGGACGTCACTTCTTGATCTGGTTCGTGCATGGCAATTTGATGGTAGCCTCTGTATGCATCCAGAAAGCTAAGTCGGTTGTGCCCCGCCGTTAGGTCTACCAATTGATCTATCCGTGGTAGAGGAAAGCTGTCTTTTGGGCATGCCTTGTTGACTGTTTTGTAGTCGACGCAGACACGCCACTTGCCATTCTTCTTTGGCACTACGACTGTGTTGGAGATCCATCTTGGGTAGTGCACCTCTCTAATTGCTCCTGCCTCCGCCAGGTTTCCTACTTCTTCCGCCACTATTTCGGCGTGGTGGAGTGCCGATCTGCGGTCGCTGAATGATTGGTCTGGCGGATGGGTGGACATTGAGTTGGTGACAGATGAAGTTGGGATCAATGCCTGGCATGTCGTATGGTGTCCAGGCGAACACTTCGATGTTAGAGGTCAAATTCCAAGACCTCTAATCTCTCAGTGCTGGACAACGACGAACCGAGCAAAAAGAACTTATCCGGGTTCTTTTCATCTATTCTTACCTCTACCAAGTCTTCCACCGCTTTTGACTAGCCGCTTTGCCAACATCTGCGAACAGTTCATTACTCTCAGGTTCTTCCACCGAATGAACGTATCCTTTGGCGCGCGGCTGCCATTCACCGTGACAAAGCACTGTTTGACATGATCTGGTCCCATAGACTTCTTCTAT
This sequence comes from Camellia japonica, assembly GCA_030407325.1. Lineage (NCBI taxonomy): Eukaryota > Viridiplantae > Streptophyta > Magnoliopsida > Ericales > Theaceae > Camellia > Camellia japonica. Next base: position 71,188,840 of record JAPPVO010000013.1, on the reverse strand, counting down.
TACTCCGGTGTCGTTGGGAAACCGCATTACTTGGTGGTAGGATGACGCCACCGACGCATGGCATGCAGCCATGTCTGCCCAAGATGTTGTAAGTGGAGGGGACCTTCAACACCCAGAACTCCACTTGTTTCGTCACACTCCCTGCTCTGACTGGGAGGATTATTTTGCCGACGGGCCATTCTGGCATGGAGTTGAATCCAATCAGGGGAGATACGGCAGGTGCCAAGTCTTTATCTTGTAACTTTAGTTGTTTAAGGTTTCGTAGTACATGATTTCACATGAACTACCCTGGTCAATCAGAATCCGCTTGACGTCAAAATCCTTGACTCGGAGAGTGACGACCAGGGCATCATTGTGAGGGCAGTATATCCTTGCCAAGTCTTTATCCGAAAAAGACATGACATTTTGGCCTCGTCTTCCCCTTCTTGACTGCAGGTTGGGCACTTAGCACCTCTCTTAAGTGCTCAGCCTTTTTGATTGATCCTCTGAGCTCGCATACACGCTCAGGTTCAAAGACTCCATGTATCACGTTGATAATGCCTTGAGGTGGGGCGTCGATCGGCATTCCGTTGGGGTTATTATGGTCCTGGGGGGCTGGTTGCGCCCCTCCTTCATGTATTTATCCAGGTGACCTGCTGCCCAACTCCTCCAGGTGCTGTCTCAATGGCGTGCAGTTCTCAGTGCGGTGCCCCTTTTCTTTATGGAAGGTGCACCGTGATCTGTCGTCGTAGTCCTTCTGAGCCTCGCCTAGCTTGGCTGGCCACTTGACGAAAGGCTCGTCTCGAATCTCGCTAAGTATTCGGTAGATCGGTTTCTTGAAACCGTGGTTATGGCAGTGCGGACTCTCAACCATCTTTTGTCCTGGTCTCTCCGTTGTCTCGCTGCCACGTCCGTTTCTGTTCGGACGATCTACCGTTGACCTTTGCTGAGGCCTTCTTTCTGGTACTGGGTCGCGCCAGATTTTGCTTTGGCACGTGCGCCATCCTCCCACCCTGATGTGCTGATGCACTCTTTCCATCAGGGCTTCCATGGTGAGGGGCGGTGTCATGGTGATAGAGTCCCTTAGTCTGTTCCCGACTGGAAGGCCTCTTTTGTACTGTGCAATGGCGAGATTGGTGGGACAGTCCCCAATCTGGTTGAAGGTCTCCCAGTAGCGACTGTTATAGGATCTTAGGGTCTCCTTGTCGCCCATGTCGATGGAGAGTAATTGGTCGATCTCCACTGGTGTTTTGGTTTTGTTCGGAACCTTGTTACAAACGCTTCCGCCAACTGTGCCCAGGAGGCTATGCTGCCTTCTGGAAGTTTCTCAAACCAAGTCAAGCCTAGGTCACCAAGGCTTGAGGGAATAGGATGCACATCAAGGCCTCATTGCGCCGATATACCGCCATAACCTGGCGGAAGTGGCTTAAGTGTGAGTAAGGGTCCGTCTTCCCCTCGTACGTGGTGAATTTGGGCTGTAGGAAGCCTGAAGGTAGGGGCGCGTTCTCGATTGCTGGGACGAATGGTGAGGTCTGCAGCCTCGCCAACGCCTTGTCCGTTGGTTCGTAGGCGGGGCGCGGTATTGGCATTCCAACCTCGACGCTTCCATGCGTCCGAGGAGCCAACCGCTGTAAGGCAGAAACTCTGTGTGGATCGGCGCCCTGGCGTCCTCCTTCCACCGTGCCTTTCTTCTAGCACGGTTCGTAGGTCGGACGATCTGGGCAACTCTGTCTGTCTGGATCTCGTTTGGTGCGTATGTGAGGGCCAATATGTGCTTCCCTCAGTGTTTGACCTCTCAGATCTCGTCCTTCAGGCCTGGAGTGACGAGTTCTGGAAGATCTGGATTGCGTATCGCCTGTCCTGAGGCTTTTGCTTCTGCTTGAGAGGGTGTAGTATTCCTACTACGACTTTCCGAGTGGCGAGGGGGCGTCTTGTTTGTGCGCCCCTCTCCTGTCGCCACTTCTTTTCCTTTCACCTGGCGCTTTAAGATTCCATGTCCGCCGCCATCCGACGGATCAATTCGTCTTGTTCCCTGACGCGATCCTCCAAAGTTTGAGGATCAATTCTGCGTCTTTGTCTTTCTGGGCTTTGCGAACGAGAGTGATGGGGCTGTTATTCCGCCTTCGTCCCTTGCATCCCTCCTGGATTTTGTCTTTGTGGTTCCAGGTTCGCCATGGAGTGACCAAGGGTAGGCCTTCGCGCCTTGCACCCCCTTCTGGAGTTAGTCCGTCAAGGCGGACTGTGGTAATCTTCGTTGTTCGCCATTGATTTTTGAGAGGAAAAGCTTGATCAAGAGGTTGTTCTTGTCTGAAACTTCCCACAGACGGCGCCAATTGTACGGGAAAGAAATAAACCTTCTCGTATAATCCTGTTGATCAAGTCTACGCTCCTCCGTACGACGTCGCTTTATCACCTGAAAATACGAACGTGAGCTAGCCGGCGGGTGTGTGCCGGAAACCTCTCCGATGCCTAAGTCAGTAAGCTTGACAAATAGACAAAAGCTCTGTGTATTCAGAAAACAAAGTTGTGTTACCTCCCCATAGGTGATGCTTGTGAGCTTTTATAGGTTTCGAGTGGCACAATCCTAGTAGGACTTTTACTCTTCCATGTAGAGTCCTCCTAGGATTCATACTCCTGAAGGATAATGCTTATCCCCCAACACCCCCCTCACTGCTTAAACCAAGTGAGATGGTTTTATCATGGCCGAACTACAATACGACCGAAATAACACTGCCATACTATACAGGCAGGTATGGCCGATCTAACTACTAGTTTGGCTCATCCCTTCCTTCTATCCCGGCTGCGAATGCTAAGACCGAGCTATCCATAGAAGTGTCAAGCCGAACTAACTCAAATAGTCCTGAAGAAGGTTCTCTCATACTCCGGTTAGAGAAGATGACCGGGCTAATCCGTAATACGCCGCAACCGAGCTACCCCGTGCCCATCTGACAACCGAACTAACCGTAGTACTCCTTTGAACCGAACTAACCGTAGTACTCCATTTGACCGGTGTATCCACTGTCTTTCGTACTCGGACCTATCTCGGCCCAACACCCAGCTCAGCCCAATTTATATATATAAATTACCCTCTCAGAAGGCTAAATGACACTATTGTGATAGTTTAAGAATTCAAAATAATTTTTTTCTAAAATGAATGTGAACGAGAGCTCAAAAGATAACCCACCCAAAGACGAATTTAGAGGCTTAATCATAGATGATCAACCAAACTGAGCTTTGGTAAATCATGAGGGGCCTCATTATCTTGAGGGCAAGAAACTTCGACAAAACCACCATCTAGACTAATTTAATTGTCTCTTTTATTATGAAGCATGACAATAATAATCCTTTTAAAGACTTTATTAAATATTGTAAATATATTTTTAAATGTTTTAAATATGGACTGATTTTATATATTTTTTATATTTGTAATTACTCTCCTACTAATTGAAAACAAAAAAAAAATTATGGACCAATTCTTGTGTTAAGGAACTTTGGTGCTGATTTTGGAGAATATGAGTGTCACAACTAGGGATTTGGAGGTCATGGAGGCCTCTACCTTCAAGACTTGTGTTATGTTTGGAAGGAAGAAAGAAATGTAGAAGTGTGAAACAAAAGAGAGTAGATACTTAAAGAATAGATTGTTTTTCTCTCACTATTTTTAGGATAAATTATATTAATTTTTCTTGAAATTTAAAAAAATTACACACCACCTCAAGTTTTAGAAAATTACATTAATCTCTCTCAAGCCTTTGAATCACATAGCAATTAGGCCGGCCCTAGCTGTTAGAGTTGTGTTGGGGTTCAAATGAAGATGAAAGATCGCATTCAAAAAAAAAATGAAGATGAAGATGAAGATAAAAATAAAAAAATAAATAAAAAAATAGGGAAATTTTCATTTAGCTTGAAGGCTTGAGGCCCCGCGGACTTTTACCTGGCTCGAGCTCATATCCCAAGTGGCCCTACCCAACCCAAATGAGGCTTGGACAGAGTTTGGGCCTAAAGTTTGAAGCCCAACTCATTGGCTTGTACGAAAGAGGTGACTCGTTGGATTAGCCTGCAAGCTCATTAGAAATTATTAAAGAAATTTAAAAAAATTCAAAACTTCAAAAAATAAGTCTTAAATCTCAATCTGTTACCGCCTAAAAAAATTAAAAAGTTATTATCCTATTTAAGTCACATTATTTTATTTAAATCACATTACTTTTCTATCACATCACTTCAAATGCAATTCATATTTTATAAAAAATTAAAAAATACACTTATTTAGATCATCCCAAACAACTTCCAAGTCTACGGGCCAACCAACTCAAGATCTAAGCTTGTAGGCTTACCTATCAATCAAACTCATATGCTCCTCTAGGCCTGTAACAACCCTCATACTGTTTACCGATTAATAACTGATTGATTTTCGATTACTGCTAAACTGAGATCGAATATGAAAAGTAATTGAACTGACCGAATTACTGAACTGACTGACTAAAATCTGAAACTGAGTTGATTGCCTGTATCTGTTTGAATTGCATTTTACCTGTTTGACTGTTTAATTATCTGTTCAGTTTGTTTTGTTTAAACTGTTAATTGAAGGCCTTATCGGCGGCCGAACTCAAAATTGATTGATGTTCCATGATTAGTAGAATTTATGTGATATTATGGTGTAATTATCTGAAAATTGATTTAGTATGATTAAAGTAGATTAAATAAGGTAAAACACATAAGTTGCCTTAATTACGAAATTGCCATGTTAGTGGCCCATTACTTGGATCCTTTTGAGACTTGTATACACTCAAACAAAGCTTTTCATCAGCCACATTTGGGCACACCACCGAACTAGAGAGAGAAGAGTGAGAGGTTTGGAGTGAATTCAACTTGTTCTTGAGGAAATTGCTTAAAGACTTGGTGATTTTAGAAGACAATTGTGTATTTGAGCTCCTACACCTTATAATTCAAGACTTGAGGTAGAGCCTTACCTTCTTGAGCTTGCATTTGACTTCATTCTTGCATGGTTCATGCTAAACTAAAGAGCTAAGGCATGTTTTAGTCTAATAATGTTGAATTAGAGCTCAATTGTTACATGCATGTGCTTATTGCCAAGTTTTGAGGTTGTAAATTCATCATTTCTCACATGCATGTTCATAATTTTGCAATGGTCCATGTTTTCAACTTGTTTTTGGAACAATTGGCTCACTAGAGCATCAAATTGAAGCTTTGAAATGATTTGAATTTATGCATGTTTGCATGTTCTTCATGTTCATGAAAATGGGTTTGAATTTGGATTTAAATGACTCACCCTTGGGCTTTGATTTCACAAATTGAGCTTTGAAACTTGTTGTATATTGAGTTTGGATGTGTTTTCCAGAAATTGGGCCCAAGAGGTTGAGTTTTGAGCTTAGGAATGGTTGGTTTGAGCTTGGGAGGCCAATCTGGAAATTCCAGAATTTGGCTTCTACGCTCGAGCGAAGGATTCTACGCTCGAGCGACCACCATTTACTCTGAGCTACGCTCGAGCGATGAAATGGTGGCTCGAGCGTAAATTGCAAGCTCTCAGAATCTTGGTGCGCGCAGGCGTACGCTCGAGCGAAGGGACCTACGCTCGAGCGAAGAGCTGTGTCTCACGCTCGAGCGAGCATCGAACGAGCATCGAGCATAAATTCTGAGCATCCAGTATTTTTACTGTAGCACACAGTCCGCTCGAGCGACGGAATTCACGCTCGAGCGGAGCTCCTTTGTCTGCATGTTCGCTCGAGCGAAGGAATCCTCGCTCGAGCGAGACCCCTGTTTTCAGCAAATTTTGTAAAGTATTCAAAAGTGCATCTTTGCATCCTCTTTCCATCCTAGGCATTCCTAGGGCATATCTAAGGCATCTTAAAGAGGATATAGATGTAGAACACACCGAGGCAAATTAGGGATTAAGTTATTATCCTTCCCCAACTGTGAAACTTAGTGTGTGTTCAATCTGTTAACTGTATAGGGTTGGCATTCCGAGGAGACGCTCTAGTTCACTGTAGCCCAGAACTCTGTGAGTAACAATTGTGTAAAGATATGTTCAAAATGATTATCTTCCGAATGCTGAATTGAACTGTTTACTGAACTAATATTGATTATTGAATGAATGTATGTCTTTTATTTCTGAACTGTATTGTGGCATCCTTAGCACCTACTGTTTACTGTTACTGTTACAGAGATCTCTGTCGGTTCCCTCGTGGAACCACTACTATTTACTGATTGATGGCCATCATTACTGTTCGGTCTTTTAAGACCTACTGTTTACTGTTATGCTAATGGATGTACCACATATGACTGATTGACTGAAAGACTGAAGTACTGATTTAATGAACTGTTTTCATTACTGTAAGGACATTCATTCTAAACCTCTTTACGCATTATGTTATTCACTGGGCTTTAGCTCACTGCTTATATATATATGTAGGTGTACAGGTACCAGATCAAAGCTAGAGGCGTCGAAGTAAACTCTAGTTTTGTCAAGCCAACCAATGTGCCTCACTGCGAGGTTTCGAACCTGCCAAGCTATGGCTTAGGGGTGTTTTTATTTCCCCGTCTGTCTCTATACCGTTTTATAACACTGTATCGACTGAACGTTTTGCACTGTACTGTTTATCGGGGATTAAGTCCCTGTTCTGACTGTTTGTATATGATATGCATACTGTTTTGTATCGTTCTGTATAAATGTATGAAAAATCTTTTGGCATACAGACTGTCACAGCTCATTGGGCATTGTTTATTTACTGTATTGGCTTCCGCCAAGCCCCTGTACTCTGTATTATTGTATTACTGTATAAGCAGGCCTTCGGTAACCTAGGGTTACTGGCCGGTTACGGTGCTAAACCCATAGGGGCGGGTTTGGGTCGTGACAAGGCCAAACCTACTAGAGGTAGGGCTTGAGCATGAGGTTTTGCGTCATGACCTGGTTTGGCTAGAGCCCGCCATAATAATAATAATAATAATAATAATAATAAAAGAACTGTTATACTTAGCCCGCAAGTAGGGTTGGGCTCCACTTTCGATGGTTGGGCTAGATCATGCGCCTTATATGGGATGGCTAATCAAACACAATACTAAGACCATCTCCAACCCTTCATCAAATCTAGCATCAAATTTGAGATTTGGTAAAAAAAAGTATTATTTGGAGTTCCAACGGTTTCACCAAATTGATATCAAATCGAGAATTCATCAAACGTTTCACCGAAACGAGGACAGGCTCCGCATTTCATCAAAACACTGTGTATGACCGTTGGGGAAGACTAACCGGTCGACCAGCCGGTTGACCGGCCAGTTGACCAACCGGTCGACCACCAAAAGGTTCAAACAGTTCCAAAAAAAAGTTCAAACAGTTGAAAATTTTTTTTTTTTTTTTTTTGTCTTATCGGTCGACCAGCCGGTTGACCGGCCGGTCAACCACTAAAAGGTTCAAAAGTTCAAAAAAAAAAAATCAAAAAAATCAAAAAAAAAAAAAAAAAAATTTGGCTTACCCGGTCAACCAACCGGTTGTCCCGGCACAAATTTGATGAAAATTCGATGAAAATCAACCGTTGGAGCACTCGGTATCAGAATTGAGGAAAAAATCATTTTTTTACTCAGATTTGATGAAAATTTTAGTTCAGGGTTGGAAATGCTCTAATATGGTATATCTAGAACACATTAAAAATTAATTTTTCACATTTTTGTTAAAAATCAAACACAATACTAATATGATAAGTCAAGAATACATTAAAAACTATTTTTTCACATTTTTGCTAAATAAACAAAATTCGTTCACGGGTTCGCCTAGTTTTAAAATATTAATTTAATTTAATCCTACCTAGTTGGTTCATGTAACTATTTGCTATTTTTGACAAATCCACTACTAAAAAAAGTACTTTTTGCGACCGCTACAAGCCGTCGCAAATAATAAAAAAACAGTCGCAAGAGACCTTTTGCGACGGCCCATGCGACGGCAAATGAGGGTCGCGAATGTGGGGGTGGCAAATACTTTTTGCGACTGCAAAATAACAGTCGCAAACTATTTGCAACCGCCTAATCTACTTATGGCGACCAATGTTTTGCCGTCGCAAAAAAATTTAAAAAATACCTACAATGTATTAGCGACCGTCTTGTTACCGTTGCAAAAAAATTTTAAAAAAAACCTACAATATTTTAACAATCTATATTCTCATATATATATATATATATATATATATTCAAATATTATATACAATAAATGTAAAGTGATATTTGTAACAATTCTAATACTCATGTATTATTTTCCATTACTTCCCTCAACAAAATTATCTTTCTTCAAAAAAAGAAAAAAAAAATGTGCATACAAAATATAAACTTCTATACATGTCAACAACTCCAGCATTATAAGTTGTGCTCCTAATAATGATGATAGTATTGCATTAAAAATTAAGTAAATCAACAGAATGTTTCCCATCGAATTTGGCATGTCCAGCGTATTTCGTCTACCCTATTATTTCAACATCTCCCTCGCTAGCACTGGCAGTAGCAATTTCTGTTTCTTTCCACATCTCAGAATCGTCCACAAGGCCATGATTCTCCCCAGTGGCCCTCATTGTTTGGTACACTTCCAGCATTGTTGGCCTCTGCTCTGGCACCTGTAGAACGCATTTGCATGCAATATTCATGAACTCAAAGATCTCACCATCGAATCCCAACCCAATCAGAGTGTCATCAACTACATCTTGCAGACTAAAAGAGGTACTTACAAGATTGATGATCCATTCAACCAAATTGCTATCAGAATTTACAGAACCTTCAGCAATGGTTGCCATACGATGTTCCTTCCTTGTAAGCAGCTCAACCTTGGTATCCTCAACTCTATTCATTGCAGTTGGGCGCCATTGGCTTTGTTAAACCACCTATTGGTTTCTTTTCATCTTGCTACTCATAAACTTCTTTACTAGTGGATCAATGGGAAAATAAAACAAAGTCAGAGCAAAAACTACAACAGTAGAAACCGAACAACCAACCACAGTGACCATATGTATAAAAAATAAATAAATAAAAATCATCCCAATTGAAAAAAGGGATGATAGAATAGAAATATTAATTAATATGTATATTAGTTACCGTATGCATTTCTGATCTTGGCAGTAGTTCTGAATACAGCAGTGACGACAACACAAGCCAGCATGAGGAGATAATTGATTTCGAGTATGTAAACTTGTCCTTCAAACGTGGCCGATGTGTGAATGATTTTAACCCGAGGGAAGTAGCCTAGTGAGAGGGATTGTTGGACAATTGATAAAGTTCCTGAAATCATGGCTTGACTTGCTATGATTGCTGCCAAAACAGCCACCATAAACATTAGCCAATACATAGGACCTGCACCAACAATTTGATATTGCATAAATAAATTTGCTAATTGAATGAATGAAATAGATAGAAAAATCTAATTGAATAAAACAAAAAGTATGATGAAGAAGAAAATTAAGCACCTTCCTGGTATGGACTTGAAAAAGGCATCTGAAATGTAGTCGTACTGATTGTGCTTCCTAAGGAAAGAGGCTTGTCTGGTGTAAGCAAGTATGAGTGCTGGATAAGTCACAGCGCACAAACTTATTTGTATTGAACTAACAAAGAAATGACCAACATCCGCAAACACATATAGGAACCAAACACATATTATTGGGGCGAAGCTGTACCCAACTTTGTCTGTTCCAAATCTTTGAACCATGAATAGGCATACTAGGATCCCAATCGATATCCCAACAATCGTATCTGCAAACAAAAACAACCCCAGTCCACCACACTCAAAACAGGCTTACTTAAAAACGGCCCAACTCAACTCGTTTGGGCCGACAACTAATATAGCACTAGCATCTTAAACTCATGCCATGGGGAAAGCCTTATCTTTGATTCATACCTTCTGTCATGGAGGATGTTGCTTCTTTAATACCTCCCACAGCAGATAAAACTGACATACACATTGGAAAATATATAGGATTTGTCACTCAAATGTCAATCATAGAGGGTAAGAGATGAAACTATTTTGGTTTTATTTTTTTCCCCTCCAACTTTCAGCAAAACTCCAAATAAATTGGATATAAATTGTTATGTACCACAATCTTTCAATTTTGCCACGCAAATTTTCAGGTATATATATTTAAATGTTAATTGTCAGCACATGATTTCACCCGCTTTATTTTTTATTTTTTAAATTTCTTAGGTACAACTAAAGTTATGCTTCACCCATCATTGAGACCAATGTATCTTTCATAGAAAATAAAAAAAATAATAAAATAAAAATGAAAAGAAAAGAGGTCATAATAAAATATGATATTTATTGAGTAGATCAATGGACAAGAATGCTTATTTGTCTTATCTTAATTCATTTTCATTCTCAATTAAGTTTGACTGCATATTAGGCCAGAATTAAGCACGGAAGTTTTTCAACTGCCTCATGGAAGTTTGACGACATTAACACTTCTTCTATACTTTGTGTCAAGTAAGTTTGACGACATTAATCCAAGAAATGATTTATCACTCAAACAAATACATAAAAAAAAAAACAAAAAAACAAAAACTCATCATAACAATATTTGTAAGATTTTAATTTAGCACCAATGAGAAGAGACCAATGAACAATTTGGAGGGAAGCAACATGTCGAGCAAACTAAGCTACATCCAGCACACATGTTCAAGGATCAACAAAGATAAAAACAGAGAATACATGAACTTTTAATTTAGGCCAACATTAACATTATCAACTTCAAAAGAGATAACAACAATATAAATTACCTCCAAAGCAAAGCCACAAGTTCTATTATATGAAGTTCCATAGGTGCAAGTAACTTACTAGACACAAAATTCATAATCACATATTGAGAATAAACATTTTGAGGTGCTGAAGTGCAAGAACAAAACCTTTTGGCTTGTTTATGAGTATCAAATGATTTGATTTGGTTCAAAAGGAACTGAGTCATTCCTTGATCAGGTTGATCATAGAATAACTTGTAAAGAAGGATGCGAGCGGTTTGAGGCTCCTTAGAATCTTTAGGTGATGCCTTAAGCACTAAATCCAACATACGAATCTACACAAAACAAAGCTATTCTTGTTAAAAATGACACTATAAAAACAGATGGCATTATCCTAAATCAAGCAGACAGCAATTTCCTAAAAATAAAAAATATAAAAAAAAATGCAAGAGGAAAGCGAAAAATAGGACAAACACAATCTACTTATAAGCAATATGCACAACATTTTATTTTGAGGCTGTAGCAAATGCACTAAACTGGTAGTTAATAAAATGCCATATACCAACACTGTAAAGAGCAAGATAAACTATTCAAGTGATGTTACGCATTTGTTGTGTTGAACAGCCATCCATTGGGAAGAAGTGGTTCATGAATTACTGAACACAAATAGGATATAACACGACAAGAAATACATGAACATTTCTTTTGTGACTACTTCTGTTAAAGCTTATTAGTAGAGACATATATTATTTGATGATTATTAAGGAAATGCAATAAGAAGTGCAAAATAGACAGCAAATGAGATGAATGAAAGACCTCACATATTCTCAAAAGGGATAATCAGTGCTTGTTCATTCAAGCACTTAAAAAAAAAAATAACATTAACAAAGTGATATATATATATATATTTTGTAGGATACATCTCAGGTTTTTACCCTCAGCATCTTCTTTGCCTTCTCAATTTCAAGATGATCAGGATGACTTGCAACAAAAAAAAAAAAAAACAATGAAAAAGCATTAAACAAATATAATTTCCAAAAACTACATCAAACAAAGTGAAATGATCAACGTAACATAGATAATCAACAGATCTTGAACCTAAATGTTCAGATTATACAGAGCTTAGAATTAGAAATTGAAACTCGAGAGATTCATGTATCTAATTGAGATAATCAAATCATCAACCACAACAAGCAACATAAATTATAGTTAAAATTCGAATCAAATTGTTTACCTGAACCGAAGCTTGAGTCCCAGTTGAAGCAATCGCAGTCGCAGCAGCGCTTATCGTATCTAGAGCGTTGTTGTTCACGCTTCTCATCTCTGTTTTTTTTTCTCTTTGCTCGATCAAACAATTAACCTAATTTCACTCAACAATTTTCTGATCAAATCTCGCAGAGGTTGCAACTTTCTCGAGAAAATTCAACGTGGAAAATCGAATTTCGAGTCGGAAAATGAAATTGAAGATCAGAAGAACAGAGCATGATGAAGAAAGTGAGAGACCGAGAGACAGAGATTCAAACCACTGAAGCTGCGACTATGGTGAGCAAGAGAGCGAGAGAGAGAGAGTTTGTGAATGTCGTGAGCGTGAAAGGGGCTAGGGCATTGGCATATAAAATAAATAAAAGAAATAGGAATAATAAATTGAGGAAGGAAAATCATGTTGTTTTGAATATATTTCAATTCATTTTTTTTTTTTTGTGGTTGCAAATATTAATTTTTTGCGATCGTTAAATAGTCGGTCGCAAAAAATTAGACGCAAAAAGTCACTTTTTTAGTAGTGATCTCATGTGATCTCACAGTCAATTTCCAATTATAGTTGAAGTTGGTCAATTATGCTTACCTTGGTTTTAATTGAAATTCAGGCCATTAGTATTAATATCTATCTATACTATATATTAAGTAAAATGGGGTTTTTAACCCCAAGGTCTGTGGGAGCTCCAATCTCCTAATCCTAATTTTTTAATTTTTTGATTTAAAAAAAAAACTCAGCATTTATTGACTTCTCCCAACCCAACCTCAACATTTTTTGACTTTTCCCAACCCACAATTCCTTTTGACTTCTCTCATAATTATTGCAACATCCTTTTCAATTTCTCCCATAAACTATGGTTATACACAAAAATAAAAAATAAAAAAGATAAGAATTTAGCTATAGATCTAAAAAAGATATAACATCTAAATTTGAAGTATGATTTAATAATATAATTATGTATTTTTTTTTATGTATATCTATCAAAATTTTAAATCACCTAATGAGACAAATTAATCAATTTTCCAAAATTATTGATTTTTAATTTACAAAATAGATTAAAAAAAACTATTGACTGATTTATTTATTTAATAACAAAAATATTTCATAATCTCTCTCTCCTAATCTCTGTCACAAATTTTCAAAAAAAAATATTAAAACTTGCATTCATTTTCTCTTCCCCAAAATTTTTGATTTAAAAAAAAAAAAAACTCAGCATTTATTGACTTCTCCCAACCCAACCTTAACATTTATTGACTTTTCCCAACCCACAATCCCTTTTGACTTCTCTCATAATTATTGCAACATCTTTTTCAATTTCTCCCATAAACTATGGTTACACACAAAAATAAAAAATAAAAAAGATAAGAATTTAGCTATAGATCTAAAAAGATATAACATCTAAATTTGAAGTATGATTTAATAATATAATTATGTATTTATTTTTATGTATATCTATCAAAATTTTAAATCACCTAATGAGACAAATTAATCAATTTTCCAAAATTATTGATTTTTAATTTACAAAATAGATTAAAAAAAACTATTGACTGATTTATTTATTTAATAACAAAAATATTTCATAATCTCTCTCTCCTAATCTCTCTCACAAATTTTCAAAAAAAAAATATTAAAACTTGTATTCATTTTCTCTTCTCCAAAAAATCAGATAGGAGCTCCAATCTCCTAATCCTAATTTTCTAATTTTTTGATTTAAAAAAAAAAACCTCAGTATTTATTGACTTCTCCCAACCTAACCTCAGCATTTATTGACTTTTCTCAACCCACAATCCCTTTTGACTTCTCTCATAATTATTGCAACACCCTTTTCAATTTCTCCCATACACTATGGTTACACACAAAAATTAAAAAAAAAAAGATAAGAATTTAGCTATAGATCTCAAAAAGATATAACATCTAAATTTGAATTGTGATTTAATAATATAATTATGTATTTTTTTTTATGTATATCTATCAAAATTTTAAATTACTTAATGGAACAAATTAATCAATTTTCCAAAATTATTGATTTTTAATTTACAAATTAAAAAAAGCTATTGACTGATTTATTTATTTAATAACAAAAATATTTCATAATCTCTCCCTCCTAATCTCTCTCACAAATTTTCAAAAAAAATATTAAAACTTGCATTCATTTTCTCTTCCCAAAAAATCAGATAATATTTTCTATTAAAGTTGTAGATATCTACCTATATTTTATATATTATATTATAACATAACAAAAAAACTAAAAAACTAAAAAAAATCTTTAAAGTTTATCTAAATAAACTTTAAATCAATAAAACTCACATGTCTATCACATATCTAACTCACATCATAACTTACCTAAATAATAATAATTAAAAACAAATGGAAACCACAGATAAATTAAATTTTTAAAAAAAAAAAGATACCCACAACTCCATCTTAAATAAATTGAAAAAAAAAAATACCCGAATAGAAACCACACAAAAATAAAAATAAAAATAAAAAGATATATCTATCTATCCATCTATATTTATACTATATATTAAGCAAAAGGGAGTTTTTAACCCCCAAGGCCTATGGAAGCTTCAATATCCCAATCTAAATTTTTTAAATTTTTTATTTAAAAAAAAAAAAAACTCAGCATTTAGTGATTTGGTCAAAATCCCCTGATTAGCATTTATTAACTTTTTTCAATCCACATATCTTTCCACATGCCTGCAATTATTGATTTGGTCAAAATTCCCTGATCAGCATTTAAAATCCCCTTATACAAATAATTATAGATGCAATTCGTATATAGTTACTGCAGTACCCTTTTCAACTTCTCCCATACACTATGGTTAGTGATAAGAAAAAAATCTTAAAACACATAATTTATATATTAAAACAAATCTAAAACAAATATAAATATCTATAATTATCCCGTGCATAGCACGGGTGATAGACTAGTACTATATATTAAGCAAAATGGGGGTTTTTAACCCTCAAGGCTTGTGGGAGCTCTAATATCCCAATCTAAATTTTCTAAATTTTTTATTTAAAAAAAAAAAACTCAACATTTATTGATTTGGTCAAAATCTTTTGATCAGCATTTAAAATTCCCTCATACAAATAATTATAGATGCAACCCGTGTATAGTTACTGCAATACACTTTTCAACTTCTCCCATACACTATGGTTAGTGATAAAAATTGTTAAATTATTTTTATAAAAAATCTTTAAAAACATAATTTATATATTAAAAAAAAATCTAACACAAATATAAATATTTATAATTATCCCGTACATAGCACGGGTGATAGGCTAGTAATACAAAAACAAAATACGAACAATGTAATATAATAATTTGATTCAATTTATCTCAAGGCATCTAATTTAGACCTCATTTGGAAACATATTAAATTAGTTAAAAAAATTAAAAAGTTAATATAAAAATTTTATTTTTACACATCTTTTTGAAAAAGATTAAAAAATCACTAAAAAAAAAAAAAGTCAATTTTCAAAAAATCATTAGTGTATTAAATAAATCATATGATGAATAACATCAAAAATTGCATTGATTTAACAATCTAAAGTTTAAATTTTCAAGTCATTACAGTCACATCTACACCAAACCTAAAATACCTAATCACCAAAATAATTCAACGGTGTCAATGCCAACTGCCACATTTGCATTTATCATTGTCGTCTATCATCGATTCTCTATTTTTTTAGTTATTTATATATATAGTGTTAATTAGAAAAGAGATGGGTAGAGTAGAAGAAAAGAAAATCATCGAAGATGAGGGTATGAGGCGGAGGTGGGACGGGAAAGAAAGGTGCTTGGGGTGGAGAATCGCATGATGATAGCAGTGGCGGTGAGGGGCTCCACAATGATGCCTGGGTGTAAATTGTAATTTTCTTGAACTTCAAACAAGATTAGGATATTTTACCTTTTTCTTTAAATAAAAAAAGAAAAAAACATTTACAAATCAGTCCTATTAACTAGATGTTGGTGATAATTATAAATAAAATACTGAAAAATACAAATAATAAAAATTACAATAACTATTGTAAGGGCTGAGGCGCGGGAAATTCGCTCTCTTTAAGAAGATTTAAGCCTTCTGTGGTTAGGTAAAGTCTCACACCGGTGCAGCAGAAAAAACCTTAACTTGTCCCTCACAGGATACAACAGCCCGACTAAGTCGTATGGTTCACCAATACTACACAATTGGTTGAATCCAAAACTTTATCACATATACTCTTAATCTTACACAAAACATAATCAAGCAACAAAAATTTCTTCTCACTTCCAAGATAAGAAGTTAGATTAATTTATAGGACATGAAAGCTTGGTGAATAAGTTTCTTGGAAAAGGATTCTTGGAAGTTACTTGGAGGCTCCTTGGAAGTAGCTTGGAGGATAAGACTTGACTCTTTGAAGACTTAAAGAAGACTTGACTAGGCAAAGACTTGGAAGACTTGAAGGATTCTTGTACACCAAGAAATGATTAACTTGGAGGCAAAGAAAACAAATCAAACCAATAACACATTATAATATTAAAATATCTGCTAACACTAGACTTATTTATTTACAGATCTTAACTAATAAATTTATATAAATTTATCACTTGATAAATTTATCAATAAGACTTAATGAATAAAAAATTGATTTGATAAGAGAATAAGAAATGAAAGAGAAAGGGTGTTAGTAAACGCACTCGTTTTACGTTATTCTATAATAACACACCTTTTATAATATTAGTTCCTGTTTGGGAAGTTGGTTGAGACTAAAAAAATACAAAATGATAAAATAGACTACGTATGTCAATAAGGCAAAATGTCACATCCAAATCATAATCATTTCACTTTTTCTCTCACAAAAAAATTTAAAAGTTTTTTTTTTTCCAAACGGAACTAATTTAACCAGGCTAAATTAGCCAAAAATCTAAAAAGTCACACTAAAAATATTCTTCTCAAACGAACTCTTGACATACATGCGTTGCGTGTGTAATTTAAATAAATAAAATAAAATAAAATATTTGTTAGATACTATATATCACTTAAATGATAAGAATTATTAATTTTTATTTGATAGAAAAATATTAGAGAGATAGTATTACTTATAAATGATATGTTTTGAATAAAAATTATTAAATAGCATGAGAATATCATGTGATATTACTTGCGTAAAGCTCCTTACATGAGAAATTGTAAGGCACACTACGCATTATCACCCAACTACCAAACAATAATGAGATTCTATGTCTCATCCATAAGATTTCACATTGCGCTATAACCACCACATAAATCATGCCACATGGTGAACCAAAGAATATGTTGAGATTAGGAGCGTAAAAATGACCCGAAGCACGCCTGCGGCCCGGGGTGGGCCCGACCCATTTTAGGCCTGTTTGGACCCAGGCCCGAGCCCAGCCTGAGCCCCTAGGCCAGGGCCTGAGCCATCATTTTGAAGCCCGACCTGGCCCGTGGCCCAGCCCGTTTGGCCCGCTTAAGGCCCACTCAAGGCCCGTCCTGAAGCCCGGCTCGTTTGAGGCCCAGTGTTTTTTTTAGTAGAAAATAATAAAATTTTGATAGAAAAAAATTTTAAAAAAACAAAAAAAAAATAGTTAAGCCCGCCCAAGCTCGAGGCCAGGCCTAGGCCCAGCCCGATCAACACCATAATGAGTCATAATTAAAATAACAATCACAATATATCATAATTAAATTATAACCAACACTAATAAAATAAAAAACAAACACCACAATTGGTTATGAGTGGCATTTGATAAAAGTTATAATTAGCATATGATACATATTATTTTTTGAGATGTGTATTACAAAAATTCTCCAAATTGTCATATAAATTAAAAATTTAAGAGAATTCAATCTAATTGTATCGAAAATATAAATTAATTGTAATTATTCATATTGAAATGTACCCAAAAAAAAAAAAATTTTATGCTATTAGCACCTATCTAATCTTTAGACCTCCCAATTTCTACTTCTTTTTTTTTTTTTTTTATTACAATTATACCTTAAAGTAAAATTACATTAAATGACAATTTTTAATGGAATACCCATTTACCAAATGAAGACAATTGAAATGACACTCTAAAATATTATACACCCACCTCCATCCCCATCTAAACGTATTTCTCACCAACTTAAACCCTAAACGTATTCCTCTTCATCACCATCATAAACCCTAAACGTATTCATCTTCATTATCATTATAGTCCGGTCCAAATTAGTCAACGTTTCAAACAATCCTATTACAGACTCTGAGTTTCTCCAATCAAATTTTCATCTACATCTGTGGTTGTTTTCACTATTCATTGACACTTATAGAGTAATGGAGGACGATGACAACAACTCTGATAAGGTTGTCATTACATTGACAAGTTTATTAATCTTGCATTAACGATTTTTGGTCGTTTTCGATGGTTGCTGATTTGTTTGAGCTTGTTCAGTACTGGTTTGCCGACTATTACGATTTTGTTCAGTAACACTGTAACGGCCCAAAACGCATGTCACAATTATCCTTAATTAATTATGCGATAATATGAATTAATTGGAGAATATCTGTTTGAATTGGAAAAATATCTGTTGGGACTACAACTTCGGGACTAAAATTGACGACCATAATGTGTTCGGAAAACGAAATTGAACACGCCTATGTGTTACCGGGAATTTTTAGAGCCATTTGGGAAATTTAATTGAGAACTGATTTTCGTCTGATTCGTTAAGCCATGTTTGGCTCAATTTTTAAGCACAAATATAAAACTAAAGATATGGCCCATTGTTGACTCAATACAAAAAGGGAAAAAATCTGGGAAAGAGAGAGAGTTCTAGAGAGAAGAAGAGATCAAGAGAAAGGAAGCCAAATCTTCTCCAATTAGCTACCTAAGGTAAGAATCTCCTTCTAATTTCTTGAAATAAGGTTGATTCACCCATGATCTCATGGTAAGTAAATTGAATTAAGAGAAAATTATGTCTAATTGAGAATATTGTGATGTATTTTAACCTAGGATGCATATATGAGCATACATGGCATAAGATTATGAAATTCATGTTGATAATCATGTTTTCCTTGCATGATTGACATATTGGGAGGAACTCCATGGATTTGATAAATGAAGCTTTTATGTGCATGTTTTGATTTTTCATCTTAATTCAAGGTTTAAATCTTTACATGAAACATTTGGAATTTGTTTGGAAGTTATGATTTTTATTTAAAGCTAGAGATGGGAAATTCAAGTGGTTTTCAAGTGTTTTGGGTCTTGATTTTCATGAATTTGAGGTTGATTTTGCAAAAGAGGAGGTTCCCTTTCAAAGCAAAATTTCGGACTGGTTTTTGGGCCAAAAATGCATTCTGCAGTTCCACCGCTCGTGCGGCCAAGGTCACCGCACGAGCGGACATGTACCGCACGTGTGGCCAGGGCCACCGCACGTGCAGCCAAACAGTGCAATTTTCCAATTTTGTTTTTTTTATCGTTTTCTGACTTCCAGGCCTTCATTTACTTGATTTTCACATGTTATATGCATTCATTAGCATCTCATAAACATGAAACAAAGTAAGAAAAGAATAAAACTAATTGAACAACTGGGTATCGAATAACCGAATAAAGTTAAGAATCCATTAAGTGACTTGATGTCAATGTGTGTTAAGAATTGTGCTATGAATGTTTATAATTGTAGGTCAAGACTCGAAGACCGCACAACCGGTTTTGGAAACCCACTGTGAGTAACATTTCTGTAAAGTTATGTTGATAAAATTATGTTTTCACTGTTATTGATACGTTATGTTTTCTCAAAGTGCTATCTTGATTATGTGAACGAATATCCTATTTGCGAAACTAGTATGGCATCCACGGATAGTCCCAAGTCATGGGAGACGGCACATTTGTGCGGGTCCATGACATATATGTGATACGAGATCTCGTTAGCCACTTCATTGTGGTGATATGTGTTAATCGGTAACCGGAACCGATTCTCTAGTCGGAAGACGATATGTGTTGTATCCTGTGAGATGTACCATTATGTTATGTTCTGATATGAATGGTTGTGACATGATTTGTTTTACGGATATGTTATATGTGGAATTCGTTCACTACCCCTTTACTTTAATGTTATTCACTGGGCTTTAGCTCACTGTTTTTATATATGTATTTATAGGTGAGCGTTCTGGGAGTTAAGCCTAGGCGGAGTCTTGAACCGAGCCGCCGTTTTGGAAGCCTACCAACCTCCGATTGGGGCTAGGCCTGGAAGGCCGTTAGCAAGCTTTGTTTTGTGTTTGATATTTCGTTATATGTATGTAATGTAAGTGGGTAAATTAACATTTTTGGCATGTAAATATTTGTTTTATATATGCACAGCTCTTTGGACTTATGGTATATTGTCTTTGCTTCCGCTAGCCCCGATTATCTATGTTATGTATAGGAAGGCCTTTGGTAATCTTGGATTACTGGTCGGTTACGATGTCAAACTTTTAGGGGCGGGTTTGGGTCGTGACAGAATGGTATCAGAGCACGAGTTAATTTACCCACACACGTGTCCATATGAGCTGTAGGGTGTCCTAGAAAAGAAATAGGGCATGGCATAAACATGTGTGCATGTGTGTGTGCTTTTATGACATATAAAGAAACAAGAACTATAAATAATGAGACAACAGAGGAAACAGTATGTTGAGAATAAAATGCTCTATCTGCTATGGGTTCTATAGACCAATGGAGAACACCAACGCAAGGTTTGTAGATGAGTCAGAATATTCTAATGCCAGAATAGATCAGTTAGAAAGAATGGTGGAAGCTGTAACTGGGTTGGTGAGACAACAATAAGAGCAAAGCCAACAACAACAGAGATAACCATTCCCGCCTTCTCCTCCGCCACCTGTTCAAATGGAACCGATCAATAATGATGACATCATCACTCTGACACAGAAATACAAGAAAATGAAACCACCAGAATTCTCGGGGGGTATTGAACCGTTAAAAGCAGAGGCATGGGTGCTTGAAACTGAAAAGATTTTTGAGGTGTTTCCGTGTACTGATGCATATAAAGTTCTGTTAGCAACATTTACTTTGAAAGAAGAGGCTAGAAGATGGTGGATGCTCGTTCGAGATAAGAATAGGGACTTGACATGGGATCGATTCAAAGAAATGTTTTATGAAAAATACTTCCCACAATGCCTTCGAGATAGGAAGGTATCTGAATTTGAACAGTTGAAGCAAGGTACTATGTCAGTAGCGGAGTATGAAACTAAATTTATTGAATTAGCCTGATATGCTCCTCATATGGTTGATACAGACTACAAGAAGGCAAGAAAATTCGAGGGTGGCTTACATGTCGAAGTGCTTGACCGGGTGAATGTGTTGAAATTGGTAAAGTATGTTGATGTACTTGACAGGGCTTTGATGTCTGAAGCAAATATTGTTACCTTGAAAATGTCCAGGTCAACAACAACGACTGAAGGAGAAAGTAAGAAATTCAAGAAATAGAAAGTGGAAATGGTTAGTGAATCAATGGCCTCCGTGAATGAGAATTTGAACTCAAGTATTGGTGATAATACAAAACGGGGAAGTAGTGGAAATATTGGTATACCCACTTGTAGGGAGTGTGGGAAGCAACATTGGAGCATTTGCCGCCGCATATCTGGAGCTTGTTTCAAATGTGGACAAAAAGGACATTTGGCCAAATCTTGTCCACAAGCCTATCCAAGCAATGAGAGACCCGTTACTAGTGGGGTTAAATCAACAGTGACACTGAGAACAACCACAACATCTACTCCCGAGGGGAACACCTTGAGGCAAGGAAGGGTTTACACCCTAGTTTCAGAAAAGACGCAGAATATTGGAACAGCGAATGCAGGTATGATTTTACTAACTATTGTTATGTTGACAATGTTACTTATGCGATGGAAAATATTGAATATGTGATTGTGACAAAACAAACTAAAGTAATAAATAGTTTTCATACTTATACCGTGTCAGAACAATGGAATATGAGTTATTATGCTTGACAACTTGAACTATGATCTCCGAAACCAAATGTATCCTAGACTTTTGATTTGAACTGATTTTGGTGGAAGCATATGACTGACTGTTGAAGTACCGGACTATGTTGCTAAGGAAATGACAGATTAAAGCCGTATTTGACCACTTGGAAACATATGAATCACATTACTAATTGAATCCGTGGGTATTACCTTTGCTATTAATTGTTTAAGGAATGATTCCATTTGTGTTACTACCTTTGAAAGTAACGCTATGAAACTTGTTAACAGTAGACTTCGGAGTGAAACCTCAACTACTAGGTGATATGTTACTTGTGTACATTCTCTGATTGACTACTTCAGTTTTTCTTGACTTTACAATTGATTTTGGGGAAGTGTGCAAGATATGTTTATTATGTGTTTGACTGCTATGATATTGCCTTCACTACTACGGGATGGACACAAGAACTACTTTGTCATGCTGAATAACTGAATAGAACTGTGGGATTGTTCTCGTTCTATAACGATACTTCTGAGTAACTGTGATGACTTGTGAACTACTATATGGTTGCGGAATAAATTGAACACCTATGACGGACGGATTAATAACATGCGACCGAGATTTCTGATTTAGATTGTGCCAGGATAAGCTAAGTTTGGAGGACCAAACTTCCTAAGGTGGGGAGAATGTAACGGCCCAAAACGCATGTGTAGACACCTCATTTTTGACCGTCCTCAAGACTTGGACGTCATCGTTTGAACACTCGATGATCATCCCTATTCGTGTTCGTCTTGAGTTCTCAGAGGTTTCGGCCGCTTGCCTTGCCTCAAGACCTCTCGACTTGTGTTGCTTTTTGGGGACAGGGAAGGCTTGATTGGACATCCCCACACTCACCGGCCATGGCTTGAGGCCACCGGCCCCTTGCCATCGCCATTGGTGATTGCCGGTAGCACTAGTGGTGGTCGGCACCTTTGTGGCCGGTCGGCACCTTTTGCGGGCGGTCGGCATCTTTTGTGGTCCACCAACTTTGTTGGCCGATTAGCCACTTTTTTCTGGCCGAGACCTTTCTTGAGGGGGTTTGAACTTTTGAACCCCCTGTTTTAGCTTCTTGAGGCAGCTTGAACCTTTTGAACCCCCTTGGTTTAGCTTCTCCAAGAAGCTTGAACCTTTTGAACCCTTGTTCTAGCTTGAAGCTTTTGAACCTTTGCTTCTTAGCTTTCTCCAAGAAGCTTGACCCTTTTAGTTTCTCCAAGAAGCTTGACCTTTTTAGCTTCTCCAAGAAGCTTGACCTTTTTAGCTTCTTAGAGAAGCTTGAACCCTTCTAAGCTTCCAAGAGAAGCTTGACCCCTTTGCTTAGCTTCCCTTGGAAGCTTGACCCCCTTGACCCTTTTTATGTTAGCTTCTCTTAGAAGCTTGGCACCTTGCCTTGGCCTATATAAGGAGAGCCTCTCCTTCCATTTCAAGGGTTGAAAAATCTGATATATAAGATATATATATATATATATATATATATATCACTCTCTCTCTATATCTCCCTCTCTCTCTACATTTGTGTGGGTTAGAAGCTTCAAAAGGGTCTAGTTCTTGCACCTTTGCACACCAACTCTTGGCCTAACACCTCCATCATCAACCTAAGGATCTTGGAGGCCATTTTCAGAGACTAAGGGACTGTTTTGTTGGACCAAGAAGCTGCTGTCCCCTCTTGGCTACAAGGGTAATCTCTTTTCCCTCTTTATTCCCCGTTTTTGCACACACTTTTAGCCTTACTTGCAAGCATATTTTGGCTTTGTCATAAACTGAAAAAAGACTTATTTTAAGCTCCACTTAAAGTTTGTTTAAGACCACTTTTGTGTTTGGGGTCGTTTACCCCCTCTTAGGCCTTGTTTGGCCCCCATTTTGTGCTATTTTTGGTGAGCTCCGGGACCACTTTATTTGGGCCTCCTCACCACTGAAATCTTGATGGATTTTAGTGGTGAGGATGGTGGTTTGAGGTCCTAAGAAGGAGAGGGCCATCCCCTCTCCTTGTTGCCTTCAATATGTGCCATTTTAGCCTCATGTGTGAGCACCATTTTTAAGTTCATGTTGGCCATGTCTTAAGTGTTATTTGTGCTTATTTTGCCATGATATAGCACTCTTTTCAATTGGTTTAGACACACCATGCTTGCTTTGCATACTTGTCTTGTAATGCCATGAAATTGCCTTGACATGTATCTAGCATTTAGACCACTATGCTTACTTGTTTTGGCTTAGCTTTGTGAAGCTTTTATGCATGTTTTAGTGTGCTTGAGGACTATTTTTGGTTGTTTGGGTCATCCATGATTTGCTTTGTATAGCTACCATGTAATCCCCTTTGTAGGCCTTGAGTGTTGACCCCTCTAGCATGCTTTACTTGCACTATTTCAGTGATTTGGCGTCACTTATAATGTCATTTCAGTCCTCATGGCATGCTTGTATGTTTGCATTTGATGCTCCTTTAATGCTTTATAAGGTTGTTGTCCTATGCTCTATGATTGGACCTTTGTATGTGCTTCCATGTTTAGACCATTTAGATGCCATCTAGGTGTGTCTTTAGTCTTGTTTAGACTTGCATTGGACCTATTTTAAGTCCCCTTGGCCCTTTGAGGCTTGGCTTGTATAGCCATAGTTTAAGCCCCTTGGCTTGCTTTGAGTTTTGGACCATGTTGCATATTGTCATATGTCTTGCATACTTGCATGTTTTAATTGCATCTTGTATGCTTGCCATTAGCATAGTTATTCCATGCCTAGCACACTTGTTAACTTAGGCTGTGTGCCTAGTATACATTGCTTGTGTCCATGCTCATGTTGCATATCTAACTCACATGCCTAGGTTGTATTGCATTGAGTATGCATTCCTTGCCTCTTGAGTGATCATGATAGAGGTTAGGATTTATTGGGTGTTTTATGTGCATTTCATTTGAAATCAAAATGCACAACTTGGTTTCTTGGGTCATCACGCATTGAAATGCGCGATTGATGGTCCGAGAATCGAGGGCCATCCTCCTTTGAGTCATAAACATGATAAGGAGTGTGGTGGTGCAAACATTTGCTTGAAATGCATTGCCATGCCATGTTTTGCCCTCTGTTGCTGTCAAAACAAGTTTCTGCAAGAAGCTTTGGCCGGCCGACAATCATTAGTGCCGACCGACCAAATATGGATAGCCGATAGCTAAATGGATGGTCGATGACCATCCTGCCATGGCCGGTGATGATTCCACTTGGTCGGTGGTGTTCCACAGTGTTCAGAGAAGCATCCTTGGGATTTGTGCAAGTCTCAGAGGAGCAGAGCAGGGTAAATAGAGGCAGCTTGTGCATAGCGGTGGATTTCCGAGCAAACCCGAGCATGCGTGCATTGGACCCTCTTCCCGAGGCCTTTTACTGCTTTCCTTAGCTTAGTTAATTTGTTAATTAATTAAGTGGACTGTAATATTTAATTAGCTTGTAGATTAATTAAATTGTATTATTCTTTCGGTCCCTCCGAGCGAGGGCAAATTTGTAATAAGTGTGGGTGCGTGTGTGCATGTCTTCCAACCCCCACTTCTTTCTCCCTTTTACTTACCTGCTTTTAATGGTTAGTATTAGGGCATATTTAAATTAGCACACCTTATGCTATGCATGCGTGTATTCATACATTTGTCTTGCATGCACTAGGCTCGGCGCATCATGCTAACTGCATTGTATTTCAACTCTAAATTGAATACATGTTATCTGTTGCATTTCATATGCCATGTTTAGAATAGTCGAGCCTGTCTAGATTGCATCTTTGCATGTGTTGCATTAGCCATTTTAAACTTGAACTAGGATCATGCATGTGATTACTAACTAGTTTCTGTTTTGGCTTGGAGTACTAGGTAAGCTTTTATGCTTTAGCATGCCACATGCGTGTGAATGTTGCCATGATAGCATGATTACCATGAGGCTAGCTGCTTATGTGATATAACTGCTCGAATGCCTGTGGGTGGAGGTTAGGTTACTTAAATTGGAACAATGCATTGAATGCGAGTTTTAAGCCCACTTGAGGGTGGCAAAATTCATGTCTTAGCCTACTTGCGGGTAGCACCATCAAACCATTTTTAAATAAACAAACATGAAATGTTTTGTTCCAATTTAGGCGGCTTAGTCTATACTTGTTTACTGTGCGCATCACGTAGTAAATCTAGGCTAATAACCGGAATAAGAACGCATAATGTTTTCAAAATTAGATATCATGGTTAGTAGAGGCCGATCTTTGATCGGGGGAGCGGGGTGGCTCATAGCTGACCTTTCCCAATCGTACCCAAGTTCCCGAGCCGAGGCAACTTTGGTGATGACAGACACGTGGCCTTAGGCAAATGAGTCAGGGTTTCCTAAATTTCCCCAAAAATAAAACATTTAGGTGGCGACTCTGTATCTGGCAAAGTAGTCCATGTTTGGCACTTCTTTACAAAAAATCTGTTTTCAAAAACGATTTGCCGGATTTGGACTCTTTGGTTCAGATTAAGAACCGTGACAATTTGAGTCCGAACTGTAGTAGACCCACAAACGAACAAGACAGGACACATCCCCTCCCGGGGCGTTCGGGGACGTCTACAGTTTCTGGCGACTCTGCTGGGGATTTAGAGAGCTTGACTCGAACTCGTGATATCTTGTTTTGACTACACTTATGTGTTTCTTTGCATTGCATGTGTATTGGTGCGCCTAGGACATCGTGTTGGCCATCTGCTATTCCTGAGCGGTTTGCCGGAGGCTTGACTTTGTCAAAGCATGCCATAAGGCTGACCGGTTGCGGGCTCTGCCAGTATGGGAACACAAACCCCAGTTTTACCGGGGCACCCTTTTCGACCATTCGACCTAGTGCATATTCGGAATCCATAGTGACCATTCCAAACTAGGACAGGTTGCTTACCCGATATAGGTTGTTTGAAACTGCTGCGTGCATAGTGAAACCCTAGCTCCTGACAAAATAGGATAGGGTAACCCTACCCCTCCATAGGGGTGTTTTGGCTCTCACTTGTTTGTTATGTGCTTTAGAGTTGGTCTCTACAGGGAATGCATGTATCAATTTGCAAGTTTGGGTATCAGGCCTGTGGGCATCAGCATCGGTATTTTGGGGGGATCAGTTTTACCTGAGGGTATCGATTTACAGGCAGAATTTGGGGCAGAATTCAGTAGAGAGCACAGTCATTCAGTTATGCTCATATCTGTTTTGGCGAAATCAAGCTAAGGTACTGTTTGTTTTCTCTTTTGCTAGGTAGTCCTGGAATCATAGCTTCGGAAAACTCCACTATCCCCCAGGTACATTGGACTTGTGCTAATAGACTTTGTCGGGTCAGAGATTCAGTTCAAGGGCAATCAGTGTTTCTTTGCCAGAAGCATGGTAAAAACGCCAGTCAGGCACAGATCATCAGTTCAACCGTCTTCGGATTAGCGGTCATTATCCATCTCACATGTGCGCAGTTGGGTTGAGATATCTGTTTTTTACCTCAGGGAGATATACCGGTTGCTCAGTTAGACCAGGACAATATGTCGAGTCTGGAAGAGATGGTGCGCCAACTCCAGGATAGTATAAAAGTCATGCAGCAAGACGCTGTTCGTCAAGCGGAATTCACCAAGCAACAGGCCGTGGTCATAGCCCAACAGGCAGAGACAATTGCTAGGTTGGAGCAGCAAACTGGAGTATCTACTTCACACCAGGCTCCTCCCCCACCAAGAGTTCCCATACTCGGGGAGGCAACCCACGTCCAGGATGATACGGACATTCCAGTCGGGCCAGCTCCGCCCCCGGTTCTACCCCAGCTATCCAAGACACCCATCAACCTACCGGACTCCCCCTTTGAGTTCAAGACGGACCCCACAGCATTGAAAGTGAGCAAGCTCGAGAAATTGTTCAAAAAGTCTCAGGGGGCCCACTCTATTCCTGATATAGAGGATGGTTATACTAACTCAGTGGTGACATTACCGGATTGGTTCAAGATGCCACATATCGATCGATTTGATGGCTCTGAAGACCCAATGGTGCATCTCCAACTATTTTCTGATATCTTGAGGCCAATGGGGTTGACCACAGCCCAGAAATTATCACTATTCGGCCGAACCTTGTCTGGGATAGCCGCAATCTGGTATACAAAATTGGAGAACTCTGTGAAACAGAATTGGGAAAAGATGGCTGAGGCCTTTAATGATCAATACTCCTACAACACACAGATTGAGGTCAGGACTCGTGATCTTGAAGTCACTCGCCAGGAGCCAAAAGAGGGTTTCTCAGAGTTCGTGACGAGATGGAGAGCAAAGGCCTCAATGATGACTATAAGGCCTTCCGACAAAGATCAGATTCGGATGGTTGTGCGCAACCTCCAGCCCAAACTAATGCAGAAAATGATCATGCTCCCCTTCCCTACCTTTTTCAGATTTGCATGAGATGGGAGTACAGATCGAGGATGCGATAAAACAGGGTCTGATTGACCAAGACCGAGAGCAGCCCAAGAGGGCATTCAACCGCAGTTCGAATGCAACCACCAGTGGTGATGCAGCTGCAAGATCTTCTGAAGTTGGAATGGTCACCACCACTCCTAAAACAGCCACTCCCTTTGTTGGTGCATCCAATCCAAACCCCCGAACTTCGGACTATCTACCCTGAGGCAAGAGGGTTTTCACCCCGCTTTATATGCCTCTGTCTAAAGCTCTAGGGGTCCTACTCAGGAAAGGACATCTGAAGCCGTTAAAACAACGGCCTCTACCTGATCCTCTCCCTGCAAAGCATGACCCGACTAAGTACTGTGATTTCCATCAACAAACCGGTCATGACACTGATGGTTGCGTCCGTCTTCATCACGAGATACAAAATCTGATTGACAATGAGGTCATCGTCGCACTAAGCTCTACAAAGTCTATCGGCACTTGATCAGTGAACTTGTGGGGGATAATGTGATGTGATCAGGGGATAAACCACCTGCGAGCGGCGCTCAGTTTACTTCAGATGTGGCGTATGGCATGCACTGTTTTGAGCATTTGCGAATGCTGGGTTTTGTACGCTCTGGCTTAGGTACTGAGTTAGTTCTGTCATTTTTGTTTTGAGTCTGTCTCTTTGTTTTAAGTCAGTCTTTTCATACTGAGTCAGTTACGGTCTGTCTTGTTGTATCGAGTCAGTCCTATTGTACAACAGGTCGGGTGATTCCGAGGGGTGTTACCTCGGGCATCACCATTTTGTTTTGCGTTTGTCTTTTCGTTTTGTTTTGAGTCTGTTTCTGCTTGGAGCCAGTTACACCAACGGATTTGAATGAACAACAGTGATTTTCACATTCTTGTATTCGCTTCTGCCTTATGCCAGTTGTGCCAGAAGTTCTAAATGAAACGACGAAGCATCTCACCTGCTCTCCTGGGCCTTGAAGTCATTGTAATGACCTGAGTTTTTCAAAACTTTTTGAACACTGCGGTGAAAACAAAGAGGGAAGAATTCCTCGGGATTTGCAAAACTTTGATCAAACTAAGAGAAAGAGAGGCGTGCTAAGCCCTTAATGAATGAAATCATGTTTGTTAATGTGAGTACTGAGAAGGACCATGGCTTGATCCAGATTGGTTCCACACTATCTTCAGCGCGAGCGATTTGTCGCTTTCTTAAAAATTTAAAAAAAAAAAAATATTTTGCGCGGTCCTGCGAAGACCTGTGTGGAATCGCTCTTGCGATGTGCAGCTTAGGATCGCTCTCAGCCTCGAGACTCGACCCCTTGATTTCAAAACCTTGGACCTTAATTCAGAGTGTTCAACGGTCAACCTCAATGTCAGGCCTGTGTGGCCAGACTTGAAGCAGCCCACGAACTAGGGGCAAGAAAAGTCAGACCAAGAAGGTTGGACGTCGTCAAAAGAAGCTTGCAAAGCTAGATCAAAAGCACCCCTTGAACTAGGGGCAAAAGATGCCAGATTATGCTCGAAGAGTCGAAGACGGATTATTCCACAAATCAATGAAGATCGGCAAGAATGCCAAACTCCAGAAGGGAAGAAAGAACAAGGTATCGTTGAAAGACAACTGAGTTCCGATCCACAAACACTAGGGGCAAATTCAGCCCTCATTGGATGGACTTCTGCATCATCAGCAATCAACAGCCATTCTCCTGGATTCAGATGACTTCAAGATCTCAAAACCATTTGACATGGACAAAGCTACACTTTTACCCTTGAGAGGCTCGCTGGGCTGAAAACCCGGAAGGGCGACCCAGGCAAAAGTTAGAGCAAGGAAAAGAAGAAAAAGAACAACAAAAAAAAAAAAAAGAAAAATAAAAAAAAAAAAAAAGAAGGAAAGAAGAAAAAATTCTGAAAAATGAAAAAAAAATGCAAAAAGATGAAAAAACAAAAAAAGAAATGAAATGAAATGAAAAAGAAAAGAGAACAAAGCTCGCAAGGTTGAAAACCCAGAAATGGCGGCCTTGGCAAAAGTTAGAGCGCAAAAGGAGAGGTTAATACCCGAGTGTACCTTAACCCGAACTACGTAAGGCTTGATTCCCATGTTTGGGATACGTAGGCAACTTCATTCTGAAGTCTAGCCACAAACACTTCTAAATCGATTGTGTCCATGTAATGGTTCTCATCATCTTTGTCTTCTCAGAATCCAAGAGTTCAGTTGTAACCGTCACTTTGAGGACTGTTTACAGTATGTTGCGGCGCTATTCAAACAAGGGACAACTTTCTGTTGCCATTCGATGCGCTGCAGTGCCATTCAAACAAGGGGCAACTTTCCGTTGCCGTACAGTGTCCTTCAGACAAGGGGCAATTTTCAATTGCTATGGATCCGAGGTTGCGCATCTCAAGAGTAAGTTCTGTGCTCATTGCGCAGTGGCCGTTTGCAAAAAAAATAGTTTTTGAGAATTTTTACTGAAGTTGACTAATTCTCTCGAAAATTATTCCATTTTCCAAAAACTGGACCATATCTTGGACCCAAAAAGGAAAATTTTCAGTGCTCATAACCTGACTCGCATGATTTCAAATCAAAAATCGAACAAGCATGTTAATCTAACTCTCTTTTTGGTCAAAATTGTTTTAGTAGAAAGCAAAAACAAAAAAAATGGTCAAAATGATGAAATAGGGGCACAGTTGAGTCAGGTTTTCTGTCATTTCCCCTTTATCAACGCACTTACCGAAAGGGCACCGTATTCGCTAGAAAAGGGCACCACTGAAGTTGACTGCAAAAGGGCTGAAAGCTCTCTCATCCTCCAAGCAACGAGGTATCAAGCCAAGTGCGAAGCACGAACCAGACTGGGACAAGATATTCCACTCCCTTATCTGGACAGATCTGATCACGTCCAAACTCCCTAACAGAGCATCGTCAACCGATGTCAGCTGCAGATTTGCTACACACCCAATTGTAGCACAGCCCCTCTGTGGAAGAAACTCACTGTTGTGAACAAGAAGAAGAATCTAGCGGAATGCTAGGGGCAAGACCCCGCAACTTTCTGTTTATCCATCAACCACTCAGGGAAGGGATTAAAAAATGAGAGATTGAAGAATAGAGAGATATGCGCTGAGAAAAAAAGTGAGGAAAAGGGCTTTTTCAGAAAAATAGAGATTGAGTGCCAGAGTGATGTGAGAATCACAAATGAGAGAGGGTGGGAAACAATACCCGGAGAAACTGGCTCCTCGTGTACTAAAAGGTCTCTCATCTTTGTAACGCGTCTGTGTGTCGTGTCTTTTGTTTTGTCTCAATTCTTGCTTTGAGTCGTTTCGAGTGTTACTCGATGTGTTTAGGTTGTTTACCTTTGTTTTTCCTTCGTCGAGTCGTTTTGGCTGTGGCTAGTCATCGGCTCAATACCCGGTTAAGAACTCATTTCTCAATTTCAAAAAAAAAAATCATCTTGTGCTCAGAGTGCTGTGTCATTCTCCACATTTGTGCAAAACAGGATCTGTTCTTTCATAAAACTGCAGGGTTCAACCGAGGTCACATGAGAACAGTAAAACAAGGACCTATCTGAAGCTATGTGGGTTCCAGACTGCAAAGCAAAAGAAAAGAAGGAAAACTTGGAGCATCTTAGTGTGTTTCAACTTCGGCAAATTCCGAGACTACATTCCAGGTGCACCTTCTCAGGCCTCACCATTTCTTTGGAGTATGAGTGTATTTCAACCCCAAGCTTAAGCCTGCTTCAAGTCAGAATCGCAATTAAAGCAACTGCAGATGTTATCTCTCGCCAATATAGACAGGGTGTCCCCTTTTGAGCTGAACGTGTTGCCAAGTCCTCTGAGAGGTAAATCGGAGGCACCAGAGTACATGATTAATGCCCCCATACTTGCATGGAAAATGCATTTTATCGCACTTCTCTTGCGCACCTTACCTGCACTTGTTAGTGCATTGCATCGCGCTATCTTGCGCACCTTACCTGTACTTGTTAGTGCATTGCATTGCACTGTTTTGTGCATTTAATCTACATCGCACTGCCTTGTGCACCTGTATTGTATTGTTATGCACCACTTCGCTTGCGTTGTTACGCGCATTCCACTCGCATTGTTATGCGCCCTTTCAATTGCATCATTTTGCATGCTCCTTTATTCCGAAACACCGGGATACGTCCCTATGTTTCTCCTTCTTTCTGAAACACCGGGATACGTCCCTATGTTTCTTCTCTCTTTCCGAAACACCGGGATACGTCCCTATGTTTCTCCTTCTTTCTGAAACACCGGGATACGTCCCTATGTTTCTTCTCTCTCTCCGAAACACCGGGATACGTCCCTATGTTTCTGCTTCTTTTCCAGAAACCCTGGGATACATCCCTAAACCCTGGGATACGTCCCTAAACACGGGGATACGTCCCTAAACACCGAGATACGTCCCTATGCTTCTCCTCTTTGGTTAAGAGCATTTGGAATACGTTCCAATGCTTATACCTTTTTGAAACACCGGGATACGTCCCTACGTTTCTCTTTCTCATTCTGGAACACTGGGATACGTCCTTATGTTTCTCTTTCCTTCTGGAACACCGGGATACGTCCCTATGTTTCTCTTTCCTTCTGGAACACCAGGATACGTCCCTATGTTTCTTCTTCCTTCCGAAACACCGGGATACGTCCCTATGTTTCTCTCATTTCGAAACACCGGGATACGTCCCTATGTTTCTTCTTCCTTTCCGAAACACCGGGATACGTCCCCATGTTTCTTCTTCTTCTCCGAAACACCGGAATACGTCCCTATGTTTCTCCTTCTTTTCCGAAACACCGGGATACGTCCTTATGTTTCTTCTTCTTTTCCAAAACACCGGGATACGTCTCTATGTTTCTCCTTCATTCCGAAACACCGAGATACGTCCCTATGTTTCTTCTCCCTTTCTGAAACACCGGGATACATCCCTATGTTTCTCCTTCTTTATAAAACACCGGGATACGTCCCTATGTTTCTTCTCCTTTTCTAAAACACCGGGATACGTCCATATGTTTCTCCTTCTTTTTCGAAACACCGGGATACGTCCCTATGTTTCTCCTTCTTTTCCGAAACACCGGGATACGTCCCTATGTTTCTCCTTCATTCCGAAACACCGGGATACGTCCCTATGTTTCTTCTCCCTTTCTGAAACACCGAGATACGTCCCTATGTTTCTCCTTCTTTCCGAAACACCGGGATACGTCCCTATGTTTCTCTCTCTTTGGTTAAGAGCATTTGGAATACGTTCCAGTGCTTGAACCACTCTGAAACACCGGGATACGTCCCTTTGTTTCTCCCTCTTTGGTTAAGAGCATTTGGAATACGTTCCAATGCTTGAACCACTTTGAAACACCGGGATATGTCCCTATGTTTCTCCCTCTTTGGTTAAGAGCATTTGGAATACGTTCCAATGCTTATACCTTTTCGAAACACCGGGATACGTCCCTATGTTTCTTGCATGATCATAAGTTATGCTCGGCTTTGTGCATTGTCATGCATTTTGCCCCTGCCTTCGGGCGCATATCTTTATCGGTAGCTTGTATGCTTTGTCTAAGTCTTCGGCCTTGTCAAAAATGGGTCGTCTCTGGGTTTTGACATTCACTCCCGTCATTTTTATGACTTTCGAGTTCTGTCAAAGAGGGGCAACTGTAGACACCCCATTTTTGACCGTCCTTAAGATTTGGACGTCATCGTTTGAACACTCGATGATCATCCCTGTTCGTGTTCATCTTGAGTTCTCAGAGGTTTCGGCCGCGTATCTTGCCTCAAGACCTCTCGACTTGTGTTTTTGCTTCTGGGGACAGGGAATGGCTTGATTGGACATCCTCACACCTCACCGGCCATGGCTTGAGGCCACCGGCCCTGTTTTCTTGCCACTGGCCATTGGTGATAGCCGGTCGGCACTATTGGTGGTCGGTCGGCACCTTTGGTGGCCAGTCGGCACGTTTTGCGGCCGACCGACATCTTTTACGGCCAGTCGGCATCTTTTGTGGTCGGTCGGCCAAGCCACTTTTTCTGGCCGAGACCTTTTCTTGAGGGGGTTTGAACCTTTTGAACCCCCTGTTTTAGCTTCTTGAGGAAGCCTGAACCTTTTGAACCCCCTTGGTTTAGCTTCTTCAAGAAGCTTGAACCTTTTGAACCTTTGCTCTAGCTTCTCCAAGAAGCTTGACCCTTTTTAGCTTCTCCAAGAAGCTTGAACCTTTTTAGCTTTTCCAAGAAGCTTGAACCTTTTTAGCTTCTCCAAGAAGCTTGACCTTTTTAGCTTCTTAGAGAAGCTTGAACCCTTCTAAGCTTCTAAGAGAAGTTGACCCCTTTGCTTAGCTTCCCTTGGAAGCTTGACCCCCTTGACCCTTTTTATGTTAGCTTCTCTTAGAAGCTTGGCACATTGCCTTGGCCTATATAAGGAGAGCCTCTCCTTCCATTCAAGGGTTGAAAAATCTGATATATAAGATATATATATATATATATATATATATCGCTCTCTCTCTATATCTCCCTCTCTCTCTACATTTGTGTGGGTTAGAAACTTCAAAAGGGTCTAGTTCTTGCACTTTTGCACACCAACTCTTGGCCTAACACCTCCATCATCAACCTAAGGATCTTGGAGGCCATTTTCAGAGGCTAAGGGACTGTTTTGTTGGACCAAGAAGCTGCTGTCCCCTCTTGGCTACAAGGGTAATCTCTTTTCCCTCTTTATTCCCCGTTTTTGCACACACTTTTAGCCTTACTTGCAAGCATATTTGGGCTTTGTCATAAACTGAAAAAAGTCTTATTTTGAGCTCCTCTTGAAGTTTGTTTAAGACCACTTTTGTGTTTGGGGTCGTTTACCCCCTCTTAGGCCTTGTTTGGCCCCCATTTTGTGCTATTTTTGGTGAGCTCCGGGACCACTTTGTTTGGACCTCCTCACCACTAAAATCTTGATGGATTTCAGTGGTGAGGATGGTGGTTTGAGGTCCTAAGAAGGAGAGGGCCATCCCCTCTCCTTGTTGCCTTCAATATGTGCCATTTTAGCCTCATGTGTGAGCACCATTTTTAAGTTCATGTTGGCCATGTCTTAAGTGTTATTTGTGCTTATTTTGCCATGATATAGCACTATTTTCAATTGTTTTAGACACACCATGCTTGCTTTGCATACTTGTCTTGTAATGCCATGAAATTGCCTTGACATGTATCTAGCATTTAGACCACTATGCTTACTTGTTTTGGCTTAGCTTTGTGAAGCTTTTATGCATGTTTTAGTGTGCTTGAGGACTTTTTTTGGTTGTTTGGGTCATCCATGATTTGCTTTGTATAGCTACCATGTAATCCCCCTTGTAGGCCTTGAGTGTTGACCCCTCTAGCATGCTTTACTTGCACTATTTCAGTGATTTGGCGTCACTTATAATGTCATTTCAGTCCTCATGGTATGCTTGTATGTTTGCATTTGATGCTCCTTTAATGCTTTATAAGGTTGTTGTCCTATGCTCCATGATTGGACCTTTGTATGTGCTTCCATGTTTAGACCATTTAGATGCCATCTAGGTGTGTCTTTAGTCTTGTTTAGACTTGCATTGGACCTATTTTAAGTCCCCTTGGCCCTTTGAGGCTTGGCTTGTATAGCCATAGTTTAAGCCCCTTGGCTTGCTTTGAGTTTTGGACCATGTTGCATATTGTCATATGTCTTGCATACTTGCATGTTTTAATTGCATCTTGTATGCTTGCCATTAGCATAGTTATTCCATGCCTAGCACGCTTGTTAACTTAGGTTTTGTGCCTAGTATACATTGCTTGTGTCCATGCTCATGTTGCATATCTAACTCACATGCCTAGGTTGTATTGCATTGAGTATGCATTCCTTGCCTCTTGAGTGATCATGATAGAGGTTAGGATATATTGGGTGTTTTATGTGCATTTCATTTGAAATCAAAATGCACAACTTGGTTATTGGGTCATCACGCATTGAAATGCGCGATTGATGGTCCGAGAATCGAGGGCCATCCTCATTTGAGTCATAAACATGATAAGGAGTGTGGTGGTGCAAACATTTGCTTGAAATGCATTGCCATGCCATGTTTTGCCCTCTGCTGCTGTCAAAACAAGTTTCTGTAGGAAGCTTTGGCCGGCTGACCATCATTAGTGCCGACCGACCAAATATGGATAGCCGAGAGCTAAATGGATGGTCGATGACCATCCTGCCATGGCCGGTGATGATTCCACTTGGTCGGTGGTGTTCCACAGTGTTCAGAGAAGCATCCTTGGGATTTGTGCAAGTCTTAGAGGAGCAGAGCAGGGTAAACAGAGGCAGCTTATGCATGGCGGTGGATTTCCGAGCAAACCCGAGCACGCGTGCATTGGACCCTCTTCCCGAGGCCTTTTACTGCTTTCCTTAGCTTAGTTAATTTGTTAATTAATTAAGTGGACTGTAATATTTAATTAGCTTGTAGATTAATTAAATTGTATTATTCTTTCGGTCCCTCCGAGCGAGGGCAAATTTGTAATAAGTGTGGGTGCGTGTGTGCATGTCTTCCAACCCCCACTTCTTTCTCCCTTTTACTTACCTGCTTTTGATGGTTAGTATTAGGGCATATTTAAATTAGCATACCTTATGTTATGCATGCGTGTATTCATACATTTGTCTTGCATGCACTAGGCTCAGTGCATCATGCTAATTGCATTGTATTTCAACTCCAAATTGAATACATGTTATCTGTTGCATTTCATATGCCATGTTTAGAATAGTCGAGCCTGTCTAGATTGCATCTTTGCATGTGTTGCATTAGCAATTTTAAACATGAACTAGGATCATGCATGTGATTACTAACTTGTTTCTGTTTTGGCTTGGAGTACTAGGTAAGCTTTTATGCTTTAGCATGCCACATGCGTGTGAATGTTGCTATGATAGCATGATTACCATGAGGCTAGCTGCTTATGTGATATAACTGCTCGAATGCCTGTGGGTGGAGGTTAGGTTACTTAAATTGGAACAATGCATTGAAAGTGAGTTTTAAGCCCATTGAGGGTGGCAAATTCATGTCTTAGCCTACTTGCGGGTAGCACCATCAAACCATTTTCAAAATAAACAAACATGAAATGTTTTGTTCCAATTTAGGCGGCTTAGTCTATACTTGTTTGTGTGTGCGCATCACGTAGTAAATCTAGGCTAATAACCGGAATAAGAACGCATAATGTTTTCAAATTAGATATCATGGTTAGTAGAGGCGATCTTTGATCGGGGGAGCGGGGTGGCTCATAGCTGACCTTTCCCAATCGTACCCAAGTTCCCGAGCCGAGGCAACTTTGGTGATGACAGACACGTGGCCTTAGGCAAATGAGTCAGGGTTTCCTAAATTTCCCCAAAAATAAAACATTTAGGTGGCGACTCTGTATCTGGCAAAGCAGTCCATGTTTGGCACTT
This sequence comes from Camellia japonica, assembly GCA_030407325.1. Taxonomy (NCBI): domain Eukaryota; kingdom Viridiplantae; phylum Streptophyta; class Magnoliopsida; order Ericales; family Theaceae; genus Camellia; species Camellia japonica. Next base: position 71,151,144 of record JAPPVO010000013.1, on the reverse strand, counting down.
CTTTACAAAAAATCTGTTTTCAAAAACGATTTGCCGGATTTGGACTCTTTGGTTCAGATTAAGAACCGTGACAATTTGAGTCCGAACTGTAGTAGACCCACACACGAACAAGACGGGACACATCCCCCCCCGGGGCGTTCGGGGACGTCTACAGCATGTCACAATTATCCTTAATTAATTATGCGATAATATGAATTAATTGGAGAATATCTGTTTGAATTGGAAAAATATCTGTTGGGACTACAACTTCGGGACTGAAATTGACGACCATAATGTGTTCGAAAAACGAAATTGAACACGCCTATGTGTTACCGGGAATTTTTAGAGCCATTTGGGAAATTTAATTGAGAACTGATTTTCGTCTGATTCGTTAAGCCATGTTTGGCTCAATTTTTAAGCACAAATATAAAACTAAAGATATGGCCCATTGTTGACTCAATACAAAAAGGGAAAAAATCTGGGAAAGAGAGAGAGTTCTAGAGAGAAGAAGAGATCAAGAGAAAGGAAGCCAAATCTTCTCCAATTAGCTACCTAAGGTAAGAATCTCCTTCTAATTTCTTGAAATAGGGTTGATTCACCCATGATCTCATGGTAAGTAAATTGAATTAAGAGAAAATTATGTCTAATTGAGAATATTGTGATGTATTTTAACCTAGGAAGCATATATGAGCATACATGGCATAAGATTATGAAATTCATGTTGATAATCATGTTTTCCTTGCATGATTGACATATTGGGGAGGAAACTCCATGGATTTGAGAAATGAAGCTTTTATGTGCATGTTTATGATTTTTCATCTTAATTCAAGGTTTAAATCTTTACATGAAACATTTGGAATTTGTTTGGACGTTATGATTTTTATTTGAAGCTAGAGATGGGAAATTCAAGTGGTTTTCAAGTGTTTTGGGTCTTGATTTTCATGAATTTGAGGTTGATTTTGCAAAAGAGGAGGTTCCCTTTCAAAGCAGAATTTCGGACTGGTTTTTGGGCCAAAAATGCATTCTGCAGTTCCACCGCTCGTGCGGCCAAGGCCACCGCACGAGCGGACATGTACCGCATGTGCGGCCAGGGCCACCGCACATGCGGCCAAACAGTGCAATTTTCCAATTTTGTTTTTTTTATCGTTTTCTGACTTCCGGGCCTTCATTTACTTGATTTTCACATGTTATATGCATCCATTAGCATCTCATAAACATGAAACAAAGTAAGAAATGAATAGAACTAATTGAACAACCGGGTATCGAATAACCGAATAAAGTTAAGAATCCATTAAGTGACTTGATGTCAATGTGTGTTAAGAATTGTGCTATGAATGTTTATAATTGTAGGTCAAGACTCGAAGACCGCACAACCGGTTTTGGAAACCCACTGCGAGTAACATTTCTGTAAAGTTATGTTGATAAAATTATGTTTTCACTGTTATTGATACGCTATGTTTTCTTAAAGTGCTATCTTGATTATGTGAACGAATATCCTATTTGCGAAACTAGTATGGCATCCACGGATAGTCCCAAGTCATGGGGGATGGCACATTTGTGCGGGTCCATGACATATATGTGATACGAGATCTCGTTAGCCACTCCATTGTGGTGATATGTGTTAATCGGTAACCGGAACCGATTCTCTAGTCGGAAGACGATATATGTTGTATCCTGTGAGATGTCCCATTATGTTATGTTCTGATATGAATGGTTGTGACATGATTTGTTTTACGGATATGTTATATGTGGAATTCGTTCACTACCCCTTTACTTTAATGTTATTCACTGGGCTTTAGCTCACTGTTTTTATATATGTATTTATAGGTGAGCGTTCTGGGAGTTAAGCCTAGGCGGAGTCTTGAACCGAGCCACCGTTTTGGAAGCCTACCAAGTGTTTTGGGTGCCTCCGAGTTGGAGCTAGGCCTGGAAGGCCGTTAGCAAGCTTTGTTTTGTGTTTGATATTTCGTTATATGTATGTAATGTAAGTGGGTAAATTAACATTTTTGGCATGTAAATATTTGTTTTTATATATGCACAGCTCTTTGGACTTATGGTATATTGTCTTTGCTTCCGCTAGCCCCGATTATCTATGTTATGTATAGGAAGGCCTTTGGTAATCTTGGATTACTGGCCGGTTACGATGCCAAACTTTTAGGGGCGGGTTTGGGTCGTGACAAACACAGTGCTGAACAGGAACATTTAGTTCAGTATATGAGTTCCGAACAAAACCTTTATTTTCGATATTATTCAACATAATATAATTTTTAACGAAACGAAGAGATTTCCATTAGTCATTAATCTCGACAGAGATTTCTAACGAGTCAAAGAGAATATGATAATGGTAGTCCAAAGGCAGCAAGTGTAGCAGCAGCTTCGCCGTCTGCGGTGATGGCAGGATGTGAGGATGGTAGGCTATAGTGATCCTGGTTTTCACTCGACTCTTGTGGTATTCCGAACTCAAGTTTAATGCGTTCATATTGTTATTTCCTTCTTTATTCCCTTGTATCTCTTTGAAATTGGCTTTGGGGTCGCCGTGGTTGTGTTTGGGTGGGTAGGTTGGTTGCTTGTTTTTCAAACATTGTGTTGCCCAGAATTTTGGTCCCCTGCTCGAGCGGTACTTCTTGCGGGCTTTGCAAATACTCAGTACTTTTATAGGTCTGCAAAACTACTGGGAGAGTGATTTCTACGCTCGAGTGGTGTTTCCTATGCTCAAGCAGGTGGGCACTCAAGCGGCCTTTCCTGCTCTCGAGCGTTGGTTTGTTATCTTTAAAACTACTGGATGTGTGTTTTCTACGCTCGAGCATCACTTCTTGCGCTTGAGTGATGAGCGTCTTGTTCATTGTGTCTTGGCGTTCAAGTGGCATTTCTTATGCTCGAGCGAAACAACATTTTTGTGTTTAATGCTCCAGCGTCAAGCTTGCACTCGAGCGAACTGTGCGTATATCTGATCGTGAAAATGACTTTTTACATCACTTTTTCAGATCTTTTCTCCCTAAAACCTAAAGTTGAGACCCTCTCTCTCTAAAACACTCTTTCTCTCTCTACATTTTCACTTACTTCTAGTGATTTCCTCACCCTAATCCCTTTGATAAAAAGGTAGACCATCACAAGATCTCCTTTTTTATCCGAATAGAGTTAGGTTTGGGCATCTTTGAAGTTTCACTCTTGTTTGGCTCGTCTTCTCTTTTGAGGTAGGGATTTTCTATATTTTCATATGATTTTTAGCTTAGTTATTTGTCATTGTGTAACAATGGTGGGATTTGGGGAGTAGTTTGAGCAAACCTAGGGTTTGGGTGTGAAATAAAAGAGGATTGTCTAAGTGAATGTGAAATAAATGGTTATGGAGTTGAATGTGAGGTTGTATTGTGGCCAAATACTTGATTTGGGCCATTTGGGTTGATATTTGAAAAAATGGGAGTTTTGCCCTAAATGGGTTAAATTGTTATTTTGTATAAATAATTGAAATTGATAATGGTAATGTGAAATTGGATGATTATTGATGTAAATGGTGGAGTTGGATACGTGTTGTCTCTCACCTATGGAAATTTGAATAATATATCTGTTGAGAAAATTTTATATCTATTTAGAAATATCTATATTGGGCTATCGGTGGAGGATAACTATGATTGTTGTAGAAATTGCATAAGGATTAGATAAATTGAAACTAATCTATTATTGGTTGTCATTGAATATGACTACGATTTATATACATTGTATATGTATGATTGTTTTAGAGGAGAAATGAGATATATTCCATTGTTTAGGAGGAGATAAGGGATGGACTCTATTGAAATTAAGTTGGTTGGAGTGTCCAGGGTGAAAGTCCCGAAATCTTGTGTGTACATGGGTGCCGATCCCCCGGACGAAATTTCTGTAAAATGGCAGATTTGAAGTATTTGTGTGGTAGTGTATTGAATTGGAAAACCACTGAGTTGTAGTCTCAGTTAGGTTATTGAAAAATATGAAATTGACTCATGAATTAAGAATACTGAATGAACTTGAAATAAATTGAAATATGAACCTTGGTGGCTTACAGTTTTATAAAATGTGGAGATTTTGTCACTGACATTGTATATGCACATTGTACTTATATCTTTGTTAAATCTCATGTACTGTATTAGATTATTTCTACTGAGCTTTGGCTCACCCTATTTGGAGGAAACCATTTTCAGGTGTTGGTGACCTGCCTTTACCATGGCAATAGCTTGCAGGGACTTTGGGAGCAAGAGCTTCTTTATTTTGTTGTATTCTTTGTATAACCAAAGGCTTAAATTGTATTGAGCTAGACTCATTTTTCTATAACCAAGCCATGACTTGGAAAGATGTAACCCTATAGGGCATATGACTATTCGTTTAGTTTTAATTCTCTTATCGTTGCGACACATGCTGTAGATTCAAGACGAATTTTGTGAATGTATATCGCATGTGTTAACTTTTGTAGACGAACTCTAATGAATGAAAGTATTTTATTTTTATTATTCTTCCGCTCATGAGTTGGATTTATTGTATTATTTTGGAGGCGTTACATAGGCTAAGCGGTTACTAGGGGTGTACACGGGTCGAGTCGGCTCGGTTTTACCACTGAACCGTCACTCGAACCGATTTACTTCGGGTGGAGAAGAGTTCATCCGATTTCGACTCATATGATGCTCGAAACTGTGCATGTCGGTTGTTCGATTTGGCGGATGGTTTTCGGTCGAGTGATTTTCTTCACCATTTTAGTTTAATGGCTTATGTCTCCCTTACAAAATCACAGAACCAAGCACATACACAAAATCACAATAACATACTATACGTATCTACTTTCCTCACATACTACATATGAAAGGAACAATGGATAAAATTTGAAAACAAAGAGGAGATATTTACCTTTCCGTCATGGTACAACGCTACCATCGTCATTACCATACAGCACCGCCGTTCATGTCTTCAACCAACACTCAGTGAACTCCTTTTTCTAATGATTGCCACCTGTGCTCTTTCATTTGCAACAATCAGTGCCCCGTTCATTACTTGAGCCCAGTTTCCGTGAATGCGATTAGATCTGAGAACTCTATGTATGAGAGTGAAAGACTTTGAGATGAGAGGGATGATGAGAGTATAAAGGAAGTTAGAGAGAGGGAGGAACTTTAGGATTTCTGAGAGAGGGAGAAAGAGGAAAAGAGAGTCGATGGTTTCTGAAAGAGTGAGGGAGAGAGAGTGGGTGGCGTTTGACTGATAGAAAGAGAAAGAGGGACAGATGGTGATACTGTTGTATCAACAAGGTAAAAAGTCTCTTTGCCTTGGGAAGATCAGATAAGCTTATTGATGGAAATTCAAAAAGTGCTTTTTATGAGAGAGTGAAAGAGAGGTATTAATGATGGAATGGAGTAGTAAACTGTTGTCTATGACTTTGCCTTGGGAAAGATGAAGTCTATTGGGAACATAATATAAGTCATGAAACACGGTGGTATATATTAATAATAATTATATCGGTCGGTTTGGATTAATCGAATATTTTATTTGCAAAACCGTTACTCGACCGAAATTTTAAAAAAAATTATGTACTTCACCTGCAACCGACCGTGATGTTCATCGAAACCGTCCGTGATTGACACGGGTCGGTCAGGTCAGGTCGGATATGTCGGGTAGTCAGTTATTTGAACACCCCTAGCGGTTACCGTTGTAAAAATGGTCCTTGGTTGTTGGAAAAATAAGAGACAGAGAGAGACAACCAGATCTGGAAGAAGAAGAAAAAGGAGAGAGAGAGAGAGAGAGAGAGTGTGTGTGTGTGTGTGTGTGTGTGTGTGTGTGTGTGTATGTGTGTGTGTTTGCGCGCGTACGCGCGCGCGCGCAAAATTAGGTGGATATGCACTTGGGTGTGATAAAATTGGTATTAGTGAGGTGTTTAAAGAAATCTTATTAAAATTAGAGTTTAGGATGTGAGTTCAAAAAAATGAAAAGTCTAAAGAATTAAGGTAAGTGCTAATAGCCGCACTAAAAAAAAAATCACTTGTATTTATCAAGTGAAAGAACTTTCACTAGCACAGGGACGACAAATGAATATGACACGGTTTCTTTCTTATATAATGGGTAAATTCTACTTCAACCCTTTGGGCTCGTTTGTTTTTAGAGGTAAGATGGATGAAAGCATAAGTGAGAAGATTGTTAATAAGGAAATTAAGTAAAATTGTGTTTGTTTGATGATAGTTGTTAGTGTGAGGATTATTAAATTATTTTTATATAAAATAATGAGAGACCCAAAAAAAAAAAAATTCAACCATGGTTTTTCAAAATAGCCCAAGGTTTTGAACTTCAATTTGCACTTGGGCAGGACGATTGCCCGGACGTTCTCTCGGACAATCGGTTCCACTCTAATCCCTACAGATTATTTCTGGATATCATCTCCTCTAAGTGACTACTAGTCCACTCCTCCAAGGACTTTCATAATCTGAACGGACTCCAAATCCGGACCTTCCTTTTACAAACAAACATGATATTGGTGTCCCTCACCTCACTAACAGTCCAATCCAGCCCTTGATATCAGAAAACAAATGGGGCCTTCGTGTTTTTGTACATGTGTGAATTAGGAATGTGCGCGGTACAGTTCCGGCAGTTTGAGAGTAAAATTACAAACCGAATGGCGGACTAGTGAATTAGTGGATTGACAAATTGCGATTTGGACAGTTTTTGGCGGATTAAAGAATATTCTAACTAATTAGCATACATTTGCATAACATATAACACTAATTTGTATAATATTTTTTAGATATATATAACACAAAGTAATTTTACATAATATGTTTCATATATATAACCACTAATTTGTAATAATTTTCATATCTTAAATCTTTCTCACACTCAATTTTATATTGATGTTTCATTGAAAGTTAAAAAATATATATGTATTAATTATAGCAGAGCGAAGTGGTTCGGTTGGCAGAATATAAATTTTAAAGTTTAAACCACGGTTAGCGGTTAGAGCGGTGCGAATTGACACGGATCGGTGCAGTTTTAGCAAATTGGGCGGTATTTTACACAGCCTTGTGAATTATATATTTTTATTTAAAAATAACCAAACAATTTTTTTGTGATTTGTGAATTGAAGAGTAATGTTAAATATTATGTCAAACTTAATAAGTGTAAAACACATGTAAAACATAAGGGGTCAATGCCTGTTTTTAAATTTGAAAGGGATAATCGCATATAGAATAAAATATAGAAATTAAAGTGCATTTTTGCTTCTCAAATAAATACAAAAATATTCGTAATTCATACATTTATATTATTTATATAGAAAAATATATTTATTTTTTTCATTAAATCATTAATGAATCTAATGATATATTTTAGTACATTAACAAACAATAATAAAATTATGTGATTATTTTAAAACGAGAAGTCACACAAGAGGTAAAGTAAAGGAAAAATCATTACGCAATGTAACAGAAAAAAAAAATACAAATATAAAAAGATATAAATTACACCCCATCACAAGATGACTTGTCCCATCAAGTTTGTGTAATTTTTTTTTTTTCATGTTTACTACTAAATAATTCCTCCTAAATTAAAAGTATTTTGTCTTATAAGAAATGAATCAAATGGCGTGGTACCATTCCACCTCGCATTCGATAGATGTCACTTCACCTCTTTACAACATCAATTTTCCTTGCCCATCCCAACCAAACGCAAAGTAGATCATAATAGTAGTTAAAAGTCAATTTCTAACCCCTCCTTTTTTTTTAAATTCATTTTAAATCATATTATTTCTCATATATTTTATATATTTTTTCAAAAAAATAAAAAAATAAAAAAAATCAACTTTTAATTATGTTCTCAAGACAAATTAAAATAAATAATAAATAAAAGAAAATTTCTAGCATACATACTCAAAAGAGTGTATTATGAGTTCGGATCTCCTCCTTGAGAATCCTACTTCATCGTTGCACATCCAACGGCCATAAAAAAATAATAATAATAATAATATGAAAATTCAATTTCAATTTCCCGCCCAAAACAAAACACACAGCTTAATGTGTTTTACAGATTTGATACGCACTCATTCTCACGCAACCTCACACTCACCCCTTCTCCTCTGTTGAACCCACCCTCACCGGCGACCCAATACCGGCGAAACCCACTCTCGACGCCGTTGTAAATCCGACGACGATGACCCACTATCAACCCGATACAAATTCTATCTGCTTGCCAAACCAGAGCTGTCACGTTCTTCTCCTCCATCTCACCAAAGCCGTCGCACTGGCAGACCCTGTCTACAGCGACCCACTCCTCAAACCGAACCCATTGCTTTGCCCTCATTCTATCTGCCCTCACTTCGCAAACTAGAGATTAGTCTTCTTCATTGTCTTTGTCTTTGTAATTGATTATTTGAGCTTCATGTCAGTAGATAGAACTGCATTTTGTGTGTTTGGAATTTTTTCAAATTGAAATTAGTCTCTAAGTATTTCTCTGTGGAATATTTCTTTGTGTCTGGAATTATTTTGTGTGTTTGGAATTGAGAAGAAATATAAGTAATTTATAAACTGTAATTAACAAACTGCAATTTATAAACTGAAATTAGTCCCATGCATAACTAAATTTAATGATGGCTTCATGGGTTTTTAACAAATTGTCAATCAAGAAAAAGTTATTTATAAAACAAATAAAGCATCAAAATAGAAATGAAATACTACCAACATACTGAGGACATAAAAGTAAGAAAAAAAGATTTAATTTATGAAATAAAGATTTAATTTATGTAGCTAAGATTTTATTTATATGGGTTTTCAGTTGCATTTTGATATGGGTATGAAACTTGAGAATGATTGTGTTTGGAAGCCAAAACAGGGAATGACATTTGATTCTGAACAATGTGTGTATGATTTTTATAATACATATGGAGGAAGAATGGGGTTTAGCATAAGAAAGGATTATTGTAGGAAGAACAAGTTCACTAACCAACTTATTTGTAGACTTTTGGTTTGCAACAAGGAGGGATTTCGGAAGGTTAACAAGCGAGACCCATTGGCAAAAAACCCTAGAGTTGAAACTAGGACTAGTTGTAAGGCTTGCCTTTATGTGAAATTAGATGAGGGTATTAGGAAATTTGTTGTGACTGATTTCAAAGAAAAACACAACCACGATTTTGTATCACCCCGAGTGTGCCCACATGTTGCTATCACAAAGAAAGATATTGGCTACCCAAGCAATTAAGTTAGATTTGGCAGCACAATCTGGTCTTTGTTTAGGCCAGTCTTTTGAACTCATGGGTAGGGAAGCTGGTGGGAGGCAATGTCTTGGGTTTGTGAAATTAGATCAAAAAAATTATTTGAGAACCAAAAGACAACAAAGTTTAGCATATGGGGAAGTAGGCAATTTGTTGGAATACTTTAAAGAAAAATCTTTGCTGAATCTTTCTTTTTTTTATTCTTTTCAGTTAGATAATGAAGAACAAATAACGAATATGTTTTGGGCTGATGCACAAATGATTATGGATTATGCCCAATTTGGTGATGTTGTCACATTTGATACGACTTACAAGTTAAACAAAGAACATAGACCCTTTGCATCTTTTGTGAGATTCAACCATCATAGGGAAACAGTTATATTTGGTGCAGCCTTGTTATATGATGAGACCGCCGAATTGTTTGTATGGTTGTTTCAAAAAATTTTAGAGGCTATGTTAAGAAAGGCACCAAAAACTTTGTTCACGGATCAAGATGCTGTAATGGCTAAAGCCATACCCATTGTTATGCTTGACACAGGTCACCGATTATGTACTTGGCATTTAATGCAAAATGCATTAAAACATGTTAATTGTTTGTTCCAAGATAAGGGGGTAAAGGGTGTATTAAATAAATTCCTGTTTGACATTGAAGATGAAAATCAATGGAAGTTAGAGTGGGCTGAAATGCTTGAGAAATATGATGCGCATGATAACAATTCATTGAAATTGACTTTTGCGGTGAAAGAAAAATTGGGCTGGCCATATGTTATATCAACATGGGCTGCGGGAATAAGTACCACACAACTTAGTGAATCTTTTAATGTTTTTTTGAAGGATTACATTTGTTCGGATTTTAATTTAAATGAATTCTTCATGTATTTCGAAAGGGTACTTTATGAGAAGCGATACAAGGAGTTAGAAGCAGGATATGCTTTGTGCCAAAGGTTGCCAAAGGACAACGACGATAAGAATGTTAATTTAAATGGGTAATGTGTACACAAAAAAGATTTGTGAGGAATTCCAAGATGAGTACTTTCAATCCATTGAATCGGACATAGAAGCAATTGAATATGGCGAGACTTGTACCATTTTCACAGTTGTTGATGTTGGTAGAAAACATGCAAGGAAAGTGAAAATGGAGAGGGATGGGTCTTTGGGTTATAATTGTACAAAGTATGAAAGAGAAGGAATTTTGTGTTCTCACTCTTTGAAGGTTATAAGAGACATATTGAACATGAAAGAGAGGTTCCTTCACAATACATTGCAAAGAGGTGGACCAAACAAGCAATAGCTGAAATTGTGAAGGACATTACGAGGAATGACATTCAAGTTGATGTAAAATTGCAACAAGCCTCGCGATATAAGATATTGATGACCGCTTTTAGAGCAATAGCATGTAGAGCTGCTAAAACTGAAGAAACCTATGATTTGGCAATTGCACAACTCACTACATTAGGTGGAAATGTTGAATGCAAGTTAAATGCTCATTTTGCAGTTGAAAATGAAGTACGTAATGAGGATGAACCCAAAGCGTTAAAGTGGATTGCGAAGATGACAATCATGTTGTGCAACCAAGAGGCTTGAAGAAAAATGTGGCAACTACTAAGGGCAAAAGGAGAGTAAAAGGTGGATTCGAAGCGGCGTTAGTAGCAAACTCGAGAAAAAAAAGCCCGTGCTAATACCTTGGCTACTTCACAATCTATTGCAGGTGCAACAGTTAGACCTTCACCATTATCTGTTAGAGGAGATGTCTATAGTCATTAATATGTTCCTCCTCTTCATCTTCTTAATCCATCTGTTGCAATGGGTGGTAATTCAATACTTCTTTCATTGATGTATCCCACATATCATGTGAGTGTTAGTTTCAATTTTAGATTTTATTATTTTGTTGTCGATATAATATAACACTCTATGACTTATTGTCAACCCTAATATAATGTTGTCCTTGTTGTAGGCAAACAATTTGCAAAATATGTATGTAGTGCTAAATTGTGTGCCAAATCCAATGCCTCAGCGCTATTATGGTCAACTAACATTCCAGTCAGTAAGCGAAGGTCCATCTGGATATGACATTGGATTTCAATATTCTGAACAATCAAATAGTCCAATGTGTAGTCAGGTTATTTTATTAACTTTAGCAATTGATATTACATTTGTTGTACATTGTCTGCCTTCTTGCTGCTATGTTTTGTTAATGTTTTTTTTTGTGTTCTTGTCTTAGGCTATCGACCAGCACAAACAGATGGAACGCATTGCAAATTTACACAATAGCAACTCATAAACATTAACAAAACACGACACCTGTCCATGTGTTGCTAAAACATGTGTTGCTGATATGTTGATGTCTATGTGTTGCTGATGTCCATGTGTTGCTGTTAAAACTGAAGAAACTGATGTAGTGCTGCTGTCCATGTGTTACTGAAACATGTGTTACTGTCCATTTTTTGCTTAAGTGGTCCTGGTGAAACTGTTTTTAACTTGTATTGGTGTTCCAAGAATGTGTGTTGTTGTCCATGTTTTTAACTGTTTTAACTTGTATTGGTGCTTAAGTGGTCCATGTGTGTTGCTGTTCATATTATGTACTTAAGTTATTATTTTATTATGTGAGTGTTAGCCTTCAAGAATGAAGGAGTAGATTGAAGTCATATTTAGGTCAAAAAATTGTATTTAAATGGATCAATTTATTGTTGTTATATGTTCTGCTATCTGTTATAAGTGGATCAATATTTCTGTGTTGTTCTGCTATTTGTTCTCTGCTGATCAGTCACATGTTCTGCTACTGAGGTTATGTTGCTGTTATCTGTTCTGCTGGTGGTTCTAATATTGCTGGTTCTAGTGTGCTGCTGCTAGAGCTTCATGTTGTTGGTTCTGGTTCTGGTTCTGGGACTTAGGTTTCAAGGAACATGCTGGTGCCATACTCATATAACCATAACATGTATGAGGTTCTTTGGTGTGAAACCAAAATGTTTCTGATTTAAAGTTAGAGAATATTTGTTAATTCAGTTTGGTATGGAATGTACTTAAAGCTGTGCAAAAGTTGCTGAAATTGGAATATTTGTTAATTCAGTTTAGTGCTTTAGTGTTGCTAGTTTGTAAAGGGATAAACCATTTCAGGGCTCACATCTCTCAACCCACACTGCTCACTATAACACTCACTCTCTATCTGGATGGCTCTCAACACTCAATTCACTCCCCGAAGAGATGCCAGCCAAACCTGCAACAAATAGCATTCAGAGATCTAGATGACTATAGTTGAAATAGTACCAAGCCACCTGAAGCAATGTTAACCAGATGATTGGATAATAGAGTGAGGCAGAGACCACTCCTGTATATGCCAACCATTAGAATGATCTGCTTTAAACTTGCTAACAGATAATAGTCTATGTCTGATCAGATTTTTAATCCTACTCAGCACAGTAATCTCATTTGATTTTTTGGATTAGAAAATTCTGCAATTTCTTTCAAGACAAATACAATATATAGAACAGGTAATCACAAGCTTGGTTATGGTAGTAGGTAGAGACTTACCATAAGTATGTTTACAGAGCCACTCAATTAAATTGCTCCAAGGAAGTTGAGGCCACTGCCAAATTCTTTGAGAGAAAGGGCAATCAAAAAATAAGTGATCATGGTCCTTATTATGCTCCTCACAAAAAACACATGTAGCTGAGTCTCTAATGCCAAACATAACCAATTTCATATTTTTACAATGCAGAATATGCCTCTGGTTTGCAAGTGGTGGCTATTGAATTATTGAATTTAAGAATGGGAGTAAGCTCTAATAATGAGATCAATGTTTCTCAAAATTCATTCCATAATGAAGTAAGCTCTGTTATAAGTTCAACTTTAAAATTCATTCCATAAACATAAGTTACATCATGAAGTACAATAAAACCCAAAATGGTAGAAATTTCCATTCAGTTTCCCAAAATACAATAAAGTACAAAAGTTACATCATAAAGTACAAAATGATAGAAAATACAATGAAATACACCATCGCTTTCAAATTATTTTCCATCATTTCAAGCCTTCGACCATAGTCATTTTCCACGTCATCAAATCTCATCCTTACATCGTTAAAGTCTTCTACTGTTATAGCATCACAAGCTCTAGTGTTGGAACGGATTTTGGACGTAACGTCTTCATCATCTTCATCCACGAACTTAAAGCAATTGCAATGGGGAGTGGGAGTGTTACTCTACAATGCATAACAATCAGTTAGTTGAATAAGACAAACATTCATGTCACTATTAAAGGATTAAATTTTCCAATACACACATATTTTGATGGGCAAACAAAGAACAAATGCCCTTGATTTCCATTCTCATTGGTTCTTACAATATATATGGTAGCGGTTCTTCCACAATTGCACAGTCTCGGTTGTAATCTTATGTTGCTATTGTTAGAAGAAGAAGCCATTTTTTAAATCTGCATACATGAGAAATTTGTAGTGCTGTGCTATGCTTGTGTTTGAAGCAAGATCAACATTCATGAGAAAATAAATGATTTGTAAAGTCTCATAGACATTGTCTAAATTAAATAATTTGTAATTACACACATATGGCAGTTCTATAGAGTTATGCCCATAACAGAAGTAATGGCAGTTCTATAGAGTTATGCCCATAACTCTATATTATTTGGTCTCTCCAGCAAATAATATAGAGTTATGCCCATAACATAAGTTGTAAGTAATATATTATTTGGTCTCTCCAGCAAATATTTGAACATAGCATTTCAATATCATATTTCCAGAGGAGAGGGACAGAGTGTGAAGGCTTAAGAATTCAACAAAAGAACACATGGTACCTACTTCCACATTGCCTACTTCCATTGATTTGTATATAATTTTATGTACTACAAAACCAAGAAAGAAGATACTGTTGGAATTAATCCCAAAACCAAGCATATGAAGAGATATCTAGAAAAGAAAAAAGAAAAAAAGTAATGTAAATTTAAATGGACTTCCTTTTGTTGTGATCTCAAACCCTCACAGTAAAACACCAACATTGCTTGAATTAGGAAGCCCATATCACTGATCATACTAGCATAACTCAAAACCATCTCAAATGCACAAAAACCAAATTTTTAAATGCCAAATTTCCACTACCCCTCGTAGTAGAATACCAGCGGTGCTTTGAATGAAGAAACATATATCACTGATCATACTAGCATAACTCAAAACAACCTTAATGCACAGGATTCAGACTTCAAAAACCCAAATTGCCACAACTTATTGGCTTTTTGACTTCTTGTAAATCAAAACAACTAAAACATTAGATTTAATATATTTTTGATTTTCTCTCATTCCTCAAATTTTTTATCAACCAACCAAAAGGGAGAAAAAAGTATGTTCACTGTTTTCAGTATAAAAACAAAACAAAAAAAAGGCACAAAATTATTTTATTTCCTCAAAGCCTATTCAAGAACTCTACAACAATTCTTTATAAAAACAAGTAGAAAATTAATCAATTTGTCTCACTAATTAAATAGGTTTATGGATACTGATTCATAAAAAACACACAAAAACACACCCTCTCAAAGCCCTAATTTTTCTCTGTTGGAATCCCAAATCAAAGCCCTAATTTTGAAATTTCAAATCTATTTTCTCAATCTCAATCACACAGCTCTAACTTCTTAATTTCAGCGTTTTGAAGACAAACCTGGTTCATCTATGGCCTAAGAACCCACGTTCTCATCAAGAAATTTCTTTGCTTAGCCGATAGTGGTGGTCGCGGTAGTGCTATGGTTCACGAAGCAGAGAATATTAGGACTGGAGTGGGTCGCCGTCTGAGTGGATCGCCGTCTGGGTCACCGGTGCCGTCTGGGTGGTCGTCGGGACTGGTCGCCGGTGAGTGTGGGTTCGATGGAGGAGGACGGGTGAGTGTGAGGCTCAGTGAAAGTGAGAGTGAGAATGAGAGTGAAGTGAATGTATAACTATAGCAACGGGTGGGAATTTTCTAAAATTTCAATTTCATATTATTATTATTTTTTTTTTTTTTATGGCCGTTGAATGTGTAACGGCTGATCTTAGCCGTTGCAAGTACGAGATGAAGTAGGATTACCAAAGAGGGGATCCGAATGTCTTTTTTTAATTATAATATTATTTTAATTATAATTGATGATGAGTTCTGTAGTTATAATTCAAATTGGTTATGATATTTAGTTATTCCATTGTTTCAAAATAATATTTCTTTTTTAGGAAATTTATTTATTTTTTGATAATATAATTATTGCACTTTCAAAAAAATTAATTTTTCAAAATTATCTTTAGATAGTATATTTTTTTGAAAATATCAACTATCATAATTATACTTTTGTATTATTAATAAATTTAAAAGAATGACAAAATAAGAATTTTATATTATTTTAGTTTTTGATTTTTTTTTAAAAATTAATATTTTAAATAAATAAAAAATAAAATAAGGATTAATATTTTGAGAGGAAAGTGTACAAAGCGTAGTTTTTTTTCTTTAAAAAAAAAAAAAAAAAAAAAAAAAAAAAAAAAAAATCCTATATTGTTGCTATTTGAGCGCAAAAAAACCGAATTCCATTCAGTTCGTCTGTAGGATTCTCTCTCTCTCTCAAACCACTTTTTTTGTTTTTTGTTTTTTGTTTTTTGGCATCAAACTTCTGAAGTCCGGTCTCATGGATTTGCTGAGATTTTGCTGCCTTGTGTTTATACATTCAGTGATTGTTTTACTCATCTTCAGCAACTCTTATTTCGTCTCAGCTGGTGACATTGTTCACGACAACGATTTGGCTCCTAAGAAGCCTGGTTGCGAGAACGATTTCGTACTGGTACCATCTAATTCTTCATTTTTTTTTCCCCCTTTTCTCTCCGACCCAGTTCCTTTCTCTTTGATCCTTCAATTGGGTCTTCATTGTTTTCTTCAATAATGTCTGTGCTCGTGCATTTATGTACAGTCTCTGTAGTTTGGGTCCTATAAACTTTTTG
This sequence comes from Camellia japonica, assembly GCA_030407325.1. Lineage (NCBI taxonomy): Eukaryota > Viridiplantae > Streptophyta > Magnoliopsida > Ericales > Theaceae > Camellia > Camellia japonica. The sequence goes on along the minus strand of JAPPVO010000013.1, from coordinate 71,135,002 downwards.
ACTATTTTTTGTTCCCTCTTTGCTGGAGCTTTGCTTTGTTTCTTTGTTCCTTGTTTTTATGTTTCAGCTTCAAGATTCTTCTGAATTCAATAGCTTTACATTTGTTTTGTTTTTTTTTTTAGCTTTTTCGTGTGGAAGTGAGCTGCATTTATTTTTTATTCCTACAATTTATTTTATTATTATTCTTATTATTATTATTATTATTATTATTATTATATATTATTATTATTATTATTTCTGTATCTACCCACACAATGACCGATCCAGAATTCTAACTTTGAGGGTGAAAACAAATGTAATTCTTAATTGAGAAAACCTACTGAATTTTTTTAAACAAAATTGCTACTGGAGATGTTCTTCTTAGAAGGAATATTCTGACAAATTCAATCAATGGAAATGTCTTTTTTTGTTTGAGTAGTGAAATGTTCTTAAAACCAAAGAAAGGCAAGATTTTTGAGTTACTCAATATATATAACACCAATAGCACACATTAAACCAAAAAAGAAAAAAGAAAAAGCCCCATGGAAAAAATAAACAAGAATGGGGGACTAATATTCGATAAAACTCGGTGTCTTATGGTTAATTTTGGGGTGTGAAACCTTATAATTTTTGGATTATCTTACTATTAATAGTATAATACGGGTGGGGGTGGGGGTGGGGGTGGGGTTTAAATTTTTTGGGGTGCAGTCAGTCACCCCCTTACACCTCCCCTTGGATCTATACTTGTGCAAACACATGCTGTGCAAGTGTAATGAATTTTCTGGAAATCAATTTCTGAGGAAGGTAGTAGGGGTGGTGAACTTGCATACTTTATTTTCCCATATCATAATTGAAATCATGTCCCATTACTTTCATTTTGTAGCTTCTTTTAGTTTAAAATATAAATATCTAATGTGCATACTCTAGAAAGCTATGAGTGGGAAGGAACTTTTTCATGTTCATTTGAACTATTATCATGAACTTAATATGGCCCACATTGTAGCTGATAAATCCATCTAGTTTTTTACCAATGTGAAAAGTTAAGTTGATTTTTGGATATCTTCATAATTGTTTAATGTTTAGTGCTCCATTGTTTCCTCTCATCACTAGGATTTACTCATCAATATGTCATAGCTTTTCAGGTGAAAGTTCAAACTTGGGTTGATGGCATAGAGGATGATGAATTTGTTGGTGTCGGTGCTCGATTCGGAACTAACACTGTGTCAAAGGGAAAAAATGCGTACCAAACTCGCCTTACACGTTCAGACCCTCGTGATTGTTGTAGTCAACCAAAGAATAAGGTTTTCTTTCCACCCTACACTTCCATTTAGATTTTTTATACACTAACACTGGAGACTTGCAGTGTGTTTAATTCATACCAATTAATTGATAATTTTGCTGTTTTTTTATATTATTTATTTATTTTTGTTTTTAGCTTGCTGGAGATGTCATCATGGTGGACCGAGGTAACTGCAAATTCACAACCAAGGCAAATGTTGCACAAGATGCTGGTGCTTCAGCTGTCCTAATTGTAAATAACCAGAAAGGTAATTAGTAATTCCTGCATAATCTTTTATTTGCTGCTTGTGTCAAGAACTTCAGCATAATCAATTACTGATAGTGTGCACATGTTCCACATCAATTACTGATGGTGTTCCTTACAATGGCCTCCACAGGTCAAATATAGAAAAAAAAGAAAGAAAAAAAATCAAGACTCGGGGAGAAAAAACTGTTTCTTATCTCGCTTGCATTGAATTGGAGATTCTTTTGGTTTTAAGGTTACCAATTCTTTGACTTGGTATGCTTGATGGGATATGGAGTGAATGCACCGTAGTTCCATTTTATAATTGTAGATTTGTTGGCACCTATTATATACAATTCTCTTTTCTTATTGCTTTTGCTATCCCTTTTATTTATGTCATGATTTAATGGTTGCTTCACATTTGATAATGATGTTCTTCTTACATTTATTATTATTATTATTATTTGTCGTGTTAAACATTTGAATCCGATTTCTGATGGACATGAATAATGAACCTCGTTTACAGTGTTTTGCATGTAAAATTCTGAAACAGTGGGGAACATGGAGATTGATCACATTTCCAAACTTGTGGTTCTCTCTTACTATTTCAATAATATCAAACTTGTTTCTGTTACTTGCAGAGCTTTACAAGATAGTTTGTGAACCTAATGAAACTGATTTAGATATACACATACCTGCTGTCTTGTTGCCTCAATAAGCTGGTGCAAGCTTGGAGAAAATGCTGATGAATGGTTCATCAGGTAAATTTTTCATATTATCCATAGTTTGAAGCAAAACTGAAAATTCCTTGTCAAAAGCTAATTTCATTTTTGTCTAAACTCTTTAACCTTTTTGTGGCTTCATTAAGTACTTTCTTTTGCTTCTCTTGGAACAAATGGATCTGACTGGCTTTCTGTTATTGGTTTAAACCAGTTATTAATTTATGATGGGTCACTGCTGCAAGGATATAACTACTTTCTATTTTTGGTGTTTGATTTCTGACCAAATGGCTACTCAAAGAGCTTGTAAGGGAAAACATAAATAAATAAAGAGAGAAGAAAAAAAAAAAAACATTTTTGTTTAAAGACAATAACGCATGATTTGGGTTGTATGAAATATAATATTGTTATTGGAAATGGTGAGCAGTAAATTTGTTTAGGAACAATGTACCTACGTGAACAAGATCTACGGAAAACTTTTTCCAGAAAATGTTTTATGGAGAAAACATTTTTCTATGTTTGGTGGTTGTGGTGGTGAAATGAAGGTAGAGGTTGAGATGGTGGGGCGACGGCAGCAGTGATGGTGGTGGTGACCGTGGTGATGGTGGTGGTGGTATGGTGACATTGGTAAATTTTAGTCCAAAAAACATTTTCTACCCAAATAGGTTTGTTTTCCATTGACTTTCGTTTTCTCTTGTACCAAACACCAAAAAATAGGGAAAACATTTTCCAGAAAATGTTTTCCGCCCAAACAAACGGAGCGTCAATATAATTATTTACTGATTTTTAAAAACTTGATAAAGTGTAAGTGCTCAAGAGAATTGTTGCCATTGCCTTCTAACTGAAAATCCAATTGAAAAGTGATTCACTAGCCCCACCCCCTTTGTGCTGTCTTTTACTGATTCTAATTGAAACTCTCAAGTTCTTTTTGTATCCAGTGAAAAGTAAAATCCTGTACTTTTACCAAATTTGTTTGGCATAGGTTTTCTCACGTCACTTCTACAAGATAGCGTTCTAAGGTTCACAATTCTCTACAGTGTCTGTGCAGCTATACTCTCCACGACGACCACTAGTTGACATAGCAGAAGTTTTTTTATGGCTTATGGCAGTTGGTACCATCTTGTGTGCATCTTATTGGTCTGCATGGAGTGCAAGAGAAGCAGCTATTGAACAGGACAAGCTATTAAAAGTTCTCTTCCATTTCTTAACTATTTAAAAATTTTATTTGATGAAGAGTATCTCTCTTTTACAGTCTTTGTATGTTCACTGATGTATCAAGTTATTTGTTCTTGTAGGATGCTTCAGATGAATTTCCCACCACCAAAGACGCTGTTACTGGTGGTATTGTGGACATCAGCACAGCATCAGCAGTCTTATTTGTTGTTATTGCTTCATGCTTCTTGGTTATACTTTACAAATTAATGTCCTACTGGTTCCTTGAATTTTTGGTGGTTCTTTTTGCCATTGGTGGTGCAGAGGTGTGAGTCGTCGTTTTCCATTCTGAATTGATATTTACACTAAGAAGCACATACAATTCTAAGAAGATGTGTCTGTGTCAGACACACACTTCCAACTGTGTCCTATTAGGGCATCTCCAATTCTTGACTCAAATCTGTATTAAATTTAAATTTCGGTAAAAATCACTCAAAACACCCTTCACTCCTTGGCCCAAACTTATACCAAATTGAGTTTTACTCAAATCTTTACCCAAATCAAGGGAGACTCAAATGCTTACTCAAACTTTTCAAGGCTATTTTGTGGCTATCAAATTTACCACCCTGCCATTATTGAAGTTTTTACTCAAATTTATGGCTAAATATGAGTTTGTCCATTGGAATGTTCTATATCAAATAAAGCTTTTACTCAAATTTGAGTAAAGGCTAGAGATGGCCTTAGTTTTCAATTTTATTAGAATTGAACACACTTTAGACACTTTGGGGAGACCCTTGTCCATTGCTTAGACACACATGAAACACAATGCAAATTTGAAGAAAATAGCTTAAGATCGAATTTTAAAATAAAAATTGTGAATTTCTACCTATTAATCCCTCTAGAATTTTTAATTTGAGGAATTATAAAGTCCAAAACTTCCAATTCGTTTATGAATAGAGTTTTCAAAAGAAGAAATTATCATATTAGACATTTTGTTCACATTTGTTCCAATGTGGAAAAATTATTTCTTACTATATTGATATAATTTATTATCAATAAATTTGTACTATAAAATATGAAGGCATAGTTATTATTTTCATGCATATATAAATATATATTTATTTTGTTGTTTACTTGCCTGTCATGTCTTGATTTTTTTGAACATTGTCATCTCAATGTGTCATGTTGTCTCGTGTTGTATCCGTGCTTATTAGCAATCTGCACATGTGTTACTACATACTAGCATAATATACAAATGTATCCACTTGCATATATATATATATATATATATATTTGTGTACATAAATCTTCTTCATCTATTTATCTATTACCTTGCAAACTTAGTAGTTACGCAATTTGAGTCCACATTATTTGAAATCTGAACATGCCGGATGTTGGCTTGTTTGTGGTTGTTAATGAATTCTGATTTTTAGTTTCTTGTACTTCCGGGGCCTGCAAACTTGCTTGGTTGCCTTGCTATCAAGGTACAATTATTCTTCTCTTCTTGACGTTTGCCTTCTGTCATTCTATGAAAGTCTGCATTTGTTGATATAAGCTTGTTTTACACTAAATTATGACCTTTTGCTTTGAATCCATGCTTTATTTGTGACCCTGTAGTTATTTTGCAACATGCAATATGATTGCAAAAGAATTTGTGCAACCTGTTAGAATTTTTTGTGACTCATAAGCGGCACCAGGTGTGTATGAAGTTGCAAAACCTGTGGGATTTGGTTAAAATTAGACAGAACTTAAACCTCCTGAGAAAGAGAGATAGAAACAAAGAACAAATTTCTTGTGGATCTGCAATGAGAATCAAGCAGTAAGGACAAGGTGGTGGTGAAAAAAAAAAAAAAAAAACCTTTGCATGTTTCTTGTCTTCTATTTCAGTTTTCTTGTACTTCAGCTCTTATACTCTCTGAGCAAAAACCTGAAAATCTTTAATTTGGCCTTGGTTCTGGTTAAGTTTGGGTTTTTGGACTTTAACTTGCATATCAGTACAATGGTTGAGCCAGCTCCTCCTCTGGAGGTATATTAATATAATGTTGTTTCAATGGTAGGGGAGTAAGAGTAATTTTCATTTTGGCAAAGGATACATTGTACCAGTGAAGGAATATCACATGTCTGGAGTTTTAGATGTCTATATCTTCTTATTTGGGCGTAAGAAATAATTTTCCGTGAGCACAAAATATTTGTTTGATAGTTCAGAATCAGGTGAGCAAGAATGCCAACTGCATGATTTGATGCTTCCATTGAAATTCTTAACAATCCAACATACCTGACTTTGTGCGGGGTAGATTATGCTTCCATTGAAATTATTAACAATCCTACATACCTAACCTCAATTTTCTTAGATTGCGCTTAAGTCTCTTTTGTGTACCTAGCAGAAACAATGATTTCTGCTGTCAACTCCTCATGAATGAGGATGACTAATTTGCTTTTGTTATGTACACATTCTTCTTTCATCTTTCTCTGTAATTCATTTTAATTCTCCTCTATCCCACCCCCCACCTCCCCTTTTTTAAATAAAGATCTTTTAATCTAAGTTAATTGACAATGTCATTTTGGTCATTACTTCCATTCAACATCAAGCTGTACAGTTTCTAAGGTACCACGCATCCCAATCCCTCCCCCACACAAAAGAAAAGAACGAAAGTATATTGGCTGGGAAAAGTGGATAAGGATGGGTACATAATGGGTCTAATGCATTAGATCAAGCATGTGAAACATCAAAGTGACTTAATGAGCTCTATTTGATTTTATTGAGATTATATCAATTTTTTTGAATAATAAAAAATTGTAGATCTTTGGAGAAAGTTATTCACTGAGCAATTGTGAAAACCTGTTCTGAGGTTTAGGAGGGACTGATCCATGATGAGAGAGAGAGAGAGAGAGAGAGGAGTTGGGCTGCAGTGTCTGTGGCTTCAATCACTATTGCTGGTGGTGTTTTTAATTGTCATTTTTGTATTGGATTTTTACTGTGAGACGGGACTTATTTTCCAATAAAAGAAATATGAATATAGGTTAGGGTATAAGGGTACGTAAGTGTCAATGGAACTGTGTGAGCAGCCAGATTTGACAGAGAAGCTATTGTAATTTTGTTAAAGAGGGACCTCTCAAGTATATTAACTAAGCTTGGATGGCTTAGAGAGACATGTGGGACAAGTCTAACAAATTTAAGATAAATGAAGGTATGTTTCTGCATTTGTGAGAAACCTCAGGGAGGTAAGTTGAATGATTATGGGGAAAAAAAAGAAAGATAAGGAAAGAAAGAAATATATTGCTATGGAAGGATAATATGAATGACAAACTTGTTTATAAGATGGAGGAAATAATATGATTATCACCAAAAGTGGAGTGGAATAGTGAAGCAGGCAGGCAGTACGATGCTTGCATGTTGAGAGTGGTAATATATCACAATTCAATCATTATTTGTGAACAGTGTTGTGGTAATATAAAATAATTACTTGGAAAGGCCTCAAGTACATTTAGTACTATGTCATGCTTTCAGATTTAGGTTCACAGTGTTTGTTTAATTCTGGTAATGGCAAAATATTTTGGATAGATTTCCATTCTATATAATGAATGTTTCACGATTCAATTATTATCTATATATCTATATGTTATTTATTTATTTTGCATGGGGTTCTGATGACACATTATCAACCAATTTCCTTTTATCAAAAGTTTGCAATATGTCATTGGCATGTGTCATTTTCTGTTGATCTGCCAATGTGTTATTTATTCTTTCTAATGAATTGGTGGATGTGCTGATAATTGCATTAGAGCCTTCCATATAGTTATGAGATTTTAGATTTTCCTTTTGAAGTTTTGGGGGGACTAAGTGGGCAAGTACTTTTTCAGGGGGTTCAAACGTACGGCAGAATCATTCATTGAAGTACCTTTCATTGGAGCTGTCTCATACCTTACTTTGGTTGTTCTCCATTCTGCATAGCATTTGCTGTTGTTTGGGCAGTTTACAGAAATATCTCCTTTGCCTGGATAGGCCAAGACGTACTTGTAAGGATGAACTTTGTATTTTTGCTTTTGGAAATTATTCTTCTAGCAATTTTACATTATTTTGTTTGCAAATTTCTTAAAAACCCTTATTGGCATAGGCTTTCCCCTGTCTGATAAAAATAACTTTTGGCCTTTTCTATTGACCAATATGGTGAATTCTTGAGAGATAGTTGACGGCAAACAACCAACCAGCAAACTAGGCCTTGTGAATCCTTTTCCGTCAACTATATGTGTGATTTTACGAATCAGGTCAATTATATGTCGTGCAAGAAAGCACACCAGATGAGATTGGCTATATGAATCATTTTCCGCTATTCTGGTCTATCAAGGGCTATGTGCGCAGTTAAATCAAAAAAATTCATATTCTTTTTTACTATAATGAGAATAGGATAACCAAAATATCTTTGGTATAATCTTTAGTGAGAGTTAGAAAATTGAGATCTACATTACACAACAGTAAAATAGATGAACCCAAGAGCACGAGTAGCTTCTGCATGCCAAGTATTTTGTCCACGCATAGGCTTTTCTAAGTTCATGCAGCGTTCAAATAATGATATTTTTCTTTTATCTCTTCTTCAATCAGGGAATTGCACTGATAATTACAATTCTTCAGATCGTGTGTGTACCAAATCTCAAGGTAATGATTCTGAATCGATTGTATTCATTGCTGCTAAATGACTATTTTAAACATGCCTGGACCATTTCTTAGATTCTTTGGATTTCCATAGCGCCAATTATAGTATAATTTGTTTTTATTTAGGCTTTTTATATAAAATAATTCAAGGCTTCATGCAAACTTGAAGAAGTTGAAAATCCCAGGTACATGTTGTATAACAAAATACGAAGAATTTTGCTAATAATCAAAATGGTTGCGATTCTTGTGTCTGTCCATCTAAGTCACTAGTCTGTGTATAATTTAATTTGTATGTTTGTTTTGCTCAATCAAGCTTGTTGACTGTAATAACCCGACCTTGTTATGTGCTTTACATTTCTAGTTATATGCATAATTACTTATTTAGTGTGAAATTCTATGTGGAGTTGTGCTTACATATTTGAATTATTTAATTATGTCATTCTATTTGTTGGTTATTGGAGAAATCTGTTAAAATTACGACGTTGAATTTGACATTGGAAGCCGTAGAGGCGCGATATATTGTCAATACTTGACTTTTGGGTTGTCCCCCTTTTCTATTATTTTTCTATTATTTTTACATTATTTTGAATTTGAATTTGAAGTGACTCTTTTGTTTATTTTTGGGAAACCCGTATGATGGCATGTTTTGTTGGATTTCGGAAGAATAGACATGTGTATATATTGTCAATACTTGACTTTTGGGTTGTCCCCCTTTTCCACATCCAGTAATGTAAATGGTGTATGGAATGTTATGTACCTATGTATGGTAATGCATTAAGATCCTGACATGTTTTATTCTATTATTTTTTGCTTCTGTTCTGGCCCCAATATTGAGTAAAACTTATTATAGCTAAGGTGAGGCCTTAGTCTAAGCTGGTCATGTCCAAACTTTTAGGGGCAGGTTTGAGTCGTGACATTGACCGTCTTGCACAAGCTAAGTTTCAGCTCGAATTCCAAGCATCACCACCACACAAGGCTATTCACAAATAATGGCTTTTGGCTTTATTAGGCATGTCAAGGATGAGGTAATTGCTGCACAGCTAAATGAAATTTACCCGACAGGAAAGAGAAGATACCGATAAAAGCAAACATTCTATGAGCCTGATAAGAATGAATTAGAAGTGAGTGAGTTTATGGGTTACACAAGTTTGTCCATGTGTGATAAGCAAAATAACCACTCCTTTCCAAAGACAATGGAAAAGGAGAACAGTGAAAGTTGTCCAATGCTAAACAGGATCTTTTATTTATTTGTTTGTTTGTGTATTCCATTTCCCCTGTAATCTAGGGTGCAATTTTTGAGGTTACACGGTGTTTGTGCCTATGAACATGCTTGGCTAGGTTAGTTAATAGACAGGCTTGGTTATTTGTGAAAAAGTTCAATTTTGGGTACACACTCACTTTTCTTCATTTAAGGGAACCCTAGATTTCTCAGTTTAGTAGTTCCAAGTTTCATTGCTGAAATAAAAATTGTGTCAGCAGTGCACTGTGGTCTGAACAGTTTTCAAAACCAAAAGCGTTTTCTCACTTCATGTTTTCTTTGACATGGTTCTGTGTATTTTGCAAATCAGGTGGGTACTGTTCTTCTCGGTTGTGCCTTCTTGTACGACATATTTTGGGTGTTCGTTTCTAAGAAGTTGTTCCATGAAAGTGTGATGATTGTGGTAAGTAATCCTCTCAATATTGCCTGCACTATGCTAGAGCATGATTAACTGGTTCAGAATAATATCACTTTTGAGTCGTTAACAATAATTTGGAACTTTATAGGTAGCTTGTGGTGATAAAAGCGGAGAGGATGGTATTCCAATGCTACTGAAGATTCCACGCATGTTTGATCCATGGGCTGGTTACAGTATCATTGGCTTTGGTGACATCCTTTTACCAGGATTGCTAATAGCATTTTCACTTAGGTTTGACTTCTGCAGCCTTGTCTGGAAACAATTTTTGTTCCTGATTGGTCCTTGAAACTTGAAACTTGAAACTTGTGGAGCATAGTTAATTTTAATCGATGATTCTTGAAGTTATGTTTATGTATTTTCCTATTCCACTGGTTTCTTCTCTCTCTCTCTCTCTCTTGTTTTTTGGCTGGGTATATTTCCCATATTTCAGTGTTTTTGAATAGTTTTGAATCCAGGGAAAGTTAATGGTAGGAATTACGCTTTTATGGACAAGAACTGCCCACTTGCTAATTACTTTCTTTGAGAATTATCTGACTAAAGTTTCACAACAGACTTGGATCTTGAAGCATGTCAAAATTGGAATATTTAGACTAGAAACTTTATGAACTTCGTATATTCACTGCTGGAAATACGGCTTTTAGTGGCGTTTTAAAAACGCCGCTATATCTATCAAAAACGCCGCGAATTCATTTTGTGGCGTTTAGTACCAAACGTCGAGGCTGCGGCCGTCGCTGTAGCTTTGCGACGTTTTAAAAACGTCGTGATATTAGTATAGGAGGCGTTTTAAAAAACGCCGCCAAATGTACCCCTATGCACATGCTGACGTCACCAACTATATTTTAGCGACGTTTTGAAACGTCGTCGTATTTATTTAAAAAATATGACCGTTACTTAGTGAGGGTTTAGGAGGCGTTTCTAGAAACGCCGTTATATCTTCTTTTTTTTTTTTTTTTTTTTTTTTTTTTTTTTGAGATTGTGCCAATTTTATTTGATTAAATTAAAAAGAATACCTGTAAGAAAATATTGAATTTGGTTTCTCGTTCAATTAATAAAAAAAATACCTGTAATAAAATTAACATACAAAATATTAACTCCTATTCAAATACCTGTAATAAAACTAACAGATAAGATAACAACTCCCACAAATCTATGATACCTCAGTCCCAGCCCATTGCCATTCCTAGGAATAAAGTTCATGGCTTCACACTGGTAGACACCATTGAGTTTGGATCATTACCACTGCTCTACGTGGATCACATTCATTATGAAAACAGGCAACCCACACACAAAATCTAAAGTCTAAATCTACGTACACACTTCACTTTCAGAATAATTTTCATGATACTGTCTCGGGATACTAATCTTTTTCCCCTTTCTGGGAAAATCATCATCATCTTGACGATGGAGTTGCATCCAAGCTATGAAATCCAATTCTATGGAGCTATATGGCATGTATCAATAATGAAGAATTAAACCAAGCCTTGTCTCCAAGTAAGTGACCAGTAAGAATTAAACCAAAGCAAAATGATCAGCAAGAGAACTGGAACACTAAAAGCTTAGAACATATACAAAAAAAAAAGGTGCCCCCCAAAACTGCCTCCACAGGCAAAGAAATTGCACTTCTTCACAAAGGTTTACCAGAGAAAATAGACAAGAAAATTTGACACGGCATTGTAACATTATTCAGTCGTTAAAGAATTGATTAGATAACAAATTTCACAATCTCATCAGTTCCAATTAGAAAGACCGCCTATTTAAGAAGGCAGAATCTGAAGTTTTGCAATTTCAGTAAATGTTGTATAATCATACCATGGATAACCTGCAAGTGATTACAATTAGAAAGACCGCCTATTTAAATCATATTCACTTCGCAGGGGCACCAAAACACCTGATCAGTTCAAAGAAATCACAGAATGTAATATGGCATTTGCTACTATTTCACATTAATAGACAATGACATTCAAGTAGACAAAACAGAAACTAAATTCAAACTCTAGAATATGAAATGAGAAAAAACCAAATGTTAAGAAGGCAGCTACATAATAAGTCCAGAGATTTAAGCCCCATCTGGCTGGATGAAAGGATTCACAATCTCATCAGTTCCATCAGTAGGTGATACAAGCATCACGGCAGTTCCCCTACACACCTGCAATAGAACCAACAACAAATATTTAACCAAGAATTCTTCAAAGCATTGCAACTTCTCTCTCATTTTGGGATAGGAAAAGTATATACAACTTTTGGATGGCACTTCTAAGCATACTTCCCAAGATATTTATCCAATTTTATATAAAAGAAGCGGTACTCCTTAAATAAAATCCACCTCACATGATGCACCACCAATTTCCATCAAACCTTTTGAATCAAAACATCGGAAAAATTATATAACAGCCAAAACTTCACTAATATAATTTTCAATTTTCTGAAAATTGAAAATTATGAGACGGTATTTTTATTCTTTAGTATTTCTGGCTAAAAAAAAAAAACAGAACAGAATTCTGGTGTTTCTCTGAAAACTGGTTCTTTTTTAACTCCTTTTTTTTTTTCCTGAAAATAGTTCCTGAGAACAATGAACTTAACAAATTTTCAATTCTGTTTTCTGTTTTACGTGACTCCTAGAACAGAAAACTGTTTTCAAAAACTCCAACAAATACAAAGCCCATAATAACCCTTGTTTCCCATTTAAGTGTTGAGAAAAGAGAATTTGCAGTATCAAAACCTAAAGACTCGTGCATAATTTGATGCTCTCCCAAAGATGCAGCAAAACTTGTTGCCTGCTTAATAAAAAAGCTCCTAAAGGTTTCTATATTTATGGGTCATACTTTGAGAATAGGACACTTGGCAATCATCTAAAACCTACTACCCACCACCAACAATTGAGATTGAAAGGAGGCTCCAGTAGTTCCAATCCTTAAGGGATATTCCAAATATAATATCCATAAAGAACGATTGTGTAAGACACTTGACAGTCAGAGAGTTAGTCTAGTACCCTATCGGCAAAAGTGGTTGAAATGTCTTAGGAGGTCGTTCATAACTTCCAGAAGGCACCCAGCAATTATAAAGGGTTGTTTGCAAGCTCAAGTGAACAATGCCTTACAAATCAAATGAACATAAACGACGAACTAGTGATATTAGTACTTTTACCTTGTTAGTTCTTCTTCTTCTTCTTATTCTTCTTCTCTTTCTTTGAAAGGTGAACCTATATTTAATAGGAGCAAGTATTGTAATAATAAGATATGTTATTTGTCAAAAAAGCCGTTGATAAATGATTGCTCACCTCTTGGGATGAAAATGCATGAGATTGTTGTTGATGTGACATTGGCCGAACAGTGGGATGACTACTAAGTGAATCCACAACCTGTCATTCAATAAGAGACTTAAGTTGTATATTAGCTCTAGGCAATTTAAAGTAATAACTAGTAAAAATAATTAAAATACCTGCTGCCTATGTAATGGGTTTGATGGTGCAACAACTGGATCAACAGGCACGCCTGCAGCTTGCAATTGAGATTCCAAAAACTGAATTCGTGACTGAAAATCTGTGCGTATAGCTTGAATTTGTTTCTCCATTACTTCATTCATCTTCGACTCAAACTGCATTTGATACCGTTGAAGTTGCTCTTGAACTTGTTCCTGAACTTGAGTTTGGAAGAGACGATTCTGCTCTTGTGACCGCCTATATCCACCTCCAAAAACATCAGTGGGTGATGGTCCCAATCCAAACGTCCGAACACGGCCAGGTCGCTCTGGGCCCATAACTTGTGTGAAGATTTGCTCCTGTAATGCTGCAGGGTCAGTAGAAGATCCCTCCATGTGCTCTGCTAACTCATTCATTTGAGTCTGCAAGTTTGAATTCAATAATTAGCCTCCAATATAAATATAAATCATATTAAAGTCCAAAGATAAAGTAGTATCACATACCATAACCTCATTAACTGAATCACTATTTGACGTCCCATCTTTCATGTATGCGGCCATCCACACCTGTGACCGACTAGCAGGAACTCCATTGTTCTTTTTTGTCTCCTATAAATGAAAGACAACCAAAATCTTAAGATAAATAAGAAAATGAAATAATTAAGCAATTAAATATGTGAACAAGTTAAGTAAATAAAATAAACAACTAAGCAAATTAACTCATTGAACACTAAACACTTGGGTAGTCAATTACTATTTGACCATTGTTACTGTGACTATTCCATTCATTTCTTACTTGTCTAAACTTATTGATGAGCAGGGAAATACTGTTGTCTATTTGCTGTATGCTCATGCTAGAATATGTTCTATCATCAGGAAATCTGGTAAAAACATAGAGGAATTGAGAAAGGTAAGATGCTAAAGCTTGGTCTTTTCTTTTTTTTTTTTTTCTTCTGTAAGCTTGCTAAAGAGACAGGTCATGGCCTATGTTTACATGTGTATATAAAGATTATAACCCTAATTTCTGCTGTTTATGGTTCTGTTGTTATTATATATATGTATATTTATCTATTGAAAAGGCCATTTCTCAAAAGAAAGCAATTTTTTTTAAAAGAACTTAGTAAAATGAACATTTCTTATTCTATGGATCATAAGAGTGAAAATAATTTCAAATCATATTGACTAGTCTGAAATAGTATGTAATGGAAATAATTTATTTTATATCATAAATGAAAATATCTGGAAAGGATGAAAAGATGCCCCTATTGTTGTGAGTAGTAATTGAACAGGTTGGTTTGGCAACATCCTTGTGGTTGGATTTCATGATTTTAAAATTTTCCTGATGCAGGTGCTTGGAAAATGAAGCAATAGGGATGATGATGACAAGTCAACTGAAATTTATTTAAGATGTGATAAAAAATTAACAAACTTTGAGACAGTGTAAGCAAACTTTGAGAGAATAATTATACCTCCAGTCGAACTACTGAGAAAGGCTTTCGGCCTGTTCTATGATGCAATGTCTTCTTCTTCCGGATTTTTCTATTCTTCTTGCTTGATTTCTGTCAAATATGAAATTTATTTAAGATGTTATAAAAAATTATCATATATAAACATTTTTTCACATAAATAAAATTTTACCGATGCACTCTGAGTGCCCCAATAGTAGACCAAAGCCCGCCACTGATCCTCATGTACTCTATCTGGTCGATGAGCCAACCTTTCTGCATCAGTCTTGAAGGGTTTGTATCCTATTGTTTTCACTCGACTTTTCCAATCCCTCCATTTCTTTCCAAATGAAGCCATTATTGTTCTCTTCATCGATTCATCTGCATCCGTATGAGCCTGCATTACAATTATAGACACTTGTAATATGCATTTCATATGGAATACAATTGTAACTTATTTCATATTAAATATCCATATATACCTTTATCTCCCTCCATATGTTATCTTTGTTTTGTTTTGGAACATAATGCCAAGTCGTAAAAGTGAGTGGTGCAAGACTCCCATCTCGTGCCAAAACGCCCAAATGTGAAGCAAGGGATGTGTGTCCTTCAACTACTTGATTCAACTCATTTGGAACAACTTTTAAAATGCCATCTTCACTAGTACCCCATTGACCATGCACATATGTGGGACCCCTTGTCTGCTTTTGTGTGGCTTGACTTGAGCTAGGACCTACAAAACAATAGTAGTAAGCTTCAAATTTTTTAAAAAATAACCATGCATTATGTATGATAGATAGGACTACAAATTGACTTCAAATTTTATTTACTTGCCAAAAGAAAAGGAAAATTGACAACACGATAACTAAAAAGGAAAAACAAAAATATGGGACTAGTTGTCATTTTTCAGTGTACTTTTTCATTTGTTCTTAGCACTTTTTGATGTTATCCTTTACATTTATTTGTTAAATTGTTTGTTTTTTTCGATTGTTTATCCATCTATTTGTCCATTGCAGGAAGAACCAATTGCTGAGCATGAGGAGGTTGATGAGTTGACACAAAAATTAGCAGCCATCAATTCGTGATTTTATACTTTGCTCTAATATCTCAAATTGCTTCAGATATGGCGTCATTTGGTGCCCTGCTCCAATTTTCCCACATTATCACAGTTTTAATGAGGACCTACATCAAATTTCTTCTCTTTGTATTTTTTTTGTTCAAGTATTTTTTTTAAAAATAACCATGCATTATGTATGATAGATAGGACTACAAATCTAACTCAAAAACACCATAAGAAAATATCAAGCAAAGTTGATACATACCAGCTGAAACAGAGCCATGTGATGTACTACCGCTACGTGATGTGGTAGGAAGACTGCCTGGTGGATGCCATGATGCCGGTGGATCGGGTATGACTTTCATCTTGAGTGTGGTCTGAGTCTCATCTGAACTAGAACTACTAGAGCTTGATTGCTCACTTTCACTAGAAGAATGGTCGAAGCTAGAACTCATAGATAATATCTATAAAAAAACTACAAACATAAGAGTAAGGACATGATAATCTATAAACATCTACTACATTCAAAACAAAATAAGAGTACATGAAAGGTAAAAATGGCCATTTAAAGAAAGGTACAAAGGTACAAAAGCAAAGATTTTATTAATATGAATATCCATACAGAAAACACAAATGTAAAAGTGAATATGCGGCCAATTACAATATCAGATTAGTTCTTCGTCATCTTCAAATTGTGCCTCTGTCGATGCTTCAAGAGGTCCAATAGTTTCATCAACAGTTGTTCCATCAATACCTTGCCTAACCCAATCCATGTCCTCCTCACAAGTGAAGGAAGCTACATCTAACTCTTGATCACCAAATCCTTCCACTCCGTTGTGATGTAGTCCTTCATCAATAGTTGGCTGTTCTCCACACACCTCATACAAGTCTCTAGGTTTCATCTTGAGTACAACATTCCAATCTTCATCAACAGAATCATTAACATAAAAGACTTGTTGTGCTTGAGATGCTAGGATGAATGGCTCATCACTGTCTTGTTTCTTCGCATATAACAAGTGATTGAAATTAACAAGTGTAAAACCAAAATCATCTTGCTTGAGTCCCTTATTGTTATCAATCCAGTTGCACATGAATAACATGTATCTATGGTCGTGTGAGTAATATAATTCAATAATATCTGTCACATATCCATAGTACGCTACATCACCTTCCACTGGATTAATGTCTTTCGCACTTGCATAGCTAGAAGTCTTTGCCTTCACCATAACCCCACTATTCTGAGTTTTTCTTCTCAACTCACAACTCTTAGTATGATACCTAGTACCATTAATTATATACCCATTAAATCTGGTGGCCTTTTGGCTGGGTCCCAAAGCCAAAATTTTAATCTCTTCTGACAACGCTACATTTTCAGTAGCTAATAGCTCAGCAACCTATTTTTCAAAAAAAGTTATCAATATTAAACATCAATTAACAACTTCAAAAATATAGAAGCACATGGATTGCAAAAATATAGAAGACTTGTGCTTAACATGCACTTACATGAGAATTGAACCATTTGGGAAACTCATCATTGTGACAACGATCCACATCATAATCTCTAAGACGATGATGTGACCGCTTAATAAATTCACGATGTTCCCTACACAATTAAACTACTTGTAAAATGCACGATAATTATAGTTGGTATAAATACATTCACAATGAGACAAAGGTTGCATCTATCTTACTCTCGATATGGGACAACCGCAGCAATGTTAAATAACATATACCGATGAGCCTGTACCCATGTTGTGTTATCAAGAACAAACCCTTTTCCTTTTCCTAAAGCCCGCCCCATTAATATCTCAGGATTGTCACTAACATCGCAATTCCTTAACGGTCGATGCAATTTCGACTCAACATCATGCAAGTACCTTGAGCAAAATGTCATACATTCTTCGACCAAGTATCCCTGTGCAATTGAACCTTCAGGATGACTTCGATTACGCATGTATGATTTAAGCGTCATAAGGTACCTATAAACAAAAAGATGCATACATGACTTCCAAGTATAAACAATCAAATATATACAAAATGGACATTGGAGTAGAATTACACACCTTTCTATAAAGTACATCCATCGATATTGCACTGGACCGGCAATCTTCGCTTCCTCTGCTAGGTGAATGGGTAAGTGCTCCATTATATCGAAAAATGATGGAGGAAAAATTCTCTCAAGATGGCAAAGTGTAAGAGCGATTTGGGACTGAAGACGATTTAGACCATCCACCTCTAGGGTTTTGAAACACAACTGCCTGAAGAAATTGCTTAACTCAATTAATGGTTCAACCACTTTCTTTGGTAACAAATTTCTCACTGCTATTGGAAGTATTTGTTGCATGAGTATATGGTTATCATGACTTTTGAGTCCAGATATGCTACGCTGTTTGAGGTTAACCCGACGAGAAATATTGGATGCGTAACCATCTGGAACTTTGATATTCTTTAGAAGTGTGCAGAATAGACTTTTCTCTCTATTGTTCATGGCAAAACATGCAGGAGGCAAATAATACTTGTTCCCAACCCTTTTCTGAGGATGTAGTGCCTTCCGAATTCCCATATCTTGCAAATCTCGACGAGTATTTAAATTGTCCTTCCCTTTCCCATCAACATTTAATATTGTCTACAATACATTATCACACACGTTCTTTTCAATGTACATCACATCAAGATTGTGGCGAATCAAATTATGCTCCCAATATGATAGCTCAAAGAAAATACTCTTCTTCTTCCAATTATGACCCGAGTCCTCATTTTCCTCCTTTTCTTTCCCCTTTCTATTCCGTTTGCTAGATTGTTGACGCTTAGAATTCAATTTGAACTTAGGGCCTAGTTGTTGTAGCACATTAGCCCCTGATAACCGAGTTGGACATGGTTCGAATTCACGAGTGCCATCAAAAGACGCACTAGCTTTCCGAAATTTGTGACCCCCATTCAACCAGCGACGATGCCCCATGTAACATAATTTCCTTCCATTCTTCAAATATCGAGAACGAGTATGTGTGTTACAACAAGGACAAGCTAAAGCGCCTTTCGTGCTCCATCCAGACAAAATTGCATAGGCAGGAAAATCATTTATAGTCCACAATAACACAGCATGCATTCGAAACATCTGATTAGTTTCCGCATCATACGTGTCAACACCGTTTTCCCACAGTTCTTTCAATTCATCCACTACAAGGCGTAAGTAGACGTCAATATTATTTCCAGGTGAAGAAGGACCATCGATGAGCAATGTCATCATCATATGAGGCTGCTTCATGCACAACCATGGTGGCAAATTGTATGGCATTATAATAACTGGCCAACTGCTATGAGAGACATTCATTGCCTTGAATGGATTGAATCCATCCGCTGCTAAACCCAGTCTGACATTGCAAGGCTCACTCGCAAACTTGGGATACAAATTATCAAAATTTTTCCAAACTGGAGAGTCAGCAGGATGTCTCATTTTGCCGTCATCAATTCGACCCTCTGCATGCCATCTCATTAAAGAAGATGTTTTGGATGACATAAACAATCTTTGAAGCCTTGGAATCAATGGAAAGTATCTAACAATCTTATGCGGAATTCTTTGTTGCTTCTTCTTAACATCATTCTCCTCCCCCTCAAACTGTTTGTATCTAGGCATATGACACACTATGCAATCATCCATACCAGCTGTTTCCTTCCAATATAGTGAACAATCCCTTGGGCATGCATGTACCTTATGATAATCGAGGCCCAAGTCCCTAAGAAGTTTCCTAGTTGCATAAAATGACTTTGGCAAAGTTTCACCCTTTGGGAACGAATCCTTCAAAAGCTCGAGCAACATCGTGAAAGACTTGTCACTCCATCCACTAAGGCACTTGATGTGCAATAACCGAACAATAAATGAGAGCGTTGAAAACTTCTGACACTCAGGATACAACTCTCTTTCGGCCTCTTTCAATAAATTGAAGAATTTTTCGGTTTTCTCATCTGGACCTTGTTTAATACCAGAACTAGCTGCCTCGTGAATAAAGTTTGGTGGAGGAAGTCCAAATCCTTCGTATAGCATTTCATAAGTTTCATCACCATCGTTCGAATCAGTTTGCACGACATTCACATTGTGTGGCACAGGCGATGACAAATTCTCCCCATGAAAAATCCAACTGGTGTAACTTGGAAGAAACCCGTTGATCATTAAATGTTCCCCTAACAGGCCTTTCTCCACCAATTTGACATTACGACACCGTTTACATGGGCATGTGACTTCATTCAACAACGGCTTATTTTCGCATGCAAATTTAATAAATTCCTTAACCCCTTGTATGTATTCCGGGTGCAACCTATGCTATTTATCCAACTTTTATCCATCTGACTCTGTCTTACACTACAAATGTCACTGCCAAATCAACAAAGTTTAAAATTACCGTTCCATTTTAATTAATCTCAACCTCAATTAAGTACCTTATAATGCATGCAACATGACATCATTCACCTCTAACTGGTCTCTAATATGTTGGTTCATCCTACTTTCCCATTCAGGAATGCACGGTCTATATTGTAAAAAGCAGTTCATACCGCTCTGTTCATCTCTAACGAAATTTCGGCAGCATCTCCCCATGGTTCTCCAAATACACGACATAGACTAAGTGTACTGCTACACCTTGTCTAGTATGCACTCGGAGAACACAAGGAGTTGCTACACGAAATCTCTACGAGATGGACTATAAGCAGTAGAACTACTAATTACAATACAGACTTGTGCTCCTGAACTGTCCAAACTGGACAATCCAAGAAGAGCTTCATCAAAGATGACTAGGTATCTCTAATGAAGATTCTTGGACGGGTCTAAGGCTATTTATGCATGCATGCACCATTAATGATTGCATCCCGGTGGTGCATTCTAAATTAGTACTATCAAGCATACTAGAAGCATATCTAGTATGAAGCATATTAATGAAGAAACCAAAAGTTTCTACAATGCTCTTGATAGATTATTATAGATTCAAGAAATACATTGCTCTCTCAAATCCATCTATAATAGAAGCATATTAATGAAGAAACCAAAAGTTTCTACAATGCTCTTTGGTGATTCAAAAAACACCAAAGAGCAGCCACCAAATGAGGAATCACATTCACAATCACAATCACAACCACAATCACAATCACAATCACAATCATATGATAGAACAAAATTATTTTTATCAACTAAAAGTACAGCATAAGATGTGATAAGAAATTGCTTTGCTTCTAAATTAATGCTCATAAACTGCCAATGAATAATGGTTTCCAGTTATTATTTTATTGCTAGAGTGGCTCTTCCTATAAATCTATTATCATAAGGCTCTCGGGGTATAAGATTCAAGTTATCTTCAGAGACTGATGCAAATCTGACGTAAGATTGTGAGATGTTAAACAAAAGGATTTTGCAAAAACTAAAGAGTTCATATAAAAATGTTAAATTGTTTTGACGGGACAGAATAAAGTTTATGCTGTGGAGATGCTATAAATTGCTACAAACAATATCATTATGCCCTGAAGAATCTCTCACCTATTCTAAGAATATTTGTGGTGTGATGAACTGAATAAGCATATTTGCAGGTTCCATAGTGCTTAGGTGAGATGTGGTGGTGTACTTTACTGAAAATAGGAAATGAAAGGCAAGCAACTGGTTTTGCCTAAAGATATCATACAATGTAAAAATGATGGACAGCGGATGAAAATGTCAGACAAGGTTTCAAATAATGGTGCAATAGCTATAACGGTAATGGTAGCGCTGATGTGATTGTTGGGTGTAATGGGCGTAGTGTAATGGTTGCGCAGTGTAATAGGCGTAGCATAGCAGTTGCGCGGTGTAATAGGCGTAGCATAACAGTTGCGGCAATCAAAGCCATGAAATTATTCATTTTTCGCACATCTTCCAAGTATGAAGTATGCAATTTACAATTGTACGGCCATATTTTGATTGCCCCTGAAACATTGAGGGAAGATAACATAAAAAATAAAAATAAAGGATGCATAGGATAGAAGTTTAACACACTCTGTTCCTACAATTTGCCTACACTATTTTTCAATAACATAGAGCTTTCCCTATAATTCCCGAGTTTTCAAAAAACTAAATTAATGGCATCAGCCAGCCAAATTTAGAATTCAGAACTGTAAGAACAAAATTCTTAAAACCGGTATCTAATGACATCAAATGCCAGATAATTAATATGCAAGCACCGAAGGCATTAATGCTTAACAATAAACTCTAATCAATTGGACATTCACATAAATTAATACGACATGATTTTCAATCCCGTGCACTAGATGGAATTAATTGCCCCTGGAATCCAGATCAATGGCACACCCAAAAACTTTTAATTGCAAGTAAAATCAACAAAAGACACTAATAACAATGCAAACAAACCCACAGTTATAACAAAATTAAACTGACTTGACTTGACTTTTAGTAAGACAAAAGGGATCACAACTAATAGAGATGGTATGAAATCTAATGCAATAAATAAGGTAAAACATGCATTTCACATAAAAGAGAGATGATAACATTAAATTTATGTTGAAAAGAGGCTAAATGTTATGTTAATTAAAACCTTAAACCCAATATAATTATACCAAACATTATCCTAAACCTCAAGAAAGGTTAGTGTAATTTACCCAAGAAATATTGATTGGTCAACTACTATACAGGGTAACAGGTCCAATATCCTCAGGTAACATTTCATAGATTTTACATTGATGATAAAAACATAAATATACATACATATAAATATGGAATGGAATGGAATAAAGAGAGAGATTAGAAGAGAAGGAAGTACTGGAGTAATCTGGACTCCAAGCATGGCATGTAATGCACTGAGGAAGAAAAAATAAAATAAAATGGCCTTGCTAATAAATGTATTGACTACTCTCTTAGTAGATTTTGAATTTTGTACCTACACTTGTGAACCTCAAAGTCTTGGATTCAGGATGGATTAGCAAGGCACATTCAGGATGGATTCAGGATGAATTTTCTCAAACTTAAATTTCAAAAAATCTTCAAAAATTAAATCAAACTGAATACTTATGCTCTGTTTGAATAAGTGAAAAATATTAATCAGAAACAGAGAGAGAGCGAGTACCGATTACAGTTCAGAAACAAATCTTCGAAATCGCTTCAATGGAGCTTCGAAATCGCAGGCGATGGAGCTTCGAAATCGCAGGCGATGGAGCTTCGATCTAAATCTTCGATGAAGCTTAGATCTGAAACTTCGATGGAGCTTCGAAACCGCTTCGATGGAGCTTCGATCTGAATCTACGATGGAGAGGGTTGAGAGAGAGAGAGAGAGAGAGAGAGATCTGTCCGTATGTATTAAGGGTTGAGAGAGAGAGAGAGAGATCTGTCCATATGTATTAAGGATTCAAAATGGTTTCGTAGGCGCGTGTTATTGTTCAAAAAAGAAAAAAGAAAAAAAAAAGGGCGCGTGTGGCTACCGCATTCGGAGGCGTTTTTCAACGCCTCCCATTATAAAACGGTGTCGTTTTGTGTAATAGAATACGCGGCGTTTTATAAAACGCCGTTAAATACTACTAACAGTGACGTTTAAATAAACGTCGTTACAAAAACGCCGCCAAATGCCCTTTTTCCTGTAGTGATTCATGGAGTTCCTTCGCTCAATCTAATTGATACAGTGGTCTGTTCTTAAAAAGAAAATAATAATAAACTGCCCTAATGCTCCATTTGGTGGCCAAATTGAAGTGATGTGGGTTGTCCTTGGCAGGTTTGATTGGTTGGCAAAGAAGAACTCCGAGCTGGATACTTTTTGTGGGCAATGTTTGCTTATGGATTAGGTAAGAAATTATACAGAAATCATGTCAAGCTTGCTACAATTATGTCAAGGAGTCTATAATTTATTAGCAAAATGCAAGCAAGCAATGAAGTAGAAAGAACATTACAACAGCTGCTATAGTTTTATTGCCATTTTTTTTTGGTTGTATATTGAAATTTTGAAACTCGAGATGTTATTAAATCTAAAATATATTGCATTGCAGGTCTGCTTATTACTTATGTGGCACTGAACTTGATGGACGATCATGGCCAACCGGCATTGCTATATATTGTCCCGCTCACACTAGGTAATTTTCACCTCGAGAAGCAAAGAGAAACCTGGTTCAATGCAAAATGGCTTTATATTATCCAATTAAAAAATAAATAAATAAATTTGCACGTCGATGCAGGGTCTTTTTTGACGCTGGGGAGGAAGAGAGGTGATCTGACAATTCTGTGAACAAGAGGGCTACCAGAAAGGGTTTGCCCTCATATCCGACTCCAACCCACTGAAGAATATAGTCAATAGAAATGAGACATGTTCTTCTAATTGTATCATTATAACATGTAGATCATCAATGTTATGGTAAATAACCAGTCTATTGTTTTCAGTGTTTCATGTTTTAGTCCCTGATTAATTGTTGTCTTCTTTTTATATGAAGATGTAGAGCAAATGTTATTTTTGGCTTGGGTAAATTATACTTTTAGTCCCTATAGTTTAAGTGAAGCGTCACTTTAGTTCTTGCAGCTTTAATTTGAAAATTTTGAATTCTATATTTTCAGTTTGTTGCAATGTTGTCAGTCAACCATGCATTGTTAACATTTTGGAGGGAAAAATAATACATAAAACTAAAGGGAGTGGAATTGAAAAGAAATTATAGAGATTATTACTTGTATAATATATTCATTACATTAATAGTCCTTATAATTTCAGTTTAATATCATTTTGAGCTCTCTAATTTTTACACATGGTCATCTTCCGTTCTAAATTTTAGTGATAAGTGACAGAGGGATCACATTGTAATAAAATAATACTGAAAGTGTAGGATTTAAATTGAAATTCTAAGAGTTAAAGTAAAATTTCACAAAAATAAGAGGAATTGTTTTCAGTGTTTAATATATGTGAATTTTTTTTTTTTCCCAATGTCTGTGAGGGCCAACGAAATCCTATTTGGCATTTAGGGAATTTTTTTTAAAAAAAAACAATTAATTTACATCATTGATTTGAGAATGGAATTTTCAAAGTTTCTTAGCATTTCTTGAAGATGAGTGCAAGGTTTCTTACACTTCTATCAAAAATGAATTTGAAAATCAACATTGGTTTTTAGAAGCATTTTTTATGACTGTTTGGATGTCCTAGTTTGTTTCAATGTACAATAACATAAAATCTTGCACATAAATTTATATCCTGTGTGTGCATCCGGATGTCTTTGCAACCGAACAGCATGGAATTATGACTCCCATATATTCTTACAGCCAAACAGACCAGGTTATGGAAGAGCTTTAATTCTACACTCCTGTAGCCAAACATGCCTAACCCATTAGACAGCTTTGGTCTACATTCATTATTATTGGCATGAACATGCTTTAAGTTCACTTAAAATGAGAAGCATAAAGTCATGATCAATCCATCAATAACAGCCAGGTCATAGTATTCCCAATAAAGATGCTCCTAATCTCTTATCTTTGATCAATAAACTTATATAGAGTAGTTGTATAAATATAAAAATAAAAATTATGGTGTTTGACAAGTTAGGTTTGGAGGATTTTTTGATTAAAAATTACAAAAAGATAAAATAGGTTAAAATAGTCAATGAGATAAAATATTACATCAAATCCATAATCATTTTAATTTTTCTCTCATAAACATCATATTCAACTATAAAAAATTCAACCATCTTCCTAAACATAAAAATTTTAAGCTACGAAAATAGTCAAAAATTAAAATAATCTAATAAAATAATCAACTTCCCAAACGAGACCTATATATATATATATATATTTTTTTTTTTTTTTGCATATAAAAGTGATTTTATGAATATTTTTTTTAAATGATAAAGTACATATTGATCCACATTATTTTGTAGAAATTTTTTTATATAATCAGGAAATGTGCTAGAAACTTGGATTTTATTTTATTTAAAAAAGTTTAGCCAGTGACAAAATCCAAAACAACCATTTTACATAAGTGAAGTGAATTTTTATTTTTAGTTTTACACCTAAGAGGGTTGTATTGTGTTGTTTGATCAGTTTCAGTGTAAATAGAATAATTGATTTTGTTTTTTGAATAATATTATAATGACTATATATGTTTATCATTTTATCTTCTCATTTGATATGTCAATTTAGTACTCAACATAACATTAGAGATATTAAAAAATGATGAAATTCATTACACCAATACTATATTAACAAATAAGATTATAAGTATAATATAGTATAAAAATGTGATAATTGTAATGGTACGGTAAATGGGAATAATTTATTGGGAAAATTTCAAAAAAAAAAATAGTGAGTAAGAAATATAATAGCAAAGTAATAAAGGTATAAGTATCGTTTGCATAATTCAATGTATGATTCACTTGCACATTTTTTATTTTGTAATTATTTTTCTTACTCTCTATTTTTTTTGTTGTTGTTGATATTCTCCCTAATTTATTAGCCGTTAGTGTAAACTGTTTTGCAAAATATAATAGCGGTGTAAGAGCCAAAAAGAATTACTAGAGCATGGAATCTTTGGAGAGAATGATGAGAATGCTTTCGTTTCCTTCCATTCCTTCTATAGAAGCACCTAACATGTTCTTCTACCTCTTTTCGCTATCTTTTATCGCTCATATTACTTCTTCACTCACCCCAACCCACTTCCACTCTTGTTTACCTATTCTGGTCACCGTCGTTTCTTCTCCACTCACCTATTTTCCTCTTCAACCCATTCTTGTCACCCTACCACTTTGATGCCACCCTCCGCCATCCCCAAATCATTCCCATTCAACCTAACACCCTAACTAACCCAAACCTTAGCCACTAGAACCACCCAAACCCCTCCACCCCCTTTTGGTAGCCACCCTCACCCTTCCTTTTGCTGTTGTTAAAACTAGTCAAGTTCAAATCAAATGTGTGCAAGGTGCAAGTCCATTATGTATGGAGTGCATGTCTAAATCGTACAGAATGCGAGTCCAAACTTTGCATTTTGGCAACAGAGCATCCCCCACCCAACCCCCCTCCTTATCATCTTCAAACCATCCCCATCCAACCGAACACTTCAGTAGACCCAAAATCTAACCACTAAAATTACCCAAATCCTTCCACATCTTTCTATCACCACTCCACACATTTAGGCTTGGTTTGGGATAACCTATATAATCCATCTTTTTATTTTTTTATCTTTTTTCCATCACATCACCTCTTTACTTTTCTGCACATCTTTTCGTAAAAAGACAAAAAGTACACTTTTTTAGGACACCCCAAACCAACCCATTTGAGTAATTTACACTAACCTACATTCAAGTTTAAAAAAATATATATAATCAATCCCTCAATTTTAGTATAATTATACCAATAAATAATGTAGATGGTGTAAAGGTAAAGATAAATAAATAAAATATATATTTTAGTATAAAAGGCATGATAAAATAATTTTTCTATATATATGATTAATGAATTACCAATTCAAATAGAATTAAGTTTTATACAAATTAAAATCCTAAAAGGAACTAATATAATTGTACCTAATTTATGATTTCTCCCAAATATCAGGAAAGCGAGTATAATTCGTCATTTTAATTTTAAGAAAATATTTGGCATTCACAAAAAAATTTTACAATTTAACATACATTGAGATAATATGATAAATGTCAAATTTTAATTAATTATATATTCAATAATATAAGACTTATTTTTTTATGATATCATTATAAATGAGTTTATAAATCTAAAAGGTAAGTTTCTACATTACGCTTAATTTTATTTTATGGGAAGCTGTCCAGATGGGTTGTTGGGTCTGTTGGCTACGGTGACATAGCACACAGTAAGAAAATACAAATTGTGACATCAAATTGATGACACGTGTGTAGAGGATGAGGCTTGGGCGGTTGATGTGAGGTGTCATGGAGGAGAACCTCCAGATGTTACGACTTCTCGTTGTCTGTATTCCATAAATTTTTATTTTTTATATTTTTGTGTGTCTTTTTCAAGTCCTTGGCTCGTCACTTAGAAAAATTATTTATTAATCTAAGGTACTAGTCAATCCCAAATTATCATATCAGCAGTGATTGAGACCCCGGTCGGTCACTTCCACGACCCCTACTAATTACCTATTGGTCAGGTTTTTTTTTTTCTTTCTTTTTTTTCTTCCCCAATCCTCACTTGTGTGTAAGGGTGATGGGGGTGGAGGAGAGAGGGAGTTCAAGTCATTTTCCTTATCATATTTTCCTATTTAATGATTTAATATAAAATTATAGATTTTACATCGTTTATTAATCACAATATACCTAGACACTATGGTCATGCCTAGATCACTAATAACTTCTCCTTTATCTAACATGTTAAGATTGATATTCTATACTTCATTAACAAATTAGTGATTTAAATTTCTCTTGTTGAGACTTTTTTTTTCTTATTTTGATTTTTTTATATTAATTTTAGATTGTATTTGATTTTTGACTTTGTAATTATAATTTATTAAGTTTTATTATAATATTTTATATAAATCAAATAAAATAAAAATAAAATAAAAAAAAGTCATTTTCTCTTTAAGTTGTGAACCATTTGGTACGAGTCACTACCGTTGGCAATGGGGTCGGACGCTCAAAATGTCTTTCTATACAGAAGGAATTAGACATAAAATGTATAATGTATTACAATGATAAGTATAGATATGTTTAATCTCACATTATCTCACATCTATATATTGTTTTATATTTGATTTTTCTATAAGAAACGTTAAAGACGCTAAAAATTTTTCTAAATATCTTTCATATGGAATCCACATAATATAAGTTGTACATCTATATGAGATATTTAATAAAATTTTTGATAAAAATTTTAGAAACTCTTAACATTTTTGCTTCTATAAATGTAGGCTAGACCAGGAAAAATGTATGAAACTCCCTTTTTTTGAGATCCACACAACCTCTTTTAAATCTTAATCATTGATATATATGTGCAATCTATTTATATATGTGTGCACCATCCACAGTTGGGATCCAAAAAAAAATTGTGGAGGTCCCTCGTTGTTGCCAGACAAGAGAGGAGAGGGAGAGAGCAGGCAAAGTGGGGTATCCAATCGCATGAGTGTGAGTTGTTGAGCATGACTGGCTAACTCCCTTTTTCCATGTAAATAAAGATAAATAAAGAACTTACAATGAGGGACCACTATTACATGCTCCTATTACATAAAAAGTAAAAAAAAAAAAAACCTAAAATATAAAATTTATTGTTAACATTCATCAAAAATTTAATCTCATAATAATAAGTTTAAATGCACTTCATAAATAAAAAAATTTGTAATACTTTCTTTTTTTTTGAATCTTTGTATGATATTCTAGACTTTTTTCTCGAAAATTCTTAAGAAAAATGTTTGAGAATACTAAAAGGAGATCACTAAAGGGAGCACTAATGATGTGGCAGTGGGTCTCGTCCACTTTCTATGCCTTGTTTTTATTTTTTTATTATTTTTTTTTATCATTTTCAATATATTAATGATATTAATGATATATTTTTAGTGGTCTAAATCATTGTTGAATTCCTAACCATATGTTAGTGGCATGTCAGCGTGGTCCCACACTTCTTCTCTTTGTCAATCACACCAGCAGCCAGGCAAGGATAATCATCTTTTTGAGGGCAAAGAATTTAGCCATTTTAAGTTTTTTTTTGTTTTTTTGTTTTTTTTTCTTATAGTAATAATAGATTATTTTTAATTAAAGGTTAGTTTGTTTTGGTTAAAATATTTTTTAAATATATATATGTATATATTGTATTTGATTGTGTCATTAAAATCATAACAATGGAGAGGTGAGGGTGAATGTGATAGTGATTGCATCATGGTCTGTGATGTTTTGGTGGAGATTTTTTTTAGTTTTTATTTTTTATTTTTTATAATTTGAACCGTTTATATTATAAGATTTGTTGAATAGATCATTAATATAAAAAATTAAATTAATAGAAAAATCTAAATCTATAACTCTATAATAAGAGCACATTTATTTTTTAAAAAATAAACGGTTAACATGATCTTGATATTTTTTTAAAAAAATTTGAACCTGATCATGGGGTTGCTGATTTCCGATTAACTTGATTTTTTTATATAAATGATATACTCGACGAACCCTACAATATTAACGGTTCAAATTATTAAAAAAGATTTAGGAAAAATTCCCACAAGGGCACCATAGTCATAGTAGGATTCTCAAATATGGTAAATTAGTGGGAGTGGTGGTGATAGCGACAAAGTGGTAGTAATGAGGTGGCGTGAGGGTGTTGGTGGTGATAATAGAGGATGAGATAGTAGTGATGGTAATGATAGTATATAGTGTAGGTGGTTGGAGTGGTTGTTGTGGTTGAATGGAAGTGGTGACAAAGGTGGTAATAGTGTGGACAATGTGGAGGCAGTAATAGTGTGGAAAAGGTGGCGGCAGTGGAGTGTGGAGGTGACGATGATAGTGGTAAAGTGCTTTAATCTTTTTTTTTTCAAACACATGTTAGAAGTAAAAAAATATTTTTTTACTAAAGTAAGCTCTTTTTTATTATTATATCAAGGGTAAACTACCAATAGGTCCTACTTTGGAGACTTATTACCCAATAGGTCCTACTTTGGAGACTTATTACCCATTAAGTCCTATTTGATAAATTTATTAAGTGATAAAGATAAATTTATCAATTTTTTTTTTATGATAAATTTATAGTGATAAATTTATTAGTCTCTTTGTTTTATGAATAAATTTTTAGTGATAAATTATCACTCTCTTATTTTATATAGTGTTAAATTTTAGTTAGGACCTGTAGGTAAATAAGTCTAGTTGATAGGACTAATTGGTAAGTACCCCTTATATCAAATAGGTAAAATTAGTCTAAGGTCTCTATCCTATTTTTAGTAATGGATAAGGTTTACAATATTATTTTGTGATATTTAAAGTCCCTAAATCCTGACCCCATATATCATAGAGAAATTTGATTCTCTTCCATACCAACTTCCAAAACCTCCTCTCTCTAACTCCATAGGAGCTCGTCGATCCTTGGTGATTCGTTCATTGATCTCAACGATCATTCTTTTTCTTTTGACCTACAATGCTTACTCCTTCTACCTTCCTGGTATCACTCCTCAAGACTTTGACAAGGTCACTTTTCTCTTTCTCTCTCTCTCTCTCTCTCTCTCTCTCTCTCTCTCTCTCTCATTTTGAATTCACTATGTGTCAGTATGGTCTAGGATTCCATATTCTACACTTTCTCTGCTCTCTTTCTGTTTCGAAAATACTTGATTTGCATCTATTTCTTAGATCTCTGTTGGTAATGATCTCACATTATCAAAAATTGATTACTTCGTCAGAAAGCAACTGGAGGACGGCTGAAGGTCAAACACAAGAAGAAAAAGGTCAAGCTTGCAGTCTTGCAGTTCTACAAGGTTGATAACTCTGGCAAGGTTTAGAGGCTGAGGAATGAGAGCCCCAACGTCGAGTATGTGAGCAAATCAGATTGAATTTTCTCTAGACTGTGTAAATTTTCTCTGGACTGTGTGAATTTTCTCTAGATCATTACTTTTTTTTTTTTCTCCAAAATCTAGAACGTTGCATAATACTTCTGATTCTACAATCAGTAGGATAATCAAAAGTATTTTAATCATTGTAGAACTGTAGTCTGAGCAGAATTCTAAGACACAATAAATTTGTGTATTTAAAAAAAAAAACTAAAAATAAAAATAATCTGCTTTATTACTTGAAGTGCTTGAAGAAATTCTTGTTCAAGCTCGCCCAATGACTTCTTCTCTTTCTTGTCTATGCTACAATATGGCAAGATCTTACTGTCAACCACCTCATTTTGTTGGACCTGACCTGCAAGGAGCATTAGTGTAACAACCCTCGTACTGATTACCGTTAAACCACTGAAATACGTACTGATTACTGCTAAACTGACCGGATAATGACTGATAATCGAATTAACTGAAGTACTGAATGGACTGATTGAAATCGAAGCTGAAGTTGAATGAGTTTATCTATTGAATTGCATATTGCATCTGTTTGATTGATTGATTACCTGTTTGAATTTAAGTGTTTAAATTGCTAATTGAAGGCCTTATCGGCGGCCGAATTAGGAATCGTTTAGTGTTCCATAATCAGTAGAATATTTGTGATTTGATGATATATTTATCTGAAAATTGATTAGGAATGATTAAATTAGATTAAATGAGTTAATTGTCAAGTTTGAGTTAATTACCAATCATGCCATTATGAGTGGACCTTTGTTTATCCAATTCTATTGTGCCTTATACACTTAGAGACACATTTTGATCAGCCATTTTCTTCCCCCATAACCGACATTAGAGAGAGAGAGTAGGAGATTGGAGAAATTCACCTTGCATGCTTGGAATTTGAGAAGAATTGAAGTGTTGATTGTCTAATTGAGCTTCTAGGCTTAAACTACAAGACTAAGGTAGATCATTCATCTCCCTAATTGTATCATTGAGCTAGATCTTGCATGTTTCATGCATCATTGTAGAGCAAAGTTATGAAATTAATCATATATGTTGAATTGAAGCCTAGTTGTTGCATGCATGTTGAATTTAGTGAGTTTGGAGTTGGGTTCATGGTCAAATGCCTCATGCATGTTCATAATCATGTCTAAATCCATGTTTTCACCTTGTTTTGAAAAGATTGAGCTCTTTGGAGCAAGAGTTGAAGCTGAATTTGGTTCAAAGTTCATGCATTGCATGTTTAATATTGTTCTTGAAAATTAGTTTGAAAATGAGTTTAATTGAAACACCCTTGGGCCTTGATTTCTTAAATTGAGCTTTAAAACGTGTTATTCTATGTGTTTGGAAGAGTTTTCCAGAAAATGGGCCCAAGAGGATCGAGTTGGGAGCATCAAACTTGAGTTTTGAACTTGGAACACAAACCTGGATTTTCCAGAATTTTGATGTCCGCTCGAGCGGAGGAAGTTCCGCTCGAGCGGGGAAATCGTGCTCCCAGCATTTTCTTTGCATTGTTTTACAGTCCGCTCGAGCGGGGTTTTTCACGCTCGAGCGGGAAAATCGAGCATCCAGTACTTTACATTGTTCATCAGTCCGCTCGAGCGGGGGAGTTGACGCTCGAGCGGGTCCCTTTTGTTTGCAGGTCCGCTCGAGCGGGGAAACGTGCGCTCGAGCGGGGACCCTGTTTCACTGAAAATTCTGAAATTGTTTACTATGCACATCTTTGCATCCTCACCCCATTCTAGGCATTCTTAGGCCTAGTTTAAGGCATCTTAATGAGGATATAGATGTAGAACACACCGAGGCATATTAGGAAGTTAATTATTGTACTTCCCCAACTGTTAAACTTAGAGTGTGTTCAATTTGTTACTGTTTAGGGTTGGCTCTCGGGGACGCGCTCTAGCCGCTATTAGCCCAGGACACTGTGAGTAACGATGGTGTAAAGATATGTTCAAAATGATTATATTTGAATACTGAACTGAACTGTTTATTGAACTGATATTGTTTATTGAATGAATGTATGTCCTGTATTCTGAACTGTACTGTGGCATCCTTAGCACTGACTGTTTACTGTTACAGAGCTCTGTCGGTTCCCTTGTGGAACCATACTGTTTACTGAATGATTGGCCATCATTACTGTTGGGTCTGTTAAGACCCGGTCCTTTGGACCTACTGTTTATAGGCTTATGGATGTACCACATATGACTGATTGACTGAAATACTGAAAGACTGAAATACTGTTTAATGAACTGCTTTCATTACTGTAAGGACATTCATTCATAACCTCTTTACGCTTTATGTTATTCACTGGGCTTTAGCTCACTGTTTATATATATGTAGGTTCTCAGCAACCAGATCGGAGCTAGGAGCGTGGGTTGGTCCCCAGTTTTGTCAAGCCAGCCTATGTGCCTCACTGCGAGGTTCCGAGTTGCCATGCTATGGCTTGGGGTCTTTTTGTTTCCCCACCTGTCTCCTTACTGTTTTGTACTACCGTATAGACTGTTTACTGTTTTACTGTACTGTTATCGAGGGATTTGATCCCCGTACTGAATGTTGTATATGATTATACTGACTGTATATAGACCGTACTGTTTGAACTGTATGAATGCATGAAAAATGTTTTTGGCATACAGATTTCCACAGCTCAATGGACACTAGTTATTTATTGTATTGGCTTCCGCCAGGCCCTGTACTCTGTTTAACTGTATTACTGTTCAGCAGGCCTTCGGTAATCTCGGATTACTGGCCGGTTACGGTGCTAAACCCATAGGGCCGGGTTTGGGTCGTGACAGAGTGGTATCAGAGCGATACTTAACCACGAGTTATACCGCACACACGTGTCCAAATGAGCTATAGGGTGTCCTAGAAAAGCAATTAGGGCATCTCATGAATTTGAAAAGTGTGTGTTTATAACTGACTGATTATATGTTAAAATGTCAAACTGTTTAATCATACAACTGCTTATAATGATAACTGCTATAACTGTTTATAGTGACATGGACAATGCTAATGAAACTGAATCATCGTCCTCTGAGGCCAGAATGGCCAGACTTGAACAAATGATGGGACTGATAATTGACGACTAGATCAACAACCGAACCAACAGCCCCACCTCCTCCTCCTCCGGTGCAACCGGAACAGAATGCACAGAATGTGAATGCTAATGAGGTGGACGTTATTGCACTGACTCAGAAATTCAGCAAGATGAAACCGCCGTCCTTTCAGGGAGGCTTGGAACCATTAAAGGCTGAAGCTTGGGTCCTTGAGACTGAAAAGTTGTTTGAGGTTTTTCCGTGCTCCGAAGCAAACAAAGTATTGTTGGCAACCTTCACCCTTCAGGAAGAAGCAAGAAGGTGGTGGATGTTGACCCGTGATGCGAACACTATTGTGACTTGGGCTCAGTTCAAGGAGCCCTTCTTTGAAAAGTATTTTCCTCAGTGCATTAGAGACAGAAAAGTGACTGAGTTTGAACAGCTAAGACAGGGCAAAACGTCTGTTGCCGAGTATGAGAAGCAATTTACCGAACTTGCTAGGTATGCACCACACATGGTGGATACCGATTATAAGAAGGCCAGGAGGTTTGAAGGCGGCCTTAGTGTTGCTATACAGGATCGAATAAGTGTTTTGAAAATGCCAACTTATGTAGGGTTCTCGACGGGCATTGATGGCCGAGACGAATATTGCAGCAGTGAAACAATCTGAAACACCAACGACTGAGTGGCAAGGAAAAAAGGCAGGGTTTCAAAATTTAAGAAAGGCAAGCTTAACCCAGCAACCAAGAAACAGAATACGGGGTCGACGACTAGCCCCAGCCAAGGGAGGGACTTACTCCACCCTGCTCCATATGTGGCAACAAGCACAAAGGGGTTTGCTATCAGATTTCTGGAGCTTGTTTTCAGGTGTGGCAAGGTGGGCCACAGAATTAAAGACTGTCCCTCTGCCCCGCCAACCAGTGGTAAAGCTGCCCCAAGCGCAGCAGCATCAAATGTAGCACCGAAGCCTAACCCCAAAGCTACCGGGAAAGAGCCTATGAGGCAGGGCCGAGTGTTTGCCCTAGTACCGGGAGATGTACAAACCACCGAGACCGTTGTGTCAGGTATCCTCTCTATCTGTGCTCAAAATGCATATGTATTGATTGATTCGGGGTCTACAACATTCTTATGTGTCGCATGCTTTTTCGCGTAAATTGAATAGACCCTTAGAACCCATGAACTATCTGCTAGCTGTATCATCACCTGTTGGGGGATCCATGACATGTGCATATATGTATCCTGCTTGTGAGATTATTGTTGGGGATATGCATCTGTTTATTGATTTACTACCGTTGAACATAGATCACTTTGATGTAATATTGGGGATGGATTGGTTACAAAAATATCATGCTACTATCGATTGTGTGACCAAGCAAGTTGTTTTCCGTCCGCCGGGTTTACTTGAATTTGTATTTGATGGGGTTGGAGTAGTACCTCCTCCGTATCTGATTCTTCTGTGAAAGCTGTTAAACTAATTAGAAAGGGGTTGTAAAGGATATCTGTGTTCTGTGCTGACTGTGCCTACTGATGATAGTGTTAAAACTGATGTGAATTGCATTTCTATAGTTAGAGAATTCCCAGATGTATTTCCAGATGATCTACCAGGGGATTTAATTGACAGGGAGATGAATTTACCGTTGATGTAGTTCCGGGTACACAACCAATATCTAAAGCTCCTTACAGAATGGCCCAACTGAACTGAAAGAATTGAAAGTGCAATTGCAGGAACTGTTAGACAAGAAGTTTATCAGACCCAGTACTTCACCGTGGGGTGCACCTGTTTTGTTTGTAAAGAAGAAAGATGGCTCACTGAGACTGTGCATTGATTACCGTGAATTGAACAAGGTAACTGTGAAAAATAAATACCCATTGCCACGTATTGATGATTTATTTGATCAGTTACAGGGTGCACAAGTGTTTTCCAAGATTGACCTCAGATCGGGGTATCACCAAGTGAAAGTTAAACCAGAAGACATTGGTAAAACTGCTTTTAGAACGAGGTATGGCCATTATGAATTTTTAGTTATGCCGTTCGGAGTCACGAATGCCCCTGCTGCATTTATGGACCTTATGAACAGAATTTTTAAACCATACCTTGATGATTTCATTGTAGTATTTATTGATGACATACTGATTTATTCTAAGACGTTGAAGAACATGAACACCATCTGAGACTTGCCCTACAAACCTTAAGAGAACAGAAACTGTATGCTAAACTGTCTAAATGTGAATTTTGGCTTGATCATGTGATGTTTTTGGGGCATGTTGTTAGCAAAGATGGAATTTCTGTTGATCCGCAGAAAATTGAAGCTGTAGTGAACTGGCCTAGACCAACGAATGTAACCGAAGTCCGAAGCTTTTTGGGATTGGCTGGATATTACAGAAGATTTGTCAAAGATTTCTCCAAGATTGCCTTACCACTGACTCAGTTGACACAGAAGGGGATATCATTTGACTGGACTGACCAAAGGGAATCAGCATTTCCAAGAATTGAAAACCGACTTGTGACTGCACCGGTTTACTCTACCTTCAGGTACGGATGGTTACACTGTTTTTAGTGATGCTTCTCATAAGGGTTTGGGATGTGTTTTAATGCAGAATGGGAGAGTTATTGCTTATGCTTCCCGACAGTTGAGACCGCATGAAAAGAATTACCCAACCCATGATCTGGAACTTGCTGCAGTGGTTTTGCATTGAAAATTTGGCGTCACTATTTGTATGGGGCAACATGTGAAGTATATACCGACCACAAGAGTTTGAAATACTTCTTCACACAGAAAGAACTGAATATGAGACAGCGCAGATGGCTTGAACTGATCAAAGATTATGACCTGCAGATTCTGTACCATCCAGGAAAAGCCAATACCGTTGCCGATGCTTTGAGCCGAAAATCAATTGGGAACTTAGCCTGTTTGCTGACTGGACAGAAGGAGTTGCTTTGTGACCTTGAAAAGTCTGAGATTGAAATTGTTTTGAAGGAACAAGGTGGAACCTTAGCTGCCATTACTGCTCAACCAGCATTGATTGAAGAGTTAAGAGAAACACAACTGGATGATTACTTGAAGAAAATCATCGAGAGAGAGATTCAAAACCGAGACCGGGGTTCAAATTTGACAACAATGTACTGAAATTTCAAGAAAGACTGTGTGTACCAAATGACACTGAATTGAAAAGAAGAGTTCTGCAAGAAGGCCACAATTCGAATTTTCGATCCACCCGGGAATACGAAAATGTATCAAGATCTGAAACAGAATTTCTGGTGGCCGGGAATGAAGAAAGAAATGCCGACTTTGTGTCCAATGTCTTCATTGCCAACAAGTTAAAGCTGAACATCACGACCTGCCGGATTACTGCAACCCTTACCCATACCAGAGTGGAAATGGGAGCATATCACGATGGATTTTATCGTTGGATTACCTCGCTCCAGAAAGGTATGGATTCAATTTGGGTTATTGTTGATAGACTGACTAAATCTGCACACTTCTTACCTGTCAAGACAATCTATAATGCGGATAAACTGGCTGTTATCTATATTGATGAAATTGTTAGACTGCACGGAGTGCCTGTGTCTATTGTTTCTGACAGGGATTCGAAGTTTACATCGAGGTT
Organism: Camellia japonica; assembly: GCA_030407325.1. Lineage (NCBI taxonomy): Eukaryota > Viridiplantae > Streptophyta > Magnoliopsida > Ericales > Theaceae > Camellia > Camellia japonica. Next base: position 71,097,282 of record JAPPVO010000013.1, on the reverse strand, counting down.
CTGGCAAAGCCTACAGACTGCACTGGGTACTGAATTGAGGCTGAGTAGTGCCTATCATCCTCAGACAGATGGACAGTCAGAAAGGACCATCCAGACTTTAGAGGATCTATTGAGAATGTGTTCTTGATTTCAGGGAAACTGGGAAAGCCATTTGCCGTTGGCTGAATTCGCCTACAACAACAGCTACCATTCGAGTATTGGTATGGCGCCTTTCGAGGCATTGTATGGCAGAAAGTGTAGATCTCCAATTTGCTGGGCAGAAGTTGGAGATGGGCCTTTGCTTGGGCCCGAAATTGTTTATGAAACGACTGAAAAGATAAACTGATACAACAGAGACTGAAAACTGCACAGAGTAGACAGAAGGTTATGCAGATGTCAGAAGACGGGACAGAGAGTATGAAGTGGGTGATCACGTGTTTGTGAAAGTGACACCAATGAAAGGCCAGACTCGTTTTGGAGTCAAAGGCAAGTTAGCCCGGATATGTCGGACCGTATCAGATTATTGAGAAAATCAATCCGGTGGCGTATCAAGTTGCACTTCCTCCTGAAATGGAGCATATGCATAACGTTTTCACATTTCGATGTTGAGAGATTATCTCGGGATCCTTTCCATGTGATTGAGCCTACCGTATCGTGTTGAGTGATGACTACACTTACGAGGAACGGCCTATACAGATTGTAAACCGACGGATCAAGAAACTGAGAAAAAAGAGATCCCGCTAGTGAAAGTTGACTGGCAGAATCATGGTGGTGTGTATGCCACTTGGGAAAGGGAAGATGACATGGCTAGGCGATATCCTGATTTGTTCCCGCTGAATCCTGTTTTCTTCCAGAATGAAGGTAACTCGAGTTTAGAGGACTAAACTCCTTATAAGGAGGGGAGACTGTAACAACCCTCGTACTGATTACCGTTAAACCACTGAAATACGTACTGATTACTGCTAAACTGAACGATAATGACTGATAATCGAATTAACTGAAGTACTGAATGGACTGATTGAAATCGAAACTGAATTGATAAGTTTATCTATTGAATTGCATATTGCATCTGTTTGATTGATTGATTACTGTTTGAATTTATGTTTAAACTGCTAATTGAAGGCCTTATCGGCGGCCGAATTAGGAACCGTTTAGTGTTTAATCAGTAGAATATTTGTGATTTGATGATATATTTATCTGAAAATTGATTAGGAATGATTAAATTAGAAAATGAGTTAATTGTCAAGTTTGAGTTAATTACCAATCATGCCATTATGAGTGGACCTTTGTTTATCCAATTCTATTGTGCCTTATACACTTAGAGACACATTTTGATCAGCCATTTTCTTCCCCCATAACCGACATTAGAGAGAGAGAGTAGGAGATTGGAGAAATTCACCTTGCATGCTTGGAATTTGAGAAGAATTGAAGTGTTGATTGTCTAATTGAGCTTCTAGGCTTAAACTACAAGACTAAGGTAGATCATTCATCTCCCTAATTGTATCATTGAGCTAGATCTTGCATGTTTCATGCATCATTGTAGAGCAAAGTTATGAAATTAATCATATATGTTGAATTGAAGCCTAGTTGTTGCATGCATGTTGAATTTAGTGAGTTTGGAGTTGGGTTCATGGTCAAATGCACATGCATGTTCATAATCATGTCTAAATCCATGTTTTCACCTTGTTTTGAAAAGATTGAGCTCTTTGGAGCAAGTTGAAGCTGAATTTGGTTCAAAGTTCATGCATTGCATGTTTAATATTGTTCTTAAATTAGTTTGAAAATGAGTTTAATTGAAACACCCTTGGGCCTTGATTTCTTAAATTGAGCTTTAAAACGTGTTATTCTATGTGTTTGGAAGAGTTTTCCAGAAAATGGGCCCAAGAGGATCGAGTTGGGAGCATCAAACTTGAGTTTTGAACTTGGAACACAAACCTGGATTTTCCAGAATTTTGATGTCCGCTCGAGCGGGGGAAGTGCCGCTCGAGCGGGGAAATCGTGCTCCCAGCATTTTCTTCGCATTGTTTTACAGTCCGCTCGAGCGGGGTTTTCACGCTCGAGCGGGAAATCGAGCATCCAGTACTTTACATTGTTCATCAGTCCGCTCGAGCGGGGAAGTTGACGCTCGAGCGGGTCCCTTTTGTTTGCAGGTCCGCTCGAGCGGGGAAACGTGCGCTCGAGCGGGGACCCTGTTTCACTGAAAATTCTGAAATTGTTTACTATGCACATCTTTGCATCCTCACCCCATTCTAGGCATTCTTAGGCCTAGTTTAAGGCATCTTAATGAGGATATAGATGTAGAACACACCGAGGCATATTAGGAAGTTAATTATTGTACTTCCCCAACTGTTAAACTTAGAGTGTGTTCAATTTGTTACTGTTTAGGGTTGGCTCTCGGGGACGCGCTCTAGCTGCTATTAGCCCAACACTGTGAGTAACGATGTGTAAAGATATGTTCAAAATGATTATATTTGAATACTGAACTGAACTGTTATTGAACTGATATTGTTTATTGAATGAATGTATGTCCTGTATTCTGAACTGTACTGTGGCATCCTTAGCACTGACTGTTTACTGTTACAGAGCTCTGTCGGTTCCCTTGTGGAACCATACTGTTTACTGAATGATTGGCCATCATTACTGTTGGGTCTGTTAAGACCGGTCCTTTTGGACCTACTGTTTATAGGCTTATGGATGTACCACATATGACTGATTGACTGAAATACTGAAAGACTGAAATACTGTTTAATGAACTGCTTTCATTACTGTAAGGACATTCATTCATAACCTCTTTACGCTTTATGTTATTCACTGGGCTTTAGCTCACTGTTTATATATATATGTAGGTTCTCAGCAACCAGATCGGAGCTAGGAGCGTGGGTTGGTCCCCAGTTTTGTCAAGCCAGCCTATGTGCCTCACTGCGAGGTTCCGAGTTGCCATGCTATGGCTTGGGGTTTTTGTTTCCCCACCTGTCTCCTTACTGTTTTGTACTACCGTATAGACTGTTTACTGTTTTACTGTACTGTTATCGAGGGATTTGATCCCCGTACTGAATGTTGTATATGATTATACTGACTGTATATAGACCGTACTGTTTGAACTGTATAAATGCATGAAAAATGTTTTTGGCATACAGATTTCCACAGCTCAATGGACACTAGTTATTTATTGTATTGGCTTCCGCCAGGCCCTGTACTCTGTTTAACTGTATTACTGTTCAGCAGGCCTTCGGTAATCTCGGATTACTGGCCGGTTACGGTGCTAAACCCATAGGGCCGGGTTTGGGTCGTGACAATTAGGATTAGCAAACAGAATTTTGATAGCAACCCTCCTTGAAAAGATATTTGTAAGAGAACATATAAAATGCACAATGATATAGAGTTCCCTAGACTATGTGAATTTTCTCTGGACTATCTGAATTTTCTCTAGATATCTAAATTTTCTCTGGATGTCTGAATTTTCTCTGCACTGACTTGCACTTCATAGTTTTCACATCTGTGTTGACAGATATCAAAAATACCCAACAGAGAAAACCTAAAAGCTAAGAAGGTGTCCAATAGAAACCCATATTCATGTTTGTTCTTTTATTAAGCCTTGTATTTTTGTTAATATAATACAAAAATATTTAACGATTCACTCACCAATTCAGTCTGTCAAAGTATAAACATTTACATATATAAACACTATTAATGAAAAACCAAAAACAAAAAATACAGATTGTGTGTATTTTGGTTTGAAGTAGAAGTACTCACCCATGGTGTGATTAGAAGAAGTAGATAGAATTTCTCTGGAGTCCAGAGAAATTGAAGAGAATTTCTTTAGGAAGTTTAGAGAAATTCTCTAGATCAAATTTTTTCTGAATTGACATTAAGGGATCTTAGATATTATGAAAATATTAGATATCCTTTATACTATAAAATCTTAATACCAGAGACCCTAAAAAAAAAAAAAAAACCCTATAAAATATGAGAAAATATAAAAAAAAATATTTTTTAGAAAATATTTTTTACCTAAAGCGTAACTCATTCACTAATTTTATATTTAACAGGTAAAGTTTTTTTAAAGTTTTAATAAGGTTTAAACTGATTTGCCGATTGCTGATCAATATTAGTTATTTATTGGGTAAATTACAATCATCTTTCCCGAGGTTGAAAAAAATATCCTACACTTAATTATAGTAATTTTTGTTTTAGTAAAATTAAAGTGATCAAAATTAATATAAATGTGGGTAGATACTAAAATTAATCAAGATGAATATACGTTTTAATAGATTATAGATGATGTCATTATTTTTTTCATTTACACGATTAATGAATTATTGATGAAAAATTGGTATGAATTAGAACTTCAAAGATGACTAATGTAATTATATTAAAAGTATAGAGTTAATTATATTTTTTTTCAAACCTTTGGAAGTGAGTTTAATTTACCTTATTGATTATAAATTCTAAAATATTATACTACTTTTATTATATACAATATTTTATAAAATTTATATTTTTAAATTTACTTCTCAAGATCTATCAAAATTTTTGGAATCTATTTGTCCAAATTTATCAAGCAAGACTAGTAATAATATGAAAGTTATGTAAAAAAAAAAAAAATCTCAATTTGTCAAAAATAAATTCAAAATTTCAAAAAATTGTGAAAATTTACAGTTTCTAGAAACTTTCAACAGTTGCAAAGTGAAAAAATAAAAATAAAATAAAATAAAAAATTAAGGTCTAAAATGTGAAAACTAATTTTTTGGAACTCCAATGTAAAAACTAAGAGGCTGCTAGGGGTTGTGTGATTTAGTTTTAGAATTATAATTTAAGCGCGAAGTTATATTTTGAGTTTTAAATTTTTGAATCATTATTTAAAAAGAGAAAATTTGTTTAGTTACGAGTTTTGAAATGATTTGTAATTTTTTTTTTTGATTAATTGATGTATAAAATGTGAGAGAATGTGAGATGAGAGAGAAAAAATGGTTGATTTATTAATAATAATAATAATAAAGAGAAGAGAAAAGTTTTGAGAGTAATTTTGTGTTATATTTTAAAAATATGTTTGGTTAACATATTTCATTCAAATCATAATTTAAAAATAGAGTTAAGTTTTGAAAAGTCAACCAAACGCTACCCTAAACACTAAATTTTAATAAGATTTCTTTAAACACCCCACGTAATACCAATCAGTGTGTTTTGTTTCAATTTTCTGAATTCAATTTTTTAAAAATTGAGTTTTTTTGTTTTTCGTGTTTTTTGTTTTTAGTAAATATTTTTTAAATTTTAAGTAATTTTTTTACTTTTTTAGATGCATCGTACTTAGATATATCTAAAAAGTAAAATATTTATAAAAAAATAATAAATACACAAGAATATGAGAAATATACTGAATTCTCGTATTTTTTGTATTTTTGATATTTAGTGAATTTTCTAAAGATTTTTTTCACAAATATTATACTTTTTAAGTGTATTTATGTTAGATGTATCTAAAAATGTAATGCCTCAAAATATTCCAACATAATTAAGGTACACCAATCAACATTCATTAAAGAACAATAACCATTCTCCAACCTTCACATCATTAACAGATAAGGTTTGTACAAAATAGTCCCACATGCAAATTATACATTCAATGATAATCAAATACATGAATCTATAGCATGTAGAACATAAAATCTCAACAATAAATAAAATGCCCTTAAGAGCTTACATATTCCAAGGCCGAAGCCCGGTTACACAAAAATAGTTTCACGAACTCATATATTTATAACCCTTGGCTAGCAAAATAAATCACAACAAATAAGACCATTTGCTCTCCACAAAACATGTCCATGCCCTTAACTCGGCGAGATCATCACATCTTTTCCTGTACCAAAATCCCATAGGGATGAGCTTAAAGCCTAGTAGAGAAATATTAACAAAGTATATACATTTATGCAAGATTCCCAATATGAAATGCATATGTCATATTATGCCAATTAAAAGAGAATTTCATTTACTTCTTTTAATGAAAGCCACCATGCACAATGATGGTTTGAAATATCAACAATTCAGAAATTTACAATTTAATTTAGAGGAGCGGTAAATGCGACTCAAGTAATCCCTAGATTGGTGTTTGCAAGTAGGCATGATTAGCACTACCAAAACCCTACTTTACAGGTTGCTAACCGAAAGGGAAGTGGTACCTCCTCCGCGCGTGTTTTCGGTATTTCACCCCAGACACTCAGGCCAACTTAATCAATTTCATCTACACCTCCTATCGAACTTATCAGCATATTTACTCCAAAACATTTCAATAAATTCATTTTGCAACATTTCTTTCTCAATGTAAATGTTTTCAAATTTCAGCTCAAAACTTGCAACAACGCAATATTAGAAATGTCAATACAATATATGCAAAAGCTAAATAATAATCTTGTAATAATCAATTGAACGAACATGCAATGCAATAATCGTCATCATTATATAACATTTCTCCATCATCGAAATTCCTCAACGATGATTCATCATAATCAAACTTTTCACTCCTGTTTCAACGTTATCAAGCATGATACTCATAATTTCATTTAAATTCATCAACAAATGAATACTTTCACATTTCGTATTAAACCAACAATTTGTTACTCCATAACTTTGTCTACAATTTCAACTACAAATTCCATCTCCATTTTTCACACACTCCATGAATTTTATCATTTCTACAAATGGCAAAAGATATTTTCCATTCCCATTCTTCCATTGTGACATAACAACAAATTGATTAATTTTGTAACCTTCAACCCATTTCAAAGAAAATCCATAAATTTGGGTCTTTGGCTAAGATTAGGTATCTCTTCACTTTTTTTAAAGGGCACACACACAAAATATCTTTTCTCACACAATGAAAGTGAAATCCTCAAGGATTAACTTAGAAAGATTTGAGATTTTAAAACCCACTTTTGAAAATCCCTACATTTTTTAGCCAAAAATCAAAACCTACAAAATATCTTCAAGAAAATCCCAAAATCAACATCAACCTTGCAAAAACATGTATATATAACTCAAAGAAGTCCCTACCTCAATTTTGTTGAAGAGATGAGATGAAACCCTAAGATCAAAGGTGTAGAACTTCGATCTCCACCGCACAAAGTGAATTTCTAGCTTAGCTCTCCAATATTTGTGAAGAATGTTGGGTCAAAATCCTAATGGATTGCAAGAGATCAAATGTTTTTGGAGTTTTGGTGTAGGAAATGTAGAGAGAATGGAGAGGAAATGATTTTTAAAGAGAGAGAGATGTGTAAAAAGTGACACACACACAGCCTAAAAGAAAGAAAAACAAAGTTTTTCAAACTCAGCTCGTCCCGCACATGCGGCACTTGCCCCCGTACATGCGGAGCGTGCTTTGCGCACGTGCGGCATTGATCCCCGCACATGCGGCACTCTCCTGCACCTCCTATCTGCACCTGCCTTTTAAGTAGAGTGCATCCCAGAAACTCCCTTGTTTCTTACACGTGCGGCCTTACCTCTCGTACGTACGGCCCCTCTTCCGCACGTGCGGCCCAAGGCCTTGCACATGTGGTTTAGCCCTCCAGCCAGAAAAATTCTAACTCAACCCTCGGGCACTCCGGATCCAACCCGCACCTTCTGCAACACGTGAAACTCAGCATAGCAATAAATAAGAATGAAGATTTTTGAGAAGGAGTTTTTTAAACAACAATCCAACGCTATAACAATTGTTAAGCCAAGGTTAAACAAAAAGGAACAAATGAATAACATGACTGATTATCACATTAAAAAAAATTGCTCAGAATATTAAAAAAAAATAGCAAAAAAAAAAAAAAACAAAAACAAAAACAAAAAATAAAATATTTTAATTTTCTAAAAAATGAATTTTGAAAATCCAAACCAAACAAGCTGAATTTTACCCATATTAATAATATCATCACACCTAAATGCACACCCAAGTGCACGATCACCTAATTTTACACACTCTCTCTCATGTTGAATAACGATTGAGAACGACGAATGATTGAGAACAACGAATCTTCTATCCCTTTTATTCTTCTCTCAGTAAATGATGGTCTTTCTCTTTCTCTCTGTGAACGATGGTTTTTTCAGTCGAAAATCTCTTCAACGGTCTCTTTCTCCTTCTATTCGACGGTCTCTTTCTCTGTTCAATATACCAGTGCCAAGCAAAATGTTTTTGTTCGAAACGCATCTATCGAACTAAATGTTTATGTTCAACACTATGTTAACGAACAAAACCTTAACAATCGACAAATTAATCCGAACAAGCTTAAACAAAATGGCAACTATTGAAAATAACGAGGAATCATTAATGTAAGATAGATAAACTTACCAATGCAACACCAACCTCATAAAAGTTGTTGTCATCGTCCTCCATTGCTCTATAAGTATCAACTAATGGTGAAAACGACCACAAATATAGATGGAAATTTGATTGGAGAAACTCATAGTCTGTAGTAGGATTGTTTGCAACGTTAACTGATTTGGAATATGAAACAAAGCATTTACAACCACCAAACGAAACGTTAACTGGTTTCAAATAGCCTTCATTGAAGATAAATACATTTAAGGTTTAGAATGGTAATGAAGAAAAATACGTTTGGGGATGATATATATATATATATATATATATATATATATATATATAAGGAAAAGAGACTTATTAGTGAGAAACCTTCTAAGAGTTCCAAACTCTCATTCTAATTTTCTTGATTTTCTTTATTTTAAATAGTTACTTTAATTTGATAATCCACATTGGGAAAAGAAGGGAAAAAAATGAGTTGTTTTGCTCGTATAAAGAGAATCTTATACTCCCATCCTATTTAGTGAGGAGCTTTATGAGAGTTTCAATATCTCATAATAATTTTTTTGATTTTCTTAATTTTAAACAATTAAAAAAATCTCCATGGACTAACTTTTATTTGAAAATCCCATATCGAAAAAAGAAAGAAAAAGTGAATTGTTTAGGTTAGAATAGATTGAATTGTTTGGGTTGGGATAGTTTAAGTTGGAAGCTTTTGTCATAGTTTAAGTTGATAGTTCACCAAACTGTACGATAAAAATATATCTCTCTAATAGGAGGCCAACTTATATAATTTAAAGTTTTTTTTTTAATAATTAATGTTATTATTATTATAATAAAAGGGTTTTGAAATTTGGAGGCCGTCACTGATCTCCCCCAATTGGGTCCATCTTGCTTGTACAATTAATTATATTTTTAAGACAATATTTTGCTCTAAATGCAATTAGGTAAGTTAATTCCACGATTATGACTACATGGATGACAATGTAACAAGACATGCTTCGGAGAGGAGAAGAGGTTAGTTGATTGACTTTGATTTATTTTTGGTTTTTATTACCAACATTCCAAATAAATTAAAGTTCGATTTACTTTGAGCGAGATTATCATTTATAATCACGTAATTTTATTATGTTTAATTTTTAAAAATAAATAATATATATAATTTTATAAATAGATCATATACTTTTATTAAAGATAAATAAATTGAAATTACATGAACATGACTTTAGAATGAATTTGATTTTTTTTTTTTTAATATGTATATGAGCTTACAAAATGATCGAGTATAATAAATTCACCAACCTAAACTATGCCTCTCTAATTCCTGTTGACTAGCTTTTATTTATTTTTTATTTTACAATCCCATGTCAAAAAAAGATAGAAAAAGTGAATTGTTTCACTTACATAAAGTGAATCTTATGCTTCCATTCATATAAGCAAAAATAGATTTTTAGTAAGAAACCTATGATCAATATCTCATATTCATTTTTTTGATTTTCTTAATTTTAAACAATTAAGAAAATCCCTATTGGCTAACTTTCATTTAGCTTTTATTTTACAATCCCACATAATTTTGATTTTAAAAATAATTTTGTATAAGATTTTGAAACTCTTATAATATTTAACTTTAAAATAATTACAATGCCACATCGAAAAAAAAAAGAAAGAAAAGTGAGTTGTTTCACTTACATAAAGTGTTACAATTCTACATCGGGAAAAGAACGAAAAAGTAAGTGGTTTCACTTATATAAAATGAATCTTATAAATAGAGTTTTAAGGGAGAAGCCTTTTAAAAGGTCCAAACCCTCATTCTAAAATTATTGAATTTTTTTAATTTTAAACAATTAAGAAAATTCCTATTGGCTAGCTTCCATTTACCTTTTATTTTATAATCCCAAATTGAAAAAAAGAAAAAAAGAAAAAATTGAATTGTTTCATTTACATAAAGTGAATCTTATGTTCCAATTTATATAAATTATTGAAATTTCTTAATTTTAAACAATTAAGAAAACCCCCACTGATTAGCTTCCATTTAGTTTTTATTTTACAATCTCACATCAGGAAAAGTAGGAAAAACTGAATCGTTTCACTTATTTAAAGTGAATCTTATACTCCCATTTATATAAGTAAAAGAAGATTTTTAGTGAGAAACCCTATAATCAATACCAATTTTTTTTGTTTGTATGTTTAAGAACATATGTACAATACTCCTAGCATATTACCCGTGCTATATGAAAATGCAATGTGAATGTGCTTTTGTAAACACAGTTTCAATCTACAATCCAATGTACATATCCATTTAACTTTTATTTTACAATCCTGCATTGGGAAAAGAAGGAAAAAGTGAATTGTTTCACTTATATAAAATGAATCTTATGCTCCTATTTATATAAGCAAAAGAAGATTTTTAGTAAGAAGTCCCATAATTAATACCAATATATTTTTTTATTTTTTTAATTTTAAACAATTAAGAAGATCTCTATTGATTAGTTTCCATTTAACTTTTATTGTACAATCCCACATAGATGTTTTGATTTTAAAAATAATTTTGCATGAGATTTTGAAACTCTCATAATATTTAACTTTAAAATAATTACAATCTCACATCAAGAAAAGAAATAAAAGTGAGTTTTTCACTTATATAAAGTGAATCTTATAATCTCATTTAATATTATAGTATTGTACATGTTTCAGTTCAAGATAGTTTAAATTTTAAAATAAAATATAAATGTTTTAACTAATTAATTTTGTTGTAAATTGGTTGGTCTTTTGACTTAGCTGATCAGGCTGAATCGTTTTTGGTTTGACTGATTCACTGGTTTAACCATTGTTTTAGCCTCCGTTTGGGAAGTGGGTTGGCTTTTTGGCTTTTTGGCTTTTTTGGCTTTTTTAGCTTGGGCTTAAAAGTTTGGGTTGGGAAGGACTTTTTGGCTTTTTGACTTTTTTGAGTTTTTTTGTGAGAGAGGAGTGTAATGATTATGGGTTGGATGTGATGTTTTATTTTTTGTGACTAAAAAAGCCTATTTTGTCTTTTGTGGCTAAAATAGCCAAAAAAGCCCAAAAAAGTTCTTGCCAAACGGAGCCTTAATATATTGCTTAGATTTGTTTGATTTGAAATAAACTAAGATTTACCTTATTAAAACTTGAACGATTGAGATTGCTTGATTAGAAACGAACTTTTCGTCCAAACAACTGTTAACTTTAATTTTGCAATCTCATATCAGGAAAACAAGGGGAAAAAATGAGTTGTTTCATTATATAAACATTAAGCTCCCATTTAATATTGTAGTATTATGTATGTTTCAATTCAAGACAGTTTAAATTTTAAAATTAAAATAAAATTTAAAAGTTTTAATTAATTAATTTTTGTATAAGTTGGTTAGTCCTTTGACCTAGCCGATATGGTGAACCGTTTTTGGTTTGACTGATTCATTGGTTTAATTGTGATTTTAGCGGTTTTATCAAAATATATTGGTTAAATTTTTTTAAATTGAAATATATTAAAGATTGACCTAATTAAAGATTAAATGTCTAAGATTGCTTGATTCGAAATAAACTTCTCCTCCCAAACAATTATTAACTTTTAAATAATTAAGAAAATTCTCATTGGTTAGTTTTTATTTAACTTTTATTTTATAATCTCATATTGAGAAAAGAAAGAAAAAGTGAATTGTTTCACTTATATAAATTAAATCTTATACTTCTATTTATATAGGAAAAATGAGATTTTTAGTGAAAATCCTTATAATTAATATCTATACTAATTTTTTTTAATTTTTTTAATTTTAAACAATTAAAAAAATCTTAATTGACTATATTCCATTTAACTTTTATTTTACATAATATAAAAAATTAAATATAATTACCATATTTTATTAAATAAATATTATTTTATCCTATTATAGTACGGGTGATTTGTTAGGACATATAGAGTTTCATTCTAATTGTGTTTATTTGATAAGTGAGTGTTCCATTAAAAATTATATAATTTTATTTTAAAATATAATTATAATAAAAAAATAAAAATAAAAATAAAAGATCTAAAAAAATTAAGTACTAATAGCAGCCCCATAAACTAATTTGAGAGGACAATTACTCTTCCTTTGATTAGGTCATAATAAGGGTGAAGTAGTAATTCCAGGTTATTGTAACCGTTGCCCATGTGATGACACACTCAAGGCTGTCCTGTCCACTTTCCAAACGGTCTAAAAAAAGGCTATGTTTTTTCCTCAGCCGTTCGATTTGTTTAATATCATTTCTATTTTGTGGTTGTGATTTTCCCAACTAAGGTGTTGTCCTTTTTTTTTTGAACGTAAGGTGTTGTCTTTATCTGAACAACTTAAAAGCGAAGATGGTGAAAAACTGTGCCACTACCAACCACCAAGAAAACTGTGGGTCATTTTGGCAAGTTAGCAAAAAGTTAGGTTGCGTTTGGTAAAATTTTGTAAATATAATTTGAGAGTATAAGTTATATTTTGAATTTATGAGTTGTGAAATTATAATTTGAATGTAAAAAATTTGTTTGGTTGTAGTTTTTGAATAGAGTGTTGAATTGAGTTTTGAAAGTTTGATTTGACATGTAAAACAAGAAAATTTGTTTGGTTATGAGTTTTGGAAAGAGTTTTCAAAACTTAATTCAAATTGTTATAATTTATAACAAAACACACTACTTTCACACTATTAAAAATTCTGATTAACACTCATAACCAAACTCTTTTTAAAATTCAATTAAAAAAATTTATTATTGACAGAAAATAACATTAACCAATTTTTTAATTGAAAATACTGCAAAGGAAATAATTTTTTTTCAAAATAAATATTCAAAAAATTTAAATCATAAATATTTAAGTAATTTAAATAATCTAAAAAATTAAAATAAATATTCAAAAAATTTAAATCGTAAAAATTTAAATAATTTAAATATTCAAAAAATTTAAATAATTTACAATGTTAATATTTTAAATTTAAAAATAACTCTACACTCAAATCGTAATCAAACACATAAAACAAAACTCAATTAAGAAATTATTTTTAAAACTCATAACTAAACACATAACTCGAAACTCCATACTACTTTCACAACTCTACACTCAAATCGTAACCAAATACATAACAAAAAAATTAAAATATTTAAAAATATTTTTAGAAAATAGAGTTTGAATTTATTTTTATAAAATATTTTAAAATTTAAAAAATTAAAATCGTAATATTTTGAAATGAAATTATTTAAAAAAATTAAAAAATTAAAAAAAATCGTAACATATTTAAATATCAAAATATTTAAATCTTAACAAAATTAAAATATTTTTAAAATATTTAAATATTTAAAAATTAAAATATTGATTTGAATTGAGTTTTGAAAAGAGTTTTGAATTATGTGTTTGGTTATGAGTTTTGAAAAGTAATAATTATGTTTTGAATTGAGTTTTGAGAAATGGGCGTAGAATTATAATTTAAAATCTCAAAACAAACAACACACTCAAATCAATAGATGAAACTATAATTTGAGAGGCTTACCAAACGGAGGCCAAGTTTGGCATAACCTAAATAATACAAAAAGTCAAAAAGTCACTATCCTATTTATACACATCATCTTATTTAAATCACATCACATCTCTAACACATCACATCAAACCCAACCCAAACCCAACCCATATAAGTCAATAAGTCAAAAAGTGAACTTTTTTAGAATATCCCAAACCAATTAGTTTTTTTAGTCAAAAAAGTTAATTTGTTTACTCAAGTCACTGTCCAAAAAGTTAATTTTTTTGGCTAAAAAAAGTTAAAAGTCAGTTTTTTACCAACTTCTCAAAACACCACTGTTATTGTAGATTTTAACAAAAATGCTAGAAAATAATAATAAAAAAACTAAATTGAGGACTTTTGCTAGTGTTAAAAAAGTGTATGAAAATGTATAAAATTATTTTGAGATTATTCTATACAATTCTAATAAATTTTTGATAATCTTTTTAAAATCCTTAGCATTGTCCTTATTTTTTAAAATGTATTTGCAGAGTTAGTGTGTTTTTTTAATCTCAATATTGCACTACTAAAGATTATTATATACATTACAACATATGATCACTTTAATTTTCTTAATTTCTTGATAGACCACAATTCTAATAAATTATAAAAAATTCTACACAATTCTTATAAATTTTTTTTTTATAATCCTTTTAAAATCCTTAGCATTGTCCTTATTTTAATTATTTTTTTTAATGTACTTGCAGAGTTAGGCCAAGTTTGGCATGTTTCAAAAAAGTTAAAAAGTCAAAAAGTTACTCAAAAAATTAAAAAGTTATCACTATTCACCAAAAGTTAATAATTACGGTTACACAACTCCTAATTTTAATTTTCCCTTAGAAACTAATTTATACAATTTTTTAATACACATTTTTTCATAAAAAGTCAAAAAGTTAACCCAAACATCCATATTTTCGACCTTCAGTTTAAACCCTAGAGAGAAGTTAGGTTTTAGAGTGAGGTGCTCTCCCATGGAGGTTTTGAAAAAGTAAGAGAGAGAAAGGAAATCAAAAAGTGATCCAAAAAGGTGAAACCCGGTGTGATATACAAGTCGCCCCACTCGAGCGTGGAAACCCCCGCTTGAGCGTTACTCACAGATTCCCGCTCGAGCGTCGAAACTCCCACTCGAGCGACGGATACAACCATCCAGATGTTTTGCAGAATAGGTCCCCGCTTGAGCGCCCAACTCCCCGCTCGAGCGTAACACACAAACTCCCGCTCAAGCGTCAAACCTCACGCTCGAGCGTCCAACACTGCAGAGGAAATACTGGGAAGGTGATTTTCCCGCTCGAGCGCCAAAACCCCCGCTCGAGCGGAGAGACCAAAAACTGGGCAACAATTTTATGTTTTAAATACAACCAACCTATTCCCAACTTGCCCAACACAACCCAAAACTCAAACACAAAAAGTAGGGGATAGAATGAGAATAAGACAACAACACATCTATGGAACCGAGTCCGGATTACAGTTAAACAACGAAAGGGAAAATCGGGATCGCTATAATTTCTTTATTTACCAAAATAATAATAATAATAATAATCTAAATAAAGAAAGAGTCATGATAGAGACCCCCTCCAATCACCACCCCCACAACCCCACACACACACGTGGCGGGTGATGATTGAATGAGCAGAAAAAAAAAAGAAAAAAGAAATAGAAAATATAACCAATGAGAGAGAGAGGGAGTCAAAGGGGGTGGGGGAAAAGGGGGCATGAAATATTTTTGATAAAGAAATAAGGTTCTTACCAATAATTGTCTATTGGAAGTTTGTCAAAAATAAATAATGTTAAAAAAAAAAAATTTTAAATCTCAATACACATTTTAAATTTTATACAATTCAATATATTGCTAAACACCTGTCTGAGAATTTTTTTAGTAATTTTTTTGTTATTTTTTCCTTATTTATTGAACTTTTAATTTTTTTTAAATATATATAATATATATATATATATTTGCCTTCTTTAATTTTTTCCCCCACTTTTTAGATTCTTCTCTACACTACATGCATTTAAAAATAAAAGAAAAAATTGACATAATTGTTAAAAAATACTAGAAATAGAAAAAAATTGGAATTTTTTAAACATATTCCAAACTCAACCCCTGTTTGGCATCTATATTTTTTTAGTGATTTAAATTTTTTTTTTTTATGAATACTTACTAATCAGTACTATTAATTAAAATTATAAATTGTCGACAAAAAAAAGCTAAAATTGTAAATTTATTTATAAAAATAAGAAAAATTAATAAAATTTAATAAGTAATAAATATAAAAAATAAGATTTATTGTGAGGTAACTTTAAAATAATTTTTTTTATTTAACTTTTTAACTATTTTAAACGAAAAGTCAATTGTGAAACTCCACCTAATATATATTTTTATTGAACATATACGGATAATTATTCAATAAT
This sequence comes from Camellia japonica, assembly GCA_030407325.1. Classification (NCBI taxonomy): domain Eukaryota; kingdom Viridiplantae; phylum Streptophyta; class Magnoliopsida; order Ericales; family Theaceae; genus Camellia; species Camellia japonica. The sequence goes on along the minus strand of JAPPVO010000013.1, from coordinate 71,081,075 downwards.
CTTGAAACATCACGTGGTCATACTTAAGTCAATTATTAATTACTTAGTTCCTTATTATTTTTTTATTCCCAACATAAATTGTGGGTCTCTACCCTTCTCTACTAATTAAAATCTTATAAAATGTCACACATTTATGTTTTGACAATACTGAATAATCACCCAAATATATACCAACATAAATAACATTTTCTAAGAAATAAATAAATAAATAATTGTGGTGACACCGTAGAATAAATAAGATAAGAACACCAAATAAACCATTATTCAGAACATTCTCTCTCCTCTTCTTTAGTACAGGTCTCAACAAATAACTTGAATTAAAAATCACTCCCCACCTATATAAAAAACAACCCAAACCCTATCCTCTCTCACACCACCTTCTCAAGCTTTTCTTTCTACTACTGTTTAGTTCAGTCTCTAAAGGGGGAGAAAAAAAGAGTTCTAGAGAGAAAAAACAGAGCAACAATGGAGGGTAAGGAAGAGGATGTGAAGCTTGGAGCTAACAAGTTCACAGAGAGACAACCATTAGGCACAGCAGCTCAGACAGACAAGGACTACAAGGAGCCACCACCAGCTCCCTTGTTTGAGCCAGGGGAGTTGAAATCATGGTCCTTTTACAGGGCTGGGATTGCAGAGTTCATGGCCACTTTCCTCTTCTTATACATCACTCTTTTGACTGTCATGGGTGTTGTTAGGGCACCTACCAAGTGTGCCTCTGTGGGTATTCAAGGGATTGCTTGGGCTTTTGGTGGTATGATCTTTGCCCTTGTCTACTGCACTGCTGGTATCTCAGGTTAGCAACAACTCTCTCCGATTTCTTCTAATTTGTTGGTTGAATTTTATGGGTTTTTGTCAAGTTTTTGTTTTTCTTCACTCGGTTTTCATTTTTGGGAAAAATTTATGGGTATTTGTTAGTCTTGTTAGTGGATCTCTGTGTGTGTGTGTGTGTGTGTGTGTTGGTTGAAGCATATTTGGGAGATTCAGCGTGTTTGGAACCAAATCCTTTTACAATTCAGATCTTAAACTGCTAAAGGGAAGGAATAGATTTCCAAGGAATTTCTTTTTCTGTTTGGTACTAATTGAAATTGAAAGGAAATTATTCCACTTTTCTGTTTGGTTGATGAGAAATTAGACAGGGAAAAAGTATATTTTTCTTGGTCTACAATTGGATGGGGCTTTTGATTACAGCTTATGAGATAGAAATAAATTGATTATTGAAAAATAGACAGATGTGCTTTTAACTTTGCTTATGATAATTAGCTTTTAGCTCAAAAAATTAAAGATTTAGCTTTTTTTTGCTAATTACTTTGGCCTATGCTGCACAGACTTAGTCTGATCAAAACTTATTGTGAATAACAGGAGGACATATTAACCCAGCAGTGACCTTTGGATTGTTTCTGGCAAGGAAGCTGTCCCTAACAAGGGCTGTTTTCTACATAGTGATGCAGTGCCTTGGTGCCATATGTGGTGCTGGTGTTGTCAAGGGCTTCCAGCCATCTATCTATCAGGCCAATAATGGTGGGGCCAATTTTGTGGCACATGGTTACACCAAGGGTGATGGCCTTGGTGCTGAGATTGTTGGCACCTTTGTCCTTGTCTACACTGTCTTCTCTGCCACTGATGCCAAGAGAAATGCCAGAGACTCGCATGTCCCTGTATGTCTTTTCTTCTTCTTCTTCTTCTTCTTCTTCTTCTTCTTCTCCATTACTTTGATAGTATAACTTTTAACAAATTTGCTTGATCTGGGTTCTTGTCTATTACTTTGGTTTCTTCTATTTTGTGTGTGGATTGAATTATGCGAGCCGATTATTCATGAATCATGAAGAAACTGTTGTTTTGAGTTCTTGCAGGAAGTTAAGTATTTGTGGATTATTTGGTTTTTGTATCTTGTTGATTTGGAGTTTGTGTCAATACTTGTTATATGAAGTGAGTTGAAAGTGTTCTGTTTTGAAGTCATTGGTTTGGTAGAAGGTGGGTTGGAAGGAGTATTGTTTTTTTTTTTTAATTTTTTTTTTAATCTCCTACCCCAACTGAGGGTTGGGTTTTGATAATACTAAATTATTGCTGTATCTTTGGTCTTCTAATTTTTTCTATGGGATTAGGATGGTGGGGGTGGCTTGTCTTTTGTTTTTGATGCTTGCATGTGATATGTTTGATTATGTGTATTGTGAAAGCATGCTTTCTACTTTTTAGGTCTTGTGAATTTGAGAGGGTGTGGGATCCACAACGAAATACCAAAGCATCTTTACCTTCTTGGGCCTTGGGTTGGTTGAATTATTGTCTAGGCTTTTTTTTGGTTGCTTTACAAAGGAATCAAAAGCACTTGATTGGTTAGAACAATTTCATTGTAAGCATGAAATTAGTAATAATTCACAATATTAATTCTATCTACTAAATTTAGCTGGTTAGCTTTAGAAACATATTTTAACTGAGAAATGATGTTAACTTTGCAATTGATTTTACTAGAAAACTCATCTCAACTAATGTGACAATGACCCCTTTTTAAATTATTGAGCCGGCAATTGTCATTTAGGTTTGGTAGCAAGTGACTCTCTAATTGTCTATTTAATTTAGAAAAAAAAAAAAAAAAATCATTGCCACAGTCGTCGGTTTATTTTTCTAGCAGAAAAGATGAGAACCTAAAGTTTGAAAAAAAGGGAAAGGGCAAGAGGCCTCTCTAATCTCTTTCTTTGACCTAGTAATTCAATGTTCTGATCCTGGTTTTAACTTCTTCTAAATGCAATTTCAGCTTTTGGCTCCTCTTCCAATTGGGTTTGCAGTGTTCTTGGTTCATTTGGCCACCATCCCCATCACAGGAACTGGCATCAATCCAGCCAGAAGTCTTGGAGCTGCAATCATCTTCAACAGGGATCATGTTTGGGATGACCACGTAAGTACAAACTTCAAAGCAGATTTTTGATATATATAATATATATGTTCTTTGATGATAGTAAATGATGAGATATATGTATCTGTGTTTTTCAGTGGATCTTCTGGGTTGGACCCTTCATTGGAGCTGCTCTTGCTGCTATGTACCACCAGATTGTTATCAGAGCCATTCCTTTCAAGTCCAGGGCCTAAGTTGTTTAAACACTCCCTTTAGAGTCTCACCTTGTCCGATCCCTGTGCCTTTTTTTTTCACCCTTTTCGTCGTGTATTATCTTTTTTCTCTTCATGTGGACTTAATCATGTGTGTAAATTATCTATGTATTTTAAGCATGCGGCTTCTTATGAATGAATGAATGAATATTCTTGAAATCGTTTTTGTTACGCAATTCTGTTATGGATAATCGTCTATTGGCAACCTTAATGCTGAGCTTAACTTTTTCGATCATTTGATCGAATGGTACAAATGTTCATGGAAGCTTGGGGGATTGCATAAACAATGAGCCCGAACAAAGTGGAGTTGTTTTTACTAAAAATTAGTAAGTTCGAGGTTGAATGAAGCTCAAGTCGAATCTAAATGATTGAATTCGAACCTGGTTCGGCAAATATTTTAAAAATTATGATTTGGCATAACCCTATTCGATTTTGAGAAATTACTTGATTATATAAACAAGTTTGAACTTGAGTTTAAAAAAAAAAATTTATACTTAAATTAATTAATTTATTAAAAGAATAAAATAGAAAATTATGAATAAAAGATATGAATGTTATATTAATAATATTAAATATTATCAATTAAATATGTAAATTTATACCCAACACTACTAAAAATAAAAATAAAAATAAAAAAAGGAAAATTTACCAATAAATCCTACTTGCTGAAACGTTGAACCATTTAGTCCTAAATGTTTTCTTATGCACCATTTAGTCCTATTTAAAAGCCTGATTTTGTGGGGTTTGATCATTTCGTTTTTACATCAATACCCTTTAGATGAATCTTTCCTTAAACAGTTGATGGTGAATTCAATTGGGTTTCGTAATGTTCAACTTATTGTGGGGATGGGTTGTTGATTAACACTGTTGGCACTATTATTGGGACACCCAGATCGGTGAGCACCATTTCTCCCCATCAATACGTTGTTTATGTGTTTTTCTTTAAACATTTGATTTGTTTCATTTCGGTTTGTTGTTGTCAATGTTTGCGTGGGGCTGATTGCTATTGATTACCATCGTTTTCACCATTTTTTCCGATGTGAATGCAAATGGTTAATCTGTGTTTATTGATTAACATTTGGCTCGTTGTTATGTCTTTGAGTAACACTGTTTTCTGATGCATGGTCGGTGTTGTCCACCATTTTATGATGCATTACCACTGATTTTCTCCATTCGACGTTTTTAGTGGCGATGATTTTTATTGATTAACATTTTCTGCACCATTTGTGTGATCTCTCAAAATACGGGAATTTCCATTCTTACTGATTAACAATTTATTTCATTGTTATGTATTTGATTGATATTGTTTTTGATTCTTTATTGTTGTTGGCCACCATTTCGGTTTCATTACCATTGTTTTTTTTCATCTACATTGATTCCACCATTGTTGTCATGGAGGCAGAATAGGGTGAGCACTGCTGTGCTTCGCACTATAATTGGACATTTCAAGTTGGTGGATTTCTGTGGTGGCACTGTTGTGTTCAAGCTCCTGGGAAAAGGTGTGTTGTTTTTTACTGGTTTATTTTAGTTTCCTGTGATCTGTCTATGGGCTGGGTGTGCTGGTTATATCAATGCCTGCGATGGGTCGTTGGGACATTTTTTATTTTCATGCACTGTGTGTTTAATCCAACAAACGCACACATACAGTTTTGTTATGGTTGTTTCGTGGGTATGTAGCAACAGTAATGGGGTTCTCCAAAATGTGTGCAGGTATGGAAGGGGGAATTTTGCTGGTGTGTTCGTATGGTTTAGTTAATGTTCTTATTCGGTTGCATCAGGATTCATCGTATGCGAAGATTGTTGATGAAATTTGCGGGAAGTTCGATGGTTTGGTGCCAGGTGCTGTGTGTTTGTTTTTTGATTTTCCCGGTATAAGAAGTTTAAGGTGGATAGCGATGACGACATTCAAAACATGTTGTGCCTTGCTAAGTCCTTCGGGATAAATCACATTGAGGTCCTCATTCAGGGAAGTAGTGTTGGCGTGGGGGGTAATCGGGGCGTGTTGGATTCCGCTGACGATGGGGGAACATCACGGCATTGTAGTGGGAATGGGTGCGTGGATGCGCAGATGGATTTGTTACCAATGTATTGTCCTAACAAATCGAAGACGTTTCTATTGGCGCAATAGGCGCACGGTATTACCCATGTGGGACAATGTTTTGATGGTGGAGCAACTGAATTCCGTGACGGTCTATGTAAGTATGCTATTGAACGTGGATTTCAATTTAAGTACGTTAAAAATGACGCCGTCCGAATTACGGTAGTGTGTAAGTTTGCGGATTCAACAGATTGTCCGTGGTCAGTTCATGCAAGGATGTTACCGTCAAGTGGGGTGTTTTGTGTTAAGAGGTTTGATAGTGTGCATACTTGTGGGGCTGCTGTACGTACTTCTAGGAACCCTCGTACGGGGTCTGATTTGGTGTCTACTGTTGTTGCAGATCGGGTGCGTGATAAGCCATTGACGTGCCCCACTGATGTTGTTTTTGATTTGAAGAACGAGTATGGTTTGGACATTAGCTACCGGGTGGCATGGTTGGGTGTTGAGAAAGCTAGGGGCGAGGTGTACGGGGATCACGCTACGTCCTTCGATCAGCTGAGGTGGTATAGCAATTCTGTTATGCAAAAAAACCCAAACAGTTACATTAACCTTGAGTTTGACCAAAAAACCGGAGGTTTCGTTAGGTATTTCATAGCATTTCGCGCATGTATAGATGGGTTCAATCACTGCCGTCCTATGCTGTTTTTGGATGGAACGTTTTTGAAAGGTAGATTTAAAGGTAATTTGCTCGCAGCTACTGCAAAAGACTCCAATCAAGGTAATGGTGTGTTTTTATTCCATTAGTGCTTATTTGCTGAGTATACTAGTAAATAGATAATTCCATTTTTATACATTACAAATGTTTTTTTCCATTTAACGAAGCAAAAAATTTGAGAACATTGAAATAGAGTCTCCTCAAATAAAACTGAATAGGAATGTAAGACACAGTGGCAGGCTTATTCTTTTTTTTTTTGTAAATGTGTCGCAATTTATTTTGTGTGGATGGTTGTATAGTTTTTATAATGTCTAACTTTGTATGTTGCATGTTTCGTCTCAGGGTTGTTTCCGGTAGCCTTTGCTATTGTTGATTCCGAGAATTCAGCCAATTGGGAATGGTTTCTTCGTAATTTGAAAGTAGTTGTCGGGGGTGGGCGAACATTAACTTTCATATCTGACCGCCACATCGGATTATTACACTCTATGCCCATTATTTTCCCTTCAGCGCATCATGCATATTGTTTGTTGCATCTCCAGATGAACTTGCGGGATCGAATGAAGTATGTTAATGCATCGCACAAAATTGGGTTGATGCGGAAGTTGCGGGAATGTGCATATGCGCCCACTGTTACTTGTTTCAATGAGAAATTGGAGGTATTGAAGAAGGCCAGCCAGCAGCTGTGATTGAAGATTTCATGAAAGACCTGGACCCCAAACACTGGGCTAATGCGTATTTCAGGTAATTCATTGTTCTGCGCAATGGGTTATGGCATATTTTAAAATCCCCATATGTTTTCTTACAGTATGTGTTTATTTTTGTCTTTTTAATTTTTGCTCCGTAAATGGGTTTTTTTTTTTTTTTTAAAGGGGCCAACGGTATGGGGAGATGTGTTCAAATGCTGCTGAGTTTTTCAACAATTGGATTGGTGAGGCCCGTCATCTCCCCATCACGAGATTGGTCGATATGATAAGGGGTCAAATAATGGAGCAGATGTCGGAGCGCAGAGTTAAATGCAGTAAATGGGCCGGTGTGATATCCCCGAAAATGGAGAAAAAATTGGTGGCAGCGTATAATGACAGCAGGGCTTGGTGTGTGAGCCAGGCTAATGATGATGTATATGAGGTCCGCTCCCACCCATCGGTGTTGGTTGATGTTGGCAAGCACACATGTTCTTGTTTTCAGTGGCAGATCAATGGGTTCCCATGTTCCCATGCGGTCGTTGCATTCCGTAATAGTGGGAGAAACATCTATGATGCCATAGACTCCGCATTTTTCATTGATACATTTCGAGCTACTTATAGCGGATCCATATACCCCATCCCAACAGTGGGGAGGCCACTGTTTAACCCAGCTGAATGTTTGATAGCTCTGCCGATGGCCAAGCGTCCTCCGGTCGGCCCAAACGGAAGAGATCTGTCCAAGGGTGAGGTAGTGTAACGTATACGTTGTGGTCGTTGCAGAAAAGTGGGCAATCACAATAGGAAGACATGCAAAGAGCCATTACAGGTGGTTTGCCATTATAATTTTGTTGTTAGCAAACTGGGATTCTGTTTCATTATGTTTTCCGAAATATTTTCCTCTTTTTTCAATCAGTCATTCAATTTTGCTATTGGTTTAGTCTATTTTGTAGGATATACATTTTTATGTAACCCGGCAACCATTTCAGTTCCATTGTTTGAAATCTGTTTTGCTTAATAATGTGAAGACATGAAAATAGCCAATGGGTTTTATTTTTCAAATATTTTTTTATTAACACTGGCTAGACATGAAATGAGCAAATGGGTGTCGTTTGTTGTTTCAAATATGTGGACATCATGACAGATTTGGAAACCAGTCATCCACTTGATGTTATTGGTTTAACCTGATTGGTAGGACATACATTTTTGGTCCCCCACTGTTGAACACTAACACTGCTCCTTTGAAACACAACCATTTTTTTTTTCAAATCTAGCTTTGATTAACCTGTTTGCATGTCAACTTCCATATACGTGAAGCCACCCACAAGCCCATGGTGTAAAACACATACCCCAAATTGAGTGTCAACTTCCATTTTTTTTTTCAAATTCGGCTTTCATTAACCTGTTTGCATGTCAACTTCCATATACATCAAGCAACCCATACTCTCATGGTGTAAAACAGGTTCCCCAAACTGAGTGTCAACTTCCATTTTTTTTTCAAATCTAGCTTCGATTAAACTGTTGACATGTCAACTTCCATACACATCACCCCAACCATACTCCTATGGTGTAAAACAGGTTCCCCAAACTGAGTGTCGTCATGTGCAACTCCTGTATAGATCACACCATGTTTACATAGGCAGGTCCATGTGCCATTTAAAAACACTCTGCTACACATGCACATGAAAATGTAGTGCACCGTTAAAATGTTATTATGCAATAGGTGAATCTATCAACATAACAGATTTGAAAACCTGTGATCCACATTATGTTATACGTTTTAATCTGTTTGGGTGGCTGCTTACAATCCGCTGTCATTCCACAAAACATGTAGGCAGTACGTACTCTGTAAAATAAAGTGAATGCGAACGTAATTTTATGTTACGTTGAAGATGGTGTGTCCACAATTCCTATTAAGTTGGCAATGTGCAATTAATCGTTTCTCATGTCATATTAAGCACGTGGTCGACGTGCTCAATTTTTGCATGTCAACTTCCATATACATCAAGCCACGTATACTGAAATGGTGGAAAACAGGTTTCCCAATCTCAGTATCGTCATGGCTACTACTGTATAGAGCACACCCTGTTTACATACCCACGCCCATCTGCCATTTAAAAACAATCTAATCCACATGACATAAAAGTGTAATGCACTATTAAACTGTTACTATGCAATAGGTGAGACTATTTGAATAACTTACTAAATAATTTCAACATTCATTTACACAAAGTACTGGAGCCTAACCCAAGATTTAACCTTTGTGCAATTCTGCATTGCCCCAAAAGTGATGTATATGAAACCAGTTTTCCCTCCTACTGTTATGTTTTTTCAGACTAACAAAACATTATATACGTCCATAAAACATCAACAAAATAAAACATCCTGACGCTGTTGATGCACCTTCTGCACTGGCAAATGTCTCCTCAACCTCTTATAATGTCCTCCCACGGAGGCCTCTGCCCGGGTCACTTAAGAACATGTCCACCATTGCAGCTCGTAGCCTAGTTGGGGTCAGACCGTCCATCATAGTATCCACTTCCGCACCACGAATGTACTGCCTAATTATGAAGCACACGAAAATCCCACAATCCGACCTGCACTCACAAGTACAGGTGTCAACATTAGTTACGCGATACATCATCAAAACAGTATACTGAAAACAAATTGTACATTACTTACGACTCTGGAACTTGTTGTGGACAATCCACAACAGATACAAAACTGCCATCAAACAGATCTGCCTGGACACCTGCAGCTGTAACTCGAGGCTTCACAAATTTGTTGTGGTGGTCAATCACCCATTGTTTCTGTCCATTTTCCACATGTCAGTGCAGTTTTGACCACAGTAACATTAACATTTCGTAAATAGTAATATGTCCATCATGCACATTCAAAACTGAATTTTGTAAACAACACTTACAACTTTTAGAGCCTCATTGTAATGCTCATCGCGCACTCCACGTCTTGGCCGCATTGAGTTGTAATGTTTCCAATTTCCGCTTTCTGAATCGTGCGCCATGACTGTCCAATGGTTGGCATTGTAGATTGGGAAAAGTGCATTTCTGCAACCTTGAGCAGCCTTCATGTGAACATTCAAATACTTCGCTGGGAAACAGCACTACTGTTTCGCATCATATCCTGCACAATTGTCGAAAACCACCGCAGTCGTATCAGGTTTCATTATGCAAATATTTTTTTTACATTCCGGGCAATCAAACGAAAGTGTAGATACATACTGAACAGACACTGGTGTAAATGTTGATGTCCCAACATATTTGCCCTTCCAGATACCGTCTTATGCATTTCAGTCAACATTGCAGCGTACGCATCGATTACCTGCAACATATGTTACCCATTACAATTCAAGCACAATACTAATAAGAGCTTTGTAAATTTACATTTCCGTTTACATTTTCTGTACTGTGTTTTAAAATTCATTGGCCCTTCGTGACAGCCACATCACTCAATTCACAAAGGAAACAACGGTCAGATTTGCATATGTTTTTAAAAGAAAATAATTGTGAATCAAAAAATACTCTACGCTTCGTTACACGAAACCAGCTTACATTGCCGTGTATGGAGTTCTGCTGCACCAAATCTTTGATGTCCGTGAAATGAACTTGTATTCCATTGTGTCCACCATCCCATACTATTAAGCTGCACACCGTTACAAAAATTAAGAACCACCATACAACATAGTTTTACAAGCTGCACAAATTGAAGAATACAACATTCTATCCGAAAAACCTACCTGTCCCCCTCTAAACTGTACATTCTTTTGTAGTAGTTCCCTGTCTTTGTCTTTCAGCATGTTTCCACACTGTGTGCCCGCCTATTCAAACCGAAGCCATTCCAGGTTTTACGCTCCACCTGGACGTCCTCAACACTGTAAATCACCCCGGGCTCAAATGATTTACCAAGTCTGACATTGGTGTTTACCTGTGGACGCCCAAATATGCCGGGATATTAGTCTGATAACCTAAATTCCCGTCTTGCCTTGTTCTTCACCCTTTTCACAAGTGATGTAACTTTTGGCCCAGAACTTGTTGCACCTGCTGTGTGTTCACAATGACCTTGTACACCAACGACATCTGCGCCATCTTTTACATTGCCAGCAGCTGCTGTCTGCGCATTTAGGGGACTGCAGCTACCCTCAACCCTTTGTACAGTTGTATGTACAAGCCCATCTGCGAAGTCATCTGTCAAATCTTCAATCCCAGTTTCATTGTCAACAATTTCTATGTCATTGATCTGCACGTCTTCGGGTTGGCCTGCAGGACACGCAGACTGCTGCGCACTTTCGCAACTCGTCACATTGGCAGACCCACTCACTTTCCCTGACAGACTATTACTCGGTGTTCGTTGATTGGATCCATCATTCACAGCAAATTGTGTGACCTCGTGCACCTCAAGGTCATCAAGACTATCTTCCAAACTGCTTATTTTTGTCTCCAACCGATCAACCTGCTTGCTGAGTCGAGCAATTTCCGAATCCTTATCGACAATCACAGTATTTAAGTCTGCAAACAAATTCCCAGCGTGCCGCCCGAGCAGTTTCTCCAGTATTTCCACACGCTGTTCCAGTTCATATATCCGTACGTCTTTCATATTGATCTCACTCTCTAATTCAGAAATTTTGACTTTACAAGTTCGCAGTTCATCGTGCAACCCCTCTTGTTCCTCACCCACGTCTTCACCATATGGAGTGCTGGACAGTTCTAGAAGATCTGGGAACAATACCGGCCAAACTTCTCCACGTGACGCCAGCTTTCCAGCTATTTTTTCCTTGCTGGTTGGTGTTCCTGTATTCTTATTGTCATAGTCATTCCCCCCCTCTATTTGCATGTCACCCTTGTTTTTTGTGCCCAGCTGCCAACAATTGAAGCTTGGCTCCACGCTGCCAACATCATCTGTCTCAATCACAGCCCTGCGTTCATCGCACAGTCCACGTGGTTCCACATCCATACTAGTTCTACCACATTCTTTTGGTTTAATCTCAGCAGCAGGCAGCTTGAGAATATGACATTAATTAATCGTCTCAACAAGTTTGCCCACTGGACCTAAGTAAAATTACAAATAGAACACAGCAGAACTTCAAATGTTTTGTGTTTGAAAATTTTGGAATACAATTATAAGGGTTCTAATTCCATACCTCAAAGCAACCTTCTGCCCATAGATTTATTACTCTTAGTTTCCCCACAGCGGCTGCAATGTTCCATCGGCAAAAGCGCGGTGTGACGTTAGGCCGTTCCGGAGCGACAATGTTTGAATGCTCACAAATGAGAAACTGAAATTACACCATCAAACATCCATTAAATAAATGCGGAAATGGCTTGCGAATCTGTTTTTATGTTTTAAAGCTGAAATTAAACCACCAAACAGCCAGTAAATGTACGTACCAGCAATGCTACTACGCAACCAGTGACCTTCTCTGGCCTATTGTGCATCTCATTTAGTGACCCAATCAATGTGTTCCTTATTGTTGCAATCCAGTCATAGTGTTGCAATGTGTCCAGTTTGTCGATGACACGGACAAATGCCCAACCTATATGCTCGCCGGTCGTTGCGAAAACAACTTGGCACAAACGTAAAGACACAGCAATTTCGCCACATCTTCTTCGTCACGCTCTGTACGACCAGATATTGCTTCTCCTAGCAAGTCCTTTATAACTTTCGCAGAAATTCGGCTTACATTTGCGCAGCGTCTTTGGATGAAATCGGACGGCCCTTTCCCACCCTGTGTCATATCCAACTTCTCCTTCCCGCATTGTACGCCGAATATCAACCTGATGTCGTTGTTGCGCAATGGTAACTTAGCTCCACCAATGTGAAATTTCTCATCTTCAGGGTTGTAAGTTTGTATTATCCGACATACTGTCGCATCATATTTTTTGAACATTTTAGGATCCAGCTCGTTAGCCCGAATCGCATCAATCATCAGCCAGAATGGCATTTTCTGTAACTGCCTGATATGGGCATCGCATAATTCCAGTTCCAGAACAGTGCTAATCAGCCCGGATATGTTTGACCGGTACATTAATTTTGACGGATCAACATTAGGTCTCTGAACAGGGCCACCCTGCCCTTTGTGTTTCTTGAATGGGAGCTTTGCTTGTCTTTTACTGGCCTTCCTTGTGATGTTTGCGGTGACCTCATGCCAATTTTTCTTTTCGCAGTCCTACTCCACTGCTACCTGAACATGTTTTCATGGAAAGCAGCAGAAACATGTTAAAACTGCCAACACAAAACGTAAAATGTAATGACGTAACCATGAAAAACTGAATCTTTTACACCACCACATGTTCCACAATCAGGCAATTTACCAAAAGAACACAAACCTTTATGCCCCATATCATGCCATCAATGTAAAAACTGAACACAAACAGTAACAGCACACAGCCAAACTCTGTTTTTTTATCTCATCTCGCAATAGACAATGAGTATGTATTGCATGCATGACTATAAAAAACTAACCACTATCACTTCCCAACTATCTAATTTCAGTGTTTTGTACTACATTACATACAATGCAACGAATTGTAATTACGCATTTCAGCAATAATATACAACAATTGAAGTGACGCTACGTAGATTACGTTAACGCATTAAAGAAAAATACAAGTGTGTTTTTGGGTCCCAATGTTGTTGTTTATGTTTTGTTGTTGTTTGTGTAGTCGTAATTATGTTATGTAGCATCACTGACACGAATCTTGAACACAATTACATTTTTCTTCAATGTAAAAACCTTAAAAACACAGTACGTACACCCCCACAGGTACATGATAGTACACACCGCCAAGCAATTAGGTAAACCATCACATTTACATTGCATCACCATCACATTCACATTGCATTGCCCCAAAATCAGGAAATCCCAGTACACACTTGATATTAAAATTGCATTACCATCACATTTACATTCACCGCAGTAATATTACCACAAAATCACACACAGCACATCCCTTAACAGGCCGACAACATTGACAAACAACCCTCCGAGAAGAAGCACGCATTTCGCAAAATCGCACAAAAATAACAACACTACTTCAGCGTACGGACATCACAATTTAATGTATTTCACAAAACTGACAACATTAAGCACTTCGCATTGTACTTCACACATAAATCCACAACTTCGTAATGTAAATGAAAGCAAGGGTTTACGTGCACAGACGATTACCGTACCTGGTACCATTGTCGACGAACTACGAATACTTTCCGGTCGCTGCTTCCAAGCACAACAGCGTCACAGAGCACTTACACCGCCGGTTTTGATGTATCAACAGTGAAGGGGGTTGCGTATTTGATAGGGATTAGGGTAAAACACAAAAACGCTATTCTATTGTCCCAGTCCACATGGATTTCGCATCGTCAACTAACAATCTGCAACTGCAATACCTAACATCACACCATTAACATCGGAGAACTGTTCAACCTTCCATACACGACTCTTCGATTACGGGTTTGTTTGGAGGGAAACAAATTTTTACAGATGACAGGTTTGGGGCATTCCAGTCATTACACCGTTGGGGCTTTACTTAATTACCCTTAATGAAACGCGTAAAAATTAGTGTAACACGGGTTTAGTTGTCATTTACATTATGTTGGGACTAATTGGAGTATAAGAAAAAAGATAGGACTAAATGAATCATAAGATAAAGATTTGGGATTTATTGGTGCGTCGCCCATAAAAAAATGAATTCATATAAAAATTATTTGATATATTATTAAAAATAAATATTGATTTATTTTTTTGGGCGAATTATATTAATAGTCCTTATAGTTTGGGATTTGTGTTACTTTGGTCCCTGACTTTTCAATTGCGACATATTTGATCATGAATTTTGAATCTTGTTCCAAATAAGGATAATTTAAGATACCATTACTTAATTTCAAGAGTAAAATCGTTAATTTGATAAAATATAAACTAATTTGACAAAAATAAATGTCAAAAAAATATTTTTAAATTTTTAAAAATTATTTCTACTTGCTAAAGATAAAATTATGTAAAACTAATAAATCTTCCAAACATTTATTTATTTTTACTAAATTAATTTTTATTATGTGTTGGATGACGATTATGTAATGGGTGGCTATTTTTATTTTCATTAAATAGTTTCTATTTTTTCAAAAGTCAAATATGGCAACAACTTTGATATCATTATTAAACCAATCCATTAAATCAAAAAATCTAAAACTAAAAATATTTCATATATTAAATATATCAATTACACATTAAAGTCCTACCAACCATTCATTACATGATCATCATCCAAACACATAATAAAAATTAATTTGGTAAAAAAAAAATGTCTAAACAATTTATCAATTTTACATAATTTTATCTTTAGTGGGTAGAAATAATTTTTAAAAATTCAAAAATATTTTTTGAAATTTATTTTTGTCTTTATATTTTATCAAATTGACAACTTAATTTGCCCTTAAAATTAAGTAATAATATTTTCAATTGTCTTTATTTAGAACAAGATTTAAAATTTATGGTCAAATGTGTCACAATTGAAAAGTCAAGACCAAAATGACACAAGATTCAAACTATAGGAACCATTAATGTAATTCGCCCTATTTTTTTTAAGTTCATGATTCCGGAGTCTTATTGAGTTGAGCTTTTGGGACTATTCAAACTTGGCTCAATTAATAAGCAAGCTTAAAAATTGAATTCAAACTTGTTTATTTAATAAACAAACTAAGCTTAAAGGAATTTTAAATAAATTGAGTTTGAACTATTCACGAAGTGCTAGTATAATGAGAACCCATTAAGATACCTAAAATAGTGTCTTTTACTCTTTGCATTTCCTTTTGAATCTTCCTACAATGTTTGAGTGGGTTGAAGTAGTAATCTGGCTAGCCTCTACATTTC
The DNA here is from genome assembly GCA_030407325.1 of Camellia japonica. Taxonomy (NCBI): domain Eukaryota; kingdom Viridiplantae; phylum Streptophyta; class Magnoliopsida; order Ericales; family Theaceae; genus Camellia; species Camellia japonica. The sequence continues at coordinate 71,065,662 of JAPPVO010000013.1, read as the reverse complement.
ATGTCTTGGCTCCCTTTAATTCTGTTTATTTAAATCAATAAAAATAATTCCTCCAATATTTAAACCAGTAATTTGCAATTGCCAATGCTCCAATTGAATACGGGTGTGTAAAATAATCTTTAAATCGTATCAACCCAGTCTAACTTCAATTGGCTTGTGCAATTTGAGAAGTTATGTAAGTTGAATTAAACAGATTACGATGACAAAAAATTAGTAGTTTGGCTAAATAATTTAATTCTTCTTCTAAATCAGATATATGTTACAAACTATCATTAATTTAAGTACGAATATCAAAAATTAAAAGCATAGTAGTAATAAACAAGCTTACAAAGGCTCGCAAGCTTGGAAATAGATTGGGCAAAGCATATACCGCCCTTGGAATGACGACTTACTATTTCGTACACTCACAGTGCTTACACACTTATAGTTTTCACACTCACTCTGATAGCTAATAAAAACTTGCAATTTCAAAAGCTTGCCTCTGCATGTTGAAAGCATAAGCTTATGTAGAACTGGGAAGATGGATTTTAAAGCATAAGGTTATGTAGAACTGGAAAGATGGATTTGAAATGAATTGAAGTCGAAGAAATAAGTTGGAATCTGTTTTTGCTCCCGGGTTTGCTTTTGTCAGTCACATGAGATTGTCCTTGTTATGAATTGTTAGTAAGTTGGAATTTGCTTTTGATTACGAGTTTGTTTTTGTCAGTGCTTGCTTTTGTCAGAGTCACATGGGATTGTTCTTATATAAATTATTGAGGTCCACTCATTGACATGTGTCAGAGTAGTCGTCAAGATCTTGCGTGAGAATATGTATTAGAGAAGATGTTGGAGAAATTGTCAGTTGCCATCTATTAAAATTTGTCCATCTATCTACAAATTGTGTAGACTCAAATTAATCCGTGCAGTTTGAGAAGATGAGTCGACTGATTTGGATGGATCAAATAGCAAAAATTGATAATTCAGTTGACCTATGCTTTAAAATTTGTCTATCCATTCACAAATTTTAATGGAAGTTAGGGGCAAATATAGAAAGAAGACTTTGATGGTGAGAATTTACATATATATTACTCATGGCAAAGTTGCCTATTTTATACAAGAGGATGGCAGATTTTAGCAGATTTCAAAATTACATTTTGACGTCTGCAGTATACAACTCATCTATTTATCTTACTGCTTACCCCACTTGCTCTTACATAATTATCTCACTACATAGATCACTCCCTCTGCTTAGAAGAAATAACTATTATTTATTGATCTTTACTTTTTATCTAAAGTAATTTTGTCTTGTAAGGTTTAAGAAAGATTGTATGTAAACAAGTCACAAGTGCAAGATACTCGGATATTTCTGTGCATAGCTTATTCAAATTTTGTTCTTTCCATGTTCATCCACATTTGAGTCCGCACTTCTACCATTTTCCACTTCAGCCACATTTGGTGTAACTTCTTCAATTTTTTACAAATTAAAAATTAATAATTAAAAAGTAAAAGTTAAAAATACCAACTTGTTTGCTTCCCAATAAACAACTTTTTTTTAAAACTTATTTATCATAAATTATAAACAAAAACACCAAATAATCTAAAACAGATTTCCAATATATATATATAAACAACTACGTAAGTTGCACCAAACAAGACGGATGCTGGTTGAATTTATAGTCGAGACGCGGGAAAAGAAAAACACGGACATTGAGAAATATGATTAAAACTAAGAAATGCCAGTACTTTCCAGATTTTGACCATTGTTGCAGGAAAGGAACCAAGTAATGGTTATCTTGTCTTTAAATTAAAGATCGCAAAGAAACAGAGTACCAAGAGAGAGATAATGCAAAACATTATATGCTGAGTAATGGAAATGGGAGGACGGAAAGCATCCATTGACATGTAAACTGGATCTGCCTCTGGTGTAGACATTTTCAGTCTCTCTATCCCCCCCCCCGATAGCGCCTAATGGTTAAGGGGTTAAACTCTATAGAAACTGAACAAGTCAATGAGGTCCAAACCCTCCAAAGTGCTCTCTATCTTCCATGTAATTATCAGATCGAACATGGCATGCCCAGTATTTTCTACAACTGCCTTCCCACAAAATCTGGGCACCCAAGCTCCTGTACAGTTCTTTCACTTACCTTTCCCCCACCAATTGAAAAAGAAGAAAGAAAAATAACGGTAATGAACAAGTCAACGGAGTTGGAGTCAAATCGCTCCAAGGTGCTCTGTGCTTCATCTTCCATGTATGATGACTACAAAATGTACACTTCTTTACACTAGTCTATTTGTTCTTCAATGTATGCCAATACTGAATGCTGGAACCCCAGAGGTCGTCTTTCTGTAAAAGCAAAATTTTCAGCTATCCAGATCAGTTTTGCACATCCAAAGCATCTAAAATTGTTACAAGAAAATTTGGCAATAAATTCAACCCAAGTGCAGCTAATAATTTTTTATAGCAATGTTACTTACCATACAGAACATGAAAACCCAATGCAATGATGCATAATCTCTCTCCCTCCTTCCATTTCAGGTTCCAAAAGATATAAACTTATTTCAGAGATTCTCTTTGGATTCCTATTGTACAATTTGTTGATTACATATATGCCTGAGAGCCAGCTCTGATCAGGTGGTCAGATTCCGTTGGTGCGACCAAGGATAGGAGAACCTAGATTAAGGTCCAACAAGGGGTTCAACTTAACATGATCCTTCAAGAGCTGCTGGGAAACACGATTTGCCAATGCCGACTGTCTGTCATATAGTTCCCTTGAGTCCCCTTGGACAGGTGGTCCAAACTGATTTCCTGGAAAACCATTTTCAGATGAAACTAATTCCCGGAAAACATGAGAGGCTTGTGGCATTCCTCGAAATATGTCAGGCTTGGGGTTATGATAGGAAGTGCTGACATTTGAGTAGAGATTGTTTTGGGACCTTGGAATTGTTCCCATGCCTTCGTGCAAGTAGGCTGGCTGCTTCAGGTGATGAAATGGAATGGCACCGCTGCCCCCAGTGAGAGGAGTGGATGAACCAGATGGGGTACGAGGGCTGGAAATAGGAGAGGGAGACATTCTTCCACTCAGATGTTGTGGTGACCGTGAATGTAGTAGGGGGCTCCCAATGGGAGAAACTGGTGATGGTATGTTGGTCCTCGGCACATGGGCATTGGCATCACTGGAAATAAAAAGAAATGAATAAGAAATTTCCTCATGATCACCTTAGGCCAGATCACAACCACCATATTCTAATAGTAGCAGTATAACAGTCAACATAAGGCAATGAAGAGATTGGTATCACAGCGAAAAGTTGATATGACATACCTTAATAGTCATCACCGTTGCAACAAGGTAAGACAACTTATGATGACATAACAACCACTAGTAAGGTATATTCAGAGTCGCATAAATTTAAGAGAAGTTTTTTAAGGAATTACTTCTTCCAACAAGGTAAAACAATTTATGATGACATAATAACCACTAGTATGGTATATTCACAATGATTTAAGAGAGAATTATTTATGCAATTGCATCAGCATAAAGGCGGCACCAAAATGCAAATCTCAAATTACATAAAAAATAAAGGAACCAAAATGCAAGTAGACATGATTTATTTAATGCATGCATGTAGATGCCTGTGTGCATCTCTGTCCCACAGAGAGAGAGAGAGAGAGAGAGACCTGAATCCTGAACTAGTTTTCAAACCCCTAGGGTGATGGACAGCCATTCCCTCCGAGTCCAAGCAAGATAGGTTTTTGGTATGTCCGGTGTCCTAAGAACATCAAGTGCATCAACCAAGAGTTAAGCCCAGGCAAATAACAAAAGCTGAAACATATAACAGGAATTAAAAGAAGACAACCAATTTAATAAAAATCAATAGGACACCAGAAACCAACAATTTATATATACATACAAAAAAAAAAATTCCCAGCATTAATTTAGTTAGATTTTTCATTTATTCAAAATTATATTTATGAGACAGGCCATTGCTTTTGGTGCAATGCTAAAAGCTTGTGCCACCAAGAATTTGCATGAATGCAACTAGTGGCATATAATAGCAGAAGCTGCAAATAACGTAAAGGATAGCATAGGCACAGCAAAAAAAGCCACTCATACCAGAGATCTCAAAGCATTTGTAACTGTAGGTGATGGCTCTGGAGGTTCAGAATCTAGAATGGGTCTCTCAAAAGTTGCAGCATTGTTTACAAAAGGGTGCTCCAAAAGCTTAGCAGCTGTAGGACGGTGCAAAGGATTGCGCTGTAAACACAGCCTCACAAAGTCTTTGCCCTCATCTGAGAGATTTTCCGGGATTGCAGGAAGTTCCTTGCTGTTTCCAATCTTAAACAAAGCAGCAACCTTCACCAGAAATAATAAGAGAAGAAAGGTCAAGCAATCACATATTTTTTAGCATGAAAGAGCACTCAGCAAGATATACTGTTAGCTAATACGAGACTCAGCATTGCTTATGTGCGACAAAAACAAAAACAAAAAAAAGAAGAAGAAGAAAAGAAATGAAATTTAGCCTGTTGCATTCAAATCCACTAACCCCTTCATATTGGCTCCAGGGTGGTTTCCCTGTAGCCATCTCCAAAACTGTGCACCCAAGGCTCCATATATCTACAGCAAGATTGCAACCGGTTGGATTCTTTATAACCTGAACAAGCAATGCAATCTAGAAATATCACTTGAAAGCTTTGTCAAGAAAAGTGAGACAAATGATGACTATATAACCATGCTAACCTCAGGTGCCATCCAGTAAGGGCTTCCCTTGAATGATAATGGACAGGACTGTCCTGTAATCTGCAAATTAAATTGGTTAAATTTGATAAACAAAGGAATGCAGTTTCATTAAAGATGTAGATGTGCACAAAATATTGAGGTTTGATACAGATAGGAGCAAATCATCATCCACAATTCACAAGAGGGTCCTTAAACCAATTATTCCCAAACACCCCCATCCCCCCCCTTCCCTTTCTTTCTGTTCCCCAGGAAGCTTATCTCCATGCTTCCTCAATTGGCTATGTATACATGACATTCACAGTAAAGCTTTCCAAAGATTATATTCACATCAATGTTGGCATACAATCTGCAACTGTCATATCAACCAAAAAAAAAAAAAAGAGTTGCCACCTATATAGCATATAATCCCCATTTTGCAAACACTAAGTTCAAGCAGCATTGGTTGATCACATACCTAATACTCCACATTTACTTCTTAAAGCAAGGAAGTTTGCTAGGGAGTAGGGATTTTATTCAAAGTGTATTTTATTCGAAGTGTATAATAAATAAAAGTAACTTGTCTATAATATGCCAATATTTTACTGTGAATTTACGGATTTTTGATATGATATTTTTCTGATTGACCCACCTGTTGAATGACTCACCCCTTCACCAGCCATCAGAAATGGTTGATGTCAAAGCTAAATTTTATAACTCTGCTATGAACTTTCATAATTCTCATATTTTCCTAATTATTCCTTTAGAAATCTATTGTCAATCCCAATTATTTGTATGAATTTTTCTGACATTTAAGCCATTGTTGATTTTAGATGGAATGTTGCTGAACCAGCTTCATGTTCAAACATGTCGAAGTATAGCATGCATAAAAATGTAGAGAAATCTTCTTACATGTTTTGCCATCCCAAAATCGGCCAATTTCACACGGCCACTGGGGTCAACCAGTATATTTGCTCCTTTGATGTCCCTGAAGATAAATAGTTGGTACATAGAAAAATCTGTTGTGAGATGATTAAAACAAATTGCCATGCCCACAATTTAATAAGAAGCAAACAACAATTAACACGAGGTAAACTCACCTATGAACTGTATTTTTAGCATGCAAATATGCGAGCCCTGACAATATTTGTTCAGTGTAGCTACGAATAGCTATTTCACCCAGTGGACCATAATCTTGAAGAAGTTTGTAGATGGAACCACCAGATACATACTCCAGATATATGTATAGTTTGTCATCTACCTGTTGAAAGAATACAGAGCTTAGAGTAAGAGTTAACACAATCTGAACCCTCTATTGCCATCTAATGATCAAATATTACTCCATAAGAATTAACTTCAAGTCAAGACATACCACCATACGACAACTCTTATTAACTTTTTTACACAAATATAGGAGAAGTAATCCTAAAAATATAGACAATTGTTATCCATCGACTCAATACACAATACTGCAGCTTTTTCAAAACCATAGAAGATTGGACAACAATCATAATGTAAAGATCCTTCATGATGCAAATCTCAACGACAGTCAGACCCTAAATTTACATACGTTTCAGAAAGTTCACAGCTGCTACTAGAAAAATGAAATAGACCACTCTTCTAGCTTGTTTATATGCATATATAAATACTAAGATGGCGCACACAAAAAAAAATAATAAATAAATAAATTGAAAAAGAAAAGTAGAGAGCTACACCAAATAGCACAAAAGACATACTGTCTCAGATCCATAGTACTGGACTATATTTGGATGCTGCAATCGACTCAGTAGTGCAATTTCCTGTCAAATACCAATTGCAAGTATGAAGTTTTCCTCTCAAGTTACAAAACTCAAATAAAACATATAACGACATAATTTTTATTCTTCAAACTGCTATATTTCAACATATCAACCCAGAAAACGTACTTGTCCCAGCTGTTGTGCACTTTCCTTTGATTTTGCATCATCTGAAAATAGTGTCACCTCCTTCATTGCACCCATCTCACCAATTTCACTACAAACCAGGTAGTAAAGTAAAATCAGACATGCGAAAGCATAGAAAAAAAACCAGCACAAAAGAATAGGTTGTATAAAATGTATGAACAAATCTGAAAGATCACACAAGTAAAAGTCTCTATCCAATAAAGTCATCAGACCAATATTTAATATACCAGCAACTGTGAGGAAAATATCTGCAATAAGAAATAGATAATATTAATGTAAAAGAAAGAGTGAAATTGCAGCCCCTTTGCAATACAAACCTGTTAAAACCAAGATACACATGTCCAAATGTGCCTCTGCCAAGCAGAGGTCCCTTCTTAAAGCGCGAACCAGGACTTGTTGGAGTTTCTGCCCTGCCAGGACTTCGTGGCAGTGGAGTGTTGTTGTTGAATATGAAGGAGAAAATGGGCATGAGTTAGAGATTGTTAATGGGGGAGGGGCAACCGGTGGCTTTGTTGCTTCTTCTCGTCAGACCATTTTACAGGCATCTCCATGGCTGCAAGGCCAGCTCGGGGATGCAGAGGGGTGACAGCACCACTGTGTATTCTGGAACTGGGGCCAGGGCTTGTCATTCTTGGACTAGGTATAGGAGAACACTCGGGGCTACACCTGCTGTGCAGCCAAAACAGCTGTCCAGACATATCTCCTCCTACTGAATTCTGCCCAGAATTGTGCCCTGAACCTGGACTAGAGCATTGACCAGACCCGAGCAAAGCTACATCTGGATAGGGCTTTCCTCCCCAGAAACCAGAGTTCATGACTAGTTCATGGCCAAATACTCTCATTGGACTTCTAGATGGACTTGACATTGAGCTGTCTGGAGCACTACACAGAGCACCATGGTAGGGAATATGAAAATTTGGCACAAGAGTGCTTCCAAGTCCTTGCTTAGGCGATGTAGGGTGAGTCTGGTTGTTCAACAAAATGTTAGCTGGCCTCAAGAGCTCCCTTGCGTTCTTTCGGTTGGAAACGGGGGATTGCTCCTTAAGCTTTAAGCTTCAGCATAGACAGAAAAAACTTTGTTAGGTATTGAAGGAACAGAAAAGACAGCAGAAGAAAGACAATGCAACACAGGCATACATGGTTATCATGCATTGAACATCATACTATTTGAAAAAACAACTTAATTATTAACTATACATATGAAAACTCACGTGGTAGGGCTGTTCATAGCAGTTCTGTTCCCACTTTCATAGTCAGATGCCTGAGGGCTCAAGAGACGTGATTCAGTAGGATCATCACTATCAATTGAACTATCACTAGAAACAGAAGCTGTCGTTAAATCACCCACAGCATCTGCAGGGTCTGGCCTGTTTGGAAAATTTCCAGGTCTAGGAAGGGGCAGAGAAAGTGACTGCTTGAAGCCTTTGTTAAATCCTGGTTTAGTTGATGCATTAATTGTAGAATCAGTACGAACTACACTAGTAAGGTGCACTCCAGGAAGGGGAAGTGGTTGGGCACGAGGCCCTTCAGCAAAACTTTGACAGCGTGATACTTGTGTCGAGGGTGATGGTGATGGTGATTGCAACTGTGCATGAGACAGAGATCCCTTTACTGAAGCAGTGTCACTACAATGTTTCCGAGAATCTCCAGGCCTGTTGCACTTTTCTTCAGAAGAAATCTTGAATTTTCTGTGGATTGTATCAAAGATACCTTCCTTGTTTGCTTTTTTCTTTACTTCTTTGGATGAAGATTTTCCCCACCAAGGAGACATGATTATGTAAACAAATTTACAGTAAAGACGAGCAAATTTCACTCCAACAACCACACTTTGAATACAAATGAATTATATCAGAAGAAATATTTATCACATGTGCATCATACTGGTAACTATCTTTGGCAATCGTATGTTTTGATATCGAGATTTAAGTACAATAGCCTTCTCCACAAAGTTTCCAGAAAGAAAGAGCATGACAAAGAGGCAACTACTCCATTTAAGAATGTCAATGCAGGGGTGGTTCAAAAAGAGCTGTTGCGCACCAGAAGACCCTGCATGGAAATCCAACAATATTAGCTTCTAACCCAAAACAAAAGAGAAACGAGGTAATACACATGCAAATTTTTTTATTTTTAATTTTTTTAATATCATAAGACACGTATAATGTGGACACATGGATAGTGCAAATAAATTGACGTGAGAATTTAGCCAGAAAAAGAAGAAACAAGGAGTTCACAAGTCAACTACTTTTCAGCACATTAATGATTGAGAACATGGATCAATTGTTCAATATAGAAAGAAATAAATTAGGAAGGAGAGTTGCAAACTATGTACATCAAACAAAAGAAACATTTCAGAAAAAACACACCGCCAACTGCCCTACCGACCCTGATAAGTACCGTTCACTCAACTCTATTGTTCCCTCAAACACTGCGTCCAATGGAGGGTTTGGGGGGGCCTCCCCCCAAGGGGGAGGGGGTCTGTGGGGTAGCCCCCCCGCAAATTTTTTTGGGTACTTTCATAATTCCCATATTGCTTTTGCGCAACTCTATATCTATACTTATAAATAGATGAGGGGCACCTCTTTTCGATTAAGCAAGAGTTATATTTTTTGATCATAATGAAAACCGTAGCAGCTGTGGACATAGCCCTATTCTGGGGTGAACCACGTAAATCCTTGTGTTCTTGTGTGTGTGATTTGTTTGATTCGTTTTTTTCTTCATTGTTTGTTATTTCGTGTTTCACTGATCTTGGTTAGTAAGGGTCAATTCCTAACATGCCCCTCGACAACAAGAAGAAAAAGGAGGGACTCATCATAGAAGCCAAAAAAGGGAAGATTTCTCTGATATCCCTATAGCAGGTTTAAAAAACAATTCCCTACAGGGAAAGCATATAAACAGGTATGCCCAAAGAAAAGTTGTTCAAGTTAAAAAGTTAGCATATATTAATACTTGCCGAGGTAGTAATCTATTCAAATCAAAGGCATCATCCTGCATAAGGAAATTTCAATAGCTTCAACATGGATGCACAAAGTTTGTAAAGCTAGTCAGATTCAGAAGAATTTTGTCCTAGTGTTGCACCATGTATGTCATAATTGCATATTCAGAATAACAACACTAACGTATATGGAATGTACGAAATATTTCCCATTTAAATTAGATGGTTTTAATAGCACAACCAAAAACCTTTTGTTTAATGCAATTGTTGTATAAGACAGTGTCAAGCTTCAAATTTTGTCACAACCCTACAATTTGATGAGCCCAATCTATGTCTCGAGATCTCTCCACATATAGCAAGACAAAAACACATCAACTCGTGATGCATGGTCTCTCTGAGATGCCCAAGACATCCCCTCAAGCTGACCAAATATCACCAATCCTTGTCTCACACATCCATATGCTCTGATGGCCTGTGAGATTAACATGACTTGGCAGAGTTGACATGATCTCTGCCAAGTTTCAAAACCTCACTATATAGCAAGCGTTGAAAACATAGATCTAGTGAAGTCCTCATACTCATACACAGTTCCGATTGCAACCTCCATTACACTAAATTATTTTATTTTTTTTTTGAGAAACAAAAAATTTTATTAAAACGGAAAAGATAGAGAACAAGAAGTCCTCTTACAAGGAGAGAAAAAAGAAAAAGAAAAAGAAAAAGCAAAACCAATCACAAGACTCCAAACACTAAGAATGGCAAACAGCATCCCAATCCCTAGAAATCAAAAACAAAGGGACTCCTCTAAATTATGGTACCAAGCCCAAGGTAGCACCAACCAATTTCCAAACACAAACTATAAAATAACAAAAAGTATATCATTTATATAACCAACAACTCTTCAATTTCTTCTTCATAAATAAACTAGACCATTTAACAATAGATTACATGTCATTGGATTCACTGATATTGAAACTTCTGGTTCTTTTCTTTTGCCAACACGACTGAGTGACCTCTTGCTAGTAATACTAATTTAAACAACTAAAAGCCTGCATTTATCAAATCAAGTTTAATACTATAGACTAATTGCATTCCTGCACATTGCATATCATTCACAGCCTCAATTCTTCTATGTTTGTTTAAATTACATATCATCTGTATGGACCCCATTTATTATCCCATTAATTCGAATTCAACAATTCTAGGCTATTTTGGAAAGATGGTTATAATCAGCTTTTTGGTTAAAAGCTGCTTATAAGCAGCTTTTTTGTGAGAGAGGAAGTGGGTTATAATCTGGAGGTAGATTATAACCTACTTCCCAAAAGGGGCCTCTATGTGATCATAACGTATCCCGGCACACGATTGTGTTGTAACAAATTTACACATTCCTATAAATCATTCCATCTCAATTTTATCAAGTAGTGACAAAAAGATTAAATTAAAAAACACCTGCCACGTAACTTCTACTACCTTAATAGAGCTCGATTGTCATAAATCGTAACTGAAACAGATCCAACCTCCAACACCCCATTTTAGACAATACTGCATAAAAACAAACTCAAACTCAAAAAACCCAAAGCACAATCTCTCCTCAGAGATCCAGAATTTCAACCAATCAACCAAAAAATCACATAACATGAAATGCATATGTCCATATACGATATGGGTTTCTGTATCTACTCTGTGTCTATGTATAATCCTTATATCATGATATAGGACCAAAAACATAACCCAAAAAACACAAACACACACACACAAATAAAAAACTTATCTTTAACAAATTGTTGGTTAACAACCTCGGCGAAATTCACCTGAAAATGAAGGCTAATACGCAAATTTCACTGAATTGAAGCCAGAAAAGGAACAAACAAACAGTGAACAAACACTTGTGAAAGTGGTACAGAAACCCTAAGAGAAGCAAAAGGCATATAGAAACAAAAGCATGAGGTTGATACATCACAATTTGTCAATTTTACAGTAGCGAAAATCGAGCTCTCAGCACACCAACTAAAAAAAACCCTAACCTCACCGGCCGGAGATGGAGACTCACCGGTCGGAATTCACATCTGCTGCGAAGTGTCAGCTTCGTCAGAGACGAGACCGCCAAGCCAAACTGAAAAAAGCAGACCAAGAAAGGGATTGGTGGAAGATGGAATATCATCAATTTAGTGAGAGAGAGAGAGAGAGCGTGTGTGTGTGTGTGTATATATAGAGAGAGAGAGAGAGATGTACGATACGAGCGTTACATGTCAACAAAATAAGAGAAAAAAAAATATTAATTATTGAAGAAAGAAGACTCTATTAGACTTGGTGATGTCTCATTATGAACACGGTTTTTCTCTTGTCCAAAAATCAATTTGAGGATGTTTTCTTGTTTTAATTATCCAAATATTTATTTAGTGAATTTTTAGTTATATTATTTAAAAAAAATTAAATTAAATATTATAAAATGAAGAAATTTTATTAGATTAATTTAATTTTTTTAACAAAAGATATACATGTAAAATCTTGAAAATATATTATTAAAATGGTACCATAATGGTTCTGTGAATTCAAATAGCACCTTCAGTCTAAATGTGGACAAAAAAGAAGAGAGAGTAAGGGTAAATGAGCTAAACAGTTAACTTGAAATTGTTTAAGTTTGGTTTAAAAATTTTAACAAATTTTAAAATTTATTAAAGTTTGATTTGTTAATTTTTTTAGTGAATCTCAAACAAGCTTTTGTCGAGTTGTTTAAATTGTTTAAATTTTGTTTTAAAACTTTAATAAGTTTCAAGATACGTTCAATGTTAACTTATTTGCTTATGAACTGAATTTGAATAAATTTTTAACTAGTCAAACTCGAATTATTTGATTCATTTATCACCCATGGGACAGTGATTTTTCTGTTTTTCATTTTCATGAGATCTGAGGTTTTTTTTTTATTTTTATATCAAACTTATATGAAGAAATTTTTATCATTAGTGTAATTATTGTTTCAAAAGTATTTGTAAAAATGATTACAATTGTAAATTATTATATATATATATTAATAATTAAAATTTTAATTTTTTTCATGAATTAATAATTATTTCTCAAATCACCATTGATTTGTAATTTTTTTTCTAAATATAATTAGACCATAGAATAGAGGAGAAAAATGGGATTAATTATTGAAAAAGAGAAGACTCTAATGAGGAGAGTGATGACATATGATTTATAACGTACCACAGAGACAATAATATCTGTACGTTACGATACTTATGATGTCACTTTGTAGCTTGAATCAGATCACATGGTAGTGAAGTGCTTACGGGAGTGCTATGATGGGATTGAGTGCATGTGATCATTGCTCTTCCTTCTCATTATTTTTAACCGCAACTTACTCATTTTTATTCCCATTATTATTGTTATTATCATTTACCCCCATGCGTTACGCAATCTCGATTTTACTAGATGCCCCCTTGGGTTTTATTTATTTATAAAAATGGTAATTGTCCAGATGATACGAGAGATATATTTCTCAAAGATAGACTTTAAAAAAATTACAAAATCATGTTTAGAAGGTCGAAACGACATAGGTTCTCATTCATCTTATGACTTGCCTGTAAAATGACTTGAAGACCTTTTATTTCTTAGAAAATCATTTCCTAAAATTTCATTTTTTATTCATATTTTTATATACTTTAAATTTTTTACATGTATATCAACTTTAACTATCACTTAATGTGCAGTTATTAGTATTTCCTCTATATTTTTACTACTAACCTAATTCATTTTCATATGTTTTGATGGGCTCTCATCAATTTTGGAAGTTTTGTCTTCATATTGATATTACATTACATTCTAAGATTATGAACATCAACATTTAATATAAAAGGGAAAGCGTTAGTGGTAGTTTATTACCAAGATATTTTATATATTTTTGTAATGAATGTTTGGTTGATTCTGTATTGTTACAAGAAGTATATATTATCATTCATATATAATTTTGTGAATGTGAATTTATTATTGTTCCAGGAAATATTAATAATTGATATTGTGAATGTAAATGTATTTTATTTCAGAAAATATTAATAATTTATATAAGAAAATAATTTTAATACCTTTTTTTTTTGGTATTTGTATTTGTAACGTCTGGAAACCGTCACAAAATTACAATGAATTAACAAAAAATATATTTATTTCAGGAAAATATTTTTGTTTGCAACAATAATAAACTGTCACTAATGTAGTCATCATTTCCTTCGTGATTATTAGCGACAATTTAAACTATTGCATATACATAGTACTTTAATTATTTAGTAATGGTTTAATTGTTGTGAATACATTAACGATTTAACTCTCTTTTGCGCTGGTGTGAATCATCGCTAATACAAACAACAACTATTGTCTCTAAAAATTTCTTTTTGGTAACGTCATCTTAAACCGTCGCTAAAAATTAATGTACTTCCTACTTTTCGGTGTCAGGTTAAATCATTGCAAAAATTATTGAATTGTCATCGCTAAAAGAAAGTGACAGTTTATGATCGTCGCGAATGCCTTTTGCTCCGCCCCCTTCTGTCTTTCCCTTTTTCTGCCGCTATTCCGTTGCAAAAAGTCATTTGAGACGGTAAGTGTACCTTTTGCAACTATTTGATTCCGTAGCAAAAAGTCCAAATTTTAGTAGTTTTTCTTCCATTCATATTTAGTTTTTCATTGCATTATGGTGGGTTTCATTTTTTTGTAAATCTAGTGTGGCTCGTCATGTTTACATAATGTCTATGGAAATAGTGAATGAGAGGGTAATTTATATGTAAATTGGGCCGAGCTAGGTAATGGGCCATTCTGTGGGCCACAGTAGAAAGGGCCTCGTAATTAGTCTGATGCAGAGGAGCTCTGCAGTTAGCCCGGTCCGAAAGAGCTTGGTGGTTAGCTCGATCGCCACGGTCGGCGCGGTAACAGTTAGTTTGGTCAAACCATATAGAGCCAGTATGTTGAGCTTTTCTCAGAACCATGCTATGGGTTAGTTCGGTCCTAGCTCGGTGTGGTTAAGCATGATCTCAACAGCCCGGTTGGAACATGTCAAACCGAGGTACACAAAGTGAAGGGAAGAACCGAGCTAGGTGGAGCTCGGTCTAGTCTGCAGCTTTAGCATGGCCGTGTTATCTCAGTCGTATTGACATCCAACCGAGGTAAAACCATCTCACTTGGTTTAAGCAGTGAGGGGGGTGTTGAAGGATAAGCATTATCTTTCAGGAATGTGATTCCTAGGAGGACTCTACATGGAGGGGTAAGAGTCCTACTAGGATTGTGCCACACGGAACCTATAAAAACTCACAACATCACCTATGGAGAGGTAACACAACTTTGATTCCCGAATACACAGCTTTCTGTCTATTTGTCTATTTTGCTGACTTAGGCATCGGAGAGGTATCCGGCACACACCCCCCAGCTAGTTCAAGTTTGTGTTTTCAGGGAGTAAAGCGACGTCGTACGGAGGAGCGCAATCTTGATCAACAGGATTATACAAGAAGGTTTATTTCTTTCCCGTACAATTGGCGCCGTCTGTGGGAATCACAGAAAGAACAAAACCTCTTAATCAAGTTTTCCTTGCTAATTAGAAGCAATGACGCATATTGAAGAGTTGCCTCAGTCCGCCATTGACGGACAAACCCCAGAGGGGGGTGGGAGGCGCGAAAGTTTGCCTCCTATCCCTCCTATGGCGGACTTAGAGCCCCAGCGACAGAACCCCCGGAGGGATGCAAGGGGGAGGCGGAACAACAGCTCCCGTCGCTCTCAAAGTCCTGAAAGGCAGAGGCGAAGAATCGACCCTCAAGCTCTGGAAGATCGCGTAAAAGAGCAGGATGAACTAATAAGGAAGATGGCGGCGGACATGGAAGCCATGAAGCGCCAGATCAAGGGAAAATGGGTGGCGACAAGAGAGGGGCGCAAAGGCAACACGCCCCCTCGCCACTCGGAGGATCGTGGTAGGCATACCACACCGTCACAGGCAGAGAGTAGAAGCCTTAGAACACACGATACTCAATCCAGGACTTCCAGGACTCATTACTCCAGGTCTGAGAGAACGAGAACTGAGAGGTCATGCACTGAAGGAAGCACCTATCGGCCCTCGCGCACGCACCAAACATCATCCAGGTAGACGGAATTGCCTAGATCGTCTAACTTACGAACTGTGCTAGAAGAAAGGGCACGATGGAAAGAGGATACCAGAGCACGCGACCCGCGCAGAGTCTCAGCCCTTCAGCGGTTGGCTGCTCGGACGCATGGAAGCGTCGAGGTAGGAATGCCAATAACGCACCCTGCTTACGAACCGACAGACAAAGCCTTAGCAAGACTACAGACCTCGCCGTTCGTTCCGGCAATTGAGAATGCGCCCCTACCTTCCGACTTCCTTCAGCCCAAATTTACCACGTATGAGGGAAAGACAGACCCCTACTCGCACTTAAGCCACTTTCGCCAGGTCATGGCAGTTTACCGACGAAACGAGGCTTTAATGTGCATCCTATTCTCATCAAGCCTCGGCAACCTAGGTTTAACCTGGTTCGAAAGACTACCAGAAGGCAGCATAGCCTCCTGGGCACAATTGGCAGAGGCGTTCGTGACAAGGTTCAGAACGAACACCAAGACCCCAGTGGAGATCGATCAGCTACTCTCCATTGACATGGGCGACAAGGAAACATTGAGATCTTACAACAGTCGCTACTGGGAGACGTTCAACCAGATAGGGGACTGGCCCACCAATCTCGCCATCGCACAATACAAAAGAGGACTTCCAGTCGGAAACAGGTTGAGGGATTTAATTACTATGACACCACCCCTCACGATGGAAGCCTTGATGGAGAGAGTGCACTAACATATTCGGGTGGAAGAAGATGGCGCCCGTGCTAAAGCAAAATCTGGTGCAACAGCAGCACCAGATAAGAAGACTACGGCAAAAGTCAACACGGTAGAACGTCCAAGCAAGAATGGACGAGGCAGGCGAGACAACGAAGAGGACCGAGATAAAAAATGGTTGAGAGTCCGCACTGCCATTACCACGGTATTCAAGAAACCAATCTACCGAATTCTCAGTGAGATACGTGATGAACATTTCGTCAGATGGCCAGCTCAGTTGGGAGAAGCACAAAAGGACTACGACGAAAGATCCAGGTGCACCTTCCATAAGGAAAATGGGCACCGCACTGAAAATTGCACGCCATTAAGGCAACACTTGAAGGAGTTAGTGGCAGCTAGGCATCTGGACAAGTACATAGAAGGAGGGACACAACCAGTCCCCCAGAACCACAATTACCCAGACGGAATGCCAATCGATGCCCCACCTCAAGGGGTGATTAATGTAATACATGGGGTATTCGAACCTGAGAGAGTATGTGAGCTCAGGGGAACGATCAAGAAGGCTGAACACTTAAGGGAGGTATTGAGTGCGCAACCTACCATTAAAAATGGGAGAACAGAGGCCACGAACGTCATGTCTTTTTCGGACAAAGACTTGGCAAGGATATATTGCCCTCACAATAATGCACTGGTCGTTACTCTCCGCGTCAAGGATTACAACATCAAGCAAATTTTGATTGACCAAGGGAGCTCATGCGAGATAATGTACTACGAAACCTTCAAACAATTGAAACTGAAGGACAAAGACTTGGCACCAGCCGTATCTCCCCTGATCGGATTCAACTCAATGCCAGAGTGGCCAGTTGGCAAGATAATCCTCCCAGTCAGAGCAGGAAGCATGACAAAACAAGTGGAATTCTGGGTATTGAAAGTCCTTTCCACTTATAACATCATCTTAGGAAGAACATGGTTGCATGCCATGCGATCAGTAGCATCAACCTACCATCAAGTAATGCGGTTCCCCAACGAAGCCGGCGTAATTGAAGAGGTCTACGGAGACCAAATTATGTCCAAGCAATGCTTCGTCACAGTAAATGGCAGCCAAGCTGCCAAGGGGTTTGTACAAATGGTGGAAGAACCAGAGAGCAATGAATTGTTCGCTGATGTTGGCAAAGCCGCTGAACAGAAGGCAGTGGAAGACTTGGTATAGGTAAGAATAGATGAAAAGAACCCGGATAAGTTCTTTTTGCTTGGCTCATCTATGTCCAGCACTGAGAGAATAGAGGTAATGGAATTCTTGACCTCTAACATCGAAGTGTTTGCCTGGACGCCGTATGATATGCCTGGCATTGACCCAAGCTTCATCTGTCACCAATTGAACGTCCACCTAACCGCCAGACCAATCATTCAGCACACTCGCAGATCGGCACTCCACCACGCCGAGATAGTGGCGGAAGAAGTAGGAAACCTGCTGGAGGCAGGAGCTATCAGAGAGGTGCACTATCCCAGATGGATCTCCAATACAGTGGTGGTGCCAAAGAAGAATGGAAAATGGCGTGTCTGCGTAGACTACAAAACAGTCAACAAAGCGTGCCCAAAGGACAGCTTCCCCCTACCCCGGATAGACCAATTGGTAGACCTAACGGCAGGGCACAACCGACTTAGCTTTCTTGATGCGTACAGAGGCTACCATCAGATCGCTGCTATGTATGAACCAGACCAGGAGGTCACATCTTTTACAATGCCAAGAGGACTGTACTGCTACAAGGTCATGCCTTTGGCCTAAAGAACGCAGGGGCAACATTCCAACGGATGGTCACCAAGATGTTTGAACATTGTTAGGCAGAACAATGGAGGCTTGCATCGACGACATGGTGGTCAAGAGCAAGGATAAGAATGACCATCTCAAGGACCTAGGTGAGATGTTTTAGATCCTGAAGAAGTAGAAGTTGCGCCTTAATGTGTCCAAATGTGCGTTCGGTGTAGGATCTGGCAAATTCCTGGGCTTCTTGGTGACCAACCGAGATATTGAGGCAGACCCCTCTCAGATCAAAGCAATTCAGGATCTGGAGAGGCCCAATTCAGTAAAAGAAGTGCAGCATCTCACCGGCATGGCAGCTGCACTCAACCGATTCATAAACGTTTTTTCAAGCGTTAAAAGCCAAATTCGAATGGGACGAAGAATGCGACCGTGCTCTAGAAAGCTTGAAAGAATATATGTCTTCTCCACTACTGCTTGTAACCCCAATACCTGGAGAAGAACTCTTTCTGTACCTGGTAGTTTCACAGCACGCAATTAGCGCAGTGTTGGTCCGAGCGGAAGGAATCCAATATCCCATCTTTTATGTCAGCAAGACATTACTAGACGCAGAAACAAGGTACTTACCACTGGAAAAACTGGCCCTAGCCTTGATGATGGCCTCAAGGAAGTTGTCGCATTACTTTCACGCCCACACCATAGTCGTCCTCACAGCCTTTCCATTAAAAGCTTTTTTTGAGAGGGCAAACTTTTCTGGGCGAATCCTAAAGTGGGCAGTAGAGTTGGGACAGTTCGACATCAAGTTCCAACCCAGAACAAAGCCCAAGCCTTGGCAGACTTTGTCAGAATTCACCCCAGGAAGTCATCATATCTGCCCAGTCGACCTGACTGATACAACCGAACTAGGGTTGGAAGTTGACGCCGGAATAGCGCAACCCTGGTGCAGGATACCCAGTCAGACCCTAAGGCAGACCAGAGTAAAGTAAGGAGAGAAGAAGCAAACCATGCTACACCAAGCCAAGACTCACCAACAAATAAAGACTTGGTACAATCAGATAGCGAGGGGCAAACAGCAAGCATGGACCTTGAAGAAAACACCAGCAACACTCTTGATCCCAAGGCATCATCTGATCCCTCCACTTGCTGGAAACTGTTCGTTGGAGAGATGTGGAAGCTCTTCGTGGATGGAGCGTCCAACAGGCACGGTGCAGGACTAGGCATAGTCCTCATCTCACCAGATGGCCTAGTGGTGGAGCAAGCAGTCAACCTTGGCTTCCCAGCATCAAACAACGAAGCGGAATATGAAGCGCTTCTGGCAGGCTTAAAATCAGCATCCTACATGAAGGCCACCGAGCTAATGGTTTACAGTGACTCACAGCTGGTGGTAAACCAAATTTCAGGCGACTACGAGGCAAAGGATGACAGGATGGCTAAGTACCAAGAGTTAGTCAGAAAAGAGATCAAGAAATTTGAAGTAGTGCGGATAGAGCAGATCGGCAGGGAAGAAAACAGTAGAGCGGACGAACTAGCAGGCTTTGCTTCAATGGCAGATACCTCCATCCCTCATCCATTGCTGATTGACTACCTACCAAGACCAAGCATTGAAGAACCCGAAGTAGAAGAGGTATGTTGTGCCGAACTAGGCCCTTCGTGGATGGATCCCATCATACTGTTCCTAAAAGACGGCGTCTTACCGGAAGAAAAGAAAGAGGCCAACAAAATAAGAGCAAAGTCACAGCGCTTTTGGCTCTCCCCATCAATGGCATTGTACAAGAAATCCTTCACAGGACCTTACCTAAAGTGTGTCCACCCCAGCAAAGTGGAAGCATTCTTGTTCGAAATACACGAAGGCGTATGCGAAGCCATCAAGGAGGAAGATCATTGGCCTACAGAGCAATTTCGCAAGATATTGGTGGCCATACATGCAAGCAGATTCAGAGAAGTATGTCAAGAAGTGCGAGAAATGTCAGAAGTTCGCACACCAAATACATCAGCCAGCCAGAGAACTCCTACCATTGACAAGCCCATGGCCCTTTGCAATGTGGGGCTTGGACATAGTAGGACCACTTCCAACGGCACCCGGCAACAGAAAGTTCTTCTTGCAGCAACAGACTACTTCACAAAGTGGGTGGAGGCAGAAGCATTGGCATCAATCAAGGAGAAGGATGTGAAAAAGTTCGTCTGGCAGAATATCATCACTCGGTTCGGCATAAAAAGCTCTAATATCGACAACGACACTCAGTTCGACGGCAAAATTTTAGAGGCTTTTGTGAGAATACAAGATAGAATTCTACAACTCTACACCGCATACCCCAAGCAAATGGCCAAGCAGAAGCATCAAACAAAGTGGTCTTGGATGGATTGAAGAAAAGATTAGAGAAAGCAAAGGGCAAGTGGGCTGAGGAGCTTCCCCACGTTTTATGGGCTTACCGTACCACACCTCGCGGTCTACTGGAAAACCCTTTTCCTTGGCCTATGGCATGGAAGCAGTAATCCCACTGGAAGTTGGCCTCCCCACAATTAGAAGTGAAAATTTTGATCCAGACTTAAATGGAGAAGCCATAGCATTGGAGCTCGATCTTGCGGAAGAAAGAAGAGAAAGAGCACTGGTTCACATTGCCTCGTACCAGCAGAGTTGTCCAGAAAGTATAACAAAAAGTACATCCAAGACAATTCAAAATCGGAGATTGGGTACTGCGCAAAGTGATGGGAAACACCTTGGTACCGGAGATGGCAAGTTAGGGCCTAATTGGGAAGGACCTTACAAGGTGGTTGGATTAGCAGGAAAAGGGGCATACCACTTGGAAGATAAAGACAGCAAAGCTTCCCAGATGGAACACTGCCAATCTCAAACTATTTTATTTTTAGCTTTTCTTTCAAGTATTTGTAATTTTTTCTTTCTTTCTCAATAAAACAAGTAGTTTTTTTCAGTATAGTTGTTTCCTTCTGTAAAAGATTGTTTTAGTGCGCACTGAAAGCATAGTTGGCCGGAATAACCAACTTTGCACTCTCTTCAGCTAAGATTAGGATCAGTACTGACGAAGTTGGCTGGAAAAACCAACACCCCTCCTAAGCCCAGGATAAGGATCCAGGCTGCAGGACGTTTGGTCGGAATAACCAAACACTCTACTCTAGGTTGGCAGAAATAACCAACTTAGAGGTTGGCTGGAAAAACCAACACCCTCCTAAGCCCAGGATAAGGATCCAGGCTGCAGGACGTTTGGTCGGAATAACCAAACACTCTACTCTAGGTTGGCAGATATAACCAACTTAGAGGTTGGCTGGAATAACCAACACCCCTCCTAAGCCTATGATAAGGATCCAGGCTGCAGGACGTTTGGTCGGAATAACCAAACACTCTACTCTAGGTTAGCAGAAATAACCTAGAGGTTGGCTGGAAAAACCAACACTTAGTACTCTTCAGCCAAAGTAAGGATCTAGGCTGAAGAGTGGTTGGCTGGAAAAACCAACACTTAGTTCTTCAGCCGAAATAAGGATCTAGGCTGAAGAAGGTTTGGCTGGAAAAACCAAACTTAGTACTCTTCAGCCGAAGTAAGGATCTAGGCTGAAAAGTGGTTGGCTGGAAAACCAACACTTATTGTCTTCAGCGAGATAGGAGGATCTAGGTTGAAGAAGTTGGCCGGAAAAACCAACACTTATTGTTCTTTAGCCTGAGATAAGGATCTAGGCTGAAGAAGTTGGCTGGAAAAACCAACACTTAGTACTCTTCAGCCGAGATAAGGATCTAGGCTGAAGAGTGGTTGGCTGGAAAACAAACTTATGATCTTCAGCCGAGTAAAAAATCAAGGCTGAAGAGGTTGGCAGGTAGACCAGAGTTATGAAGGTTAAAACCGAGATATATCTCGGCAGAAAGTGTTACATCATTCAGATTACATTGGAAAGATAAGGCAAGCATAGATTAAACCGAAACAAAAGTTGGAACAAAGGAAGATTTCATTGGAAATTCAGATTAAGTACAAGAGGTGGGGCCTCAGCCCGGTTACAATTTCTTTCCAAGAGCAAAAAGAAGAAAATACAAGATTACGCAAAGAGGTCATCAAGATCCGCATCCAGCTCAACTCGGAGCCCGGTTTCAGCTGGTAATTCGGTCGTTAGGTCTTCTACCAGTGGCTCCACTCGAGTTGGCTGAACAACGGGATCATTGACGACCGGGGCATTGTTAGCCTCAGTTTCTTCTGGAGCAGCATCTTCACCATCCTTCTCTTGAAGAAATTGTTGCTGAACGGCAGCAGCGTACTCCATCATTGAGCTCGGTATGAAATATGAAGGAGGGTTGAAGACCTCGGTCTCGGGCCCATGGCCGAGCTGCGCCACGGCCGCCCTCCATCCACATTTGAAGAATAGTTCTTTGGCCGCCTCACATTGCTTGATGTAAGTGGCCTCCCCCTCCTTGTAACCCCGGTCCTCTGCATCCTCTGCCTTCTTCTTCAGCTCGGCGATCTCCGCGCTCTTTTTGCCATCAAGCTTGGCTAGCTCGCGCAAGTATTTGTTTTTCATCACGGCCAGAGCCTTTTGTTTATCAGCATCAGC
Source organism: Camellia japonica (assembly GCA_030407325.1). Classification (NCBI taxonomy): domain Eukaryota; kingdom Viridiplantae; phylum Streptophyta; class Magnoliopsida; order Ericales; family Theaceae; genus Camellia; species Camellia japonica. The sequence goes on along the minus strand of JAPPVO010000013.1, from coordinate 71,042,970 downwards.
CGAGGTAACTAGCTCGGTGAGTCAGCCACCTCGGTCTCTAGCTCGGCTATCTTTTGTTGGGACTCTTTTAGCTCGGCCGCCTTTTCATTAGCCTCGGCCATGGCCTGCCTGGTGGTTTTTCGAAGTTCCAACACTCGCTTGTGAGCGATGTGGTTTTTCTGTATGGCCTGCAAAATGACGGTAAGCCACTTTTTAGTAAAACCGAGCCAAAAGTTGTAATTTTTTTTGAAAAATAAGCAAAGGAGCAACTTACCAGCACCATCGATTTTGTGGACGAGCGAAGGGCCTTCAGCTCGGTTAGGTGGTCGTGGTGCCTCATGTCGGCTGGAAGGCAAACGCTCTTAGCAAGGTTGAATGCCATCAAGTGGTCTTTTTCTGCGACCACTGAGTCAGAATCCGTGATAGCCCGGTTCTGAAATGTGATCTTTGGCACCCACTTGGAAGAGCTAGCTCGGTCAGAGCGCTCCGGTTGTGGGCTCGGTGGAGGGCTTGGCCGAATGATGATATCTTCTTCATCAACAAGGCGTGGCTCGGTTGAGGAAGTCCGAGCACGCTTGTTTGGACGAGATGATGAGGGTTGATGGAATGGAAGGGCCACCACGGTCTCTTGAGTCTAAGCGGCTGGTGGTACCTCGGGCTGGTTTGTTTCGGTCAGGAGGGCCCTTACAGCTCGTTTCTTGGCTATCTCTTGCTTAGCGGTGTTATCTCGGTCGTATTGACATCCAATCGAGGTAAAACCATCTCACTTGGTTTAAGCAGTGAGGGGGGTGTTGAAGGATAAGTATTATCTTTCAGGAATGTGATTCCTAGGAGGATTTTACATGGAGGGGTAAGAGTCCTACTAGGATTGTGCCATACGGAACCTATAAAGCTTACAACATCACCTATGGAGAGGTAACACAACTTTGATTCCCGAATACACAGCTTTCTGTCTATTTGTCTATTTTGCTGACTTAGGCATCGGGGAGGTATCCGGCACACACCCGCCGGCTAGCTCATGTTTGTGTTTTCAGGGAGTAAAGTGACGTCGTACGGAGGAGCGCAATCTTGATCAACAGGATTATACGAGAATGTTTATTTCTTTCCCGTACAGTGAACAAGTGAAATAAAATGTTAAACTACATTTGTCAATGATAAAATATATTATTAGTAAATGAATTCTCACATAAAATGTGAAATATATTCTCACACACGGCCCTAATTATATAATGGTGAAACTGGTAAAAAGATGTGAATGTTGTTGTCAAAAGGACGAAATCTTTCATAGGCAACATTGCCTTTTAAAGTTAGGGCTTTGGAGTTATGCAAATTAATTTTGATTTCCGATTATAATGATATGTTTTTTGTTTGCATTGTAAAATCAATGTTCTTTCTTCTTCTTTTTTTTCCCCTTTTGTACTAATAATTTCTTGCATTCATATTATTTGTGCATCAAATTTTAAGAAATTGTATCGGCTTTGACATTGGCACACAAAACATATATTACATTTCGTTTTGACAACGACTCCTATAAAGTAACTTTGGAAAATACATACATCAAAAATAAATAAAATAAATAAGTTCACATTTATTACATTTTGTTTTTGACAACAACTTACAAAAAGAAATTGGCAAAATAAATATATTCAAATTAAACACTGAGAATTTGAAAAGATGAACCATTTTCATTAACAACAAAAAATTAACCCAAAAACAAAAGAAAAAGAAGTGAACCATCTTCATCTTATTATTAACATATATGCTTTGTAAAGAAGATGATTTGGAGAGATTAGAAGGAAGATGATTTGGAGAGATTAGAAGAAACACCGAAAAAAAAAAAAAAAAACAAAAGACGAAAAATGAGAAGGGTTGTCATTATGTTCATCTTATTAATGCGTACACTTTATGATAGTGCATGAAATGGAAAGAATCTTATTCACAAAGTCAATTTAGCTGGTTCATGTGAAATTTCCGAGTCCGACTTTATCCAAAAATTTTAGCTGAGTTGTTGAATTAATCAAACAATTTTGGCTGTGGGTTTTCGGTGCCTGGTGAGTTTTTTGGCATTCGACTAAAATAGTTACATTTTTTTTTTTTGAATTTTTTTACTTTTAGTGATCGTTTATTAAAATTAGCGTGGGTGCGAGTCGGTTGCAACTATGAAACCTCCAATCCGCCATCCGTTTATCAGATTGGCGGATTGAAGAAAATCAATCTACATCCGTCCGTCAATCCCGCGGATGTGGATTGAACGGATTGACAGATTGATGCGAATCGGTTTGGCAATTTAAAATTTTATAAATTTTTAACATAATTCAACATAAAAAAAAAAAAAAGTATTACAGTCAATAATTTAAAAAAGTATTACAATCACTGCATGTCTCATCCAAAAAAATAAAGTTTGAAACTTTAGAATATCACAATCACTGCATACCTCATCCACATAAAGTATTATAATCTGTGGTTATCAAAATATAAAAACAATTCAAACCACCAAAACCATAAACAGAGCAGTAGTAGATATTATGTGCCTCTGTATTATTACATCTATATCTGTTTTTGAAAACAAAAACCAACTAACGTATATCATTTTTTTTATTTATTATTTTAAAGTTAGATTTAAAAAAAAATATAGATAAATAATACTTTTTTTTTTAAAATTCAAAAATATATTCAAGTTGAAAACTATTTTTCAATATAATATATTCAACAGAATATTTAAACTCTTTTTCAATTGAAAACACAAACAGAATATCTAAATAAATTGAAAACACAAAGTCGTACAAATTATTAGGGGTGCTCGCTGTTTGGCGGTTTGGTTGTAGCCAACGAAACCTCAAATTCGTCATCCATTCAAAATTAGGCGAATTGAAAAAAATAAATCCATAACCGTTCGTTCGTTATCACGCATCCGTCTAAAATACGGCAGCTCAGTTCGGTTCGGTCAGTTTAGGCGGATCGATATATTCGCTACTCACCTCTAATTAAAATTATGTTAATTTTTTTAATTTTTTAGGATGAATCTAAAAAGTAAGAAAAAATTTCAATTTTTTTTTTAAATACAAAAAAAAAACCTATCAAAAAAAGTTAAAAAATCAATGTTTTTGGGAGTCCTTTCTGGACTCTTTTTTTTTTTTTTCAAAATTTTAAATTTTTCTAGTTCCTCTATTTGCGTAAATTCCAAAAGTATAAATTTTTTTGAAAATTTATCTTTTTTCACTTAAAAAAAAGAAAAGAAAAAAAAAAGAAAAGAAAGCGCTAATATAAAAGTCAACCCCAAACACGTGTTGTAATGTATAGGTGATTTGGTAGCCCTTTCGCTACAAAATTATATTGTGAAATGGACCATCACATCTTCTTTCAAGTATGAAAGTCAAAACATGTGTAAGGTGGATATAACATAAAAATTGTTAAAATCTTATAATTTTTGATATATATATATATATATAGGGTAAATTACACTAACAATTCCTATAATTTGGGTCTCATGTCACTTTAGTCCTTAACTTTTTAATTGTGACACATTGACCCTGAATTTTTAATCTTATTTCAAATAAGGACAATTGAGACCCTTGCTCAATTTTAAGGGCAAAGTTATCAATTTGATAAAATATAAACTAATTTGATAAAATAAATGTCAAAAAAAATATTTTTGAATTTTTCAAATTATTTCTACCTATCAAAGATAAAATTATGTAAACTTGATAAATCTGTTACATATTTATTTATTTATTTTACCAAATTAATTTTTATTATGTGTTTAGATGATAATCATGTAATGGGTGATTGTTAGGCTTTAATGTGTAATCGATATTATTATTAAACCAATCCATTACATTGTGGAAACCAATCCATCACAAGAGATTAGATTTAATAATTAAGTCATTGTGGAATTCTCTTGTGCTTGTAAGTCATTGTAGAAATCGTCTCCAATTTGAAACTTGTCCTACAAGCATAACAAATTGAAATTGAAATAATTAAATAATAGTCTTTCTTATTAGCATACATAACACAATTACATCTTGTGGACAAGTAATATTAGTTACAAGAACAGCTTGGATGACGACAGCTTTTGTTGTCTCATCAAGATCCAACCATGACTTCACATCTTTCAAAGGGCACAAGGTTCTAATTTGAATTCCTAACTCGTTAGTTGCTGGAGTGGCATACTTGCCAGTCATTACATTCAACCCATAACATTTTTCCCCTTTCTTGGCTCTAATTATTTTTTGTATGCCTTTGCCAAGTGTCGGTCCGCGTACACGTAGGGGCTTCGAAGTCCCTGTTAACAAAATAACAACACGAAACTTGGCTACAAATTGGCTACAAAAAAACAATGGCAATGGCAAGTGATAAGTGACAAATTTGATACACTTTAATCTTACCTACGCCACTCGGCTGAGTTTCGGATGGGGCTTGTGTCTCATCAGAATCAACCATTGGTTGGCTACTGGCATGATGAGATGGTCCCACATTTGATTGGACGGGAAGAACACGAGATGGAGCAACGGGTGATCCTAAAGGAATAGCAGCTGGCGAGTCTGTTTCTGGCTGCGTGAGTGTCTTCTTCCGAAGCCGACCAGTCTTTAAGCCAGGAACCATTTTCCAATCTGCAATAACACAAGTAACACTATAAAGCATGATATGCCTGCTGTAAAATAAATGAGACAAAAATAAATTAGAAAGCATGAACTAACTCAACTAATACATGCTTAATTACATGATAAAGCATGATATACATTATGCCTTGCGATAGGATCTGTTTTTAGTTCTGGATCTGTTTTGTGTCACATGAATTAACTGATAAATATACATATTCACCCATAAATATTAGCAAACCAGAACTAAAAACTCTAAATGAAAATTGCAACATGATCAACTATTACAAAGACAAGATAAGCATAGATCAAACAACATAGTATACAAGGTTATTAACACCTATTTTACTTATCAACTTACATAATATTCCTGTAAGCTCCAACAAAAGCAAGAACTAAATTGAGAAGGGCTATTGAAAACTGTTCTAATAAAAGAAAATAAGCAGGCAGCAGAAGAAGGGATGCTACATATATATATATTCAACACTCGACTTCTGCTGTTTGTGGTTTACATGCAAATTCTGCTCTTAGCACTCTTCTTCCAAAAATTCTGCTCTTTCTGCTCTTAACAAAGCAACAATACAGTTCAGGGATGCTACATATATATATATATTCAACACTCGACATAAGTTTTCTTTTTCGTCTACTTTCCAAGAAAAGATGGGCTAATGCACCGTAATTTTTTCAAGGGCTTCACTAATTTACATGCAAATTTAATGAGAGAAAATATAAATAAATAAAAAAACTACTAATACAAAAGCTTTGTTCTGTGCTAAATGTGCTTAAATCTAGTCTACATACATGGATGAAAGATGTATAACTCTGTCATATATTGCATAGTATAATAAATAAATAAACTACTAATACAAAAAAAAAATCCTGGTATACAAACAGTATGTGTCACGAAAATGAATCAATATATGCAAGTGTCGCTTAGCCTGCTAGTCTCCAGATGGTTGTGCAGGAGAATGGGATTGAATTTTGCTAACATCAAAAAGGCATTACGGGGAGGGACAGAGGTTTATTTCTTGTTATGTAGCCTATTCTCAACCTTTCATCCAAAAAAGGAATTACATGAATTTGCACAAAATATGTGCAGTACAATTATAAAGGGAAAAGAACAAATGAATGAACACACAAATATGGAAACAGCTATCCTACGTCAAATCTAAACTAGGACAGCATTTTGCCATTTTTTTATTTTCCAGTAGCTCCACTTTGTTATTTGAGGATAGATAGTAACTTCCAAATATATTCGTATATGCTAAACACATGGAAATAAAGCTTAAAAAAGTATCAATTCCAATGCTTTATTCATATAAGTTCATAAACCTTTTAGATTCATTAACACTGATAACTGTAACATTAAGCAAAATAAATTAGATAAAAACACTTCAATGACCTCAAGGATAATACTCTTAAATCGGTGCATAAATTCAATAACTTCATTTCCCATGCTAATTACTAAAAAATGAGCTAACAATTTTTTTTAGAACAAAGCTGAGTCACCAAAATTGTTCATGGGTTCAAATCATTCAAGCTACAGGTGAAGCACTTGTGTTAAAGTTATGAATCATGCTAACGACAGGCCAATGGGTTTAGCAACACAAATTCCTAAGCACTTTACATATTTTTAAACACTTTCCACACATTCCCCTGCACTTTTCTCACACACATTGAGGCTAATGACAGCCCTTTAGCATTTTCATAAAATCAATGATGCTAGGGCTTAAATAAATAAATAAATAATTTGTTGATAAATAAAGAGTATATTAGGGCTTAAATAATAATAATGAACTCTCATCGGTTTGCCATTGTTCCAGAAACAATTTCAATAAAAACATGAAGTGGGAGAATCATGTTACGAGAACGTCATAACGTTCATCCAGTCAAGAAGCAGGATATAAGAAGCTCCTTTTTTATAACAAAAAACTGATTTGATTCCATTAAAACATTTGAAAGTGTACATCCAAGAAATTTTCCAAGAGTGAGATGCCATTTACTGAGTAAAATGCCTATCATTTACCGAGTAAAATGCCATTTAGGCAAACGATAAATTCAAACATTGTCACTTACATTGTGATCACCTGAAGCTGTCAGAATATTAGCATCTTCCTGCACAAATTCAAACCACCTGAAGCTGTCAGAATATTAGCATCTTCCTGCACAAATTCAAACCATAACTAATGTTAGAAAATTACAAAAGGAGGCCAAAAAGGAGCAAGACTATTCAACATAGGTTTTTTTGTATCTTGGCTATTGATTGCTGCCATTTATGTATAGCATTCTAATCAACTCTGAGAAAGAAATCTCATTCGGGCTATCCCAGTGAAATTTTAAAATACCAGTGATGTGGAGAATATAAGATAAGGGTATAGTGACAAACTTAGAAGCATAGCATCCAATCTAGTGTTTTGGAAGGTCCTAGAAGCATCAAAAAAGAAATTTTGACAATAACCATGCCAATATCAAATTGAAAACTTAATGCCCAATAAATATAAATGCATGGATCAGCACATTTAAGACTAAGATGAATATTGAACAGAGCATCCCCATTTCAAGTATTTAATGCACAAAGCCAAAAACAGTAATCCACTCGCAAAAACTGGAAATCATGAAATACCTTGATCTAGCATACATCGAATATGGCATTTTCATGAGCAACCCATTCGTAAACCCTAGCTTTTTCTGCAAATTAGTGGTACAGATTTCAATACGCCTTGAAAAAATATATAATAATACCCTACAAAAAACTACAAATTAAAACCCTTCAACAAATTTCTATGAGTTGATCTTGCCTTGAAAAGATGAATTTTCTTGCATAGTGGGACAAATCAAATTTCTAGTCATTAAATCAAGTTGCTATAAAGTTTCCCAACTCAAATGAATTGCTGAAAACAATCCAAGGAAATTATGAATACAAAAAGGTAATTGAAGCAAAAACTCAATCCAACATATTGAGATTTTCTAGGTTTGATAATTTTCAAAATCACGAACTTTGACTTCACCTGATTTTATTATCACAATACTGGATGAACTGATGTGATCTTAACAGACTCAATGTCAAGCCTAGAGTTCCACTAGTGGACCATGAAAAGTAGTACATCAGTTTATTCTTTTGTTTCATCCCCATTTCTTCTGATTATCTTACTTCCCATATCTTTTAGTTTATTTCTCAATTTAATCAATTTCATGATGGCTTTAAATCTGAATTGTTTCTTGCAAATAGAGTTACATAATCTTTTGCTATTGATATTCCAACTTGTGGACATTCTTGACACTGAAGTTCAGTTCGGTTATGGTTTTCTATAATTTTCATTGCTTCGTTATTAACTAGTCTGCATACCTTCCTCTTTGGGGATGTTTGGTTGATCAACCAAGAGTTGCTGGAGAGCACCTAGATCACTGCCACTGCAGTGATAAAAATTCAAGATATATTCATAAATTCAAGAGAATATAACATAAAAAATACATCAAGGATGTGAATTAGAAACAAGAAGAAGCAAATTATTTAAATGAACTGGAGAGAAAGAATTTCAATTTCAACCATTTAATGTGGTAATAAACAAATTTGTCCATACAAGCTCATCAACATTTCATGCTCTTTAAACAAGAGAGTGACTGACCATAAAGAAGGTTTACGAATTCCGAGATATAAGAAAGAACTGCAACGCTTTGCATACCTGGGCTTCAAGGCAAGTGCTGAAAGTGCTGATACAATTGATGCTTTAAGAATGTACCTGAAAACTAGAATTGAGTGAGTCTGAGAATTAAAATAAAAACTTAATGTTGGCTCTGTAATTTATTAATGCAGCAATCACAACTAACAGTTGTTGGGAAGATATGACTTTCATCAATGAACAAGTAACATTATCTAAAACCAAGTGCTTCAGCAAATAGCACACTAAAAAACAAAACAAAACATACTCATCATTGAGAATAGATGGTGGAATGAGAAGAACCAAATTATTTGACGAGCACCAAATTTTCTTATTATAACTATAGAATTTTCATAGAATTTTCAGAATTTTCAGATTTCTACATTTTCCAGATTTCTAGAATTTGCAGACCAAAGTGATTTCCAGATTTTCATATTTCAGATTTCCAGATTTCCAGATTTCAGATTTTCAAAATTTTCAGATTTCCAGATTTTCTTATTATAACTATAGAATCTTCATAATAATAGAAGTTTGACGAGCACCAATTGTTCCAAAATAAAAAATAAAAAAAAAAACTCATTCATGATAGTGTTTTATATCACGACATATTGACATTTACAAAGATAGATCCCCCTTCATTATAATGAGTTTCCTTTGCATTTGTGCACCAATTGAACATTCATATTGCTCTAATTATGACATGAACTAAAGCATGATATACATCAAGATTCTATATCAACATCTGTATCAAAATCACTTTGTAGGTCATATTCTTCGTCTGTGTCGTGACCTTCCCTCATTAATCCATCTTCATCATCACAGATGAAGGCATCATCTGTAACACCCTTGGCTTGTACACCTCTGACAGATTGCAACACTTCCATTGGAATAATTTCAGATTCAATATCATGTCGACGCAAAACCACATCATCATCAATAGCCGTAGCAGGTACGACCTCGGTGGTTTCTTCTTGTTGGAACACATCATCAGGTTGTACGACATCCATCTCTGGCACACCCCAAATTCCTCGATGTTGGAACTTTTCTACGACTCTCTAATTGGTACCTAATTTGGTGTCATTAACATAGAATACTTGTTCAACCTGACTTGGTAATACAAATGAGTCATCTTTGTACCATCGACTTGTTACATCAACTGTTGTGAAATGTGGTTCTACACGCATAGTTCTACTACTACCGGTGTTAAACCATTCACATTGGAACAATACAATCCGACGTCTGAACAAGTAGTTCAGTTCCCACACTCTGCACAAGTGACCATAGAATTGTATCAATTGGCCTTCATGCTCCCCTTCCACGACTAATCCACTATTTTGACTTTTCCGACGGTTGTCACGGTCGATAGTATGATAACGGACACCATTACAAATACATCCTGAATATGTGTTCACTAAGCCACTAGGACCATTGGCTAATGACCACATATCATCAGTTGCTTCGGGGGAAACTTGGCTCCGCAATTCATTCATCTACATGAAGAACATGTGTCATGTTACAAGCATGCGTGACATTTACGTAATGTACGATCTATGGTAGGATATGAGAATACTAGCTTACATGATCTTTGAACCATTTAGGGAATTCTTTCCGATGTCTGTTTTCGATGTCGAACGCACCGGCTCTTTGGTGTAACAAGTTCTTGTGCTCCCTAGTTACAAGAAATGCAATTCAAAAATATTTACTAAGATAAAGACTAATCAATTTACAACAAAAACATTATAAATACGTTTGAAGGATTCATACTCTACGTGTTTATCCACTTCTGTGCTATTGTGTAGGACAAACCAATGAGCCAACTCGTGTTCAGCTACGGACACATCGGACGCCCTTGTCATTAGACCAAAGGGACGTACAGTTTGAGTGAATACCGCCAACCCTGGGCCACGGTCACCCATGTCATAATTCCTTTCTGGGCGGTTAAACAATGTTTCAACTCCATCCAAATACATTGAACAAAATGTTGTACATTCTTTGGAAATGTAAGCCTCGGCAATAGAACCTTCAGGATGAGCTTTGTTGGCCACAAACCCTTTTAGACGGCCGAGCAACCTAATTTTGCAAGCCGATGACAATGTTATACTGCAATCTTTATATCAGCAGTAAAGCGTTAATTAAAATTTGACAGTAATACGAGGGCTGAGTTAATACCTCTCAATTGGGTACATCCATCGATATTGCACTTGGCCTCCAAGCATAGCCTCTCGAGGCAAGTGAATTGCCAAGTGGACCATGACATCAAAAAAAGCCGGCGGGAAAATCATCTCAAGCTTACAAAGTATGAGTACGATTTGTTCATCCAATTTATGCAAATCTGAACGCCTCAATGTCTTTGAACACAATTGTTTGAAGAAATTTCCCAACTCAAAAAGTGTCGTTCCGATTTCCTTATTAAGGTAGCCACGCATCCCAATTGGAAGAAGTCGTTGTATAAGGACATGACTGTCATGACTTTTGAGGCCAGATAATTTTCCAGCTTGAGCGATCACGCAGTTGGAGATATTTGCTGCATAGCCATCAGGGTACTTCATTGATTTCAAGAAATCACAAAAGCCTTCTCTCTCTTTCGCAGACAATGTGTACAATGCGGGAGGCTTCTCAAAGGACCCATTAGAACGCCTCTTCAAGTGTAATTCTTTACGTATTTTCATGTCCTCCAAATCTAAGCGTGCTTTGTCCGTGTCCTTATTCTTTCCATCTACGCTCAAAAGTGTCCCAACGACATTGTCACATCTATTCTTTTCAATATGCATGACATTAAGGTTGTGTTGAAGCTTCAACATCTTCCAATAGGTTGCTCCAATTCAAATTTTGATGTTCATTCCTTTGTCATTTTCGATTTTGTGGGTGCTTTCCATACGGCTTGTAAGTCCCAGAATCAATTTGCTCTAGTATTTGGTCCCCCGATAAGTCCAAAGATTTGGACCTATGCTCCGTTTGACCATTGAAGAGCTTACTTGTTCGCCAAGTGTGGTTCTCAGGCAAGTGGCGACGAGAACCCATATACCCTATTTTACTCCGTAATCCCTGGGACGATGCATTATTGTTACAATTAGGGCAAGCCAAGTAACCCTTTGTACTCCACCCTGACATGTTACCGTACACAGGGAAGTCATTTATGGTCCATATTACCGCCGCATGCATTCTAAAAATTTGCCCGTTCGATGCATCATATGTTTGCACACCATGCTCCCATAAATTCTTCAATTCTTCTATTAATGGTTGCAAGTAAACATCAATGTCTCTTCCAGGTGCAGAACGTCCTGGAATAAGCAATGACATCATGTAATATGGCTTTTTCATGCACTTCCACGGTGGGAGATTGTAAGGCATTAAGATTACGGGCCACATGCTATATGATGTGCTCATATTTCCAAATGGATTGAAACCATCTGTTGCCAGCCCTAGCCTTACATTTCGAGAGTCATCAAAAAACGTCGGATCTTGCTTATCAAAGTCCTTCCATGCTTGACCATCGGCCGGGTGCCTTAATATGTCATCATCCACACGCTTCTCATTGTGCCATCTCATATCTGCGGCTGTTTTTTTGGACATATACAGTCTTTTCAACCTCGGTGTCAAAGGAAAGTACCGCAATACCTTGTGTGGAATCTTTTTACTACCATCATTGTTCAACTTGTATCTACACGTGTCACATGTAGGGCATTTTTCCAAATTAGCACTCTCCTTCCAAAATAGTGCATAATCATTCTTGCACGAATGAATTGTTTCATATCCCAAACCCAAGTCACGTACGAACTTCTTAGCATCATAGAGTGTCCATGGAATAGTTTGATCACATTCTGGTAGAATGTCCTTGAATACCTGCATAACCATATCGAATGACTTGTTGCTCCATTTGTTGTACACCTTCACATGAAGCATCTTAATGACGAATGAAAACACAAAAAACTTTTCACATGTCGGGTAAACTTTGGGTTGTGCATCTTCGAATAACCTAGTGAACTTATGCAAATCCTCCCTCTCCAAACCATTAGGTTCCTCGTCGGTATGATCATCCATAAGACCACTCACGTAAATTTCTTCCAACATAATAGGCAATTCATCCATGGGCGGATCATCGATATCTGTCATACATTCGCCACTACATTGACATTGGTCATTTGATACACTAGGACGAGACACGGGAACATGTTCCCGTGGTGCACCCAAGTTATATACGAAGATGACATTCCTTTTCGGATCAAGTGCATCCATACAACTTGTCTGCTATATTTTGTGCCATTAATGCAATCGACACACGGACACCTAATTTCATCATCTACGCCTACATTTGCCGTAGCAAATTCAAGGAATGACTTCACCCCTTGTTGATACTCTTTACTTGTCAACCTATTATTTATCGTCATCCAACTCTTGTCCATTTTGTCACCTACAACTCACACAAAGATTAACCGAGGAACAAATGAGAACACGCATTTCAAGTTGAGATATATTATGTTGTTTTTCATTCACTGTTTGGCTTGTCACATAAATATGTTTTAGGGTGGGACTTTATGACACGATTTGTTCTAAAACAATGCGTAATTATGGAAGTTAATTTTAGAACTGACCCGTAATTTTGGACCACTAGATAGCATAACTAGTAGAGCACTAGTACTAGTGAAACCATATGGTCAATAATAGAATGATATATCAAAAGAATCAAAATCACTTTCATGCTCTCAACGGTGTGTGTGCATGACATGATAAGCATTTTATGGTCACTGAATTGCATTAATAAATTGCATTAATAAGCACACATAGAAAAAAAAAAATACAGTAGAACAGAAAAAAAAAAAATTACACAAACAAAAATTACACTCACTACACACTAAATTGCATTAATAATATTGCTTTTGGGATGAAATGCACATTTTCATGTAAACAGTCAATGTGATCTCTTAATTTCCACAATTCAGTCAATGCAAATTGAAAAGCAAAAGTAAGCCAATGAAATTCAGACGCCAGATCCTAAACATTTTGCAAATGGGAGTTCCTACTGTGTCCAACAAAGCAATCCAATCATATGCTAGCCCTTACAACTTCACTATCAATGAGCATAACCATAAAGTAGAACTATACAAGGAGACAGCATAAACAGACCAGTTGGTCCACGTAAGGACTGCTGTGTAGGGAATTAAATAGCAATGCAGAATGCTGTGGCAGCAAAGAAGATAGCAAGTCACTCTAAGGCTTGGGCTGTGATGTGAAACTCACTACAAAGAGGGAGGCAAAGGCTAGTGAGATTGCAAAAAAAAAAAAAGGAGGAAATTAGACTTAAGAGTCAGTTCGAATAAATTGGATGACTATTTTGACAGATGAGGTTAAGCAAAATGTGATTATTAGCTTAGGCCAATCGAGATGATGTTGAGCAACAACCAAAGAAATTGGTTGGCACTGCGTTTTCCATCACTGCAGTCTTAGGGTTTACGCGGCAGAAGGTGTGGTGGGAAAGGTACAGAAGAATATTTCAGACAAAGCAGCCAAAGAAAAAAAAGAAGAGAGTAGAAAAATTACCTGGTGCTTCCAGGACTCCTAGATAGTGTTGTGGATCTGGAGTTGCTTATGGATAGTTCACAAGTATGTAAAGGTCACTTGTGCTACTGGGGAGTGCTCCACATTATTCTTGAGTGACTACTTCAGACAAACTTCAACGTCTGCCACGTTATAGACAAAACAGAATGTAACGAAACAGGACAGCTAATTAGCATAAAGTAAGAAGGAAAAGAATTGAGCAAAAAAAAGAAGCAAGAACAAATGAAATCGTAGAAAACAATAAATCATGCAGTTGCAGACCAACAACGAAAAGAACAAGAAACATAAGCTATTTGTTTAGGTCCTTAAACCATTTTGAGTGAACTTATTCTTATTTGGCTAGTAAGTAAATAAACATGGAGTAAATTTTGTATGGTTAATCCCTAAAATTCTATTTTTGCAAATCCCATTCAGAAGGCAGTGCATGACCTTTTTTTTGGCAATTAAACATTCACACACAACTCTCCAAAAATGAAATTACAAAGTTATTCTTTAAATGAAAGTTCTTTTTTAATCTAAATTTGGAAATTTCTAAAAATATTAAAATTTGCACATGAAACACTTGCATTTGTTCTCCTTTTGGCTAAATAATTATATTAGTCAAATCACAAGTATCATTTACCTTTTATAACTTCTTTGCAGGACACAATGACAGCGAAAGCTCAATGGTGATCCGTAGTTTTATTCATTTTAAAATATTCATTCGACTTTCAAGAATGATATTAATCTGTTGTTTTATTCATTACATGGCTACTTCAAAAAAAATAAAAAATAAAAACATTTTAGCATGCCAAAGTTGCAAATCCCAATAATCAAAATTACAAAATAATTTTATTTTTCGTGTTTTTTTTCCTAAGTAAAATGAGTTCAGTACCTGATTTTATTATGTTTAGATTGACATTTCTGTTGTTTCTGAGTCTCTTATTACCTCAATGTTCTGTTTTTTTGGGTTGGTCAATCTCATCTCAGTTCAGAGTATACTCCAACAAAATAAACCCACCACAAAACAAAACAAAAACATTCACTAATTTGTAAATGACATTAATCAAACATGAGTTTTGCTTTTGGGGCTAACAATGAGCTTTGTTTAGAGAGATACTAACTAGAGACATTTTTAGCAATGATGTCCTAAAGATGCTTTCATTCAAGTTAAATTTACAGAGACACTGACCCAGGTCACTCTACCAGTGACCATTACATTTTTCACTCATCTCTTAGGACCAAAAATATTGGGTGATTAGTGGGGACGAACACTCTCATGAACACCCAAAAGAAAAGAAAAAAAAGAGAAGGGGTTTTAAGCACTTATCTTAGCATTTACAGCTCATGAGACAAAAATTATAGGATGGTCAAAAAGGGCTGATCATAAAAGGCCTAAGAAAACCAAAAAGAAGCATATCTAATTAGATTGGTATACATAGATTGGACCAAATTGCTTGATTCATAGATTGGTATACATACTAGTACTACAAGAAATTGCCCTAGTATTTGTAGCAAATTGCTTGATTCACCCCAAGCATGTCCTTACTAAATAATTTCAATCACATTTCAATAACAATGCCCTAACTTTTCAATTCAATCACATTTCAATCACAATGCCCTAATTTCCATCCTTGCTATATGATTTGTGTCTGTTTTCACATATATATATATATATATATATATGTATGTGTGTGTGTGTTTAAACAGAGACAGAGGCAAAGAGAGTGAAATCGAGAGGGAGATACGGAGAGAGGGAGAGACATATGCGAAATGGAGGACATACCTGGAAGGGAGTTTGGGAGATAATCCAGCAAGCCTTGCGATGATGGCGATGGAGAAAAAGCTGTAGAGAAGAGGGCGGAGGCGTGAGTGAGATAGAGAGAGAGAGAGAGAGAGAGAGAGAGAGGAAAACCGAGAGGCCTCTATGAGAAGGAGACTAACGATCGAGAGGGAGATACAGAGAGATAGAGAGAGGGAGCGAGAGAGAGAGAGGACATACCTGGGAGGGAGTTCGGGGGATGATCCAGAGCAGAAAAGTGAAGGGATGGAGACAGAGCAGAATCAGACGCGGGAGTGCGAGAGGGAGGGAAATGGCTGCTTTGGCAATAAAAATAAAACAAACAAATAATTATTCCCGACCAAAATAAATTTTCGTCGCTAATAAATTTAAGAAAAATGTAATATTCCCTCCAAAATTTTGTGGCACGTTTGGCTACCGAATTATAGTCGGTATATAATTAATCATTACCGATCAAAATTGAAATAGTCGCCCAAACCCAATCATTTCCACGACCATTGTACAATTAGTAGCCAAAAATTAAATAAATACGAATTAAACAAATTATATAGTTATTTTTCGCGACGAACATCATATTTAGTCGCTGAAAAGTATATTTTTAACGACCAAAACGTAGTTAGTCGCCAAAAGTGAAGACAATTCCGACTACACATTATTTTGGTAGCGAAATAGGGGACATTTACCGACCAACAAACTTTAGTAGCTAATAAGTCAACATTTGGCGACCAAATATTGTTTGGTAGCTAATGTGTAAACCATTGGCGACCAACTAATTTTTAGTAGCTAATACGTAACCCTTTGGTGACTAAATTTGGTTTAGTCGGCAAAATTAGTCGCCGAATTTGTTTTTTGTTGTAGTGAGTCTCGGCAAAATATATTATTAGTATGAATTCACATAAAATGTGAAATATGTTCACACAAACATCGACCTAATTGTATAATGGTGAAATTGATGAAAAGATGTGAATGTTGTTGTCAAAAAGGACAAAAATTTTTATACGATTTTTTCTTTAAAAATTTTAAACCTTTTTAAGGCAACATTGCCTTTTAAATTTAGAGCAACATACACTACAAGAATCTGCACTTTTAGCAATCTTTTCCACGACAATATAAAGTTGAATAGCTAAAAGTTACCTTTTGGTGACCAAGATATTAATTAGTCGTGAATGATCATTATTTTTTGCTACCAAATATGAGTTGATCGCAGAAGCTCATATTTTGACGACAAAAAAATGAGTTGGTCACAGAAAGTGGTATGCTTTTGGCGACCAACTACAAATTTGGTCGCGGAAGGTCACATTTTGGAGACCAAAAAATAAGTTGGTCACAGAATATCAAAAATAAGTTGGTTGTCGAATTGGCGACCAAAATTTTAGTTGCCAAAAATTTATTTTCCCCGACCAAAAATATTTTAGTTGTCGTATATTGAGTTTTGGCTACTAAAACAATTTAGTTGCCGAATGGAAAATAAAAAATTATTTTTTTCTTCGGCGACCAAAAATTTGGTCACCAGAAACTTATTTTCAGCAACCAAAAAAAAATTAGTCGCCAAATTAGTACTTTTAGCGACTAATATTTTAGTCGCCACTGATTGAGATTTGGCGACTAAAAAAGTTTATCGACGAAGGTACCTTTTCTGCGACTAATCTGGTCTTTTGGTCGCCAAAAGTTATGGGAGGGAAATTTGCGCTCGAGCGAAGCATGCGTGGCTCGAGCGAAGCCACTTATGGAAAACACGCGTTTTTGGTTCCTCACTCGAGCGAACTTCGCAGTCCTAGATTTCTATAAGTATTTGTTTTAGTCCAAAACTAGGATTACTTCTTCAGATCTTCTTTTTGGATATTAAGGTTTATATCTGGGGATATTTTGCTAGTTTTCTTTCATGTTTAATTGAGTGTTCAACTCATGGTTTAAAAACTATACATCAAAGGATTGTTTGTTTATTCTAAAAAGAGAGAGAGTTGTTCTTCGGTGGATTCTGAAGAATTTGAGCCTGAAGCTTTGGTGGATTCTGGAGTGGCTCATCGTCAAGACAATTCCGAGGTGAAGACGGGGTTGGAAGAGACACATAGGGGTTGGTTCAATTCGGGCGTGGATTCACTAGGTAATTGAGAGTATACCTGTGTAATTCCTTTATATCTTTTAGTGGATTGTTTTGTGGCTTTTGCCCGTGATTTTTTTTATCACAATTGGAGGTGTCCAATTGTGGTTTTTCCACGTAAAATCGTTGTGTCGATTTGTCTTGATTGTTTGACTGGGATTGTTATATACTGCTTAAAATTGATACATAATCACAAAAACATCTAGGGATTTCTAGATTTTTCATATTTATTTGTCTCATATATGATGCCTGGACCTGCTACATATAGATTTAGGTGAAAACATGCATTGAATAATTTATCTAGTGGACAATGAGAGAGAACTTGAATCATTTATCCTAATTATGTATCCTAATTATGGGTTGCACTAGGTGTCCACTCATTCTATGGGGATGCAAAATATGAATTTGTAATTATAATTCTATCTTCTTTGGGATTTAATCTGCAAACATAGGTCCTCTCCTATTAGCAAACATAGTTTCCTCCAAAACAGTGTCACCCAGATCATATGAAGCTTACAAGATCTAGTTTGGTTGCTTACAGTTATGGTTCTTTATGATGTTGACAAAGTTTCCAAGAACATTCACTACAACAAAACTAACTATTTACAGCTTCAACTTTACGACATACATCAAATGCATGTCGTAATTAGTACATTCTACGACATTTTTTTTTTGCAAGCCGTTAATAGTTTTTTCAATAACGACACACATACCATGTAAGTCGTTAATTCATATATTTATGGCATATAAAAGTATGTCGCAAAAAATTTATATTTTCAGGACTTAAAAAATATGTCGTAAAATATTTGCACTTAAAATGACATACATTTCATGTTGTAAAATATTATAACTTTACACGACATGTATTAATAGGTCGTGAAAACTTCTAAAAAAAAAAAAATTCAATACGAATTTTTTTTATGGCATGCAAAAGCATGTCGTAAAAAATTCATGTTTTCACGGCATACAAAAATATGTCGTAAAATATTTGCACTTAAGACGACATACATTTCATGTCGTAAAAATATTATAACTTTACACGGCATGTATTAGCATGTCGTGAAAACTTTTATTAAAAAAAATTTCAATCTTAATTTTTTTTTTTTGGGATTTAAAAAAGCTAACAATTTCCAACCAAGCTTCTCACCTTAAATTTTCTTAATTGAGGACAACGTAAAAAGATAATTTATACATTATTTTATAATTTAGTGTCTTCTTTTAAGGGATAATTGCACCCAGTGAGATTTTGGAAAAAAAATTACATATCACTACAGGAAATGCTTGTTTTAATGGCATTTTTTTAAATGCCACTTTTTATAATATTTAACGATGTTTTATAAGTGTCGCATTTTGTATTAATTAAACGGTACCGTTTAGCTAATATAAGGCGTTTATAAACGCCTCCAAATGTGTTACAATCTCTGTTGGGCTCTCTCAAATCTCTCGCTCACTCTCTTCACTTCAGCTCGGTGATTTCGATTTCGTAGAGCAGCTTCCTTTTCATAAATCAATACCTTGTCCGCTTCTCATAAATCAATACGTAGCTCGGTGATTCGGCTCGGTGATTTCGATTTCGAAGTTCTCTCTCTCAATTTTGAAGCTCCACCGCCACCGCCATTTGCATCGTCTACTAAGGTGAGCCATCTGCATCGATTTCGATTCAATCTCAGTTTCGTATTCTCTCTCTCTCTCTCTCTCTCTCTCTCTCTCTCTCTCGCTTTTCATTCCGTTGATTCTTCTCTTCCTAGGGTTTACAATCTTGAATCTTCTCCTAGGGTTTGCCCCTTGCGATTTCAAGCAGTAAATTCTCTCTTTGATCTTGAAGTTCATATTTAATTACAAATTTGCTCTGAGAGATTTGAATTTGAATCCATATGTTCATTTGATTTGAATTTGAATATGAATATGAATTTATAGTTGTCAAATCGTGAAATTCAATCTGTGATGCTATGATCTTCACAAGAGAAAGAATGTGACAGTTTTTAGAGAGAGAGAGAGAGTTTGGGTGGGTGGGTGGGTTGCTTGTTTGGTGGTTTGTGTGATCAACATCAACTTAAAGGAGAGATTGCGTTCACAAAGCAATCAATGTCGGTTCTTTAATCCCTCTTTAGCCTCTCTCTCAAGCAATCAATATTCTTATCTCACATTTATCTTTCTTTCTTTCTTTCTTTCTTTCTTTATTCATTCTGGATCCAAATTCCAATTCATCCATTTCAATTTCCTTTATTTTTCTTTTTCGTCTCGAGGAAATCCGCTAGTTAATGTCTCGAAAATTTTTATTTATTTAATTATTATTATTTTTTTTTCTTTTTGTTTCTTTAGAATTGTTGAAGTTTGAGGAGTGAGTTAATTGATAGAAGTAATGTGATTGAAGGTAGTATTCATTTTGATGTGTAATGTGGATTCTTTTTCCCTGTTTGGTTGCTCAGAAAATGTAGGCCCTAGGGAAATAGATTACATATGGACTCTTTGAGATTCTTAATTTTAGAAACTGAACAGAGTAGTTTGATTTTTAGTGAAGTTTTCTGGAGAAATCACGTTGAAATTAGCTGTAATTTGTCAAATGTTGTGTTGGCTTAGGGTTCTTCTATATTTTCCTGTTGTTTTCTTCAGGTTGTTCTTGAAAAAAAAAAAAAGATTTAGTGTGAATCTCTCTTGAGAATTTATTCATCTTTGATAAGTAATCTCTATGGGAAAATTTACTATGTCTTGTATCAACTTTGAGGAGAGATGCCCAATAACTGTTCATAATTCTAATGCATAGACTTTTGCTAATTGAAGATTTGTACAAAACTGAAGACAGTTGTTAATGCAATCATGCTGAATTTAGATCATTAGCTGGTTTTATATTGTGGGTTGGATTTTATTCGAAGTTCTAACAATTTGTTTCTGAATTCTCATTTTAACTTATTTCTCCTGTAGTTGTTTTGCATCGGGATTTGCAGAAAGATATGAAATTGAACAGAAAACTGTAATGAGTTGCTGCTTTTCAGTTGTTAGTTGTTATTAATAGATATCAAACTAAGAGAGATAGCATTTCTAGGGAGGCAATTTTGCAGCAAAAGGGTCTGAAGAGTTGATGGAGTATCAATATTCTATCATGAGTTCCTGACATCTCGAAGTTGAGTTACAACTATCTTTTTTTAGAATAATGAACAATAGATATCCCAATTATTATAATTTTGCTGAGTTGAGTTATAATGACGCTTATTTTATTTTTAGAATACTAATTGATTTGTATACTCCAAGTAGCTGATTTTCTTGCCGCAAGTTTAATTCTTTATGGCTGTCATAGTTTTCATAAGTAGTTTTAGATAGTCTCATAATTGCTTTTCTTCTTTTTTTTTCCTGGTGCTCACAATTATCTAAAACCTTGTCATCGAGCAGTTCACAGTCTAGAGCAGATCTACCGACACTTGGTTTGGCAGTAACGAATATTCTAACTGGTTTGGTATGGCTGTCAATCCGACCAAAAACTATATTAGTGGTGAGGGCGCAACATTTTTTTCTTCCAAATTTAATACATTTCACTTGATTTTATTTACATCTATTTGATTTTAGGAAATATTTTGAAAGTGAAATAAATTTTGATTTCAGGTAAATCCTAAAGGCATGGAGTGTCAAAGGATAAAATCTCATCTTCCTGAGTTTGTAGTTTCTGAGTTACTATGGTACACAGCTTCTGTAACTCATGCAACCATTCTTAAGTGTCTTATTCTCTATCCATCTGCTTTTATTATGCTCACTTTATTTTCATAATAAAAAAAATGAATATGTACATATGAATGAACACAGGTGAAGTTATATCAGAAGTTCTTGTTTCAGCATAAATTTCTCCATCTGTATTTATCCTCTATTTTAAATTTCATTTTTTGAAATTTTTTTTCAAATTCAATCATCACTACATTTGAAAACTATGATAATGCTAGCTATTTATGATGAAATTTTATGTCATTGGATAGAAAACTATGAAATTTTAATGTTTGGTATACTAGCACAACCATCTTTTCTTTTCCAAATAGCAATTTAATTTATTACCTTTCTCTTAGGCTGATGGCCCTAAATTTCTGTGATGTCATGCGACGATGGATTTTTCTTTAGTAAGGCTATGAAGATAAACATATAGATGTGCAGGTAAAAGAGAATTGATATCTCATGAATAAATTAAGGTTGGTTGATAAGGACAACACAACATTTTCTTTTAACGGATGGAAGTTTTAGTTGTGTCGAATGCTCTTTAATGATCCTCTTACCTATTCTCAGGGCATGGGAATCTCTTTCAGTCGCAACTATATGCAGGTCTTCAGTTATTGTTTATGATGGCGAATTTATCTTTCAAATTGGATTTGTTGCTACATCTCCTGCTAGTGACAGGGAAGCAGTGCCTATGGATGCCAATAACTTGATGCAAGGTTCACTCTACCAAAGTGTGTTAAAATCTGAGTCACGTAAGTAACATTATATGAACTAGATATTCTCTGTCATATTTTCCAGTTACTTTGGTATGTTACGCTTTTAGAAAAAAAACATGCCCAATGAAAAGCTAATTTCAAAAAGATGACCATCCATAATTCCTACTATTCAGAGAGTTACTTGGCCAACCTATCTCTGTATCCTGGGAAGTCAGAGTTGCCATTTCTGCCTTCAAACACACAGATAATCATGTTTCATTTTTTATGAAGTTGACTTGCTTTTCTCACTTTTGAAATACTTGTTTCATTGTTGGAAGTAGATTTTTACAAGTTCTATTCCATGCTCTCATTAAAAAATAATCTTGTTTTGAGAGTTTCTAATCAAGAGAGTAATTTTTATTTTTTGCTAAAATGTTTATATTTGCTTATCAAGGACATCAGTTGCATAAATGGGGAGAAGAAAGTTAAGAACATCAAGCTACTGTGTTGTAATTGTTTATTTCATGACAGCTAATTTATGCTAATTCAGTCTTCTTCATGACTGCTGATACAAATTTTAATGTACTAGGCAGTCATTTTGCGACCACTTGGAGACAAAGGAATTGCTATAATTGGTGGTGACACAATTAGGGGCTTCATAACTTCCGACCAGGTGCTGCCTTCTTAACCTCGGAGATTTTAGCTCTATGTTTGTCTACTGTAGAAAGGTTATTGTGAGATCATTCATTATGGGTATTTCAAGAGGCTCTTCCATGTCACACACCTTTTAAAAAGTGCACAAATTAGAAATGATTAGAAACACTAAAAGCTTCATGTCGTGAAAGGAAATAAAATGAGGGTAAAAAGAATGAGAAACCTTTCTATTTTTCCTTGGCTGCTCCATTTATAACTATCCATATATATATATATATATATTGTTGGTGAATAATAACCAATATATATAATATGTATATCTTAGTGTTCCTGTGTATTAGTGAGTGCTATAATTCTGCGAGAAAACGTAAATGAGAGAGACAATGGACAAGAGATAGACGGCCTTGATCTAACATTTTGATAAGTTGAATGGCTTGTGATATGAAATTAGCTGCTCAAGGTTGCCATGGCTGCTCTGCTTTAAAGCTCTGTTTCTTGTTTCTCAGCTGAAATGGGTTTAAGCAACCATGTAGATATGTTTTTAATTTTGTTACCATAGCTATTTCTAGTTTTCAAGGTAAGGTTTCTGTGCCTTTTGTTTTGATAAGGCCTTGTTTGGAGGGATTGTAGAGACAGTGACATTATTGATGTTTCATTTTCTGGATTTTACAATGAAACCAAGACCAAGTGGGGAGGGTACCAGTGACAACAGAGCTGGCGTTCGGCAACATTATTTTCTGTTTTTTTTTAATTATTATTATTTACATTTTTGTTTTCATTTTGCGCCATACAAAGAACACATAAACATAACACACCCTGTCTATCATGGGAATATTTGGGATTTTCTTAATTCAAACTCTTATTTTCTAAACTATGAACATTGACATTGTGAAAGTACTTCTCTCTTACTATCTAAATGCAGTTGCATCTTTGCAGAACACACATTGGACACTGACCAGCCAGACCTTAAAAAGAAAAATTGCTGACCAATTAGTATTGAAGAAAAAAAATGTTGTTTTGTTCCTACTTTTGTTATGTCAAAACATTTGTATGTCTATACATATTATGTATACTAAGTTTGGTATGAACATAAGTTTTGTCGTGCTTTGTGATTTTCCAAAATTATCCCTCAAAACAAATCAAGATCAATGTAAATTTTGATCAGAAAATAAAGATAAGGAGACAATAGGCTACAAATTATATCCATACAAAAAGGTAAATGGCATTTTAGGTGCTCTCCCTGTTTCCTTGTTAAAGCAATTCTATTTTTTATGTCAAATTAGTTTTTAGTGAAGAACTGAGGGACTTATTAGAGATCCACTTAAATTAGAATGTCCATTTAGTTTTTATAAATTCATCAGGTTGAGTAGACTCATAAGTGTGACCACCTCAAAATATGTATTCATCAAGTTGAAATTTTCTTTTCTGACATTGATGACATATATAAGTGAGTTCTCCTTGAAACTTTTTGACACTTTCATTTCCTTTGTTGAACTAATACTTGGTAAATGGGATGAATGTTATGCAGTATGCTTATATACTCTTAATTTTTGTATGATCAAAGTAATGGTGTGTCGAGTTTAGAGAATGTCAAATACAAGTTGTTGCATTGGGAGGGGACAAACTTGGTGGTTGCAGAAGGCCAAATTGCATCAAGGGATCCCATGTCAAAGGTGTATTATGTGACTCTTGGACCTTTGTGTTGGAAAGTATGGGTGAACCACGTAACAGTCAACGTGCCGTTGTTTCGTTCTACTCATGAAATGTATGATCTTCAAGATGCAATAGAAAGTACAGTTGCATGGCCTAGTCAATTCGTTCTTTTGGACTAAATATTACACTAATTGATTTACGATTTGTAGTTATACTTTTTGGATGTTTAAAGTTGTATTTTAGAGATTAGTGAATCTTATGATTTGAATACTTTTTTTGATTTGTATGTTTGAGGTTGTTATCAGCTAGATATGATAGAAGTTGAGGATGAAAGTTAGTATGCAGTTGTTTGGTGTATGGATATTAGATTTTTTTGCTTGCTTCATAGTTGCTGATTCTGCTTGATTTGTTAACAAGTTGCATTTTATAAGCTACTGTCTACATACTGTTAGGCAATGTTATATTCCTGTATATATATTATATATTAAAAATAATCTTCAACGACATATAAAATTATGTCATGAAAAAGTGTAATGATTTATGACATGCAAGAAAATGTCGTAAAAGATTATATACGACATACAAAGTATGTCATAAATATATTAAAAATGACATTCTACGGCATACAAAATTATGTCGTGAAAGTGATAATTTATGACATGCAAGAAAATGCCATAAAATATTATATACGGCATACAAAGTATACCATAAATATATTAAAAATAATATTCTACGTCATGCAAAATTATGCCATGGAAAGTATGACGATTTATGGCATGACAAAAATGTCGTAAAAAATTATATACGGCATACAAAGTATGTCATTAATGTTTAATTTATTACTTTTTACAACTTTACCTGCATGTCGTAAATGATGCTCAACTTTCTACGGCATGTCATATAACGGCATTTGTGTGCATGCCGTGAAAGAGTTTTTACGACATGCATTACAAGCCATAAAAATTCAATTTTGTTGTAATGATTCAACACTTGATAAAATGGATCATGGATTGTTACATAGATTCATGTAAACTCATACTCTGCTATGAAGATGATGTGGACACTCTTGAAGAGTCAATTGATATGTTCAGAAAAGGATTTTCAGAGTCAATTGGACACTCTTGAAAAGTCAAGATTTAGTCAATTGAAGTTTCTAGGATTTGGATTCTAAGAGGTAAAAGAAAGATTTATGTGTTTATTAGAAAGAGGGAGTTAAAATGGAATAAAAAAATGGATTCTCTGGTGTTTACATATACACAAAAGAAGATGGGTAGATCTGCCTATTATAACCCATGTATCTGGGTTTTTTTATTTTTTTTAATGTCCTGTAATATTTGTTCACTTTGAAAAATGGTACCAATTTTATATCGTTTATAAATTGTCCTTTTCTACATTGAAGTACAATGAAGTATTACTGAAATTCAAGGACCTAGGTAAGTAAGTGTGAATGGAACTAATGATATTCTCACTAGCTGTGCAGGCAATGAGGGGCGTGAATATGTCCAAAGGTGTATTCTTCGTCGAGCTGTACGATATGGAACTGAAGTCCTAAAAGCTCAACCTGGATTCTTCAATGGGTAGGAATGAAAAACTAGCCAGCAATGTTTGTTAATTATTGTTCCTAATTGCTGCAATGTATTGTAGTTCTACTTTATATGGTGCCATGTTTAACTTTACATTTATTATCCCTAATTGCTGTATTTTTAAGATTACGTATGTTGTTCCTAATTGATATATATCATATCTTCTAGAGGTTGCTTAATAATTGTGTGGAAATCAGGCTTGTAAAGGTGGTGGTGCAAGTGATGGGTGACATATTTCCAGAGTTAAGACACCATGAAGTGCATATCAGGGACACAATTGCAGCAGAGGACACAACTTTTGGCAAGACATTGCTTCATGTAAGCTGAGCTATGTCTACAACGTTTTAGGCTTTTAGCTCTACCTTGTGGATAAGTTGAATTTGCTTCCATTTAAGCCTTTGTTTGATGTTTGGCTTGGACAATCGTGTTTGTGGAACATTTCTGAAAGAGTTTGTAGGTACTAAATTTACTAAATTTAGTTATTTCTGAAAGAGTTTGTAGGTACTAAATAGTTATTGACTTGAATATGCCCTGTACTGCACTACGGTTACATATTTTCATCTTTATTTTAAATGAAATTCAATTATTGTTTGATGATTTAGTGAAGTTACAAGAAAGGAAATTTGTTAATTATTGTTTCTAAGCCTTTTTTTTTTTTTTTTTTTTAAATGTTATTGTTCCTTAATTGTGGTTGGGTTGAATGAATTTTGTTCGATATTGGATTGAATGTTTATAAACAAAAATTGATTGTTCTCAAAAAAAAAAAAAAAAAAAGAGATTTGGCGACTAAAAAATTAGTCGGCAAATTCTACACTTTTGCGACTAAAATCATTGGTTGGCAATTCCTTACCTTTTGGCAACTAAATTGTTAGTCGGCAATTCCTCGACTTTTGGCAACTAATCTGTTTGGTCGTGGAATGTGACAATTGGTGACTAAGATATTTGGTCGGGAAAATTTCACTTTTCGCGACCAAAGTGTTTTAGCGACAAAATGGATTAGTCGCAGTAATGATATATTTAGCGACCAAAAATTTAGTCGGCAAATCCAATTTTTCCCGACCAACAAAAATTTTGGTCGCGAATTACTTTTGCCAACCCTCAATTGGCGACCAAAGTAGCGACCAAAAAAATTAGTCGCGGATAACTTTTGCTGACTAAAAATAGACTTTTAGCGATCAATTTTTGGTTGACAAATGTGTTATTTCTTATAGTGATAATTTATAAAAATGTTGAGGACTTTGGAGTTACGCAACTTACTTTAATTTCCAATTATATATGTTTTTTTGTTTGCATTGTAAAAACATTGTTCTTCTTTTTGCTTTTTTTTTTTTTGTACTAACAATTTTTTGTGTTCATATTATTTGTGCATTAAATTTTGAGAAATTGTATCAGCTTTGACATTGGCTGACACAATATATTATATTTCGTTTTTGACAACGACTCCTATAAAGTAACTTTGGAAAATAATGCATCAAAAATAAAAAAAATAAGTACACATTTATTACATTTTGGTTTTTACAATGACTTATATAAGAACTTGGCAAAATAAATACATTTAAAAAAAAAACACCTGAAAAGATGAACCATCTTCATTAACAACAAAAAATTAACCAAAAAAAAAGAAAGAAAATGAAGTGTACCATCTTCATCTTATTATAAACATATATGCTTTGTAAAGAAGATGATTTGGAGAGATTAGAAAAAAACAAAAAAAAAAAAAGAAAAAGAAAAAGAAAAATGAGAAGGGTTGTCATCATCTTTATCTTATTAATGTGTACACTTTATGATAATGCATGAAATGGAAAGAATCTTCATAAAGTCAATTTAGCTGGTTCGTGTGAAGGTTCCGAGACCGACTTTATCCAAAAAATTTAGCTGAGTTGTCGAATTAATCAAAATATTTTGGCTGTGGTTTTTGGGTGTCTGGTGAGTTGTTTGGCATACAATAAAAATGGCTACATTTTTTTTTTATTTTTTATTTTTTATTTTTTAACCTTTAGTGAATTTTTCTTAAAATTATGTCAATTTTTTTAACATTTCAGGATGAATCTAAAAGTAGAGAAAAAAAAAATTTTTTAAAATACAAAAAAAAAAAAAACCCAACAAAAAAGTCAAAAAACCATTTTTAGAGTCATTTCTGGACCTTTTTTTTCAAAATTTTAATTTTAAATTTTCTAGTTCCTCTAGTTGAGTAAAATCCAAAAGTACAAATTTTTTTCAAAAATTTAATTTTTTTAAACTAATGATAAAAAAATAAAAAAAAATAAAAAACTAATAAAAAAGCCAATCCCAAACACATGGGTAATGTATAGGTGATTTGGTAGCCCTTTCGTTACAAAATTATATTGTGACAAGGACCATGATATTTTCCTTCAAGTATGAAAGTCAAAACGCGTGTACGGTGGATATAACATAAAATTTGTTGAAATTTTATACTTTTTGATAATATATATTATATTATTTATTTATAAATTTAATATTTTTGAAATCCTCTCATCAAGATCTATTGAATACGATTCATAGTAAATATAAAATTTGAAAAAACATTTGGTTTGGCAACTCCCATATAATCAAAAAATTCAAAAATTACACAAAAAGCAAAAAGACATTATTATTCACAAATAAAAATTTTTAAAAATATTTATATATGTTTTTATAATACAAACCAGAGAGTGGACGTGACAGCCGTCTTTATGATTGAGACCAGGCCATTATACACATTTTTTGGGACAAAAAAAAAATTCCATAGGTAAAGTTACAAAGTTTGATGGTAATATTGGGCCCTTGGAGGCCCACTAAGGGTTTCGTTTTGATAATCCGAACCGTCAATATGTAGAACTCGTCGAGTAATATATGCCTGTAAAAAATCACATTAATCGGATATCGCTAACTATATGATTAAATCAGTTTTGTATAAACAAAACGGATGGTGTGATAATTAACTATTGAAAAAAAACTAATCCGATCATATAACTATCGATATCTGATCAATGTGATTTTTTACAGGCATATAATAATCGAGGAGTTGTACATATTGAACGGTTCGGATTATTAAAACGGAACCCGTAGTGACCCCTACGGCCAGACCATCACTGCCTCGAAGGAGGCAATTATTTCTGTGCAGACCAATCAAATTTCTTCCACTATACACTTTATTTATACAATTTTTTATTACACATTTTTTCGTAAAAAGATAAAAAGTTAATCCAAACATCCATCTTTTTTCCCTCAACTTTTTAGTTCAAAAAGACAAAAAGTACACTTATTTAGGATACTCCAAACAACCCCATAAAATTTTACCATTTGAATTTAACCTTTAAATAGTAAAATTTTACCACCACCAACCCTAGCCACCACAATTACCATCACATATTGAAATATTAAAAGAAATTTATCTAAGTAGTTAAATGGTTGAAATTCTCCAGCTAAATAAATACAGAGTAAAATTTTACTGTCCAAGAAACAGCAATGAAATTTCAATGCTTGAATCTCATTGTTAAATATTGGATTTCCACCACGACTATCACCTGTAAAATATTAACAAATAAATTCATCAGAATAGTAAAATGCTCGAAATTTCTGTATTTAACAACTAAACACCAACAATCTTCCCTTGATGTTAAAACACAGTAAGATCACTAAAAAACTTTGGTGCATAATTTTTTTTTTTTTTTGGACTTTATTTTGCCAATAGAAAAACATAACAAACAATTTAAGGAAAACAACGACAAAATAATAGTAAAAAATTTAACTGAAGGATGAGGAAAAAAGCACCATCCAAAATGCTATATATTTTTTTTCTTACATGCAATTCATACTCTGCTAACCAATTGCTTTGAGTGAGAAAATTTTACCTTTTTTATACATTGTAATAAAGTTTAACACATCATGACCAATCTTTAAAATTTCTCTATAAAATTCTACATTTGTAGCAAAAAATCACCAGAGTTTTTTATTTCAATAATGAGAATATTCGAAAGTTTGTCATAACTAATTTTCGGATACGTACAGTCACCCTCCCGCAATACCATACAACAAAAATTGGAATTTTCTTTTTGTTAATAGAATGCTTGTTCTTTCCCTTACACTGTGTTTGGATCTATAAGAAAAAAGAAATGAAATGAATTGTTAAGTTAGGAGAGAAAATAAAAAAGAGAAAATTTTAAAATTTCTCTCTCTCTCTCTCTCTCTTGTTTGGTAAAGTTAGAGAAAAAAGAGAAGAAAAGATAATTTTTCTCCAATCTTGTTTACATAGATTTTATACAAGAAAATAAAAGAAAAAAAAAAATCTTACAAGTTATATTACCAAAATACAATTTTATGTTTCCATGTTTTTAGTCAGCAATACTACAAACTCAGACTTAATTACTTAGATCTTATTCAGAATTATCATCTTGTGGTTCAGATTTATTTTATATATAGACTCTACACATATTTAATCTCTACCACACAATCTCATATTGGACAATCTTCACTGTATTACGAATAAATTATGTTTGTGTACTTAACATCAAACAAAAGAAATAAACAAAAAGAGAGAGATTGTTTGATTACAAAAATCAAATCAGAATATAAAATAAATAAATAAAAACAGATTTTTATTTTGTTACAAAAAACAAAATCAAAATCTGAAACAGAAAAATAATAAAACAAAAAGTAAATTAATTACTTATCAAATTAATTTGTTGAACAAATTTGTTGATCAAGTCCAGTGTTTAACACTGTGTCTTTAAGACAGATTCGTCTTCTCCACGGTACTTTTAGATTGTGGACTATCTCTCAGGATAAAATGATCAACAGTGAATAGAAGCAGCACTACAAACTATTCACACAACGAACACACTTATTATTTACACTCTTTCTCAAAAGAAAAATAATGCAACAAAATACAGAGAGCAAAATCAGATTATTGAACGAAAATTTAGTGAAAAACCCAAATGAGGGACTGCCTATTTTAGATGGAATGGTGACCTTTCAGTTTGAATTAAACAGGTAGCAAACTTGTTTGAACAGGTACCAGACCTGTTCGGTTTAAATGAACAGATACAAACCTGTTTAGTTTGAATTTTGAACAGATATGGGTTTGAATTGAATCTGTTCAGACAGATAGACAGATAGAAACCTGTACAGAAATTCTGAAGAGGTGCGAACAAATTTGAATTCAAAAATTGAAATTAAACTAGACAAATTTTATTTTACCAAAAAATAAAATTAAATTCAAATATTTTGGCCCAAAAAGATAAGTATTGGGCCGGACAACCTAACCCAACCTCATACCACGCACCCGGGCCTAGGCTAGCCGACCGACCCGTGGTGGGTGGGCGCGTGTGTTTTTTTTGGGTTCAATGGGTCAGACCAATTTGTCCATAACATCTTCCGTCTACAAACTTGGGGTGCCCCTTGGGGTCCTCTCCAAGTTGCAAACTCAAGCTTTATGAACCCATAAAAGTTTTTCTACCAAACCAATGTAGGACAAGCCTTTAATTCAAACCTTAAAGAATTTCCACCAAAAACTCCATTTCCACGGAACTCACTTTGGCTCCAATCTCCCATTCACCTGATAATGGTTTTGAGCAACCAAATATAGTACGTGAATCATAACGCAGCATAGAACGTGTTACCACTTAGACCCGCCAACTTTGACGCATGAGACTCATCTATCTTAGACAAACTACTTAGCCTTTTTTTGGCCTATTGTTTCAACCATTATATCTATAGATGAGCATATATAGATGAAGCCTACTAATCCTTGAAACCCAATTCAATGAGAGGCTATGAAAATCCCAATCTGATTCTAAACAAAAGAGTTGATATTCAGATCCATATACATCGAAACATATAGTACATAATTGTCAAAAAAACATTGAAATCCCTTGCATATATATGATTACAAGTCTTCTTAAATGTTTTCTTGACTCAACCCTTAATGAGAGTCAAGCCAATGGCTGTGACTACAAGAGTTGAGGGAACTCCAAACTTGAGATGTCTCCAGAATGAAAGTGTATCGCCATTGCCCCTAAATTGAGAACGGTGAGCCTGCTCGCACACGATTAGGTTTGCAGCCGAGCCCAACAGTGACAAGTTTCCGGCAACTGTGCTCACCCATGCCAAGATCAGCCATGCTTTCTTCTCTTCACTCAGAGATATTGTTGCTGCCGATGCTGCCACTCTTACTCCCAACAACAAAACTTGCACACAAAAAAATGACGCGTTGTTAGTCTAGCAAAATAATAAAAAGAATATATTAAGCGCGAATGGTATGATTAAATTGACAGAAAATAAATTAAGATTATGATGCAGTTGAATAATCTATGAAGTATCTAAGTAAATGTAATTTTAGGGTGAGGGATGGACAAGACTAGACTAGACTAGACCCAAGAAATGGATTTATGTTTTCATTTTTCAGCTAAAATTTACTTTATCCTTGTATGGTTTGAGGGTAACGTTGTAGCCATTTACTTGTGATTCAAACATAAGCAAACTGCACCATTGCTGTTTTGGATTGCTTTGCAATCTAACATCTGTTAACGTTAGCAAATCATGGATTGCTTTGATCAAGAAATTATTTTAGGACCTTGCACCAAAATATATTATTTCCCTTCTCTCTCTCTCTCTCTCTCTCTCTCTTATTGTACACCTAATTTTAAATTAACCACATATTAATTAATTTACTACCTATTAACTCTAAATTTCGTATTTATTTAATTTTATTATTACTTTTTGGTCATATAACACACATTTAAAGAGTTTATCAAAGATGCTCTTATATCAATTTCACTGCACATTCCATTTAAAACTCTAGCTAGAATGTTAATGTGTAGTACAATACATGCAAATTTTTTATACTAAAATTTCATACAGAATGACACGGTTATTCATGGTCCTTTCATATCTAGTCAAAATACCTACGGTTGTACCTAACAATTATAAAAATGCCATTACGATTCTAGATGCATTTTATGTATACAAGTGTTTGTAAATCACTTTCCAATGATAATATTGCTTGAAAACCCATTTGCTCCATCTAATAATGGCTCAAGGGTTTTTTTGAAGCCTCGGCCTAAACGCTATAGTGAGAGGTTATTTAATTGTGCTTATTAGAATTTAAGACCTTCAACAATAAAAATCTGTCACAGCAAAAAAAAAAAAACAATAAATTTTTTTTTTAAAATTTTTAAAATAAATTTTAAGTGACTAACTAAGGTGCTGTCTGATAAAACTAAAAATTGAAAATTAAGTATTAAAAATTAAATGCTGAATTTATTAAATTAAAAAGTTATTTGATAAAAATTTAAGTGTTGAAATAAAAATAAATTGTTTGATATGTATAAGATTAAATTTAAAAATTAATATTTTCAAATTATATATTTTAATTTTTATATTGTAATGGTGGTGGTGGTGGTGATAGTAAGTGAGTTTATAATAGTGTATACTGATACTTATATTTAGTATTTATAAATTCAATAAGAATTAAATAAATTTCATATGATTTAAAATTTTATTAAATTTTAACCTATATTTTAAGTGATATCAATTATGATAATCGAACGAACTTAATTAATTATTAGTCAATACATTTATTTTTAAAGCCACCTTTTACTCCATTCATACCAGCTTTCTTTATTAAAGTAAAAAAATTTACCCATAAGCCACCCACTAATGAATGAGGACATGACCAATTCCTTATAAAAGCATACAAGTGGAAGGCACAAATCTATAATGAAATCTACAAGAAGAACCAATGGAGAAAAAGATACGACAACATCCTCAACAACATATTATACACCTTATTTGGTTCAAATTCTAGGAGAGCAGATATTCCCATCTTGGCGGCCGTTTTTTATTTCTTCCAAGAAAAGAGGTAATATGCCCTTCTCTTTTATGGTCATACCGACCCAATAAAAAAATTGAAGTTGTCAAAAAGGCCACAACTTCAATATAAATAATTTGTTTGGCATGTTATTTTTATTTTTTTGATTAAAATAATCAAAAAGTCAAAACACCCAATCATTTATCCTCTCTATTTTTTACATGCCTTTTCATAAAAAATTAAAAAAATCAACTAAAATAATTAATTTTCAAACCAGTTCTTAGTTTACAACAGGAAGTTTCCATTACATTCAAAGTGAAGATGAACATAGCATTAAATAATATTTTAATGAATCAACTATAACAATGAGTGTATTTGGTATAATTTTTTTTTAATTTGAAAATTAATAACTCAAAAGCAAAAATTAATATCTTTATTAAGTAGTTAAAAGACAACACGATTTCTCGTTTATCTTCAAAAGTTTCACATAGACAAATGTTTCATGTTATTTTTTAATTAATAATTCTCCCCCTCACTTGTGCTATTGAGTAAATACTACCATTATGAGTTTTAGAGGGGAGAAATATATAATAGATGGTGTGCACAACTATGAGCATACTATAAAAATTAACCAATTACATGTAGAAGGTAAAAAATAATAATAATAATTTAAAATCAAGATCTGAAATGATTATACAGAGATATTGTACATGGATAAATTAGTAAGGAAAAAAAAAAAAAAAAAAAACAGGTGACAAGTCACACTAACTGTGTGTTTTGTATAAAGTTGATAACTATGAGCAAAGAAGGATAATATAAAATAATAATCTGTCTGTTTAGATATAAAATATTTTTTTGGCATTTGATAGAATGAAAAATGAAAAAAATAGAAAATAAGTTTATTTGAGTCGAAAATATTTCCTACTTTTAGTAGGGAGAAAATGTTTTTTAAACTAAACTATTACCAATATCATAACACTATGACCGCCACTGGGACCTCCACTACCACAGCACCATCACCATGGCCCCACCATCATGCCACCACCTCCATGTCCACCTTCGTCCCACTGCCACCTCCACCATCACCAAACATAGAAAAAAAATACTTTTTTTTCCATAAAAATATTTTTTATCCAAACAAAAAGAAGCATAATAAGAGTAGAACGATGAATCAAGTTATGACTCCTTCTGTCCCATATTGATAATTTCTGTTGAAAATTCAAACTTTTTAGGGAAACATAAACGTTACACTTTGAATTCAAATTTTAAAGGATTAATTCTAAAAATACCCTTCTATTCTCATTTTTAAATATATTTATAATAATTACTTTACAAGGATAAGTTTAGAAACTTTTAAATTCAAAATTTTAACTTTTCAAAGTAGATATGCATTTTGGAATAATAAAAAATAAAATAATGGATTAATAAAATAGGACGGAGGGAACCGGCTTTAGCCTAACTGACTAGTCATTGGGCCATCAAATCTCTCCTAAGAGGTAAATCTTTGGTTTCACTCTTGGTTCCACAATGTGAGGGTAAACAAAAAAAGAAAAGAAAAGGGACGGAGGAGTACTAACCAGTAGGGACGTTGGAAGCAAGGTTAGAAAGGAAAAGAATGACAAGGGAAAGAAGTGCGATGCCGGAAAGGTGATTGATGCGAGCATGAGGTTCTGTTAAGTTCCAGAGAGTGGTTGGTACTCCTGTTCTGTTAAATCCATCCACCGTTATAAACATTCCACAGAAGAATATCAGCAACGGGTATGATACCTGTCATTCATATTCATTAACCAACAAAAATTTAGAAGGAACCACAGACCACTATACAAGTTGCAAGTTGCCATTAGCTAACATTTACAATTTACTATCTTTTTGTTTACAGTTAAAAATTTTAAATATGTTTTATTTTAATTTTTTATAAAAAAAAAAAAAAACAAACAAAAACAAAAACAAAAACAAAAACATGTTTGGTACCGTCGAGTGTTTTAAAAACTTGTTTTGAAAAAAAGTGAGAAAGATGATCGAAAGTGGTTGTTGACGCACTGGTTTTCAATAAGAGATGATAACTGTCTGTGGAATTGTTGGTTATGGGATGTAGGAGATGATGGCTGGAAGTGATAGTTGATAGTCAAAAATGGTGGACAGAGATGTTTGTTGATCATCAGAATTCAGGAACATAGGTGCATGGCCATATTTTCAGCAAGAGGTGAGGTAGACACCAAATATGAATTATTATTATTATTATTAATTTTTTTTTTTTTTTGTAAACATTAATAGAAAAAAAAAGTAACAAAAAAGAGTTTACTCGATATACCTTTTCGAGGGAGGGGCGGGCATCCTTGAAATCAATACCACAAGAACAAGAGCAGCAGTAAGTGCAGTCCAAGCATATTTAAACCCAGAAGAATGCAATCAACATTCCATTTGTAACAACATAAACACTCAACTTCCTCAACATTCTCTTCCAATCTCCCTTTTCCTTCCCCAAACCCCTCTCCTCCTCCCTCCTCCTCCTCTCCTCCACTTCCATAGCCTGCTGTACTATTACTTGATTTGCTTCTTCCAAATTATCAATATCAACCATCATCATGCTTCCATTTGAGTTAAAAACATTTGTCATCGAAACAGAATGAGACATAGTCGCAGGCGAAAACCGATGAGAAGTCACTTCTTCCTCAAATATCACCACTTCTTCATCCTTTTTGACACACAACACTTTCCAATACATACCCAGAAGTATAAGAACATTCACAACCACCCCAACAAGCATTGCAGGTAAAATCGTCGACACGAATTCACCGAAAGATATGTTACCTCGAATGGCAATGAGCAAGTTTTGGGGGTTCCCAATCGGAGTTGCAGCAGAACCGATATTAGCACTCGACGCCAAGGCCAGCAAAAAAGGATGGGATTTGACATTGTTTTGCTTCGCGATTTTGAGCACGAACTCTG
This sequence comes from Camellia japonica, assembly GCA_030407325.1. NCBI lineage: Eukaryota > Viridiplantae > Streptophyta > Magnoliopsida > Ericales > Theaceae > Camellia > Camellia japonica. Next base: position 71,006,257 of record JAPPVO010000013.1, on the reverse strand, counting down.
TCAAAACGACACAAGTCGTGTCGTTGGTGAACAGAGAGCTTGAAATCGCTGAAACAAGGCAGATACGACAGAGCAAGTCCTTCGGCCCTTGAGATTTCCATGAGAGTAACTTTCCTAAGTATTTGAACATGTCGGCTTGTTCGAGGTAGACACTGACAACCATGGTACCGAAGAGGAGGCCGAGGATTGGGAGGTCAATGGCGGCAAAGGCTTGGTTCGGAGTTAGGACTTTGAAGGTGACCATGAGTGTGGCTCCGAGGAGCGAGCCTGCGGTTCGGCCTATGGGGAGGAATGGGACTGCTGGAAAAACTGCTAGAACCCAAAACACAGCGAAACTAAACGAGCCTAAGAACTAGTTTGCTTGTACAAGTCAATGCCATGTTGAAAGCTTGGTTTGAAGCCAAAGCTCATGAATTGGAGATGAGTCAATGTTGATTTGCCTTTGGTGTCCTAAAAGACAAGATATTTGTTAGAAAGTTTGAGTTGGAGTGAGAAATTTTACAGTATGTATGTGTGAAAAAACCCATTTGAAACTTTTTTGGATTAAAGAAGATACAAGATAGTAAAATATATTTCTTTACAATTGGGAAGCACTAGCAGTTCTAAGAGAGTGATGTTAGATAATTTTTACTGTATTCAAAGAATTGATTAAGGAAAAAGAAAATATGTTTGATTACTTAAATTAAAACAGAACACAGAATAATAAATTATAAAAACACAGATTTTTATTTTGTTACATAAAACAAAACAAAATCTAAAAAAAAAAAAATTTGAAACCTGAAATGAAAATCACAAACAAATTACTTACAGTCACTACAAGAAATTGTACTTTTGGCGACTAAATTTTTATTCGCCAAAAGTCATATTTTTAGTCGCCAAAAGGTTTTCCCGACTAAATAGTTTGGTTGCCAACTTGGTCGCGGAAAGACGGTCGGCGAAGGTATTGGCGACTAAAAAAATTTTAGTCGCCGAAAGTCTTAAATTGGCGACTAAACAAGTAGTCGCCAAAAGTAAAGGTATTGGCGACAAAAAAACTTTAGTCGTTGACAGGCTAAATTGGCAATCAATCTTTTAGTCGCCAAAAGCTTTCAAAAAAAATTAATATCGCATTTTCAGCGACTAAAACATTCAGTCGCCAAAACTAAAATTATTTTCCACGACTAATTTATTTAGGCCTTGTTTGGGAACAGGCTAATTTAGTAACTTTTTGGCTATTTGGCTAAAATATGAGCTAAAAAAATTAGTATGTTTGGGATGACTTTTTGGCTTTTTACGAAAAGATGTGCAAAAAGTAGAGAGAAAATAGAATCTTTGACTTTTTGGTATGGATTGTTGGCTTTTTGACTTTTTTAGTAACTTTTTGACTTTTTGGCTAAATAGGTTTGTTCCAAACGAGGCCTTGGTAGCCAAAAATTATTATTTTTTTGTTCATCCTATTTTTTTTAGCTACTAAATGTTTTAGTTGCCTAAAGAGTATTTTTTTTAGCTACTAAAAATTTAGTCGCCTAACGTCTATTTTTTATTTGGCTACTAAAATTTTAGTCGCCAAAAGTTTTTTTTTAATTTTATTCTTTTTTAGCTACTAACTATTTAGTAGCTAAAAATATTTACCCCCTCTTTGGCTACCAATTATTTAGTAGCCAAAAACATGATTTTTTTTTTTTTATTTGTCTATAACTTGTGTTTATTCCGTGCAACCTATACCATGTATATAAACAAAACAATACATATGTTATTAATCATTTCACAATTTGCATCTATTTTACTTCCAACCATCCAAAAATGAATAACTTTTAATATCAAATTCCATACAAACTAAGTATATTCCAATCGATAATAATTCCATACAAAACAAAAAATCATATGAAAACCATTATATTCGTATAGACTCTGGGGATGATAGTCTGTCCAATATTGAACCTCATTTTCTAGAGCTTCAACTATATCCTTATCTTGAATGTCACTATGAAAAGCATGCTTCCTGTTGTTGTTACCATTTGTCATATGTGATTTCTCCTGCGCCTCTTTGCATAAACTTTGCAAAAACAAGTTTTTCTTGCGAGGTTCAGATACATGAATGGAGAGATCAGCAGTCCTGTATGTTGGCAAAGGGAATGTTAGGTCCTAGTCATTAAAACTCAACTCTTACAGATCCAAGTAACTTCAAACTTGCTGTCATCATGGAAAAATAGTAAGATATCCATTTCCCTTGTCTAAATGTTATCGATTACGGATAAGTGAAGCTAGCATCCACTGATGTTAAGAAATGGATATGAGAAATTAGTATAGAATACATCAACTTCACAATTTAATTCATCTTCTTTTTATTCAAATGATGTTTGATGTAGAGAGTATTATCTCAATTAGCAATTGCCATTTCAGAAATAAGTTCACACTGAATTACCATGACCTCTATAATCTCTTTCTTTCACAAAATAAATTCATATTGAAAAATGTCCATAAGCAGCAACATTTATGCTAATGAGAACAATTTTCCATGGTAAATCATACAAGAAAAAGGCTAATTGTGGACTATTTCCCGTGACAAGAATCATTTTCAGCATATGTTTCTGCCATTGCTCTTCACCTTGACCAACATAAATAAAGCAATGGCAAAGCTACCGTTAGGATTTGTGTATGAGACTTCTCCAATCAAGTCAAACAGACAAACTCTTTTACACACCGTCTCAAAAGCAGTAGTGATTTATATGAATATTGCAGGTGGTCATGCTATCTTATCAAAATAGTTGTCAATTGTTTATAAGAATGACTCTTTCAAAATACATAAATATGTTAGATTAAAAAAACATAGATATCATAAGCAGCATTAATAACACACCACATCAAAGGAAACCAAATATGTGAATGAGGATTTTTTATATGCAGAATGCCATGATAGAACTTACTTGTGTAGAAGAAGAAATATGCCACACAAAATAAATGTTCCTGCAATGAGTATCCATCCAATGATCACCAAGCTGCAACAATTTAAAAGCACTCCTTCAGAAAGCTAAGCAAAAAAGGCAAAAGAACGGAAATTGAGTTTATATAAAGATACAATCTCTCTCACATGTACACAAGAAACTGCATGCCGAGTAGTGAGAATACTGGACCAAAATATAACCAAAATAAATAATTCAAATATCAAAAGTACATGAAATCTAAACTTGTGATTTTATTTATGGAATCTAAACTCTTGTGATTTTATTTATGGTGTCTCTCTTTGTCCTTGACAAACTCTTGGGTAATTCTAGAATTTTATGAAGTGGCAAGCATGTGATTTTTTTTACAACATTTGGCCATTAACAATTTCTAAGTCAAATTGAGGTGTCCTTTACAGTGGCTCACTGACACAGGGAGTCATCAATCAGTAAGTATAGTTATGCCTAGGATCCAGACAGCCTACCTTCTACCAGTAGAGAACATGAAAAACAGATATATCTGCAATTGTCCATTAAGATATTGAATTTTCTGCAATCATGGTCTCATAACATAGCCATGCAAAAAGAAATATGTAAAACTTATTCTTTAATCGCAAGCCAATCAAGCAATATCATATTGACAGGGGCATGAAATTAAGAAAGAAACAATTCTTGAAACAATATAGTTCATGATAGATCTAGAGCATATTACACAACCAAAATTAAAACAAAAGCAAAAAGTAAATTTAATAGTTCATTATAACTAACGCAAGGCTTTTCTTTTTCACCAATTTCTTTTTTTGAAAAATAGATATATCTTACACCAGACCAGTTTGGTAATCGATACCAAGGTGTAGAAGTTAATCCAGAGAAGAATTTAGCTGAAAGTATGAGTCACAGAAGTATTTGAATTTGAGGCCATTCTACCAATAATCTATCAGACCCTCAGGTTGCATCAATAGATAAAGAACAAAAACAGTTCTCAACTCATGTTCAAAACTGCTTCACATAATACACTGTTTATTTTTAATGTCGCTTATGTGAACTGTTGACAAAATGATAATTTTTTCACGCTTCAAACTTTTAACTATACTTTTTATTCTTGTACAAATGCCTAAATGAATGATTTAATAATAACTAAACTAACATTAACACCTTAAATATGGTATCTAAAAGTCATTGACATGCTACAGCATTTGTGTTGCTTGGGTGGTTGGTGTTGGTGGTGTAGTTGGAACTTGGAGTTGTTGTCAATGTCCATCTTTACAGTGTTCTCCACTGCTGTGGCTCCCCTTGGGAACTTAGAAGAGGCACAGAATAATCAAACGTTCCTAAAGGAAAATTACTGAAGATAATATAGCAAATAAGAATGCTAAAGTAATAAAATAAACTCAGAAATTACAAGAAAATTACAATTCAAGAAGGGAGATCAATACATCAGATTGCTATCATTAAAACCAATATTCCATTTTGCTTTAATCTTATAAATTTCGAGATTGGTCATTGATTATGGGTTTGAATCTTATAAATTTCTTCTCTGTCAAACCCATAAAACTAAAATCAAACCCATTTTCGACATGAAAAATATCATAATTTCACAGAAATCAAACACTTCAACCAAGCCCATTAACGAAATCAACACAAAATTAAACTAAAAAAATCATATAAACCCTAGATGAAGTGTCCGAAATGGGGAAATAGGGGAAGGGAGAGAGAGAGAGAAACAGAGAGAGAGGGAACCAGAGAGATGGCTCGACAAAGAGAGAGAGACCTAGATCGACAACGAGGGAGAGGACCAAACGCGACAGAGACAAACCTGTGATTTGCGGCAGTGTTGGTGGTGATTTCGGCGATGGCAGTGGTGACGTGCGACGGTGGGGACGGATGGTGCCCAACGACGATGAGAGAGGGAGGGGAGAAGAGCAGCAGAGAGGCAGAGGCAGAAGGAGAGGCAAAGGGAGAAACGCTGAAGAGAGAGAGAAAAAGCGCTTGTTTGTGGCTTGAAAACCAAATATATGTATATATATTACACCATTAGCGACTAAAATTTTTTAGTCGCTGAAAGAATTTTGTAAATCCCTTCAAAATATTTGAAATATCTCCCTCCAATAATTTTAGTTCTTTAGCGACTAAAATTATTTTTCGTCGTAAAAATAAACTTTTAGTCGCCAAAGCTAAAAAATAATTTTTTTTTTCCAATCGGCGACTAAATCGTTTTAGTAGCCAAAGCTTAATATACGGCAACTAAAATTTTGGTCGCCAAAGGTAAAAAAATAATTTTTTATTTTCTAATCGGCGACTAAATTGTTTTAGTAGCCAAAACTCAATATACAACGACTAAATTTTTTTTTTTTTGTTGCAATTCTAGCATTTTTGGCGACTAAATTTTTTTTTAGTCGCCAATAACCAATATACCCCGACTGAAAAAAAAAATTAGTAGCTAATTATTTAGCTTTTGCCAACTAAAAAAAATTTTGATCGCCATTTCTATAACTTTTGGTGACTAAATTTTTTTTAGTTGCCAATTTTGGTTGCCGAATGTGCATTTTGTTGTAGTGAGTATTGCTTCTCTAGAAATTCAATCAAATTCAGTGTTCAACACTATCTTCTTAAGACAGATTCGTCCTCTCCACGGTGCTTTCAGAATGTGGACGTCTATCTCCCAGGATAAAATGATTGACGACAATTAGTAGTGCAGTGAACACACTTTATGTTTATATTCTTTTTTACTGAAAAGTTATGCAGCAAAATACAGGAAACAAAACAGAAGGAAGAACGAAAATTGAATGAAAAACCAAATGGATGATCTGTCTATTTATAGAAGACTTGGTAGCTGTTCGGGACAGATTTGAACAGGTAAAGAACCTGTTCGGGTTGGTTTTGAACAGGTAAAGAACCTGTTTGGGTTGAAGGAAAAGGTGCATTGGACTAAACTTCCAACGTTCATAAACGTTGGGGTTATTTCGTAATTTATTTTGAATTTCAAACCGAAATTCAAATTCCAAACGGTAAGAATTTAATTTTAGAAAAATAAAATTCAAATGTTTTTTGCCCAAAAAGATAGGCATTGGACTACACAAGCCTAACCCAACCTTACACCTCCCCTCCGCGCCCAAGCCTAGGCCCGATCCGAGTGGCTGGACGGGCGGAGATGGCACGCGTGTGTGGTAGTTTTTGGGTCCAATGGGTCAAGACTCACTTTCCCCATAACTTCCTCCTCCATAAACTTGAGTACCCCTTGAGGCCCTCCCCAAGATGCAAACTCAAGGCTTATAAACTCACACCAAGTTTGCCTACTCAAGCAATGTAGGACAAGCCTTTTCTGTATCCCTTATGGAAACCTCACCAAAACACCATTTCTATAGAGCTTATTTTGGCATTGATTTCTCATTCACCCGATAATGGTTTTGAGCAACCAAATATACGACGTGAATCGTTTCGTGGCAAAGAACACGTTGCCACATAGACCCGCCAACTTTGGCGCATGGGTCCCACTTAAAAAAGACCAAAGTTTTAGAAACAATTGTTTTGGTTTTTTTTTCGCTTTTTTTTTTTTTTTTTCCTTTACAAAACCATTTCTTACAATTCCCCACATGAATAGAATTTGATGACAACAAAAATGCAACAATATGCATAAAATGTAACAAATAGCTGGCACAAGTTTTGGTCACATTGGAATATCTTTTAAAAAATGGCGAAGCCATTCTGCTTTTTCTCCTATTTTATCTAAAGCAATGAACTCAGATTCCATTGTAAACTGTGCAATGCACGTTTGTTTCAAGGATTTCCATGAAACAGCTGCACCTCCTAGAGTAAAGACATATCCACTAGTGAATTTTGAATCTTTAGTATTCGATATCCAATTTGCATCACAATAGCCTTCGAGTACTGCACGATATCAAGTAAAGTTTAAGCCATGAGCACATGTAAATCTTAGATATCTAAGAACCTGAATCATTGTTTTTCAATGATCTTTTCCGGGGTTACAGTGTACCTGCTTAATTTACTGACAGCATATGCTATATCAGATGTGTATGCAATTCATTAGGTACATTAGGCTTCCAATAATCTGAGAGTATTTTAACTGAGACATCCCATCACCTTTATTTTTTGACAAATAAATATTGACATCTACAGGTATTCTTGCTACATTTGCATCATCCTTGATATATTTACCAAGTATTTTCTCAATAAAATGTGATTGAGACAAAGTATATCTGTTAGATGTTCTAGTAATTTTCATTCCTAAAATAACATCTGTTACTCTCATATCTTTCACATCAAATCTTTTGTTCAGCATTTGCTTAGTTGATTTGATCATATTATGACTGCTACCAATTATGAGCATGTTATCTACATAAAGACAAACTATGACATATCTTTTGTTAGTGTTTTTAATGTAGACACATTTGTTACATTCGTTTATCTTGAATCCATTAGTTAACATAGCATGATCAAATTTCTCATGCTATTACTTAGGAGCTTGTTTTAATTTGTAGAGAGATTTTACAAGCCAACACACTTTCTTTTCTTTCCCTGGTACTACAAACCCTTCGGGTTGTTCTATGTAATTTCGTCATGTAAATCCCCATTTAAGAAAGCTATCTTAACATCCATTTGATATATCTCAAGATTATATAACGCTGCTATAGCAATAAGCATGCGAATGGATGTGATTCTTGTTACTAGAGAGTATGTGTCAAAATAGTCCAGATTTTCTTTTTGTCTGTAACCTTTAACCACAAGTCTTGCTTCATACTTGTGTATTAAACCATCTATTTTCATTTTCCTCTTCAATATCCATTTATACCCAAGAGGTTTGCACCCGGGTGGAAGATCCACCAACTCCCAAGTGTGATTTTGCATGATGGATTCAATTTCACTATTAACAGCCTCTTTCCATAATGGTTTAGGAGCGACATTGCTTCCTTAAAGCTTCAAGGCTCATTTTCTAATAAGTATGTGAGAAAATTTGGAAAGTTCTCGCTCTTTTACTGCATCTTGATTCATCATCTATTATTTCATGTTGGTTATGACTAGTACTAATCTTTTGTTCTTGATTGTCAACAGTATCCTGACCTTGTGTAGAATCATAAATTCTTTTCTGTAAACTTAATTCTTGTCTTTTCTTATGAGGAAAAACATGTTCAAAAAATACGACATTCCTAGACTCTATAATAGTATTTATATGTATATCAGGTATTTCTGACTTATGAGTCAAAAACCGATATGCGCTACTATTATGTGCATAACTAATAAACACACAATCAACTATTTTTGGTCATATTTTAGTCTTTTTAGGAACATGAACTTCTACCTTTGCTAGACACCCCCACACTTTAAAATATTTGTAGGAAGGTGGTCGACCTTTCCATAACTCATAAGGGGTGCTATTCATTTTCTTGTGGGGTATTATGTTAAAAACATAATTAGCAAACAATATTATCACAACCCAAACCTACCCTTAAAAGTTTGGACATGATCGGCCTGAACTTAAGCCTCAAAACAAAGTAGTCAATAAATAATTTATACGATATCGAGGCCTGAAACGGAAGCAAGTATGATGACAAAAAGAAACGTCCATTGAGCGATGTCTAAATGCCAGGATCTTAGTACACACATCATATACATCCACATTTACATATACCGTTCAATAAAAAATAAAAATAAAAATCCACGACGTGCCAATCTAAACAAAAAGAGCAATGATCCATAATTTACATATTAGCAATGTATCTATATCCGTAGCAAAATGGAATATACAAAAGAAACCCAAAATAAAACAAAAAGGTTTCACTTGGGAGGCTTGACAGACTGGACCAACAAAACAAAAACTCCTGGAGCTAGCCTAGGACTGTTCTTCGGGCTGACCACCTACAAAACATACATGAGTACGAAAAGAGCCAAGCTCAGTAAATAATAATAATGTACTAAGGCATGTAAACGAGTGTGTGCCTTGCAAAATGTCAAGCGTGTACGTAACTTATGTATGTCCCTTTTTGATTAACAGAACGGCCTCAGGCCCAATTCTAATAATAGAACAACCTCAGGCCCAATAATAGCAGAACAACCTCGGGCCCAACAATAACACCATAAATAAGTTCCATCTCATATCCACATTCTATATTGCATTTCTTGTAGCTCATTCATTCTAATAACATAATTTCAAAAATCAATCAAATTAACTTATGAAAATAAATATAAGTGTTTTACACTACTATTACTCACAAGGCACACACACACAACTTGTAAGTTATTCACTTTTCTTTAGCCTTTTCATTGTCCGATTCATTAAATTCTCATTCAGTTATAAGTATTTTAGAAGGATCAAATATACACATTAACAGTTTCAAAAGGTTAAACAGGGAAAAGAAGTTGATAGAATTTCCCCCCATTGGCCGCACGTGTGGAAGTCCCCCACTGCACGTGCTTTTATTACAGAATGCCCCAGTCTGCCTCCCTTGTTTTCCGCACGTGCGGCTGTAAGCCCCGCACATGCAGCTGTGCATCCCGCACGTGCGGTTCTGGCTCTGTTTTGGGCAGTCCAAAAATTCAATAATTCAACCTTCAAAAGATAATTCCAAGTTCTAAATCAAGCAATTTAATTCCCCAAAACATAGTATATAAACGTAATAAACATGATTTTCATGTTCAAGTAAATCATAACTCTTTTAATTACATAATTACAACCCAAATTGTTACATTCATTCCATGTCTTCAATCCTTTCATGATTTACAAACATATTGACATGTATGAGAGCAAAGCATGCAAACACCAAAGATTAGAGGTAGTTTCTCTCAAACTACTCAACATAACTTAAAACACGAGGATCAACTCTCAAATCAAACAGTTACCATAAATCTTTGGCGGTTTACATGAATATTTCCCCAACCATGGTCACTATTTCAAAACCCTAGCTTGGGTGAGTGGAAAACTCCATTTTAAAGCTTGATTCTAAGCAATTGAGAGAGATTTAGGGTATTTGAGTTGATTTACACTCACCTTAAACTTCAATCTTTGAATTCCCTCAACTTCTTCAAGCCCTTTGTTGATCTCCTCTCTATCTCTTCTCTTCTTTTCTTTCTCTATAGCTCTCCCAAGAGATAGTTTTATAAAATGTGAGTCTAAGTCTCTTCTCTAGGTTCATATATGCATCTAAGGCTTGAATTATAAGCCTAATTTGGTTTATTAAGTCTTGAGCCTAAATAATTCAATTTTATTCGTTACGAATCAAATTTTTACGAAACTTCATATTATGTCCTAAAAATCATGCTGATCATAACTATGAAGTCAAATTCGGTTTATCGCGCCTCTAAGGCTTTCAATTTCTAGTCCAAATGTCTCAATTTCAACAGATTTTCTCATAATCAACAGATATAGTTTCATAATTATATAATTCACACATTAAAACATGGAATTTCATGTCAAACATATAAATGCGCATATAATCACACATCTAATGAGAGATTTAAGCGTATGAGAGGGTTGGATTATTACAAATATTAATTACCCCCACAAGTTCTGTGGTAAACTGAGTCTGAGTTTAGTAACATGGCATTCATCATTTCTTAAGGGTTCTATTTTTCCTTTCTGCAATTCATTTTGCTGAGAAGAATATGGTGCTGTAGTTTAATGAATAATGTAATGTTGTGCACAAAATTCATTTAAAGGTTCATCATATTCACCACCCTTATCACTTCTAACCATTTTAATGGTTTTACCTAGTTGATTTTCAACCTCGGTTTTGTAAAGTTTAAACATTTCTAAGGCTTCATCTTTACTTCTAAGTAAGTATACATAACAATATCTTGTGCAATCATCAATAAATGTTATGAAATACTTTGTGCCTCCTCTAGTTTGAACAAATTTAAGATCACATATATCAGTATGAATTAATTCTAGAGATTCATTTTTTCTTTCAACTAATTTAAACAGTGTCTTAGTTAGTTTCACTTCTACACATACTTCACATTCACGATTAGGATCAATTTGAAATTTTGGTATATAATCCAAACCAATAAGCCTACGCAAAGCATCAAAATTTGAATGTCCTAATCTACCATGCATAAATAAAACTCAAGAATATAAACAGAAGCTGTGTTAATTTTATTAATAGCAGAAATTGGTACAACAGTCATTACATTCAATTTGAAGAGCCCATCGCTCATATACACTTTACCCACATACATGCCACTCTTAGTTAGTACAAATTTATTAGACTCAAACACAAGCCTAAAACCATTTTTACTCAACAAAGATCTAGAAACTAGATTCTTGCCAATGTCCAGTACATGCAAAACGTTGTTGAGAGTAAGTTCCTTCCCTGAGTCATTTTTAATATCACCTTTTCTTGTCCAGCCATGGCAGAAGTATAAGAAGTTTCTATGAAAAGTTGTTCCCATTGGCAGCCTCATTATATGAAGAGAACATCTTCTCATCCGCACAAATATGACGAGTTGTCCCAGTGTCAACCCACCACTCATTGGGATTTCCAACCAAATTAGCCTCGGACACTATAACAAAAATATTGATGTCATTTATCTCATCAAAGATGTAATCTAGTTCTGTCACATTAGCTTGATCGGTAGCCTTTTTGCTTGTACTTCTGTGATTCTTCTTAGGACGTCGGCAATCAGAAGCACGATGTCCAGTCTTGCTATAGTTATAGCATTTTCCTTTGAACTTTTTATTACCATTGTTGTCGCCTTGTTTAGAACCATCTCCAGCAAATTTCCTTTTTGTTATGTGATTTGGGCACTTGTTTCTCCATTACATTAGCCTTCGACTCAATGAAATTTTTACCATTCCTCTTTTCAGCATTCTGGTTATCTTCTTCAATCCTCAATTGGACAATAAGTTCTTCAATGTCATCTCTTTGCGTTTATGCTTAAGGTAGTTCTTGAAATCTTTCCATGCAGGCGGTAATTTTCCACAATTGCAGCAACTTGAAAGATTCACTAAGAGACATACTTTCAGCATGAATATCATAGAAGATGAGTTGGAGACTTTGCACTTGGCTAATAACTGTTTTAGAATCAATCATGAAAAAGTCCAGAAATTTTCCAACAACGAATTTCTTCTTGCCGGTATCCTTTATCTTGTATTTTTTCTCTACAGAATCCCACAATTTTTTTTTTTTTTCTGTTTGAAGAGGGTTATAAACATTATACAACATGTTGTCTAGGCCATTGAGGATGTAATTCTTGCAAAGAAAATCAGAATGCTTCCAAGCATCCATTACAGCAACAACTTGCCGATCACTTTCATCCTCTTTAAGTACTGGAGCATCTTCATGGAGAAACCGGGCAAGATTAAGAGTTATCAGATAAAATAGCATTTTCTGCTGCAATCTCTTAAACTCTGTACGGTTAAATTTTTCTAGTTTTTCTCCATGATTCACAAGAATTTGAACAGGGTTCTTGTGATGATTCCAAAATGCATATCATGGGAATTAAATTATGTATTAGGTCATAATTATGGGGTTTATTGGTGCATATTTGTCCAAATTGGGAAAAATATCTGATGGGGCTACGACATTGAAACTGAAATTGATAGCCTTAAAGGGTTCAGAAACTAAAATTAAGTACATAGATATGCTAATGGGAATTTTTAGAGACATCTAGGAAGTTTAATTGAAAATTTATTCTGTTGATTCGTATGCATGTTTAGATGGTTTAATTGCAACCTTACACTGCAAATTGAAGGCCTTAAGGCTTCAGAAACCATAACAAAGTACATAATTATAATCAACATGATTTTTAGGACTTAATATGAAGTTTTGTAAAAATTTGATTCATAATGAATTTTTTGTAAAAATCTGATTCAGAATGAAATATATATATATATATATATATATATATATATATCAGCCTTTATATGTATGGGCCTTTCTTTGGCTCAACAAAAGAAGATATTTTTGGAAGAGAGAGCGTTTTGGAGGAATCAAAAGAGAAACGAAAGAAGAAGGAAAAAAAAAAGAAGAGCAAAGGAAAAATTGGAAGCAAAACTCCGTGATTCAACCGTTCAAGGTAAGAATTCTTCCTTTCTCTCATGGATATGAGACATGGAACTCCTAAATCTTTAGAACTTGAGATGAATTAAAGAGGAAATCATGTAAAATTAGGAGTTCAAAGGTGTAAATTGATGAGGTGAACTCACAAAAAACTTAAAAAGATGAATTGAAGGAAATGGTGAAATATATTGACATGCATGGCATAATTTTAGTTCAACACGTATTTGGTTGCATGATTCTTATGAATGGAAGAAAGGAGCTCATGATTCTTACATGCATGTCATGTTTTCAAGGAATCCATGATCAAAACATGGTTTGTATATATATTGGTGATTTTATACTTGAATATGCTTGAGTTCAAGAAATTTGATCATCTCATGGACAAATTAATTTTATACACATGATCTTTTACTTGGTCTCTCATAATTTCAAAGAAATTCTCATTTAAAAACTTGGATTGAAGCTTGAACATACATTTTATGATTGCTTTACATATTTTCGGTTATAATTTGAATAATTAAATTTGGTTATAAACTTATGGGTTGTATTTGATGATTGAAAATTAAAGTTTAAGCTTATTTTTGTGGACTTTGGGATTGAATTATACAAAAATAAAGTTAGATTTTGAAAAGAGGACCCTTAAAACCATAGCAAATTTTCGGGGCTGAATTTTCCAGTTTCGCACATGCGGCCTGGGGTCCCGCACGTGTGGAAAACAGAGCAGAAAATGTTGATGGAATACTTCAATCTACACTTGCGGTTTTGGGCTTCCGCACATGCGGTTTGGGGGCACTACTTGGTTTCATTTTTGCTTCATTGTTCAACCTTCCAAGCCCCCGTTTGCATCATTTTAAAGTGTTTTTCATGTGCATTGCATTCATATGCATATTATAGGCATAAAAAGAAATAAGGAATGACAATTAGAACCAAACGAATAAACCGAACGATTGAACAATGTATCAAAATTGAATAAGTAAGTAACCGACTGAATGATTGAACTGTATATTGAGATATCGTGTTTGAATTGTTTTCTTAGGGTGGACGCCACATCCTTAGTGCAACTTTAGCACATACTTCAAGGAGTCCACTGTGAGTAACACTATTGTAAAGCTATGTTCAATTATAATTACTTTATGATTGATAAAAATGTATTGTTTTACTGAAATGATAATGTTTATTGATGAATGATTGTCCTATTTTCTGAGCTATACTCGTGGCATCCATAGCATATTGTTATTGCTATTGCTATTATTACAGAGATCTCTGTCAGTTCCAATTCTTGGAACTATTGCTATTTCATTGATGTCCATCAAATGATTGTTCGATCTTTAAGACCTATCGATTGTTCTACTATTGGATGTACCACGTATGACTATTGTGAATCAAAATGATTGATTTGACATGAAACATTGATTGAGAAATTGATTTATTGATGACTTGATTGTTTCAACTATTGTAAGGACATCATTCATAACCCCTTTACACAATTGTTATTCACTAGGCTCTAACTCATTGTTTATTAGATATATGTAGGTGATCGAGCACCGGATCAGAGTTAGCGGTGTTGACTCGAACCCTGTTTTTGTCAAGCCAACTTTTGCGCCTCACCACGAGGTTCCAAGCCAACACGTGTGTCAAGGCTTATTGAGTGGTTCAGATTCACCCTTTTGAAATCAGTCAAGTGACAAGTGTAGTCTACGACTTTTGTTTGTACTGCTTTTGATAATGAGATTTAACTTGTGTTTCATTCTGTATATAAGTGTTTTATGGACTTAAGTGTTTGTGCATACATAAATATTTGAAAGTTGATTTGTATATTTAAGTCCTCACAGCTCGTTGGATGTTATTTTCTATTATTGATTGGCTTCCGCCAGCCTCCTTTTATTGTGTTATTGTGCTTATTGTTAAGTAGGCCTTTGGTAATCACGGATAACTAGCCGATTACGACACTAAACCTATAGCAGCGGGTTTGGGTCGTGACAGTTCTGTAACGGCCAGTGTTGGTGTAACAACCGAATTGGAGGTATTAGTTTCAGTAGCCATCAAATCTGATTACAAAAATCAGAAAATAAATTAAAAGCAATACAATTTTCTAGTTACAAAAACCAGAAAAGAAAATTAGAATTTTGAATACAATGAAGAAATGATTATGTCTTAAGATTGTTAGACAATCTTCACTGTATTCAAAGAATTGGTTAAGGAAGAAGAAAATTGTTTGATTACTTAAATCAAAACAGAACATAGAATAATAAAATATAGAAAAATAGATTCTTATTTTGTTACACCAAACAAAAACAAAAACAAAGGCAAAGGCAAAAAAATTGAAACCAGAAATGAAAATCATGAACAAACTATTTACAGTATTAGTTCTCCAAAAATTCAATCAAGTCCGGTGTTCAACACTGTCTCCTTAAGACAGATTGGTCCTCTATGGTGCTTTCAGAATGTGGACGTCTATCTCCCAGGATAAAATGATTGACGATAATTAGTAGCAACTAAAACTAATTATCCAACAAACACACTTTGTGTTTATACTCTTTCTTACAGAAAAGTTATGCAGCAAAATGCAGGAAGCAAAAGCAGAAGAAAGAACGAAAATTGAATGAAAAATCACATGGAGGACTTGTCTATTTATAGGAGAATTGGTGGTTGTTCAGGACATATTTGAATAGGTAAAGAACCTGTTCGAGTTGGTTTTGAACAGATAAAGAATCTGTTTGAGTTGGAGGAAAAGGTGCATTGGACTAAACTGCCAACGTTCAGAAACGTTGGGGTTATTTCGAAATTTATTTTGAATTTCAAACCGAAATTCAAATTCCAAATGATAAGAAATTAATTTTAGAAAAATAAAATTCAAATGTATTTGGCCCAAAAAGATAAGGATTGGACTACACAAGCCCTACCCAACCTCACACCCGCACATAAGCCCAAGCGGGCAACGACACTTGGTCTTTTTTAGGTCCAATGGGTCAAGGCCCACTTTCCCCATAACCTCCCCCTCCACAAAACTTGGGTACCTCTTAGGACCTATAGCGACCCCGGTCTTTTCCCATTCGATGTTTGTATCCGGACTTAGGTTCCGTAGATTCTCTCTTTGTGTAATGGTTGTTATCGTCCTATATTTTCTTATTTGGAGTTATAGGATGTGTTGGGCGGGTTTGGAACAGGTTGGTTGAGCTTAGGAACCAAAACTAGTTGCCCAGATTTTGGCTTGTCCGCTTCGAGCGGGGGTTTTGGCGCTCGAGCGGAAAAACACCAATCCAGTATTTCTTGTGCAGGTTGGACGCTCGAGCGGGAGTTGGGCCGCTCGAGCGGGAGTCTGTGAGTGTCCGCTCGAGCGGAGTTGGTGTCCGCTCGAGCGGGACGGCTGAGTATAAATCGTGTTTTAGCGTTTTAAAGCAGTTTTTCATCTTCTTTTCAGATTCTAAACCCTAAGTTCCGAGTTCTCTCTCTCCCAACTCATCTTCTCTCTCAGGTTTGATCTTCTTAGAGTGTTTTTCTACCCTAGTTCCTTCATTAAAAAGGTAGATAAGAGTGAGGGCTACATTTTTAATCTGAACATTCTTGGAGTTGGAGCACGTTGGAGTTTTGGACATCATCTTCATCTTCTCCATTTGAGTTCTTCATTTGAGGTAGGGATTCTCCTTGTTCTCTTTTCAATACTTCGTCTATAGATAGACATGTGGGTTATTTTGTATTGCATGAAATTGTATCATGTTGGTTTTATTTGAAATCATGGGGTAAACCTAGGGTTGGTTGTGTTAAGATTGGGTTTGGCCTCATTAGTTGTTGTCTTGGCTAATTAGAATATAAATTAGCATGTTGTAGTTAAATGAAGAAAAAGCCCTAAATTATGTTTTGATTTGGTAAATTAAAATGGGGGTTTTTGACTAATGTATGAATCTCTTTGATTAAAATGAGTTGGGTAAGGGTGTTAATGCCTAAGGGATTATCATAGCTTTGGAATTGGTTCTATGGAAACAAGAATAGTGGAGTTGGTTTTGTGATAACAAAAAGGAAGCGGGATTGGTTTTGTGGAATGGGAAAAGTTCTTGAAAGGGGGATAAATGTTGGATTGTTGTATCTTATACTACTATGGTATTAGTGATAAGTTGGTGATCTCATGATAATTGAGTATATTTATAGAGGTACAATATACCTGCATCTAGAGGTTTTGTCCTTGGTCATCGGTGGAGGATGACATGTTTGAGTTGGATTGTCGTGTATGTTTTACACATTGTTGATTGTATATCATAGTGATGAAATGTTGAGATACATTTTATATGTATATTTGTTAGGGAGAGAGAGGGGTTGTACTCCAGTGTGTGTGAGAAGATAGGAGATGTACTCCACACACCTATGTGTTCATATATCTTAACACATTGTTTGCATCCTGATAGTTTATTTGGTTGCAATATACAGTTAGTTATGCCTTGTTGCTGGTCGTTGTTGCATTATATGCCGCGCTTATAATCAAAGGTATCGTTACCTTCCAGCTAGCGCCTGGAGAACTGTATGCGCTTATAATCTAAGGTACCACACCCTTCCAGCTAGCGCCTGGTAAAATGGTATGTTGTTGTGAGAAGTGTAGTTTGGCTTACTACGCACCTAGCTAGTAGAGCAAAGTTTTGTTGTTATTGTTTCAGTGTATCTGGAAACATTGTGGATTGTATTGGTTACAGTTTTGGAGGGCCGAGTTGCCTCATTGTTTATCTTATGCATGTAGTTGAGTTGTTATCTCCCTTTACAAAAGTATGCATGTATAGTTATGATAGATTTGGGATTGAACCGAAATAGCTTTGTCTTTGAAAGTGTAAAGAAATCAAACATTTTAGAATATGTTTTGAAAAGGTACATCTGTTGTATGTGTGGAAAATGAAAGAGAGTAATGGGCTTAGTGAATCTATTTTTCCTAAGTAATTGTTAATATTATCAAAGATTGGAAACGGGGTTAATGAAAGGATAAAGGAAAGACGAATCGCTTATAGCACTGATGAAATGGTTGTGTTCAAGAAAAGTTTATATATATATATATATATTTTTGTATAAACTGTCACATTATTATTCTAGTAGAGAATGAGTGTTCATGATCATAGCTATCTGTAATGTCGTTATTGTTGAGGATCATGTTGAGACCCTACTGGACTATATGTTCATCCCACGTTGTTGAAATCTTTTTCAGGTGTTTAGCAGGATGTGCTACAAGATTTGGATCTTCTTAATTGCTGGCCACGGGGCCTCTTTGTTGTTGGCGGAATGCCATATGTGTAAAAGGGTTACACCCTTCATTTGATTATTCAATGTTGTAAGCCCAAGGGCAATTTCTTAAGTATGTCCATGTAATATTTACTTTGCATACGAATGAGAGTATTGTTAATCATATCTACGGATTGAATGTATGAGTTTATTTCCGCATGTTATCTCTGAAATTGAATTAAGTTAATGAATTTGGTAATGACTTCGAGTAATAAAAATTGGGGCGTGACAGGACCCTCCTCAAGATGCAAACTCAAGGCTTATAAACCCACACCAAATTTGCCCATTCGAGCAATATGGGACAAGCCTTTTCTCTATCTCTTATGAAAACCTCACCAAAACATCATTTCCATGGAGCTCAATTTGGCATTGATTTCCCATTCGCCGAATAATGGTTTTGAGTAATGAAATATACAATGTGAATCATTATACGGCAAAGAACGCATTGCCACATAGACCCGCCAACTTTGGCGTATGGGTCCCACTTAAAAAATAGACCAAAATTTTAGAAAAAACTTTCTTTTCTTTTCTTTTCTTTTTTTTCCAAAACCATTTCTTACAAGTGACATGTCGGGATGTGTGTGGTTGATATTCATACTTGTCTAATATTTCTTGATACATGATGTGTTGGAAAGTGAAATTTCACATTTGTTTGAAATTAGAGGGGGCAAATATATTAAAATTTTAATATGATTCTAAAATGCTACAAAATTACTTGTAAAAATGGTTTACTAAGACCATAACTACCTAATTAAAATAATGGTTATTGAAAAATCTAAAAACTCCCGAGATATTAATTTGCGATTATTTTTTAATTTAAAACAGTGAATATCAATCACAATAAAATAATCAACGACAAATTGATAGAATGATTTAAATTAGAAAAAATCACAATTGTAGTGCCTCTAATTATGATAAAAAAATTATGGACCAAAGTTACAAAATAATCAACTAAGAAAACAAAACAGAATTACACACGAGTACTCTCAATTACCTAACTAATCCACATCCAAATTAAATCAAATCCAATATGCCTCTTCCATCATTGTCTTTACCTCAGAATTACTTTGCTCAACGTTGAATCCATAATGCTAATGTCGAATCCACGACGATAAGTCACTCCAGAATCTACCAAAGTTTCAGACCTAAGTTTCCCGAAATCCACCGATGAACACCTCTATCTTTATGTGAATGAACGAATGAAAACAACCCTTGATGTTTGACACTATGTAATTTATTGATCAATCGATCACCTTCTATATATCAAGGAAACTCATATAAAAATACCCTGTAATATAGAACACTTTGTATTTTACTCCTCTCTGAGAATCTAGATGGGTTAAATCCTAAAAATAACAAACGGCATACTTTATACTAAACAGAATTACGAAGACCGCTCGAGCACACACTTTACTGCTCGAGCAATGTGAGTAAAAGGCAGGGCAAACATATAGGTCAACTACTCAAGCGCAACATCTACTGCTCGAATGGTGAAATATATTTCCCAAATGTTCAATTTGTAGACAGAGATAGGGATGATCCACTTCATTGCTTAAGCGCACAAAAGATCCCTGTACATAGTCAGCGAAGTAGCAAATAAAGAAAGCTCAAGATACGAAATATCAGCACAAACTCTTCTACATAGACACAATTCGAGTTGGATTCGCATGTAAACACTCACAATTTCACTGAAATAAAAGAACGAATAAAATTACAATTAAAAAAAGTTTTGTCAAACGAAATTACCAATTATAAAAACCTAACAATTATAAAATAAAAATAATTAATTAATTAACTAATCAAAAGTAGAACTACCCAGGTGCCATGTACACTAGGAAAGACAAAATTAAATAATTAAAAAGTGTTGTCTAGACAGGTGTATTTCACATATTATATTCTATACACAAAACTCAAAAAAAAAAAAAAGACAAAATAAATAAATAAGTAATGTGTATTGTTCAAATGGTAAAAATCTTTATTATTAAAGAAAGAATAAAATTATAATTAAAAAGAGTTTTATCAAACGAAATTACCAATTATAAAAACCTAACAGTTATAAATAAAATAAAAAAATTAATTAATTAATCGAAAGTAGAACTACCCAAGTGCCATGTACACTAGGAAAGACAAAATTACATAATTAAAAAGTGTTGTCTAGACAGGTGTTTTTCACACATTATATTCTACACACATAACTCAAATTGTAAAAATCTTTATTATTAAATTCAAGGTCATGAGTTCCGGGCCCGTTTGCATAATTTTTATAAAAACTCCAAATATATCTATATATCTAAAATATGAGATATATTTGTGCCAATACCACCAACGCCTACAATTTATATATTATAAATAGATAGATAGGTATTGTGGAACATCAAGACAACCTTCGACCAGGGGCGGGGCTATGTGTAATTTAGTGGTGTCAATTGACACCACTGAACTTTCAAATTTTGTTTAAATATATATGAAATTTTGTTTAATAGTTTTGGATTTTAACAAAATAATCCCAGTATTTAGAGCTATTCATTGTTTAGTAGTGTCAATTTTAACAAAATAATCCCAATGAATCTAGATAAATATTACATATATCACATATATTTGGAGCTATTTATTGTTTAGTGGTGTCAATTTTAGTTCAGTGTTCGTTCATTCATTTACTCCATCAACGCTTCATTCTCTAACAACCATTGTTGCATTGCCATTGATATATTCCTTCTTTTGTTCTCTTTTTCTCCCTCTGAATGACCCCACTGAGAAAAATTTCTGGCTACGCCACTGCCTTCGACAGTGTTGTTCACTTGGTGAAGTGGCAATTGGTGCACAATTTTTTTATAAAAGAAATCTGTTCTCAATCTTAAATT
Organism: Camellia japonica; assembly: GCA_030407325.1. Lineage (NCBI taxonomy): Eukaryota > Viridiplantae > Streptophyta > Magnoliopsida > Ericales > Theaceae > Camellia > Camellia japonica. The sequence goes on along the minus strand of JAPPVO010000013.1, from coordinate 70,985,206 downwards.
TTATTTTTCTTTCTCCCACTCTAAATCCTTCTTACTAAAATTCTGTTACCATCACACACTGACTTTCTAGTGGGCTTCCTACGTGTTTTAACAAGGGGTAATTTTGTTTCAGTGTATACAGAAAAATATTTACAGATTAATGATAAATTATATATATATTAAAAAGTAAAATTATAAACTTTATTATGTATTTGTAATTAATTTAAAAAAAAAAAAAAAACTTATGAGATGTTATTTTCCCTTTCAACAAAGCTTTTGTTGAACAATTCTACTACACATTTAGAATTTTACTTAAAAATATCAGTAATTCTGAACAAAACACCATTTATATCTCAATCACACATAATAATTCTGAGACTATTTTTTAGTAAATATTCTAGGATTGTAACATTAGTGTTTGTTGAAGTATGCCACTTTGTACTGGTGTAGGTTTACTTGAATAAATAATAATATTACTCATAGTAAAATTCATCCATAGTGTTTATTAAAGTAGGCCACTTTGAGCTTGAAAATTTTAAAAAATTGAAGATATTGATTTGTGATTATATTTGAATTTTAAATAATAAATCACAATTACAATCAAACAATTAAGAACAAATCGATATAACGATTTAATGTAAAAAAAAAAAAAATCACAACTAAAGCGCCTCCAATTGTGATTTAAAAAAATCACGGGCCAAAGTCATAAAGTAATCCACTAAGAAGACAGAAAAGGATTATACAAGTGTACCTTCAAGTACCTAGTGAATCCATGCTCGAATTGAACCGACCCTGATGTGCCTCTTCTACCACCGTTTTCACATCGAAATTGTCTTGTCTAATGTTGAATCTACAACACTAATGTCGAATCCACGACGATGAGCCACTCCAAAATCCACCAAAATTTCAAGCCCAAGTTATCCGGAATACACCGAAGAACACCACTCTCTTTTGTGAATAAAAGAAAAGAAAAGAAAACAAACCAAATCCCTTGTTAATATGAAATTCATAGATCCATTGATCACTCTCAAATCATCAAGGAACCACTCATAAAAATACTCTCCAATATAGAAAATCTTAGTAGTTTTACTCTCTTAGAATTTGGACAGCTTAAACACTAAAAATAGTGAACAACGAACGACGCACTTTATAGAAAACAGAGCCGCGAACACCGTTCAAACGACCACTTCATCGCTCGAGCGAACTCACTAAAACGAGTGTCCATCGCTCAAGCCAAGAATCCACCGCTCGAGCGCAAAACGGATTCTCTCATAAATTCAATATCCTCTGCAAAAATACTAGATGATGTCGTTCACCGCTCGAGCGTACAAATGACCACTCGAGAGTCAACCAGCTTTGGCTTCGGGGGCGCTGCCCCTCAACCCCCCTCTCACTGTCCCGAATTTACCATGGGGTGCTGTCCCCTGGAACCCCACGCGCTGACCAGGCAGCTCAGCGAAATGGTAAACATGAAAAGATTAATATCACAAACCTCTGTATAAGCACAATTCAAATTAGATTCGCATCTAAACACTCACATTCTCACTAAAAATAAAAAAACGAATAAAATTACAATTGAAATGAGTTTTGTCAAACAGGATTATCAATTACCAATTATAAAAACCTAACAGAACTAGTATAGGTCCACTTGAATAAATAATAATATCACTCATAGTAAAATTCATATATATTACTCAAATATCATAACGTGCATACCCTTGATAAAATGGCCAGAAATCTCATTTCATTGTACATCTGACAATAAAGTTCATATTCAAATACACCATTATCACGTTCGTACATTTATTCCAATGTGAGTGTAAAACCCATAGCAAAATTGATATTCAACTATACAAATATCACATTCCTAGTAGTTGTTTATAAATCTAAATCCTCTGCTGTACATTGTCTGTAGTATTTTTTATAGTGTCTTAAATTATTTTGAGACTGAGAAAGAGGAAGAACAAAGGAAAGCTTTTGCTTGTTTGTTTGTTTGTTTTGTTGAAGCTTTGCCTACTATAGGGAGCACTACAGATAACGCACTACAAAGAATTTATATTTGTTGCCTACTGGTATGATTGCACGTGAACATATGAGTTTTTCACACCCATATTTTGTATCGATGTGGATGATTTTATTTAAATTTATCTTTAATAAAATCTCTGTTGAAGGATATCACTATTACATATACCAATGTTAGTGATTTATTTGAATTTAAATGTATTTAGTAAAAATGCCCATAAATAGCTTGTCAACAATAATCCTAAAGATACTTAAAATTTTGCACATTATAATGTGCTCGTCCTTTCACATGAAGTGTGAGGTCCATTGGATCATATCATGTGGGACTCATATTCTATGTATGTAAAATTTTAAGTATTTTTAACATTATGTCTATTAGGCCTCAAGGGCCCAATTATGAACGTAATTTATGGCTCAAAAGTTCTATCTCAAAAAATCACTAACTTTTAAAAAAAAAAAGTGCACACAATCTAATAATAAAATCGAACACAATTTTTTCACAGAAGTTATGTCTCACTTTATATAAGAGAGTTATTTTTAATTTTGTGATCAAATTATGTGCACGTAAAAGGATTATGAATTTTAAACACCTTTCGAGCAGATAATTTTAGCCCAATATCTTGCCTCTAATTGCCTCATAGAATTTCAGCAAATTAACCTTTGAGTATTGCTATTCAAGCCTAAAAATTAGACTCACCTTTTAGACCCAGTGATGTATTAAGAAAAATGAATTTAAAAAGTGAACTTATATATCATTTTCCTTAAGGCCTAAGATTTGTGGCCCAAAATAGACCTAAAATGCCTTCAAATTTGCAGCCCTTAAGGCTCCCTAAAATTGGCTCTAAAGGTTGAATTAGGGTGGTAAGAAAAATTGAAAAAATGACTAAACCGATTGAATCGTATCGAATCAGTCATATTTGGTCTGTTTTTTAACAAGAATCGGTCTGTACAATTTTTTAATTTGATTTTTTTTTTATTTTTGGTTCGATATCGGCTTAAACACCTTGTGCACCAAACTAAACCGAAATCGACCGCTTCAACATATATTGCATTTATATATATATATATATATATATATATATATAATCTAATAATCTAATGATATTAATAAGTATAATAAATTATTAACTTTAATTAATTAACCGTATTATCTCTATAACCTAAGGTTGCAAATTCTTATTATATATAATTTTAACTCAGACTCATTATTCTTAAAACCTTAATATTTTAAATATATATATATATATATTGTATTTTCATTAATCTAGGAATTGAAAAATATTTATTAAATGGATGGATTAGATATATTTGAAACAATAGACAAATAACTAATTCAATATTTTTATATAAATTAGTGATTATACTAAAAGTGGCTCAAGTTTGAAAGGTTCTAGACTGATTAAACCGTGACGAACCGAACCGTTTCAACTGGTGCAGTTTGATGAGAGAAGTGGTCTGTATCGATGCTCAAAATAATAAAATCGACATTATCGATTCGGTGATAATTTTTACATAACCATACTGAACTGGCTTGGAATCTTTCATGTTGAACTTTGCAATCACCCGTTCAACGTACTTCTTCTGTGACAGCCATAATTTCTTGGCTTCCCTGTCACGCACAATTTGCATGCCCAACATTTGCTATGCAGGGCCTAGGTCCTTCATGTCAAAGGACTGTGATAACTCATTCTTCAATGATCTTATTGTTGTGGCATCCTGTCCAACAATCAGCATGTCATCAACATAGAGCAGGAGTATGATGAAGTTTCCATCGGGAAATTTCTTGACATAGACACACTGATCTGCAGTAGTTCTCTTGTACTCATGACGCACCATGAATGAGTCAAACTTCTCGTACCACTGTCTAGGCGCTTGTTTGAGGCCGTAAAGACTCTTCTTCAATCTACAGACTAAGTTTTCTTTTTTCTTTTTTTACTTTAAAACCTTCTAGCTGCTCCATGTCAATTTCTTCCTTCAGATCACCATGGAGAAATGCCGTCTTCACATCCATCTGTTCAAGTTCCAAATTCAAACTGGCCACTAGTCCCAAAACTACTCAAATGGATGTCATTTTCACAACTGGCGAGAAGATTTCATCAAAGTCAATACCTTTCTTCTGCCCGAAACCTTTGACAACCAATCGAGCCTTATACTTGACTAGCTTTCCTCTGCCATCTTTCTTCAACTTGAACACCCATTTGTTCTGCAATGGTTTTCGACCCTGGGAAAGTTTTACCAAATCATAAGTCTGATTCTTCTGTAATGACTGCATCTCTTCTTGCATAGCTTGATGCCAACTACTCTTCTCCTTATGATTTTGAGCTTCTTGAAAACTTTCTGGCTCCCCCTCATCAGTAAGCAAAATATAATCAAAAGCAGGGTATTTTGACGATGGCTTAGACACTCTTGTTGATCTTTGCAACTATGGACCAACAGTCTCTGGCGGAGGGAGTTGTGGCTCCCCCTGCTCAACACCCTCTTCTTTTGGATCTTCTTCTTCTGGCAATCCATCTTGTAACTCTACATCATTGGTTGCATACTGCGGTAACTCTTCTTCATGAGTGGCATGCTGTGATGGTGCAGGATTGGGAACAATTTCCAAAACATCATTAACTTTGGGTTTGGCTGGTTGCCCAAAGTCTTCTAAGGTCTGGCCTTCTTAAAATACCACATCTCAGCTTCGAATGACCTTTTTATTTTTCGGATCCCATAATCTGTATCCAAATTCTTCATCTCCATAGCCAATAAAGATGCATGGAGTAGCTTTATCATCCAGCTTCTGTCTGTGTTCCTTGGATACATGTGCAAATGCTTTACACCCAAACACTCTTAAGTGAGAGTAAGAAATCTCCCTTCCAGACCATACTTTCTCTGGAATGTCAAGATTCAGTGGAACTGATGGCGATCTGTTGATCAAATAGCAAACAACACGAACAGCTTCTCCCCAAAATGGCTTTGGCAACTTTGTCATTTTGAGCATACATCTAACCTTCTCCATAATGGTCCGGTTCATTCTTTCAGCTACACCATTGTGTTGTGGGGTTCCAGGAACAGTCTTCTCATGTCGAATGCCACGAGTAGCACAGTAGGCTTCAAACTCCTTTGACGTGTACTCGCCTCCATTGTCTGTTCGAAGACACTTCAGCTTCTTCCGGTCTCTCTTTCTACCATAGCATGAAATGTTTGAAAATACTGGAACACCTCAGCTTTGGTTCTTAGGCCATAAACCCATACCTTCCGTGATGCGTCATCAATAAATGTCAGGAAGTATTTTCTGCCACCCAAGGATTCCACTTCTATGGGACCGCATACATCAAAGTATACTCTGCTTAACAACTCTAATTGTCTTCTGGATGATGAATGAAAAGCGACTCTATGTTGCTTCCCAAACAAGCAGTTGTCACAAGGGTTCAATTTCGCATCTTTGGCAAATTGAATAAGTGACTTCTTTGCCGGAATTTGCAACCCTTTCTCACTCATGTGACCCAGCCTTTTGTGCCACAAATTTGGTGATGCCTCATCTTCTGTTGCGTTGAGGCTATCTGAATGCATCTCCATATGAGTCTTGTATAATGTGCCACTTGCCTGTCCTCTGGCTACCACCAGAGATCCCTTTTCCAACTTCCACATGCCTTTGCTGAAGTAGTTCTCATAGCCTTATCGATTTAAGGCTATCCCTGAGATAAGATTCAGGCGTAAATCGGAAACATGCCTGACATCTTTCAACACCATCGTGCACCCAACTTTGGTTTGGATGCGAACATCACCTATTCCCACAATCTTTGAAAAACTAGAGTTGTCCATCTTCACTGTACCAAAATCTCCAGCTTGGTACGTACTGAAGAACTCCTTACGAGGTGTGGCGTGGTAGGAAGTTGCTGTATCTACCACCCATTCGGTGTCATTGTCTGACATATGAAGACTGTCACGCCCCAAACCCGCCCCTAGAAGTTTGGGCATGACCACTTCAGAAACGGACACTTAACCTGTTTTATATCTATATATATGGGGCCTGAATGGAAGCACTAAATATCAAAATTTGACACTGGAAACAAACTCCATCGAGCTACTACTATCATGCCAGGATCACAAACTTTTAATAAACAAATAAAATTTAAAACATGCACCTAAACATCGGTTATATACATACATATATACAGACCCAGCCCTATCATAGGGCATATACAAAAACATGAAAGCGATATACATCACTCTTAGATAGACATTCGAAAAGCAAGCCAACATCTTATCAGCTTAACAAAATCAATGGCTGTGTATAGTGCCTGGACACACGAAGGTTGACAAAAGAAAGCGGCGTCACGGCTAGGACTGATCACCTGATTGGTGACCTACAGAAACAGACATAACAGAGAGTGAGCCGGGCTCAGTGAATAGTAATACATAAATAAAACGGTGCTTAACTTGAAACATAACACATAGCAATGCATATAAAGATGTAGGGTTCACATAGTTAATCTGATTCTGTGCTAAGTACATAACGGCCTTAGGTTCAATCTTGCAACATAAACATGGTGGCTATAAGCCCTTGAAACATGGTGGCACGAGGCCCTTGAAACATGGTGGCTATAAGCCCTTGAAACATATGGTACTAAGGCCCTTGAAACATGTGGCATAAAGCCCTTGTAACATATTTAAACTTGTAACATATACTTGAAACATACCTGAACATACTTGAACTTGTAACATACTGGAAACATGCCTGAAACATACTTGAACATCATTCATTAATTCAAACGGAACATATCTTATATCATGTCATTATCGTACGCTTAACAATGAAAGACTAATTCACATTCTCATGAGGGTCACACAATGATGCTAAACTTTGCACTTATATCGTAGATTCTGAATAACTTCCAATTTATAAGTAACATAGCAAAATAACTTCAATTCATATGGATGCACATAGCTACTCTTATATTTACTCAGAATCCATCCTTCAAGAATGAACATAAATTCTTTTGGGTAAATGACTTACTTTACGTGCTCTATTAATTAATAGCATACACCTTTGTTTAATCATTCTTATATGTTAACATAGTTGTCTTGCCTTGTAATTAACAGAGTCCTAATGGTAACTGTTACATCATTCCCATGAGTTGACATAATTAACGTAAAGTTAACAGGACATTCCTGATAATTAGTAACGAAAAGTAAGCACATTTTCATTAGATTATAGATGATTTTATTGGTTTCACAATTTCATAGTTCGGCCCTTGGCCTAAGGGATTCACACATTCAAAATAGCCTTTGGGTTTCATAGATTCACAACTTATCACATCGGCCTTCGGCCCTTTGGATTCACAAGTTCACAAGTTTGGCCCCTGACCTCATAACTTCATATTTCACAAGTTCACAAGTTTGGCCCCTGGCCTCATAACTTCATATTTCACAAGTTAACAAGTTTTCATAATTTCATAATGTTTCTCACATAACATACATAACTTCACAAACTCTTTTGAAGTTTCCATAATGTCACAGTGTTTCTCACATAGCATACATAACATATATGTCAACATAATTCTTACGACGAAGATTTAACATCAATAACGATAAACGGTTAAAGGTACATCAAAGTACTACTAACAGCGTTCAGGTGCTTGATCCGCCCATGTAGCTGACCCTACACAATTCACATAATTCAAACATAATTCATCATAGTACAACACCAATCAATTCACTATGAGTCAACACAACATAACCCAACAAAGTCAATATCACTTAGTTCATCAACACCATTTGTAATTTAACATAATTCAAAATAAATCCTTGAATTCCATTTCAACATTCCAAAACCGAGTTCATATCATCCATATCATTAATAGATTATTTCCCCAATTTTCCCTTCACATTACAGCATGAATTACAATGTTTATAACATAGTTCATTCGCAAATTTTAAACATAATTTTCAAACATTTTCAAATTCCAATTAAACTTGAACACATATAATTCCATACCTCAATTTCATTACTCTACTTTCAATTTGGGCCAATTCATTGGTTACCATCATTAATCAACCTAGGGTTTCAAGAAAATATTAAAATTTCAAGAAAAATTCAAACTTATTAACCCATTACTTTTTATTCCAATTTTCCCAATGATTATACATCTAGGAGTTACAATCCATCATTTTAACCCACCAATTTAACTTCCAACATCTCCAACTCTAAACCCCCAATTCTCAAGTTGGACATAATATGCTCAAAACTATAGATTTTGTTTGTATATACACAAAATTCCACAAATCCATCCATGAATGCAAATATTGAAAGGGAATAAGGACCCCTACCTCAAGAATCAAGCAAAGGAGCAAAGATTGAGAAGAATCCTCCAAAAATTCGAATTTCAATCGGTTGGAAATGTTGACCCTTTCTTGTTCTCCATCCTTGATGCAAGATCCATGGTGGATTTGTTGATAAAAGTGGAGGAAATCAAGGTTTTGGGAGCTAGGGTTTCGGACATGGAAGAGGGGAGAAGAAAAGAGGAAAAGAAAATGTAAGAAATGGGCCAAAAATCTCGTTTTTGAGCTGCTGTCCCGCACAGCCCGCACGTGCGGCGCTATTCCCTGCACGTGCGGCTCTGCTTCCAACACAGATGTGAAAACTTCGAATGGGTATAACTCTCTCATCGAGACTCCGTTCTAGGTCGTTCTTGTGTCCAAATTAAAGCCCCGGAAATAAGCTTTCCAATGGTTCTAACCTCACATTCAAATTCAAAGTGTAGAAAAAGAAAAGGGCAAATGAGTGACGGCTGATCGTAGAATAACTATCCGGATTATATTCTTTGGTCCAATCTTACTTTACCATCATACCACCACCTCAATCAATATCCCAAAATAAGATAAAAACATTCTCAATTCCAATAGATATAGTTGAATTAAAACACATTAACCCCTAATTAAATAAGGATGACTTTTGGGGTCATTACAAAGACATTCTTCTTCTTCAACAGAGAATAATACAATATCCTCTGAGATAGTAACTGCAGTGTTCCCATCTTCAGTCTTTGGCTGTCTATTGCCTTGTTTTTGTTCTCCCTTCAAGGCATAGCAATATTTCTTTATGTGACCCTCTTGGCCACAATGGCAACACTTGAACTTCGGCCGGCTTGTACCTTCTTTGGATTTCGCTCTGTCTTGAAATCTTCCTCTGCTGCGTCCTCTGCTTTTGTTTCTTCCTCTGTCTCTGCCTCTACCTTTATTTTCTGTGACGAGGGCATATGATTGATCTCCATCCAAGTCTTTCTGCCTTGTCTCTTCATTGTACATGGCGTCTGTGACCATGCTATGGTCAACTTCCCTTCTGGTGCAGAGTTACTGAGAGAAACCACCAACGTCTCCCAGCTATCCAGTAAAGAACTGAGCAGTAGAACGGCTTGCATTTCATCGTCTAAGCACATCTTGACGGTTGCAAGCTGATTCACCTGATTTTTTAATTCACTGGTGTGCTCGGCGACAGACATACCATTCTTCAATTTCAAATTGACAAGCCTTCTCATCACCAAGGCTTTGTTCCGAGTGGTCTTTGACCGGTACATGTCGTCTAACATTGTCCATAGTGAATAGGCATCTGTCTCCTCGGTGACATGATGGTACACACTGTGGTCTATCCATTGTCTGATACAACCGATAATCTTACGGTTCATTTTTATCCAGTCATCATCCTTCACTGCTTCTGGTTTAACCCCTTTTATAAAAATAAGGTCAAACAGGTCTTTATAATACAAGGTGTCTTTCATCCGTGACTTCCAAATTACATGATTAGAAGGAGTCAACTTGAACATAGATCCCAAAGTCGACGTTGATTCCTCCATCAACACTTGTCTATACAGAAAATGATCTCTATCTAAAAAATAGGCTTCGCTGTTGAGTCCGGACTAGTTAAATTAGACGGAAAATCACTTCGGATTGTCCAAATAAAAATTGTAAATTTTTGAAATCTGATTTGCAAAATCTGACTGTACAGATGTGTCCGGAATATTCCAAATAGTTGGAAAGCACTATTGGATTGTCAGAAACAGACTTCGAATGGCTCAGATCAAGCCAAAACAGTTTGGACAGTTCAGATCTGCGGATGTACCTTAGCCGCAAAGCATTGGATCATTCCTCCAGCAGGTTGACTGGTCAACGGATGTGATGACGTGGCTAACACATGTCTGACACATGTCTGACACGTGGCTGAAAGACTGACACGTGTCACTGACGTGGCGGACACGTGGCGTTAACGTGGTGGACACGTGGCGCTGACGTGGCGGACACGTAGCGCTGACTTGGCTGCCACGCGGCTCGTCTTCTTCCTTCAGACGCGCGTGGGGCGTGTGTGGGCTCGTAGGATGACGCGCCGACTGGGTTGACGGCGCGTGAAGGCACGTGTTGAGAGTGGACGTCGCGTGCCTATTTCAGGGGGCGCGTGAGGGTGTATGGAGGCTCTTCCTGGGGTCTGCGTTGTAGTTCTGGACTCCTCTCTTCGAGCCCTTACTCCTGGTATGCTCAAAACCTGATTTTGAGCAACTTGATTTCTAGCAGTTTCGAAGAAACGCACTCTATTTTTCCGAAACGCAACCGATTCAGCTCTGATACCACTTGTTGGGACTGTGAGACACCAGAAATCAATCACACACAATAACACAAAAATATTTACGTGGTTCGGCAATTGCCTACGTCCACGGAGAGCTATCCACTATAGAATTTCCCGGAGGGATATTACAACTCACACCTCACAAAAACTCACTATGGCACTCTCATTCACACTTGTTTCTCACTGCCCTCTCATATTACACACTGCAATTTCTTGTCTCAAACCCCTCCTCCTCACCTCAATTTATACACAATTGAGGGAGGAGCTTATTGGCCACCACCTACCCCTTCCACTACCTAGTGGGGTTGGTGGAGTGGAAGAGTGGGATCTCCATTTTGGTAATGGGCTGGACACTAACAGTACAGAATACCACTACAGAGCAGTGTTTCACCAATTCATGTTACTGTTGTCCAGACGATCTAAACCAATTTGCTGTGAGCCTTCGACAAGGACCTTCATGGCCTTTCACTACAAGAAAGAAGCTCTACCTTGCTCTTGTCAATGGCACGATGGTATTTGCCATTCAATATCCTCAAAAGAGTTGAGAGTTTTGGCGTTTTTCCACGGCTATTAGACTAACTTGATTGGTTTGGTTTGTTTGGTCTATTTGTTTGGTTTGTTTTTTTTTTTTATCTCATAGAAAAACAATTTTATTCAAATTGTGGTGAAAAATCGAAAAACAGAGATTTGGGTTGTTTTCGTTTTTTTGGTTTAAATTTTGAGTATTGCTGCTATACCTTAACTAATAAAGAATACAGCAAATGAGAAAGTTGCAACGGGCCACATATCTTTAAATTCAGAGCATTGCAAATCTCTGGATGTTTCATTGGGAGATACCATCCTTTTGAAAGTTTAAGTTCAATCTACTATTGTGTTTGTATGCCGTAGCCTACATAGATATATTTACATGAATTCTGCAATTTCATTTTAAAAGGTACTATATGATTGATTTATAGGTTTGTTCCACCATTGAATGGGTTTGATGTGGATGTATTGAGAATCATGGTAGAATTACTTCCTGGAAGTTCAAGTTCGACTCAAATGGTATGCAGTTCTCTATGAATGTATTTACATTTAGCAGCGAAACTTTCTAATAAATTATCACTAATCAAATTTCATTATTGTGTAGATAATGGCTTCGACCCTGGGAAGAGAATTTATAAGGACATTTCACCATCAGGTGTTTATTGAGGGATTTTTTTTTTTTTTTTTAAGTACTAGTAACTAGTTGATGCATTATTAGAGCATCTCTAATCTTCACTACTTTTTTTTTCTTTTCTTTTCTTTTTTTATATCAAATTTAAATTTGATACTAAAAAAATGCTTTAAAATCATCTCAAATCCTTCCATCAAATCAAGAGAGAATCATTTTTTCATCAAATTAACTATCAATTTTTTTATCATCTTTGAATTTGATAAAAAGATGAAGTATTGGAGATAATTTTCTTTAATCAAGTTTGATAAAAAGTGAAATTTGGGATAATAGAGAAATTTTTAAAAAGATTTTAATGAAATGATTGAAATAGTTCATATCAAATTAAGGCTCTGTTTGGTTTAATTTTTAAAAGGAGTTTTGAGTTTTAATTATATTTTGAAAGATAAGGGCCTGTTTGGTAACCATTTCGTTTTCAGTTTATATTTATAAAAATTTAAAAAACTGTTATAAAAACTTGTTTGATAAATGATTGTCTCAGTTTATAAATTTGAGGAAAAAAACGTAAACTCAAAAAATGAGTTTATGTTTTCAGTTTTTTTTTCAAATAATTTATTTTCAATTATTTTTTTTAAATAATTTTTTTTCAAATAATTTTTTTTTCAATTAATTATTTTTTTCAAATAACTTATTTTCAATTATTTTTTTTTAAAAAAAAAATTTCAAATAATTTTTTTTTCAATTAATTTTTTTTCAAATAATTTTATTTTCAAATAAATTTTTTTCAATTAATTTTTTTAATTAATATTTTTTTTCAAATATTTTTTTTAATTAATTTTTTTCCAATTAATTTTTTTCAATTATTTTTTTAATTAATTTTTTTCAATTTTAATGTGTTTGATCCCATTGTCAGAAATAATAAAAATATATATAAATATTTTAGGTCTGAACAAACATATTTTTTAGTTTATGTTTTAAATTTTTTTTAAACATTTTGTTCAAACCAAACAAGTTTGTAATTTATGTTTTTCTAAAAATGAACAAAAACCAGTTTATAAAATTTTTGTAAACATAAACCAAAAACGTAAACGTTACCAAACGCTACCTAAGTGTTTAAAAAGATTTTCAAAATTAAAAACTTGTTTGCTTATGTGTTTTGAAAATATTTTTGGAATGATTTGTATTTTTTTTTTTTTTTGTAGTTGAATAGATGGGTGTAGAGAAAAATTGTTTGATTGATTAATGTGTAAAAAAAAAAAAAAAAAAAAAAAGAGAGAGAAGAAGAAGAAGAAGAGAGGAGAGAGAAAAAAATAATTTTGAAAAATGATAAACCAGAAGTGAGCGCGGGTCGGTTGCGGCCACAAAACCTCCAATTCTCAATCACACATAATAATTCTGAGACTATTTTTTAGTAAATATTCTAGGATTGTAACATTAGTGTTTGTTGAAGTATGCCACTTTGTACTGGTGTAGGTTTACTTGAATAAATAATAATATTACTCATAGTAAAATTCATCCATAGTGTTTATTAAAGTATGCCACTTTGAACTTTTTGAAAATTTAAAAAAATTCAAGATATTGATTTGTTATTATATTTTAATTTTAAATAATAAATAACAATCACAATCAAACAATTAAAAATAAATCGATATAACGATTTAATGTAAAAAAAAAAATTCACAACTAAAGCGCCTCTAATTGTGATTAAAAAAAATCACAGGCCAAAGTCATAAAATAATCCACTAAGAAGACAGAAAATGATTATACAAGTATACCTTCAATTACCTAGCGAATCCATGCTCAAATTGAACCGACCCTGATGTGCCTCTGCTACCACCGTTTTCATATCAGAATTGTCTTGTCTAATGTTGAATCTACGACACTAATGTCGAATCCACAAAGATGAGCCACTCCAAAATCCACCAAAATTCCAGACCCAAGTTCTCCGAAATACACCAAAGAATATCACTCTCTTTTGTGAATAAAAGAAAAGAAAACAAAACAAACCAAACCCCTTGTTAATATGAAATTCATAGATCCATTGATCACTCTCAAATCATCAAGGAACCACTCATAAAAATACTCTCCAACATCGAAAATCTTAGTAGTTTTACTCTCTTAGAATTTGGACAGCTGATTAAGGCCGAAATGTACATCATTGAGGCCGTTAATTAGAATCTCTTAATTTCACTTGCTGGTTAAACTGTATACTTTATGTGTGTTGAATGTCAATCAGGTTGTACATCGTCGGAGCATAAAATGGGCAAAAAGACAGAATTTGGACAGAGTTAACTTTCCCGCACGTGCGTTGACTTTTTCTGGGAAAGTCAGCCCAACATTTTAAACCTGTTTGGACGAGATTGGAAGTATAAAAAGGCAAGGAAAAGGCTTTTCTAGGGTTCTGAACTTGTTTTGACCTAAAGAGAGAGGCTAGGGTTTGGAAGGGCAGAGAAACAAAAAGCTTCAAGGATATCTCTCATGGTGGTTTCTTCTCCATCTACCTCCTACTCCTCCATGAGTGGCTAATCTCCTTTTCTAGGGTTTTGATGAAACCCTAGCCATGTAATTATTTAGTTTTCTTTTTTATTTTTAATTATGTAAAGGTTTGAACATTTGTAGGGTGATTTAGAAGTTTCTTTTATATATTTTTCATTATTTCTTCGAATATTTGACTTTCTGTGATTGTTGAATGTTATCCATACATGAGTTTTCTATTTCTTCACATTCAAGGTATGAGATGAACCATGCTACGAGGAACGAGTCATATCACTACCTTAGTTTAGAGTGAACGATTCGTATTACTTGAGATGGTTCGTGCTCGTACATTGAATGTGATGATCTTCTTGTTAAATGCTTTAAGCTTGTAGTTGTGAAGCATCAATTCGTTCAAACCATAGCATAATTGATTTCAATTGGAAACCCTAATTACGTGGCTAGTGGTGGACTCTTTGCCCTAGTTTTTCCCCCAATTCAGTAAATCCACTGTTAGTTATAGTTGATAATTTAATTCCTTAGTTTATTTTATTTGTTATTAAATTAGGTTATGAACAATCAATCTCTTTATCAAAATTAATTTAGGAATTTAACAATTAAATTAGATTAATTTCACAATTGTCCATGTGGATCAATACCTGGACTTGCCATTATTCTAAACACTAAAAATAGTGAACAACGAACGACGCACTTTATAGAAAACAGAGTCGCGAACACCGTTCGAATGACACTTCATCGCTCGAGCAAACTCACTAAAACGAGTGCCCATCGCTCAAGCCAAGAATCCACCGCTCGAGCACAAAACGGATTCTCTCATAAATTCAATATCTTCTACAAAAATACTAGATGATGTTGTTGACCGCTCGAGCGTACAAATGACCACTCGAGAAGTCAACCAACTTTGGCTTCGAGGGCCCTACCCCTCGACCCCGCCTAGGCACTGTCCCGAATTTACCATGGAGCGTTGTCCCCTGGATCTCCACGAGCTGACCAGGCAGCTCAGCGAAATGGCAAACATGAAAAGATTAAGATCACAAACTCCTCTGTATAAGCACAATTCGAGTTGGATTCGCATCTAAACACTCACATTCTCACTGAAAATAAAAAAGCGAATAAAATTACAATTGAAATGAGTTTTGTCAAACAGGATTACTAATTACTAATTATAAAAACCTAACAGAACTAGTATAGGTTCACTTGAATAAATAATAATATCACTCATAGTAAAATTCATATATATTACTCAAATATAATAACGTGCATACCCTTGATAAAATGGCCAGAAATCTCATTTCATTGTACATCTAACAATAAAGTTCATATTCAAATACACCATTATCACGTTCGTACATTTATTCCAATGTGAGTGTAAAACCCATAGCAAAATTGATATTCAACTATACAAATATCACATTCCTAGTAGTTGTTTATAAATCTAAATCCTCTGCTGTACATTGTCTGTAGTATTTTTTATAGTGTCTTAAATTATTTTGAGACTGAGAAAGAGGAAGAACAAAGGAAAGCTTTTCCTTGTTTGTTTGTTTGTTTTGTTGAAGTTTTGCCTACTATAGGGAGCACTGCAGATAACGCACTACAAAGAATTTATATTTGTTGCCTACTGGTATGATTGCACGTGAACAGATGAGTTTTTCACATCCATATTTTGTATCGATGTGGATGATTTTATTTAAATTTATCTTTAATAAAATCTCTGTTGAAGGATATCACTATTACATATACCAATGTTAGTGATTTATTTGAATTTAAATGTATTTAGTAAAAATGCCCATAAATAGCTTGTCAACAATAATCCTAAAGATACTTAAAATTTTGCACATTATAATGTGCTCGTCCTTTCACATGAAGTGTGAGGTCCATTGGATCATATCATGTGGGACTCATATTCTATGTATGCAAAATTTTAAGTATTTCTAACATTATGTCTATTAGGCCTCAAGGGCCCAATTATGAACGTAGTTTATGGCTCAAAAGTTCTATCTCAAAAAATCACTAACTTTTCAAAAAAAAAAATAAGTGCACACAATCTGATAATAAAATCGAACACAATTTTTTCACAGAAGTTATGTCTCACTTTATATAAGAGAGTTATTTTTAATTTTGTGATCAAATTATGTGCACGTAAAAGGATTATGAATTTTAAACACCTTTCAAGCAGATAATTTTAGCCCAATATCTTGCCTCTAAAGGCCTCATAGAATTTCAGCAAATTAACCTTTGAGTATTGCTATTCAAGCCTAAAAATTAGACTCACCTTTTAGACCCAGTGATGTATTAAGAAAAATGAATCTAAAAAGTGGACTTATATATCATTTTCCTTAAGGCCTAAGATTTGTGGCCCAAAATAGACCTAAAAAGCCTTCAAATTTGCAGCTCTTAAGGCTCCCTAAAATTGGCTCTAAAGGTTGAATTAGGGTGGTAAGAAAAATTAAAAAAATCGACTAAACCGATTGAATCGTATCGAATCAGTCATATTTGGTCTGCTTTTTAACAAGAATCGGTCTGTACGATTTTTTAATTTGATTTTTTTTTAAATTTTTGGTTCGATATCGGCTTAAACACCTTGTGCACCAAACAAAACCGAAATCGACCGCTTCAACATATATTGCATTTAAATATATATATATATATATATAATCTAATAATCTAATGATATTAATAAGTATAATAAATTATTAACTTTAATTAATTAACTGTATTATCTCTATAACCTAAGGTTGCAAATTCTTATTATATATAATTTTAACTCAAACTCTATTCTTGAAGCCTTAATATTTTAAATATATATATATATTTTGTATTGTCGTTAATTTAGGAATTGAAAAATATTTATTAAATGGATGGATTGGATATATTTGAAACAATAAACAAATAACTAATTCAATATTTTTATATAAATTAGTGATTATACTAAAAGTGGCTCAAGTTTGAAAGGTTCTAGACTAATTAAACCGTGACAAACCGAACCGTTTCAACTGGTGTAGTTTGATGAGAGAAGTGGTCTGTATCGGTGCTCAAAATAATAAAATTGACATTATCGATTCGGTGATAATTTTTACATAACCGTACTGAACTGATTACATCCCTAACTCAAACTTCAATATCTTCTTGGGAGAAGGGACCGAGTCAAAACAAAACCAAAAAATAATGAGTTCTTTACCCATTCAAAATAAATAAATCTCGTTTCACAACATCATTTTTTAGTCTAAAAGTTAAAAAGTCACTAAAAGAACTAAAAAACCAACAACTTATATAAAAAAGTCAAAAATTCATTTTACTCTGTACTTTTTGCACATCTTTTCGTAAAAAATCAAAAAGTCATCATAAATATACTATTTTTTTCACATCATATTTTAATTAAAAAGCCAAAAAAATTCTAAAAAAACATATTCCCAAACGAGAGGTATACCCATTGTGTGAGTGGTTTTCCGATCACACTGCCCTCCTTAGTTATCCAGCTGTAGAACACAGGCAGAGTAGATGGCACCCTGTAATCTGCACAGAAAGAAAAGGCACCGGCGGTGGCTCTTCCACCCGGGGGCACTCCGACGATCCAGTCAATATCTCCCAAAGATAAATCAAGTACTTAAGTAACTGCTCAAGACTTCAAATTGCGTACCTTAGACCCGCCGGGATGCCTCTCTTTTATAGTAGAACTTTCTCCTAGTCCCACTAGAAGTTTCCTATGGACTCTCATTCAGTTAGGATTCTTCCGGATAGTTAGGGATAAACTCTACAGGAGTTCTTATCCTTATCTATTCTGAAGTCTTTCCTCATTCTAGGACTCTTGTCCTTTATCTGCTTACTTCGGACTCCGATTTCTTCGGAGTGAACCTCGGCAACTCTGAGATAACCTCGCACACGCCGAGATCACGTCAGCACAATTACCAGGACACGTGGAACCTCGGCTGACACGTCGGCGCCACCTTACCACGTGTTGGTGCTCTGAAAATACAGCCCCACAACTGCCCCCTAGGTTCTATTACCTCGGCATTCTGAGGTGATGGAACCTATAACGTCCTTTCTTCCGTTACCTCGGCGTATGAACCCTTCAGCCGAGATCATTCTCTTTAGGCCGACATGCCTTCATCAGAAAACCAAGAGTTCAGACGGATTCTGTCACGCGCATGAGCTGTCATGCATCATTCCTCAACCGTTCGGCTGACGTGTTTTTACCTCATTGATCCGTGCTAGCGACGCGCCTGTATGGCGTCTTTTCTCCGGCTGCGCCGTCTGACGCCTGCGTTGCTCCAGGCGCATTAAATGCTTTTTTGCCGCCTGTTTTGAGTTTTGACAAAACTCCTCATTCTCTCTTTGGCCTTTTCACTTTTGCCTTTGACGTTTTTGCTCTTTCTTGTGTTTTCTCTCTCTAGAATTCTCTTTCTGCGAATCCGCCATTGTTCCAAATTCTCAAGCTCTGCAACCTTACTCATTTGATCCTTTTGGTGAAGCTCTTGCCATTCCGTCCCTTCTGTCAACATCGCCTGACTTCGGCGAAACTCGTTTCGGCTCTACTTCTCTGGTAAGCTACTGTTCTCTTTGTTTTCGATTTCATCGAAGTTCTTTCATCTTCTTGCTGCCATTACTGTACTACTCTTGCATTTGAACTGCGAATCATTCGTCTGAATGCGTCTCACTTCTTGATTTTTACACGTGTAATAAGCATTTGCACTGTTTCACCTGTGTTCTTGGCCTTCCACCCTTTATATTCTTGAATCTGAAACTGCGCTTCTGTTTTCTCTGCTTTGTTGTGTCTTTTCCAGATCTGTTCCTTCCATCTCTGTAATTCTTAGGTTTTGGGTTTTGATTATAGACCATTGATCTTTAGTGCAAACTGAAACGAACCTTATCTGTAGTTACCCCAATTTGTGGCCGAGGTTCTTACAACCCTTCTCAAGTAATTTTCTTCTGAAACCGAGCCCTTCTTAACCTAGCCGACGTGATGGGTATGTGGAGGAATCGAGTGAACACACCAACCAAACTAGAGTATTTTAGGCAAGAGTTTTCCATCCCACCCGATGTTCAACTGAGACTGGCTGGGAATGATGACTCTATCATGCCCACTGATGACACCATGCCCTTCCCAGTTGTTGCCTTTGCCGAGTGTGGACTTCGGCTTCCACTCAATCCACTTTTTCGCGAAGTACTCCATTTCTATAGGTTGAACCCAATGCAGCTCACTATCAATTCTTACAGAGTACTTAACGGTGTCATAGCCCTAGCTAGGCAGAAGAATGCTAGGATCACCCTGGCCGACCTTCAATATTGTTACACCATGTGCCCCCTGGATCTGAAGGAAAAGGGGTTCGTTTACTACCTTAAACCCAGGTCTACTAAATATAAAATCATAGCCAACCTCCCAGACTCCAACAAGGGAGCTGGGGATGATTACTTAATCGCTTCTGGCAATTGGGAATTTGGACCAGATGAAGACGTCCGTATTTTCCCTCTGCCCCGAACAGTTCAGGAGGGAAAGGGTAAGAGCCCTGTGTCATTTACTTACTTGTTTCCTTATCAAGCCTTCAGTACTTTGTCTGTGCTTAACCTCTGTTTGTTCGTTTTTGCAGACCTTCGTCAGCCACCCAAAAGCTTCCGTCAAAGCTACTTCCCCAGCGATGGTTTGAAGAAGCTCTTACACCTTCCCCTCCACGAACGCAAAGCCCCTGTGGTGCTCAATTACAGGGTGCCTTTTCTTTCTGTGCAGATTACAGGGTGCCATCTACTCTGCCTGTGTTCTACAGCTGGATAACTAAGGAGGGCAGTGTGATCGGAAAACCACTCACACAATTTGGCGCCGTCTGTGGGAAGGAAAGAAGAATAGATGGCCAGTAACTCGCAGAGGGAAAGGATTGGGAACGACACTCCTGTTGGGGGTGGAAGACCCGTCGACCCTAACACTAGAGAAGGAGACCACAACGAAGAAGTTCGTGATCAGAATCACGCAGAGAAAGGCGTTGGCCAAGGCGGCGACGCATCAAAGAGAGCGGACAAGGGAAGGTACTATAACGAGGACGACCTTCAGACTTGGAAAGACAGATGTCTGAGGAGGGACGAAGAAGTAAAGGAGATGGCAAACAAGTTGGCAGACCTTCAGTCGGTCGTCAACTTCATGATGCAAAATAGCGTCATGCAGCCGCCCTACCCGCTGCAGGACACACCAGCCAGCAGCAAACGCACAGAAAGAAATCCCGCAGCACCTCAGCACGCGAAGAGTGGAAGGCACTCCCACCGACCCTCCAGAGACGTCGGCCGAGAAGAGCCGAGAAGAGAAGAGTCCCGAGGGACATGTCGCGAGAAGGAAGCAGACCCCAAAGAACATCGGCAAGTTTCGGGGCGGTTGTTGTGCTTCGATGCATCCTGCGGGGAAGGATCAAAAAGGGGCCATCAGGAGGCCGAGAGTAGTGCGCCGAAAAGGATGAAGTCCGACGACAGCAGGGCTGCAGGGAGAAGTAAGGAAGACTTGAGAGATTATCTCAAGAGGAAGCGGGAGAATGCCGGAGCCGAAGTAACCTCCCCGGTTAAGCCGAGGACGCCATTCTCGGCGGAATTGGATAGATTCGTCGCGCCGAAAAGATTCAATATGCCGAGGTTCCAGATATATGATGGTAAGTCAGACCCTAACTTCCATGTTGGATTATTTTTGAATTCAATGGCACTATACAGTGGGAACGAGCCGTTGCTCTGCAAAGTCTTCCCTTCATCCTTCGGGGAGATCGCATCAGACTGGTTCCACAAATTACCGAAAGGAAGCGTGAAGAGCTGGGAAGGTCTGGCCGAGATGTTTGTGGCCAGGTTCATTACAAACAAACTGCAGCCATTGAGGGTGGATGCATTGATGGCTCTGAAGATCAGCAAAGACGAAAGCCTTAGGGCTTATGCAAAAAGGTACTACGAGGTGTTCAATCGTATACCTGAATGCAACCAGGAGGTGGCGGTCGTGTCTTTTAAGAACGGCCTGAAGGATGATTGTTCACTGCGGAAGTCTTTGGCAAAGACACTGCCAAAGAGCATGGAAGAGCTCATGGCGAGAATTGAGAAGTATGCCAGAGCCGAGGAGGATACATCGAGGAGTAAGGAGACAAAGCAAGAAAAAGACCACGGCTCGCCGAAGCGAGGCCGAGTAACAATGCACCCAACAAACAAGAGACAGAGTTGAGAGCCAAACAGGCAGTAACAACGGTGTTCCGAATTCCGGTCCACAAAGTTCTTGACCAAATTCGGAATCAACCCTACTTCAGAGCGCCAGCAATGGCACCAGGAGAGTTTATGGGGAGGAATCTTGGTAGGCGTTGTGCTTACCACAATGAAGAAGGGCACCCAACTCAGGGTTGTAGAGCCCTTAAAGCACATTTGGAGGATCTTGTGAGGCAAGGCCATCTGAGAGACCTAGTGGATGAGGCCAAGACAAGAGAAGCACAGGCACGTTTGCCTCAAGCACCAGCAGCCCCGCCTCCCCCAGCACAGCAACCACCTGTAGGCGGACCTCGGGTGGTTAATGTGATCCATTCAAGGGTGAGTGAAAACGACTTAAGGGGGGAGACACAGAGGGTCAAACACCTACAGCACGTCAACCAGGTAGGGCTGAAAAGACCTCGGGCTGAAGAATGCCAAGGCCCAGTGATAGCCTTCACAGAAGCCGACCTAGATATGGTCCAACACCCGCACAATGATGCTTTGGTAGTATCCCTCCAGGTCGGGGAATGCCAGGTGAAACGCATCTTGATTGATCAAGGCAGTTCCTGTGACATCATGTATGTCAGATGTTACAAGGAGTTAGGCCTGCACCCGGACGACATGCAGCATTCCAACAGCCCGATGGTCGGCTTCAATGGAACGCCGACATGGCCATTAGGCGCAACAACCTTGGAGGTGCAAGCTGGAACGAAAGGGATTGAGACGGAGTTCATTGTGATTGACACTCCATCGCCTTACAACATTATACTGGGGAGGCCATGGTTGCATGCAATGGGGGCAGTTCCCTCAACATTGCATCAACTGCTACGATTCCCAACAGAACATGGGATTGAGGAAATAAGAGGAGATCAGCTGCAGGCGAAAAATTGCTCCATGGCAGCAATGAAGTTAACCTGCAGCATTCGAGAGCCAGAAAAGGCAGAAATTGAAGAAAAGGACATGAAGGTCCTGGATGATGTCGGCAAGGAGCCGGCCGAGAAAAGTGAGGAAGTACTGAAGAAAGTCCTCATCCAGGAGGGCGATGAGGAACGCTACTTTCTTCTCGGCTCAGGATTGGCCGAAGAAGAAGAAAGAGAGCTGGAGACCTTTCTGAGAAGAAATATTGAGGTGTTCGCCTGGACACCTTATGAAATGCCTGGCATTGACCCCGAGGTCACATGTCACAGACTCAATGTTGACAGGTCGGCCAAACCTGTGATACAACGGGCCAGAAGACCGACGTTGGTACACGTCGAAGCAGTGGAGGAGGAGGTGGACAGACTTCTGGAGGCCAGGGCCATAAGAGAAGCCAATTATCCTACATGGCTGTCGAACACCGTGGTTGTGAAGAAGAAGAATGGTAAGTGGAGAGTCTGCGTAGATTTCACTAACTTGAACAAAGCATGCCCCAAGGACAGCTTCCCTCTGCCAAAGATTGACCAGCTAGTCGACGCCACGTCTGGCCACGGGAGGATGAGTTTTTTGGATGCTTACAGGGGGTATCACCAGATAGCCATGTACCCCCCAGACGAGGAGAAAACAGCGTTTATCACCCCAAAAGGTCTGTACTGTTACAGAGTTATGCCTTTTGGGCTGAAAAACGCAGGAGCAACTTACCAAAGGTTGGTAACCAAGATGTTCAAGCACTTGATTGGCCGAACAGTAGAGGTCTACATTGATGACATGGTCGTGAAGACCAAGGAAACAAAGGACCATCTTGCCGACCTGACAGAGGTCTTCGATATACTCAAAACATATCGGCTCCGACTCAACGCATCGAAGTGCGCTTTTGGAGTCGGATCCGGTAAGTTCTTGGGATACCTAGTAACTAGAAGGGGAATCGAAGCCAGTCCAGATCAGATCAAGGCAATCTTGGGATTCAGAGTCCAACCTCGGCGAAGCAGGTCCAAATGCTTACTGGAAGGGCCGCAGCCCTAAACAGATTCATAAGCCGAAGTTCGGACAAATGTAAGCCCTTTTTCAATCTGGTAAAAAAGGCCACAGATTTTTTATGGACTGAGGAATGCGAAGCCGCATTGGCCGACCTAAAGAAGTATCTTACCACGGCTCCAGTCCTCTCAACACCTGAACCTGGGGATGACCTGTTTTTGTACTTAGCAGTTTCAGAGCAAGCAGTGAGTGCTGTGATAGTCCGAGAAGAGAAGGGAGAGCAGAAAGCTGTATACTACGTGAGTAAAACCTTGGCCGACGCAGAAACAAGGTATTTACCACTGGAGAAGTTAATGCTGGCCTTGGTAATGGCCTCAAAGAAGTTAAACCACTACTTTCAGGCCCACAAGATTGTGGTACTAACAGAGCACCCGCTGAAATCCTTGTTGCAACAAGGAGACTTGACTGGAAGAATAGCAAGATGGGCCGTAGCCTTGGGCCAATATGACCTGGAGTTTAGGCCGAGAACAGCAATTAAGGGCCAAGTCTTGGCCGACTTTGTGGCCGAGTTCTCACCAGAACACATCGAACATCAAGCTCCGTTGAGCCGAGATGAACGATGCCTAAATAAGGAGGGAGAAGTCCAGCCAAGGGCTAAAGACCAAGGAAGCAAAAACTCAGGCCCTGCAGCATTTACATCGGCGACTCCTTTCAACTGTTTGTTGATGGGAGCTCAAACCGGCAGGGGGCAGGGGCAGGAATAGTGTTGATATCACCCGATGGTGAAATATTGGAGCAGTCCATACGACTAGGCTTCAAAGCCTCGAACAATGAGGCGGAGTATGAAGCGTTGATTGCTGGACTGAAGCTGGCAGTAGCAGCAGAAGCAGATGAAGTAATAATCTTTTGTGATTCACAACTGATAGTGAATCAGTCTACGGGAGAGTTTGCAACCAGAGACGAAAGGATGTCGGCGTATGCAAAAGAGGTCATCAGACTAGCAGCCTTGTTTCAGAACTGCCGACTGCTTCAAGTAAGCCGAGATGATAACAGCCACGCCGATGCGTTGGCTAACCTGGCGAGTTCAATGCGAACAGGAAAGACAAGGACAATTATGATTGACTACATGTCGGGCCCGAGCATAGAACCACAGAACACAGAGCAGGAGGCAATGTGTGTGGACATGGGGCCAAGCTGGATGGATGCGATCGTTGCATTCCTGAAGGAAGGAAAGCTGCCTGAAGACCGGAAGGAGGCACACAAAGTCAGATTGAAGTCGGCAAGATTCAGCCTGACTGCTGAAGGACATCTTTACAGAAGGTCCTTCACTGGACCTCTTTTAAGATGTGTACACCCTCTTCAGGTTGAAGACTTTTTATTTGAGATTCATGAAGGAGTTTGTGGAAGCCACACAGGGGGCAGATCATTAGCTCACAGGGCCATTACCCAGGGGTATTGGTGGCCCTATATGCAAAAGGATGCAGAGGCCTATGTGAAGAAGTGTGAACAGTGCCAGAGGTTTGCACCTTTGATACATCAGCCAGCTGCCGACCTGAACCCGGTTTCCAGCCCCTGGCCGTTTGCCCAATGGGGCATGGATCTCGTTGGACAATTGCCCCAAGCAACTGGGCAGAGGAAGTACTTACTGGTGGCAACAGATTACTTCACAAAGTGGATAGAAGCAGAGCCTCTTGCCAAGATCCGAGATGTGGATGTAAAGAACTTCATCTGGAGAAACATCATAACCAGATTTGGGATTCCAAGGGCAATAGTTGCTGACAATGGAACACAGTTTGACAGCAAACTCATCAAAAGTTTTTGTGCAAAGTACAAGATAAAGAATTACTTTTCCACACCAAGCTTTCCCCAAAGCAATGGGCAGGCAGAAGCATCGAACAAAGTAATTCTGGATGGGATAAAGAAGAGGCTGCAAGCAGCAAAAGGAAAGTGGGTAGACGAGCTGCCCAATGTGCTTTGGGCATACCGCACTACGCCGAGAAGATCAACAGGGGAGTCCCCCTTCGCCATGACTTATGGCACAGAGGCAGTCATTCCATTGGAGATCGGCATCCCAGGAATCAGAACCCAGGGAGTTGAAAATGGGACTAATGATGTGCTCTTAGCCCGAGATCTGGATCTATTAGAAGAAAGAAGAGAGAAAGCTACAGTCCAGCTTGCAGCATACCAGCAACAGCTTGCCAGAGCTTACAACAAGAAGGTCAATCCAAGGGATTTTCAAGTCAACGACCTAGTCCTGAGAAAAGTCGTCGGCAACAAGAAGGATCCCAGAGAGGGCAAGCTTGGCCCAAACTGGGAAGGACCCTACAGAATTACCTCGGTATTGGGGAATGGGGCTTATCGGCTAGAAGATAATGAAGGCAAAGCATTGCCTAGGCCATGGAACACTTGTAATTTAAAGTTTTTCTATCATTAGATGTTGTTTTTTTTTCGCCGATGTGATCAATAAAATCTCAGCAAGATTTTCGAGAATTTATAAAACCATGCATAGTGGTATTTGTGCTTTTTTCTTACGAGCAATGAGAACCCAAGTGGAACTTAGGTTCACATTGGGGGCAGAGATAAGACAGTAATGTCTAGCCGCAGTTAAGCCGAGGTAATTCCTTAACACTTGTTGAAATTTGTAGCAATTTACAAGTTGTTAAG
The DNA here is from genome assembly GCA_030407325.1 of Camellia japonica. NCBI lineage: Eukaryota > Viridiplantae > Streptophyta > Magnoliopsida > Ericales > Theaceae > Camellia > Camellia japonica. The sequence goes on along the minus strand of JAPPVO010000013.1, from coordinate 70,959,215 downwards.
CTGAGACATTCCTTAACACTTGTTGAAATTTGTAGCAATTTACAAGTTGTTAAGCTGAGAACATTCCTTAACACTTGTTGAAATTTGTAGCAATTTACAAGTTGTTAAGCTGAGAACATTCCTTAACACTTGTTGAAATTTGTAGCAATTTACAAGTTGTTAAGCTGAGAACATTCCTTAACACTTGTTGAAATTTGTAGCAATTTACAAGTTGTTAAACTGAGAACATTCCTTAACACTTGTTGAAATTTGTAGCAATTTACAAGTTAAAGTTAAGCTAAGGTCAGAATATAGCCGAGGAATAATATACGATTTGATTACCCGAGGTATTCAACCCTGAGGTGATTGCATAAAAAAGAAGTATGGAAGTCATACAAATTATTCTAAGTAGAACCATGAAGAAGAATCCACAAACATTTCAAGAAAAACAACTGCAGTTGTATATAAGGAAGGCACTATGGCCTAGCAAAAGTAAATTGTTCACAAGTAACAAAGAGAGGCACATCGGCCATAAAAAGAAAGCTTGCATTGAAAAGTGCAAAGTAAAATAAAAAAAAAAAAGAAAAAGACATCAGGGTTGGGATTCTTCAAACTTGAGGACGGTTTGGATTTCCACCTCGGAAGTCTCCTGGAGAACAACCTCGGCGTCTTTTTCGCGACAACCTCGTCCTCCTTTTCTGCAGCCACTTCGGCATCAATCTCGGCCAGTCTTCTCGACAGTTCTCTCAGCCAAAAGAAGGTCCGATGATAAATGGCCAGTGAAAAGGTCCTTGGGTGCTCCCTTAACCAAATCACCCTCTTCATCTGTAGTCAAGTCCATGACTTGTTCAGAACGAGGAGGGGACTTGGCCTCAGAATCATCCTTGGATTTCCTCACCAAGGCACCATCATCATCGTTGTCTTCATCTTCAGCTTCAGATGCAACTTCTTCCTCAACCTGAGTTGAGGGTTGAAAGGAGGAAAGGGCAGAGGGATGGCTTCGGCCTTGCGCCATGGTGAATCAGCTGAAGATCAAGTTTTTTGGCCAAGGACATCCAACCAAGGGAGAAGCCCCTGTTGCAAGCCTGCCTAACTTGCGCCTTGTAGTCCTCAGCTACATCATCCATGCCTTGGGCATAGGCCTTGTCCTCGGCTGCTGCGATCTCGGCCTTCTTGGTGGACAGGGCCTCCTCAAGCTCCTTTTCAGCCTGGGCCCTTTTCACTTCGGCGTCCCTCTTCTCAGCTTCAGCAACCTTTGTGATAGCTTCGGCCGCTTCAATTTTTTCTTTGGCGAGAGATCGGGCTTTGGTTGCAGCCTCGGCTTGATCCTCTAATTTCCTCATTTTTGATTGAAGAGATTTGCTCTCCTTTTTCAAGGCAGCAATTTCTTTCTTCAGATCAGCCATCTCTTTTCTGTTCTCATAAGCTTGCATGGACAGAGAATGGGCATGCTGAACGGCCTGACATTGCACAAGGAAAAAATTGTTTCAGAGTGTTAGAAAATAGTCCAAGCTTAATACCGAAAGAGAACAAGAGTACCAAGCAAGGACACTTACCTGGACTGAGTGTTGGAGCATCAGGGCATAATTTTCTTCCTGACTGTATGATGCATTCCGCTCCAAGTCATTTGGCAGCAGCAGTGCTATGCTGAGACCAACTGCAACGTTAATGTCATCAGCACTCTCAGAAGCCATGATCGGCCTGTCTTCCAGAGTGAAATCTGGGGCCCATGGAACGTCGGGCTTCTTGGAGCCCGAGGTCGTCGCAGACGAGGACCTCGGCTTCTTGAGCTGGGAGGATTGTGGTGGTGGAGCGTCGGCCGGTCTTTTGGCGGAGGTAGGAGCAGATTTCTTACCCACAGCCCGCTGGGACAGGGGAATATTATCTTCAGCCTCGGCGTCAGTAGCTTTGGCTTTTGGTTGGGCCTTCTTAACTCTTGGGGGTTTTGGTGGTGACAAAGGTTGAGCTGGTGGTGCATCCACGTCGGTGGGGAGGTCAGCGAGAAGATCCTGAACAACGGGCCTTCGGCGAACCATCTCGGCTGTTTTGACAAGTCTACGTCGACGTTTCCTTTCAGGAATTAGGGTCAAGGAGGGAGCCGAGGTTGAAGGAAGATCGGCTGGGACAGGAGGAGCCTTGATCTGCTCTTGATGAAGAGGCGCCTTGGGTTGTCGCAGTAAGGGTGGAATGGCTCTTCTTCTTTTGCTTTGGAACGTCAGGCAGAGTTGATCTGTGATGGGGAATGTAATTGAGCACCACAGGGGCTTTGCGTTCGTGGAGGGGAAGGTAAGAGCTTCTTCAAACCCTCGCTGGGGAAGTAGCTTTGACGAAGCTTTTGGGTGGCTGATGAAGGTCTGCAAAAACGAACAAACAGAGGTTAAGCACAGACAAAGTACTGAAGACTTGATAAGGAAACAAGTAAGTAAATGACACAGGGCTCTTACCCTTTCCCTCCTGAACTGTTCGGGGCAGAGGGAAAATACGGACGTCTTCATCTGGTCCAAATTCCCAATTGCCAGAAGCGATTAAGTAATCATCCCCAGCTCCCTTGTTGGAGTCTGGGAGGTTGGCTATGATTTTATATTTAGTAGACCTGGGTTTAAGGTAGTAAACGAACCCCTTTTCCTTCAGATCCAGGGGGCACATGGTGTAACAATATTGAAGTCGGCCAGGGTGATCCTAGCATTCTTCTGCCTAGCTAGGGCTATGACACCGTTAAGTACTCTGTAAGAATTGATAGTGAGCTGCATTGGGTTCAACCTATAGAAATGGAGTACTTCGCGAAAAAGTGGATTGAGTGGAAGCCGAAGTCCACACTCGGCAAAGGCAACAACTGGGAAGGGCATGGTGTCATCAGTGGGCATGATAGAGTCATCATCCCAGCCAGTCTCAGTTGAACATCGGGTGGGATGGAAAACTCTTGCCTAAAATACTCTAGTTTGGTTGGTGTGTTCACTCGATTCCTCCACATACCCATCACGTCGGCTAGGTTAAGAAGGCTCGGTTTCAGAAGAAAATTACTTGAGAAGGGTTATAAGAACCTCGGCCACAAATTGGGGTAACTACAGATAAGGTTCGTTTCAGTTTGCACTAAGGATCAATGGTTCTATAATCAAAACCCAAAACCTAAGAATTACAGAGATGGAAGGAACAGATCTGGAAAAGACACAACAAAGCAGAAAACAGAAGCGCAGTTTCAGATTCAAGAATATAAAGGGTGGAAGGCCAAGAACACAGGTGAAACAGTGCAAATGCTTATTACACGTGTAAAAATCAAGAAGTGAGACGCATTCAGACGAATGATTCGCAGTTCAAATGCAAGAGTAGTACAGTAATGGCAGCAAGAAGATGAAAGAACTTCGATGAAATCGAAAACAAAGAGAACAGTAGCTTACCAGAGAAGTAGAGCCGAAACGAGTTTCGCCGAAGTCAGGCGATGTTGACAGAAGGACGGAATGGCAAGAGCTTCACCAAAAGGATCAAATGAGTAAGGTTGCAGAGCTTGAGAATTTGGAACAATGGCGGATTCGCAGAAAGAGAATTCTAGAGAGAGAAAACACAAGAAAGAGCAAAAACGTCAAAGGCAAAAGTGAAAAGGCCAAAGAGAGAATGAGGAGTTTTGTCAAAACTCAAAACAGGCGGCAAAAAAGCATTTAATGCGCCTGGAGCAACGCAGGCGTCAGACGGCGCAGCCGGAGAAAAGACGCCATACAGGCGCGTCGCTAGCACGGATCAATGAGGTAAAAACACGTCAGCCAAACGGTTGAGGAATGATGCATGACAGCTCATGCGCGTGACAGAATCCGTCTGAACTCTTGGTTTTCTGATGAAGGCATGTCGGCCTAAAGAGAATGATCTCGGCTGAAGGGTTCATACGCCGAGGTAACGGAAGAAAGGACGTTATAGGTTCCATCACCTCAGAATGCCGAGGTAATAGAACCTAGGGGGCAGTTGTGGGGCTGTATTTTCAGAGTACCAACACGTGGTAAGGTGACGCCGACGTGTCAGCCGAGGTTCCACGTGTCCTGGTAATTGTGCTGACGTGATCTCGGGCGTGCCGAGGTTATCTCAGAGTTGCCGAGGTTCACTCCGAAGAAATCGGAGTCCGAAGTAAGCAGATAAAGGACAAGAGTCCTAGAATGAGGAAAGACTTCAGAATAGATAAGGATAAGAACTCCTGTAGAGTTTATCCCTAACTATCCGGAAGAATCCTAACTGAATGAGAGTCCATAGGAGTGAAACTTCTAGTGGGACTAGGAGAAAGTTCTACTATAAAAGAGAGGCATCCCCGGCGGGTCTAAGGTACGCAATTTGAAGTCTTGAGCAGTTACTTAAGTACTTGATTTATCTTTGGGAGATATTGACTGGATCGTCGGAGTGCCCCCGGGTGGAAGAGCCACCGCCGGTGCCTTTTCTTTCTGTGCAGATTACAGGGTGCCATCTACTCTGCCTGTGTTCTACAGCTGGATAACTAAGGAGGGCAGTGTGATCGGAAAACCACTCACACACCCATCAAACCCAAATATATTTTGTGCATCCCTACTTCTTGTGGTGTCTTATATTTTTTTTAAAAAAATTGTTATATTTAAAATATTGCTATTCAGATTTAAAATTTAGATTTACTTTCTAAATTCAATAATATGTCACTCTATTATTTCGATCAATTATCTCTCTCATTTATTTTCTAATTATCAATCTATCATCTTTTTAACATATTAATTGATCTAGAATATAGATTTAAAAAATAAAATTATATATTATTTTCCATATATTTATATGTGTGTATCATGTCATGTGCCAATATCTATGTCATTTATCAATCCATGTTCATGATTGTGTTTTTTAGATTGACAATTTATGAATTCCTCCTTTGATGTTGAGAATAAAACAAAACATATATTAAAAAGAATTCAATTATCTCCTGTTAGTTATTCCAATTGAACAATTCAAACGTTATGAAACTAATTCATATATCATGAATAAAATATATCATTCAAGAAATTAATAAAAAAATCATATAGATATGTAGATACCAAACTAATAATCTATCAATCATTTTCTGCCACCAAATTTTACTAAAATTAAACAATTTATCAAAATGAGTTGTATTTCCAATGAAAACTATCAATAAAACACATCAATCACTTAATGTTTTGCTTCCAAGAATCTATTTATTACAATTAACAAATAACAAAAGATTTGCACATCTACATAGTTTTAAAATAATAATTTGACTCCGAACATTAAATTAAAATAATGAATCAGTCTAATATGAGGACATTTTCAAATATTGGTAACACAATCTGACTCCAAACAACATCAAAAGAAAATATTAATGAATCTTACCATTTTTCTTACAAATTAATAAATCCTAAAATTTTTAGATATGTCACATTACCCCAACCTAGCAAAGGCCGCAAATGAGTAGAAATATATGTAGTAATAAAGTCAATAAATATATACTTCTATACCTAAAGTGGACAAATAAATAGAAAAGCAAAAATATATATATATATATATATATATATATATTTCATAAAGTCAAACTCCATACGACCAACAAATAATTTCATCAAAAAAATTCATCCACCAAGTGGTCAACCACTAAAACGTTTCCAAGATATAACTAAGCTAACCTTTTTTTGACAAAAGATAGATATGATAAAGAAATATTTCAATGTATATAAGAAAATATCTACCCTTAAAAAATATTATGAGAATCGAATTATTAACCTTAAAAGATCTAAGAATTGACTTTCCAAGATTTCATTTTTGGGAAGAACAAAAAAAAAAAGAAAAAAGGAAAAGATTAAAAAAAATGTGGTTAAAGAGTAAGTACTTGTTTTAGGTGTTTCATGTACAGACACTAAAAATTCTTGGCTCAAAAGATTGGCATTACTTAATTTTTTTTTTTTTCTTTTTTTTCTATAAATTGGTTTTGCTTCCTCTTTTATCCCTAATATTCAAACTATCTGCCATTTAATTTAAGAAAAGTTATGATACACTGCTTTAGGCATTGATAAATTGCAAATAATGTCTTACTCAATATGATCTTGTGCGAGAAACTAAACACCAACAATTTAATTCTTTTAATTGTGTTTGGATTATGAACTTGAATATGGATTTGAAAAAGAAAATAACAATGAAAAAGAAGAAAAAATTTAAATTATATTTCATTCATATTTTACTCACTTTTTTTCTTTCATCTTTCCAAATCTCTACCTAAAACCATGATTCAATACCCTTAATAGATTTATACAAAAAAACTATTGTACTAAACTTTATAGCTAATCCACATAAATTGCATTTTCTTTAACAAAACCAAGAAAATCTAAAGTAGGGATGAGCTTGCCAATTAAAACTTTATTCAAGTCTAAGCCTAGAAAAAAAAAACAAACAAACAAACAAACAAAAAAGAAGCTCATCATGTTGCAAGGTTTTATCTTGAGTTGAATTTTTTAATTTAGAAATTGTTGATCAATCATGCACGCAGATACTTTGATTAAGGCAAGAAAGTGATGTCCTCAACTTTTATTACGTTCACAAATTAAACTTGCAACTCAATTATTATTCAATCACTCGTCTTGGACAATGATGGATAAACATAAATGATGGCAGGTTATCTAACAAAGAAAAAAACAAGAATGATGATTCTTAAATTTTCTAAATTCATTTAGTTTGGTTTCTAATGGGCAATAAATATATACTTCATAAAGTTAACAAATATATACTCTTGCACCTAAAGTGGACAAATAGATAGAAAAGCAAACAAAAAATATATATTTCATAAAGTCAAACTCCATACAACCAACAAATAATTTTATCAAAAATAATTCATCCACCGGGTGGTCAACTGCTAAAACGTCTCCAAAATATAACTAAGTTAACCTTTTTTTGACAAAAGATAGATATGATAAAGAAATATTTCAATGTACATAAGAAAATATCTAACCTCAAAGAAATATTATGAGAATTGAATTATTAACCTTAAAAGATCTAAGAATTGACTTTACAAGATTTTTTCATTTTTGGGAGGAAAAAAAAAAAAAAGAGGAGCAGGAAAAGATTAAAAAAAAAATTGTGGTTGAACAGTAAGTACTTGTTTTAGGTATATCATGTACAGACACTAAAAATTCTTGGCTCAAAAATTGGTATTACTTAATTTATTTTTTTCTTCTATAAATTGATTTTACTTCCTCTTTTATCCCTAATATTTAAACTATCTGTCATTCAATTTAAGAAAAGTTATAATACACCGCTTTAGGCTAGGAGTGTAAAAACCGCGGCCTGAGCCCAGCTCGGGACCCTAGGCTTAGGCCATCATTTTGAAGTCCAACCCGACCCATCTCAAGGCCTAGCCTGAGGCCCGGCATTTTTGGTGGAAAAAAATAAAATTTTGGTCAAAAAATAGAAATAAATAAATAAAAATGTTCAGGCCCAGGCCCGAGGCCCTATTCGCCCGAGCCTGGGCCTAATTTTCTAGCCCGTGGGTTGAGCCGGCCGGCCCAAATTTTAGCAGAAGTCCGCGAGGCCCGACATGGGCCGGCCCGAGCCCGGGCCCAGGTGGGCTGGGTCGAGCCCGGGCCTAGGTGGGCTGGGCCGAGCTGGGCCAAATTTACACCCCTACTTTAGGCCTTGATAAATTGCAAATAATGTCTTGCTTATTATGATCTTGTGCAAGAAACTAAACACCAACAATTTAATTCTTTTAAAATGTGTTTGGATCATTAGATTTGAAAAAGAAAATAAAAATGAAAAAAAAAGAAAAAATTTAAATTATATTTCATTCATATTTTACTTACTTTTTTTCTTTTATCTTTCCAAATTTCTACCTAAAATCATAACTCAATACCCTTAATATATTCATACAAAAGAACTATTGTACTGAACTTTATTGCTAATCCACATATATTGCATTTTCTTAAACAAAACCAAGAAAATCTAGAGTAGGGATGGAATTGCCAATTAAAATTTTATTCAAGTCTACGCATATGAAACAAAACAAAAAACAAGAAACAAAACAAAAAACAAAAAACAAAAAACAAAACAAAACAAAAAAAATGAAAAAGGAGCTCATCATACTGCAAGGTTTTATCATGAGTTGAATTTTTAACTTAGAAATTGTTAATCAGTCATGCACGCAGATACTTTGATTAAGGCTAGAAAGTGATATCCTCAACTTTGATTATTGTGGGGACATAATTTTTGAATGACAACAAGTGGCCGAGGTGACACCGAAGTGTCAACCGAGGTGTGACACTTCGGTGTCACGTGTCCTGGTCATGATGCTGAGATGATCTTGGCTAGGCCGAGGTTATCTGCGAGAATACCGAAATCCGAGATAAGCAGATAAGGGACAAGAGTCCTAGAATAGGAGAAGACTTCAGTTTGGATAAAAATAAGACTCTTAGAGAGTTTATCATAATCCTAAATCCATTAGAGCTAGGTTTCTATTTGGAATAAGATTGTGTTGGCTATAAAAGAGAGGCACCCCCATGGGTCTAAGGTATAGCTTTTGATATTCTGTCTAGTGAGTTAAGCACTATTGGTTATCTTTGAGAGATATGGAGTACTGACTTGATCATCGGAGTACCCCCGGGTGGACGAGCCACCGCCGAAGACTCTTCTTTCTATTGCAGGTCAGACAGGTGCCATCTATTCTGCCGGTGTTCTCCAGTTGAGTACTAAGTTGGCAGTGTGGTCGGAAATTGACACACACAATTTGGCACCGTCTGTGGGAAAGAAAGGAGAATAGATGGCCAACGACAAACCAAAAAAGAAGGTTGGGGATGACACCCCTACTGAGAGTAGGAAACACATTGACCTTAGCGTCGAAGAAGACAACTACAACGAAGAAACTCATGATAAGAATCACGGAGAAGAGGACGTCGGCCAAGAGGGCAACGTGCCAAAGAAATCAACCGAAGCGAGTATTATAACGAGGACAACCTCCAGGTATGGAAAGAAAGATGCTTACGAAGGGACGACGAGATGAAGGGAATGGCGAACAAATTGGCGGACCTGCAAACGGTTGTCAATTTCATGATATAGAACAACGTCATGCAGCCACCGTTCCCGTCACAAGATACGCCGATTCCAGCAGCCAAGAAAGATGCCCAGGCAGGGGGACAGAAGACAACTCCTACGACTCCTCAGCACAATAGGACCAAGAAACATTCTCACCGGCCTTCAAGGGAGGTCGGACGAGGAGAATCAAGAAGGGGAGATTCACAGAGGACACATCGCACTAAGGAAGCTGACTCCAAAGAACATCAGCATGTTCAGGGGAAGGAACTCTGTTTCGACGCGACCAATGGAGGGAGGTCCAAAAGGACTCGCAATGACACAGGAAGTAATGCACCAAAGAGGCTGAAATCTGGAGTTAGCCGAGCTCCTGGACGAACCACGGAGGATCTGAGGGATTAGCTCCAGAGAAAGCGACAAGATGCCGAGGTGACCTCACCTGTCAAGCCGAGGACACCGTTCTCGATAGAATTGGACAAATTTAAGGCCCCGAAAAGGTTCAGTATGCCAAGGTTCCAGATATACGACGGTAAGTCGGACCCAAACTTTCACGTCGGCTTGTACCTGAACTCGATGGCATTGTACACCAAGAACGAGCCGTTGCTCTGCAAGGTGTTCCCCTCATCCTTCGGAGAAATTGCATTGGATTGGTTTCACAAGTTGCCGAAAGAAACTGTGAAAACCTGGGAAGGCCCGGCCGAGATGTTTGTGGCCAGGTTCGTGACAAACAAGTTACAGCCATTGAGAGTGGACGCCCTAATGGCCCTGAAGATCGGCGAGGATGAAAGCCTTAGGGCCTATGCCAAAAGGTATTATGAGGTATTCAACCGAATACTAGGATGCAACCAAGAGGTGGTGGTCGTGTCGTTTAAAAGCGGCTTGAAGGATGACTGCCTGCTTTGAAAATCACTGGCAAAGACATTGCCGAAAAGCATGGAGGAGCTGATGGCCAGGATAGAAAAGTATGCTAGAGCTGAGGAGGACACGCCGGGGACAAAGGCGTCCAAACCAGAGAAGAGAAATGGTTCGCCGTAGCGAAGCCGAGATAACATTGGATATGAGAAGACAAGAGCTCAGCCCAAGTAAGCAGATCCCGGATTCCAGATCTCGGATCCCAGATCCCAGAAGACAAGATCTCAGCCTAAGATGATTAAGTCCGAGAAGAGAAGAGCTTACCGAGATGATGTTTAACACTTGTTGAAATTTGTGGACAATTTACAAGTTGAAGTTGAACCGAAATCATTGTTTAACACTTGTTGAAATTTGTGGACAATTTACAAGTTGAAGTTAAACCGAAATCATTGTTTAACACTTGTTGAAACTTGAGAAAAGTTTACAAATTGAAGTTAAACCGAAATCATTGTTTAACACTTGTTGAAATTTGTGGACAATTTACAAGTTGAAGTTAAACCGAAATCATTGCTTAACACTTGTTGAAATTTGTGGACAATTTACAAGTTAAAGTTAAGCCGAGGTTAAACCCTTGTTGAAATTTTATGAAAAAATTTACAAGGTGAAACCAAGGTTATGCCAAGAAAAGGTACTTGGGTACTTGCCGAGGTAAATCATCAGTTTGTATAACCGAGGTGTCACCCCGAAACGGTTGCAAAGGAGGACGGTTTCGGCTGAGAAACTTGAACGAACTTGGTCGTTGGTTCTAAGGCATTAATGAAAGCAGACTATAGGTCTTGGTCATATTGAGCCGACGAGTTCTGACTTCGGCAATAGATGATGAAGCGAGCTTAGCCGACGTGCTAAGTGGAATAAATGATATAGATTCCATCACCTCAGGATGCCGAGGTAATAGAACCTAGGGGGCAGTTGTGGGGACATAATTTTTGAATGACAACACGTGGCCGAGGTGACATCGAAGTGTCAGCCGAGGTGTCACGTGTCCTGGTCATGATGCCGAGATGATCTCGGCTAGGCCGAGGTTATCTGCGAGAATACCGGAATCCGAGATAAGCGGATAAGGGACAAGAGTCCTAGAATGGGAGAAGACTTCAGTTTGGGTAAAGATAAGACTCTTAGAGAGTTTATCCTAATCCTACTGGGAGTCCAAGATTAGCAGTAATCCTAAATCCATTAGAGCTAGGTTTCTATTGGGATTAGGATTATGTTGGCTATAAAAGGGAGGCACCCCCATGGGTCTAAGGTATGGCTTTTGATATTCTGTCTAGTGAGTTAAGCACTATTGGTTATCTTTGAAAGATATGGAGTACTGACTTGATCGTCGGAATACTCCCGGGTGGACGAGCCACCGCCGGAGACTCTTCTTTCTGTTGCAGGTCAGACAGGTGCCATCTATTCTGTCGGTGTTCTCCAGTTGAGTACTAAGTTGGCAGTGTGGTCGGAAATTGACACACACAATTATGTTCACAAATTAAACTTGCAACTCAGTTATTGTTCAATCACTCATCTTGGACAATGATGGATAAACAAAAATGATGACAGGTTATCTAACAAAAATATACATAACAAAGAAAAACGCAAGAACGATGATTCTTAAATTTTCTAAATTCATTTAGTTTGGTTTCTAATGGGCAATAAATTATAAATACCACCTCATTACACAAGTTATCTACTCAATGATCTATCTAATCATCCCTTCAAGAAGATGGCAAACAACCATATTTGCTCCTGTTTCCATTGGCCTTCTGGTCAAAGCAGAGGAGAAAAATAGTGTAATATATCCAACAAACTTGCTTTTCCATGTTCATACAATTTTATATAATGCTCCAGCTAATAGATTGTAGGTTAAATGCGTAAAGTTTTATTTACTTCTTTTCACTACTCTATAAGTTCACCAACTAAACAAACTCACACGTAATTTACAAGGCGGGACATGATTTTTAGGGGAGAAGAGACGAGAGATAGAGAGAAAGAGAGAGAAATCTAAGAAATATATAACTGAAACTAAAGGAAGACAAAGATGAGGCAATTGAAACCATATAAATCCCCAAATATATCTTATATTTACCATAGGAAATGTCTTAACCATGAACAACAATAAATAAAGTCAATCCCCAAATATATCTTATATTTACCATAGGTCTTAATTGCACTTCCAAACATAATCAGACTCAAATCAAAATTGAGTGAATTCCTATAACAAAGCTAATTAGTTATAGAACTTTACACATTTCAATCAAGCATCTTCTAAAAGGTAATTGAGATCCAACTCACGTTATCTAAGACCTGGAACACATCTTATTACTATTTTTTTGTAATTATTCATGAAATAAACAATAGAAACCAATACGGTAGATACAAACCAAACTGTATAAAAAAATGTAGTGAAACTGTTCGATTTCCTAAGCTGATAAATAAAATAAAATAAAAGATTTCCTGGGTTTCCTACCAAATAAGATAGAAAATTTTTAAAACCCTTAGAAGCACAAACACATATGACGCCCATTATTGGCCAAAAACAGCCCTTTATTGGCCAAAAATTGTCCGATTTCTTGATTAATCCCCAAAAACTGTTTGACCCAAAAATGTCTGATTTCTTGATTAATCCATTTCATGAGATAAGAGAAAACAACAAAGAAAATCAATCAATTTATAAATGATTAAACAACAAAAAAAAAAATTCATAAATGATTTAAAAAACATGAAGAGAGTGAGAGTGGGGAGTTTCAGGTGGGGTTGGGAAGGGGTTTCGGGTGGGGTTAGGAAGATTGAGGGACTAAGACCTTGAGGGGAAGAGAGAGGTGTTGCCTGAAGGTGAACAATCTTGCTGCTACCCACGACAACCACCGAAGCAACGAAGAGCCGGTGAAATAACGAAGAACCACCGAAGCAGTGATGATGGATGGGTTTGAATACAACCAATGTAGCAATGAAATAGAGAGAAACAGTGATGATGAAATGGGTTTGAAATTTTGGGCGATGAAGGGAGAGTAACACTGAAATGGGTTTGAAATGTTTTCAACTTTTAAGCTTATATCCAATGGTGAAGATAAAAAGACACAAAATCTCAAATTAATCTCAGCCTTTAAATCTATTGCCACCTAAGACACATGACTCATCAAGATTCAAAAGCAGAGATGTTTTGTTATACAGATATATGTGCAATTGGGTTTGCAAATTAATGGAATTGGGTTATGGTCTGGATATGCAATCTGGTTGGGGATATCTTTCGTCTTTTGTATTTGAAAACTTAGAACAATACTCCTAGCATCTTCTTCTATTTGGAACAAAATGTTCCATTTATATTTATATATATATATAGATTATGCTTCTCCTCCGTTTGTGAGCTTTTGTTGGTTGGATCACTTTGTCGTCATCGATAATACCAATGGATTTTGCTGACAGTGGGCTGTTTTTTTTGCGGCATCGTTGCTGCCAACCTGGGTTTTTTGTTTTTGCTTTTAGTTCACCATTGATTCCGATGTCCACCATTGATTCTGGTTGTGTTTTTCTTTTTGTGGTCGACCCCTTTTTCAGCGGTGTACCTTATTTTCTGGCCCGACGCTGGTAAGCTTTCGATTTGCCCTTGATTATGGTTTGTTGATGGTGGTGGTTGTTGATTTCTGGTGGCGTTTCTTTTATTTTGGCAGATCTATGAGCCTTTAATCTGCCACTTTTTCAGAAGAAGAATACATATATACCTTCTACCTTTTGGGTTTGTGAAAAGGAAAGAAGATGAAGAAGAAAATGAAGATGAGAGTATAACTGTCAATTTACATATTCTATTAACAAAAGTTAGTGTGTACTTCAATTCAGTAATCACATAGGGGTTATGTGGTAATTTCCAAATGTCAAAGAAGTAATCCGCACCTAGCTCAAACCACAGACAGGGGGTAAAGTAAAGTTTGTCCGAGAAAAAATGGTCTAAAGATGGTTGAGATTTGTCTGATCTGGAGTAGCCAATAAGTGCCCAAAGTCATCCACCATAGCCGGAGATAGCCATGAGATGACCTCGTTTGGGAACATGCTTTTTTAGTAACTTTTTAACTTCTTGGCTAAAATGTGATGTAAAAAAACTAGTATGTTTGGGATGACTTTTTGACTTTTTATGAAAAGATGTGCAAAAAGTAGAGAAAAAATAGAATCTTAGACTTTTTGGTATGAGATGTTAGCTTTTTGATTTTTTTAATAACTTTTTGACTAAAAGGGGCACTTGCCAAACGAGGCCTTCACAAATTTATCACCAACAGGTGGCGTGTTTGCCTTAGAAATGAATCATCGCTAGTGAGGTTGAAGCAACCATTTAGTACAAGGACTAATAGGACAACGGTTGACACAATTTCCTTTGGTCACAAGTGAAGCGTCAATCTATTCTCATTGTCCTCCAAAATTTGACTAGTTTGTTGTAAATTCCAAAATAGATGCTAACACGTGTAGTAATCTGTATGGTGCATGCGGTTAATGATGGATTCAGAGGGGAAGCGGGTGATCGTCCCCCCCTATACTAAAATTAATCAAGTTCTTATTTGTCTACTTCAAACCAAAAAAATAAATAAATAAATAAAATCAATGACTGGTGAATTTTAACAATGGTATTATTCAATTTCATAAAGATCATCTAAAAACTAAAATCATCATCATCAATGTTATCATCAGCGGTATCATTGTCACCTCTGTTCTAAATCTATAGTCTATATTACATACAAAAAAAAAAAGGACAAAGAAAGACAAATATTCAAGACCGTTGTTAGTTTATAAATCTACTATGGCATGCTAATCCTAACAAAAACATTCCCGGTCTCTTTTTCCAGGTGACATAGTGATCAGAAACAGCTTACTTGTATTAGTCATTCCTGCAAAACATCTCCACAATTTTGCCTTAAAGCTTGTCAAGAAACATCATACCAGCTGGGGTTAAAACCGTCAAAACCAATTCACAGGTTCATTTGGGCTGGCCCAGGAGGCAAGCACCAAAGGGTACCAGTTAGCTCACACCCGGCTGCATTACAGGAAAGAAGGACCAGTTATTAGAAGGCCCACCCTCCTCAAGTACTTTCTCGTTGGCCCACCAGTCGGAGCCAATAGGCTTATCGGAGTCTCCTCCATCTGTGTTGTCAAAATTGAATTCCTTAACAGAGCCAAGAGTAATGGACCGATGTTTCTGAGGCTGCTGCCCATCCTCTCCATCTGCAGAAGATTTCTCTGACGGGTCATCAGATATTGCATCAACATGGCCCTCCTGACTATTGGCCACCTCAGTTGAATTTTCATTCTTTTCAGCAGCAATTTCTGCATTCTCTAGAGGCGGAGATACAAGCTTGGTCAAGGATGGCTCCTTTGATATGCATCTGCCAACACCTTCAGCTGTGATCTCAAAAGATACTCTATGATCAACTACAGCATCACCATTTCGGCAACCATTGAATGAATTTGTGAGTGGTGCAATGTCTGAATTTTGACGATTCAGAAGAAACCTGTCACGAGATCTAGGTGCCACAGCATCAGGGGTCAATGAACCAGATCTTTGCCGTGATCCCCATTCATGAGCAGACAGCTTGTCAAGGTTCAAAAGATTGGGAGGATTCCCAATTCTGAACTGATGACCACCAGGAGTAAACTCGCAATCAGGAAAAGGAGATGAGGTGCCTGAACTGGAGATACCTGAATTGGGGGAGATCAAGTGGCCAACAGGGCTTCCGGGATAAAGTTGATAAGAATGAAATTCATATTGGGACAGAGGGAATCTCTGACCAGCTTCACCGTTTTGGTAATTGGGGTCAAGAAGCCGAGCAAATGGCACTTCAGGTGAGGAAGGTGTAGTCAATTGGACAGACTCAGGAGGAGGAGTAAAAGGAGCAGTGGATGGTTCAGTGGGAAAGGTGGAGAAGACTGGGGGTGAGACTAACTGAGTCTCGTGGGCATAAGGTCCAATAGCAAAGATAAAGGAAGGCCCGGGAGAGTACATGCTGGCAGATATAGAGGTGCCAGCTGGCGACTGTGTACAAGAAGGAGGTTCTGACTGAAGGAAAGATGCAGGGGAGGAGGGAGGTGCAACAAAAGGAGGTATTATAGGTGCTTGGGTTGAATTTTCAGTTGTGGGAACGTCTGCTCCAGGAGCAGTTGTTTCAGGAACAAGAACAGCATGTCCAATCCGCTTGCTCTGTCTGTGAGATCCAAAACACCAGTATATGTTCCAGAAGCTTCCCCATCTTCTTTTCTGCATTGAAACAAAGATTCTTAGTCATGCCACTTTTATAATAGGAAGCACTGTTAGATTTCTTCTGTATATAGTCAGAAATTAAAGACAGCTATTGCATTTCAAAAGTAATCCTAGTCGTCAGAGTGTATATGAAAGTATTTTATTTATTTAATTTTTTTTTTTTTTTTTTGGGCAAACTTAATTGATTACAAAAGACCAATTGGATTTTTTTGAAGTTATATTCTTCTCTATATTTTAGAGTACTTCATCAAGAGACTTGACTGATTAACCAACCATTAGTTCACCAAATGGCATGTTTACAACAACAACAAAAAAAAAAAAAAAAAAAAACTAGATATAGTTCACCAATGATAAGCAACCACGCCAGTAGATGGATTGTCCCTTTATTTTTTGTTTCCTTCTTTCTTACAGTTATACCCTCACCAATTTTGAGAATTTACACCGATCATGATTTAGCTCCACCTTAGGACTAATTTGCATATATATGAAATTTCTATAAGACTAGATCAATATCTCTGAAACAATAGCAAACTGATGAGATGAGAGTGAAAAATAGAATTTGGCCTGATTATTCAATCAAAATTGAGCTAGTGTAGTTCCCAACATCAAACCAAAATAAGACATGAGGTGCATGGTCAAACATTACTGGAACAACACTAGTGTCAACCTGAAGTCATCAAGGAAAAAGAAAAGAAAAAAAGGACATATTTCCATAACTTTAAATAATCCCCCCTTACTTGAAAATTGCATCTCTGATTTATTGATCATTGTACAAATCAACAAACATTTCAGAAACATTAAAATTGCCCCATCTACATCCAGTTCAGATGCAATTAAGGTTTCAGACAAATGGTATCACATTACTATTGATCAACATACCAAAAACCCTAAACAGACTGGCTTCACATTCTATAAGTCACTTTATGAAATTTATGCATCTTGCTCCCTACCCATCCATGTGGAATTTGTACATGAGGAGGAACCCACTGTCCCAAAAATCCTCCCACCCACAAGGAAAAGGAAAAATTTTAAATTTAAAGAAAAAAAGGAACCACAGCAAGAAACTGGTAACAAAAGAGTGACTTAACCAAGGAAATAATACCATTATTAAGAAACCTGAAGAACATCTGCAACACATATGAAACTCTCAACTACGGGACAATTAGTTCAGATTCTTTCATAAGCAAATGCAATGAAATATCATATGCACATAGTTTGTACATTCTGCAGTGTCGTGAACAATTCTATTAATTGGCACACACTGCTGACAAAATAGCATATCCACAATATAGAGATGCAATTGTCACTGTAACTCCTAATGGTAAGTTGAATGAAATGTTCATTATTGAGATAATACAAGTGGATTAGATTCAAATCTAAAAGAAGTTAGAAAACTTAGAAAATTTGAGGGCAGATTCTGCAGAGAATGCATGTTAATATCAGAGACAAGCTAGTTTGTGTACATACAAAGAAATGCAAGAGCCATAAAAAGTTACTGCAAATGGAAGAACTATAGTGCACTGCCATAAATAACAACATGCACCAGCCGGCCTATAACCAATATCACATTCTTTTGATTTAAGAAAATATGTGAGAACCAATGAACATCACATTGCAAGAAAGCAGCCCACTTTTAGATTAAAGGTGGACAAAAAAATGCCTGCAAAAGAAGGACGTTGACTCAGCATACACCATTGTAGTACATAGCATAGCACTTTATCTGGAATGCCTACAGGTTTATGTTCACCATGGGTTCCACAATATATTCCAGTCTATCTGTTGTTGCAGGCTACATATAAATCTACGTATACATATATTTATCAATTTTTTAAGTTCTTCAAAAAAGCAATTTCCTTTGAAATGAAATATCCACCATGTACCTGTGAATCTGTTACACCTTATTATAACTTCAAGCCATAACTCCATAAAATTTTTCAGATTTTATTCAAATTGAAATAATCAAGATTCAAAACTAAGTCAGCCTTGATCATTAAAGGAAATGACCACAAATTTCCACACTTCCCCAGCAAAATGATAACATGGATAAAGATGAGCTCCCTTGAGAATCTCAAGTGAGCATGCCTAATTAGCTCACATCACATGTAATCCACCAAGCTGCACCAACTCAGCATATTCCAGATCTAAAGCCTTGGAACTAATGTCCAAAAGTTCTATATTAGTTTCTGTACTCTTCCTCTAGACTCTATGATCTCTATATAAGCACCATTATATTCAATTAGTTGCAATGAAGTGAATAATGAGAAAAAGTAAATTTCCTCTCTACACTTTCCTGTGTTACCACATTTCTCTTCACAAAAAATTAAAAAAGAAAAAAGAAAAAAGAAACGAGGAAAGACGAAAAAACAACCAACCAAATAACTATAATCCATTAGTATACAAATTGATTAAAGACAATATCGAAATTCCTAATACCAATTTTAAAAAACAAAAAGAAAGAGTTAGGTTTGCCCAAATCACATCCTATAAATGATATGAAAAAAACATAGAGGCCAAAAGTTAAACAACATAAATTGTGTGACAAAATTGAATTCAGCAGTGAAGATTGATTCAAAAATTGATCTTCATGTCAATTCTCCTCATAATACTACTCGATTTCTTGAAATATGCAATAAATGCTCCAAGTGCCTTTTCCTAATCCAAAGCATGTGACGGGGCCAAGCGACAGAAAAATTAACACAATAGTAAGTTAGCTCCAAAGTCTAGGCAATTCTTGACAAAGAAACCGTTAAGTTCATCTTTGTCACTCTGACTGAAATCCATTCCTCTCCCTAATCATAGAGAACATATTCAATAGGGAAATTACCACCCAGTTGTATTTCCATAACATTATTACAAATTGATGGAAAAGTTTAAGAATTTAATTATTAATATTTGTAAGTTTACCACTGATTTGTAATTATTTTTTAAAATATACACTGAATTGAAATTTTCCCTTTCAAATAGGCAAAGACAGCAGAATTTCAAACTTAGCAACAGAATAAATGTTCAAACACTTAACAAACTACCCAAAGAGACAACACCAAAAGGATAAGCTAGAAACAATCTGACATTGGAGCTTATCAGACAATTATGTCATGAGCAGCAATGTTTGTCATGGGCATATATTACAAATTTGTACCATAAAAATTAACAATTTTTTCATATAGAAATTTGGAATTTCAGCAAATTGTCACATCATCATGAAAAACTACAACAAAAAATCACTAAAAAGCTTCAATCTGCCATGTAATAACACAATGGAAAGAAACCACATGCAAAGAACTGCAACTTCAGATCCAAAACAAGCTAAATCCATATATACTTCCTAGAATCACAAAGTCAACTTTAGAAGTCAAAAAAAAAAAAAAAAAAACAAACAACAACAACAACACAAACAAAAACAAAAACAAAAACAAAAACCAAAAACCAAAATCGCATCGAAAAAAAAATTAAAACGCATTAAAATGATATAATTTCCAAAAACTACATCAAACAAAGTGAAATGATCAGCGTAATATAGATAATCAACAGATCTCGAACCTAAAGAATCAGATTATACAGAGGTTAGAATTCGAAACTCGAGAGATTCATATCCAATAGAGATAATCAAATCAAATCAAATCATCCAGCACAACAAGCAACGTAATTATAGTCAAAATTCGAATCAAATTGTTTACCTGAACCGAAGCTTGAGGCACACGATTCTCAGCTGACGCGATCGCAGTCGCAGCGGCGGTTATCGTATCCAGAGCGTTGTTGTTCGCGCTTCTCATCTCTGTTTTTTTCTCTTTGCTCGATCAAACAATTAACCTAATTTCACTCAACAATTTTCTGTTTCATCGCCAATCAAATCAGTCCGAGAAAAGACTGCAACTTCCTCGCGAAAATTCAACTTAGAAAATCAAAATTTCGAGTCGGAAAATGAGATTGAAGATCGGAGAAAACAGAGCATGAATGAAGATGAAGAAAGTGAGAAACTGAAAAAATCAAACCTCCGTGTTCCTCTCTCTCTCTCTTCGAGTATGTATGCTGTAATGTAACTATCGCTTTTGAGGTCAAACACGGCAAGGACTTGGTGGTATGTGATTATCGAATAACCAGAGCTTAGCTTTTGTAAGGTTTTTGATTCATAATTTTCTAATCAGGAGTGCTACGGTGAAATTACTTGAATGCCCCTGTGATGAAATCAATGACTCTAGACTACAGCACATTGATAGAACAACCATGCTAGAGACCACTAATTTGGTGATTCTAAACCCACCACTTAATGAGGTGAAAAAAAAAAAAAAAGACACAACACATACTGTGACAGTGAATAGGACCACTACCATATCATTAGTGGTAGCTCTAATTAGAACTCCCACTCATTTTCTTTGATAGAATCTCACCTAAAACACTTAACGATTGAGAATGATGATACGTTCATCATCCTTTTAAAGGCTCACACCAAATGGGTATAACCTTTGGGGCTTGGGTTTTCACTAGTTGGAGGGTGTTATTGAGAAGTCGTGGGTTCATTACGAAAGTTTAATAATTCAAATAGTTTAATATGTAGAGTTTATTGATTATTTTATTTTTTAAAATAATTATGTTGATCAAATATCAATAATCACTTTATTATATCACATTTGTGTCAATAATTTATTTTTAAAATTATATTTACAGTTGATAAAATATAATCTGATCAAATACGAATTAATATCTTATAAATGTAATTTTTTGCAAAGATAAAATTTTTGAAGAATTCTACACATTAAACAGTTTAAATCAGCAATTCGACCTTTGTGGTGAGTCCACGAAGGCCTAACAGCTCTCTCTAGTCCGATTATTGGACTGGAGAGAAACCTTTCCTAAACTTTAAGGAACACTTACCAATCAGCCATATTCACTAAACTTATATACCTACAGGTCTTGACTAATAAATTTATTATTGTAAATTTATTCATAAAAATAAGGTGACTGATAAATTTATCAATAGAACTTAATGAGTAATAAGTCCCAAAAATAAGACCTATTGGTAATTTGCCTTACTTTAATTGGGGTACTATATGGAATAATATTATATTTGTTATTTTATTAGTCAATATAAAATTGATATAATAGATCTTACCACTTATCTATATTTGCAATATGTGTTGACAATTAAATTGCATATCAAATGATAGCTTTACTCCGCATGTATGTCATGAAATTCTTAGTTCAAAAAAAAAAAAAAATATGAGATTCTTTGTTTTCAAATTTTTCTATCACTCTTTCAAAATACTTATAATCTACAATATTTTCAAAACATAATTTAATAAATATGAACATTTAAAAAAAATAGAGAGATTTTGAAAATAAAGAATCACTAGCCTATATGTATTAATGTAGGACTTCATATTAATGTTTGATAGTTATAGACCATTGTGGAAGGTAAAATTCTTCTCTACAAGAAAAGCGAGATTGTGTGTTCATTTCTTTACTCTGTTAAGAGAAACCAAAACGTCAGTGATCACTCCCAACCAGGATTAGTCGAGGGGACCCTCCGACGATCAAGTCAAAATATTGTTTAGCCATAAGTATTTATATTTAAAGAGGATTCTTGGATTACCTCTGGTCTATCATTTTTGCTTCATCTGCTTCGCCTTTTACAATTTTCCTGACTTGAATCCCATCCGTTGGATCAATGTTCGATTCGATGATTCTATCCATTCCTGGCTTTGGTTAGGCAAGTGGTGAAATTGCCTTTGCCTTTGATCGTTGGATCATCTTCTTATGGGCAATTTAGATTATGTCAAATGCTAATGGCCAACTTGGCAAGCATTGTGTTCATTGGATTAGGTTGATCAAATGAACTAACCATCTAGTAAGCCTAACCTATACTCATGTATTTATTGTCTTGATGTTTCCATCATTAGATAAAGATGAATCCGATGTCCCCTCTTACATTCTGCGAATCTCCTTCTAGAAAGAGATCTGTACTCCTCATTGCTTCTCACGCTCCTAGCTACACGTCATTGTACTGCCAGCTGTTTCTAATGGGCTCCTTAGAAAATCATCTGGGCCTTCTCTTCTTTTGAATTGCTTTGCCTAATTTCTTCGGACTTGGGCCAATATTTTATCTCGCCACAACCATAATCACATAATAAAATTCAATTAATGGTTCATGTTAACGTAAATTGTCATTATCATGTGAAAATTCTCAACAAAAAGAAAAATTCAAACATTTTTTTAAATAATTGAGTAAATTACATTCACCTCTCTTGAAATTTGGAGAAAATACAATAAATACTACAATTTTGATATAATTACAATGATCTCTCTTTTAGTAAAGTTAAAGAGACCAAAACTAATATAAATTGCACAAAAACACAAGGTAAAATGTATATTTCAATGTAAAAGATATGACAATATCATTTTTTCATTTATGGAATTAATGAATTTTTGATAAAAATAGGCCAAGTTATATGAATTAAAATTTTAAAAAAATTCAATATAATTATATTAAACTTATAATGCTTATTATATTTTTTTTTAAATTTCAAAAAAAGTTAATATAATTTATCTTAAAGAATTTTACATACTTTTAAATGAAAAATATTTGAGGGCCACAAAATCAGTGACTCAAATGGCTCGAAACTGTCAAAACGACGTTGTTTTGGCTTGTTTTGCGCCCAAAACGACGTCATTTTGACAGTTTCGAACCATTCGAGCCACTGACCACCAACCATTGCTACTTTTAAATATTGTCACATATTTAATGACTCCTCATTACTCTCATTCATTACCTAGGGAACATATTTCAAATATAATATTTTCATTGACAATCATAAAAATGGAATTTCCAACCTCTCTCATTCCTTACAATTAGCATAAACTTTGATTGCAGCTGAGAAGTAGGTTAATATTTGGACAAGATTATATTATTTTATTGAAGTGGGGTACATTGTATTTATTGTGTGGCATTTTCATAGGGGTAGTTTTGTCATATCAATGGGACCAAAACTAATTTGTCCACGCACTGAAGTTTTAATTATTGTTTTAATAAAGAAAGCTTTTCGTATTGTCAATCGTGTGCACGTGTGGCCAGCCACTTCTCGATGGCTTTCGTGCGCACCCCTGCGTAAGGTTGGCCCCACCCTGAAAATTCTCCCCCTTTACCCGCCACTTAGAACTAACTTGCACGGTTGGTTCATCTCTCCTAATCACTCCTTACCCCTCTTTTCTTCTCTCTCAAAATAAAAATATAAATAAGATTTTTTTTTTTTAACAAGTATGCTAAACACTGGTTAATAAATTCAAAATAACTTTATTTTTTATTTAAATATGTATCATAAAAAAATGTAAAATAATTTAAAATTGTTGTCCTTAACCACTTGATAAAAATAGAAAAACTATGTTTGGCTTAGATTATTACTTATTTCAGTCTTAAAAACACATTCATTTTACATTATTGATTTAAATTACAAAATATATATACATATCACCCAAACTTTACCATTAACAAAAAAATTAATATTTTTAACATTTATCAAACATGTTATGTCGGCAACTATTTTTAAAAAAAAATAAACAAAAAAACAGTAAGAAAACATTTGTCAAAAGCAATAGCAACTCTCAATTACCTTTATTTAAACTCTAATAAAATTATAATAATCATTTTATTTTTATTATATTTTATTTATTGTCATTATCATTAGTAGTTAACTTGTGCTATATTTGTGAAAAAATAATATTTGTTCACAAAAAAAAAATGATATTCACACTCCCATATTTTGACTATTTTGCTTCTCATAACTAGAAAATTATAAGTTTAGTTGTATAAAATTATTATAAAATATAAAAAATAAAAAGTTTAATGCACACAAAAAATTAATATCATATTTTTTTATTACTTTATAAAATTCATAAAATTAGATGATTTAATTATTAGCTAATAGATGTTTTAAAATTTATTTAGTCTAAAAACTAACAAATTTAGTTGTTGGCCAACATAAAACAAACAATATAGTATGCATTTCACTTCCATGTTTGGCATGACTCCTCTCTCTCTTTAAAAGAGTCTTTTTTAAACTAACTTTTCTATCTCTACCTCTTTTAAACTAACCTTGTTTTGGCATATCTTTCACTAGGATTCACATTCACATTGGGCTAATGAAGATTTACTTTATACTTCAATTCCATGTACCAAAAGGCTAAAGTCATTACTTTCTTTTTATCTGTCTCTCACTCTAAGGATAAAAGCCTTTTAAACTAACCTTTTTTTTTTAACTTGCCACTTTTTCAATGCATAAAAGGACCAGCATTTGGGCTTAAAGAATATTTACTTTGTACCTCAATTCTATGCATGAAAAGGCTGTAATTCTTTACAACTTTAGTTTGTACGGGTCCACCACAACTTGCCACAAGTGGATTTTTCATACATTCACCCCCCTAGACTGATGGGGCAGCCCTAATTTGGCCATGGTCTCGTGCACAACACATCATATGTCTCTTGCACAACACATCATATGTCCTCGTGGGATTGGGGATCCTGTTGTGCTCCTTTGTGAAGTGTTGTCCCGAGTCTTTTTCGATAATTCGAACAATTAATATTGTAGATTTCATCAAATAGATCAACCATGCAAATAATCAACTTGATTGGATATCTACAGTCCTATAACACAAGTATTTATTTTTATAAAAATTAACGGTTAACATAATTTTTATAAATTTTTAAAAACAATTAGGACCAAATCATGAGATTACGAATATTCAATTAACTTGATTTTTTACATGGATAATATTTTGACGAATCTTATAATATAACGTTTAAATCATCAAAAGACACTCAGGATAATCTTCCATAAAAGGGTAAAGTGGCTATTATGCCTTGAAGGCATAGCAACACTTCAAGTCCGTCCTTGTAGGGGTGGTTATTGTTTTTAGAGTGGTCCTTGCGAGGGTGGTTGATTGGATAATTGATAGCAAAAGGTAATACATTACCTAAAAAAATAATAATAAGGAATTAAAGGCTGAATGTGAAATGGGTCAGGTCCAAGCCTTGGGGTCCGCCCAATCCGACAAGCCCAAATCCGAGTGGTCAGATGAGTATACGGACAGAACTTGAGCCCAACTTCATGAACATAGTACGCGCCAAGTCTTCTAGCACTTGGGCCCAACCCCAGTGGAAGGTCAGCCCAGTCGCAGCGCTGGTCTGGGCCGAGCTGCGGACAGAGTTTGTGGGCCGAACAAGTAACAACCCAGCCCATCTCCATAAATGAGCCTGAACAAGGCCGAGCCGGGCACATCATTACCGAACTGAAGTATCCTGAGTACGAGCTGGAGAACTCTCTCAAGGAAACGTGGGATCTGTGAGTGCAAGCATGTGCAGGTTGCCACCTCAGCTGGTCCCCCACACCTAGAATCACGGAAGTTGTTGAGCCAAAGGAATGTGGTTAGTTATCAGCATGCTTACAATGAGAATATACAATCAATGACAACTACCAAGTGGTCCCCGCCAGAGCAATGCTGAAAGGACACCTGGCAGCACCTATACATGAACTCACCTTGAGAAGCAAGTAAGGAACACTATATATATACAACATGAACTTCACATTGAAGGTAACTGAACTATCCCAAGCTGAACCACACCTACATACAAACACAACCTTCTATATACTCTTCTCCGATCGCTAATTCCCACACCGGAGGGGTTATCCGGCCAACCCCGGCCGGGCAGCTCTAACGGTGCTTCTTGTGGCAGGAGTCCCAGTCCCTGGATGGTCCAACTGAGTGTGAAGCCCCGATCCACTTTCATCTAGTGCGGAGTCCGGTACGCACAATTGGTGCGGTGAGCGTGGATCATTTTCATCTGTGAGCTCTGCATTCAGTTTCGGCAATGGGGATTGAGGACGTTCCGCCTTCATCACATACTCCGCAGACGGAGAAGACGAAGGAAAAAGGTTTGGCACTCCCGACAGTTCTGGAGGAGCAAACTGGAAACAACAATCGAACCCCTGAATCTGTCGAGCATCGATTGCCCTTCGCCGGAGGTTCTTCTCATCATTTCCTTCTGGAGAAGGATTATAGAGATCGAATTATAGATTCCATGGGAATGGAGATACAGGAATTGAAGGCTCAACTAAAGAGGGTGTTGGGTGATCCGACGGAGAAGAGGACAGAAGCAGAGCCTTCTCGTTTGCAACGAAGGAGCTCATCTAGAGAGTTACCAGTAAAGAAACTCCCCAGGAATGATTCTGGGCAACGAAGCCAACCAATCCCAACTCAGAGCGAAGCGGCGAGTAGTCATACCCGTGGGTCACGCCGGAGGAGGGCCAAGAGGCAGAAGACGGGTAGTCAACAAACTGAATACCCTCCTCAGGACCTGCGTACTTGGCTGATTGGCAATAGACAGAACGAGCAACATCGAGATCATTTGGACCGTACTGTTCACCAGAGAGAACATCGAGCACTGGACAGACTTGTCTCTTCGCCATTTTCTCCGGAGATAGAGACCATGAGACCTCCAAAGAAGTTTACTCCACCAAAGTTCACTTCCTACGACGGGAAGTCGGACCCTCTGACGCATATCAGCCATTTCAGACAGATGATGTCTCTGGAGCCGAGATGAGGCACTGATGTGCAAAGTCTTCCCATCCAGCTTGGGAGAAACCGGACTCCGATGGTTCGATCGACTCCCCGCTGGATCAATTCATGGCTGGAAGCAGCTCTCCGAAGAGTTCCTGGCCAGGTTCGTTTCCAATACTAAGATCCCGAAAGAGCCGGACACACTGTTCGGCCTCAGGAAGGAGCAAGAGGAAACGCTGCGCAGTTATGCTAGGAGATATTGGGAAGAGTATAATGATCTGGAAGAAAATGTGTGCAGCGAGCAAATGGCCGTCATGTCCTTCAAGCATGGTCTGCGTCCGGAAAGTAAGTTGAGACAATCACTCACCAAGCGCCCGGCCACAGCTCTGAAAGACTTGCGCGCCAGGATTGAGCAGTATGCTCGCCTGGAGGACGATCAGATTCCCATTGAGGTAGTATCAGCAGAACAAGCAGCCCGGCAGAAGAAGAAAACGGATCGAGCAGAACACCGAGGAATTGCGGTGAATGAGGTGGATAAGTCCAAATCCCATGAAGCGTTGTGACCGTGTTCAAAGAGCCAATCTATCGAATCTGGAGAAGATCAAGAGAGAGCCCTTCTTTGTTTGGCCGCCGAAAATGATGGGAGACCCAGCTCGGCGCAATCAGAAGCTCAGATGCACCTACCACCAAGACAGGGACACATGACTCAGAACTGCAGGGCACTAAAGCAACACTTGGAGGACCTGGTGGCGGCCGGGCACTTGAGGGAATACATAGATCAGGGCAAGGAAGTGGCCGAGTTAGGGAACCCACTTCCAGAAGTGAACGTAGAGCATCCGCCCCGGCTAGTAATAAATGTGATCCATGGGACAGCGGCTCCGGAGTCTGAGGAAACACTGAAAGAAGAGATCGCTAAGGCTGCCCAAATTCAGCAAATCATGTCAGTGGAGCCGACATCGAAAAAGGTACGTACCGTACCACAATCCCCCCTGTGTACTGTATCATTTACTAGCAAAGATTTAGAAAACATACAGCACCCACACACTGATGCGTTGATCATAACTGTTGGGATTGGGAAACGGTTTGATGTGAAACGAGTCCTAGTAGATCAGGGCAGCAGCAGCAGACATACTGTATTATGATTTGTTCAGAAAGCTTGGCCTCTCCGAGCAGCATCTCACCCCAGCGACAGCCCCGTTGGTCGGTTTCAATTCACAGCCGGAGTGGCCGCTCGGCCGAATAGTATTGCCAGTCGTAGCAGGAACCAAAACCCTCCAGATAGAGTTCTTGGTCATTAATACACCATCCCCTATACAACGCCATACTCGGCCGCCCGTGGATTCATCGAATGGAAGCGGTCCCCTCAACCTATCACCAGCTCATTCGTTTTCCTACGGAACACGGAGTAGAGCAGATTTCGGGGGACCAAGTTGCGTCCAAACATTGCTTCATGGCAGCGTTAAAAACAAAGCAACTCTGCAACCGGGTACAGACAGTGGAAGTGGCCGGACAGCCAGTCTTGGAAGATGTGGGAGGAACTCCAGAGGAAAAGATGGTGGAGGATTTGGAGAAAGTCTTAATAGAAGAAGCCGACCCGGAAAAGTACTTCCTTATCGGTACCTCGCTAAGCGCTGATGAGAAACTTCAGCTGCTGGAACTGCTGAGGGAAAATATGGAGGTATTCGCGTGGTCAGCATATGATACTCCAGGGTTGGACCCAGAATTTGCCTGCCACAAGCTCAACATCAATCCTTCAGCTCGGCCTATCGTACAGAAAAGTCGGAGATCCTCAGTTGAGCACACCGAAGCAGTGATCGCCGAAGTCGAAAAACTTCTGGCCTCAGGCGCAATCAGAGAAGTGCAGTACCCGCAGTGGTTATCCAACACAGTTGTAGTCAAGAAAAAGAACGGAAAATGGAGAGTTTGTGTCGATTTCACTTGCTTGAACAAAGCCTGCCCTAAGGATAGTTTTCCATTGCCTCGCATCGATCAACTAGTAGACTCAACAGCAGGGCATGAGCGCATGAGTTTTCTGGATGCCTATAGCGGTTATCATCAAATACCGTTGTTCGGTCCGGATCAAGAAAAGACAGCGTTCATTACACCGAGAGGGACTTACTGCTATAGGGTAATGCCGTTCGGCCTCAAGAACGCCGGAGCGACCTACCAGCGGATGATCACTCGGATGTTCAAAGATCAACTGGGGAAAACCATGGAAGCCTACATAGACGATATGGTAGTAAAAAGCAAGTTCGCTACAAACCACCTCACAGACTTGAGAGAAGTATTTAGCATCCTGAAAGCCCACCAGCTTCGCCTCAACGCCTCGAAATGCGCCTTCGGGGTGGGAACAGGGAAGTTCTTGGGATACATGGTCACTCATAGAGGAATTGAAGCGAATCCGGATCAGATCAAGGCTATACAGAATCTCGAAGTGCCAACAAAGTCTAAGGAACTGCAGAAACTAGCCGGAATGGCAGCCGCACTGAACCGGTTTATCAGCAAATCCTCAGATCGGATGAAGCCCTTCTTCCAGCTCTTAAGGAAAAAGGCAACATTTGAATGGAATAGCGAATGTACTGAAGCACTGCAGAACCTCAAAAGATACCTCAGTACACCCCCTCTATTATCCACCCCAGAACCGGGAGAGGAGCTGTATCTCTATCTAGCAGTGTCAGATCACGCCGTGAGCGCAGTTGATTCGAGAAGTTGGCAAGGATCAGAGACCAATATATTACGTCAGCAAGACTTTACTAGATGCCGAGACACGGTATCTACCACTGGAAAAGTTGGCTTACGCGCTGCTTATTGCCTCGAGAAAGCTGCAGCATTACTTCCAGGGGCATACCATTAATGTCCTCACTGAATTCCCCCTCAGATCTGTATTCAGCCGAGCCGATTTCTCTGGCCGAACAGCGAAGTGGGCAGTAGAGCTTGGTGAGTTTGACATTAGGTACCAACCCCGAACAGCAATCAAGGCCCAGGTCTTGGCGGACTTTGTAGCAGAATTCACTCCCACCCAGAGTACCGAACCGGTGAATCTAAGCTCGGCACAGGTGCCATGCACCGCCGAACAAGAAAAACCTAGCGCTTCGGAAGCATGGAAACTCTTTATTGGAAACATCTGGCAACTCTACGTCGATGGTTCATCCAATAACCGAGGCTCGGGGGCAGGAGTAGTCCTTATTTCGCCAGAAGGATTTATCTGGGAACAGGCTCTCAGGCTTGGCTGGAAAGCTTCGAACAACGAGGCCGAATACGAAGCATTATTAGCCGGCCTGCGGAGCGCCGAACACTTCAGTGCAGAACAGCTTCTTGTTTTCAGCGATTCACAACTAGTAGTAAACCAGCTTTCCGGGGTCTATGAAACTCGGGATGAAAGAATGACTATGTACGCAGGCAAGGCCAGAGACCTACTCAGAAAATTTCAATCCATACGAGTGGAGCGAATCAGTCGGGACAAAAACAGCCACGCAGATGCTCTGGCGTGCCTAGGCTCATCAGTGGACACAAAGGATGCCAGAAGAGTTTGGGTTGAGTTCATACCAGAACCAAGTATTGCATCTCCAGTCCTCTGCAACAACCTAGAGCCGAGCTGGATGGATCCAATATTGGTCTTTTTGAAATCTGGTAAACTCCCCGAAGACAGAAAGGAAGCCAACAAGATCAGGCATAAATCAGCTCGATTTTGGATCTCACCGTCCGGGAAGCTTTACAGACGTTCCTACCTCGGTCCCTACCTCTTATGTGTGCATCCGAATCTCGTTGAGAATGTTCTCTATGAAATTCATGGGATTTGGATTTGTGGGTGCCACGTTGGCGGGAGGTCACTGGCGCACCGAGCCCTAACACACGGGTACTGGTGGCCACGAATGCAGCAAGATGCACAGCAGTACGTGCAAAGGTGCGACAAATGTCAGAGGTTTGCTCCACTCATTCATCAGCCAGCCAAAACTCTCACTCCACTCACCAGTCCATGGCCCTTTGCGCAATGGGGTCTGGATATTGTTGGACCATTGGCGCGAGGCACTGGAAATAGGCGATTCTTCATTGCTGCAACCGACTATTTCACCAAGTGGGTTGAAGTTGAGGCACTGGCAAATATCAAGGAGGCAGACACAAAACGGTTTGTTTTGAGAAGTGTGGTAGTGCGTTTCGGCATTCCGCGGGTACTAATCGCGGACAACGGGACTCAGTTTGATGGAAAGATCTTCAGGAAATTTTGTGCCGACCTCAGAATCGAGTATAGGAACTCTTCTCCAGGGTACCCACAGAGCAACGGTCAGGCAGAAGCGTCGAACAAAACCATCATCAATGGAGTGAAGAAGCGGCTTGAGCACGCCAAAGGCAAGTGGGTTGAGGAGTTACCACATGTATTATGGGCCTACCGAACTACAGCACGGCGCCCCACAGGAGAAACACCTTACTCTTTAACCTATGGAATGGAGGCCATCATCCCACTTGAAGTAGGTCTCCCAACTCTTCGGTCTGAATTATTTGAAAGCTCCAGTAACGAGGAAGCCATCGCGCAAGCACTGGATATGGCAGAGGGCCGAAGAGAGGCAGCACTGATCAGGCTTGAAGCATATCAACAACAGCTCATCAGAAGTTTCAACCAAAAAGTTTTCCCAAGGCAATTTATACCAGGAGAATTGGTTTTGAGGAAGGTCATGGATCATAAACGGGTGCCTGGTGAGGGCAAACTTGGGCCGAACTGGGAGGGTCCATACAAAATCACAGCCGTAGTTGGAAATGGAGCTTACTACTTAGAGGATCTGAATGGCAAAGCAATACCTCGGCCCTGGAACATAGCAAACCTCAAGAAATACTACCAGTAGGGTCATTTCCCAACCTCCTTATCAGGATGTAAAGGCACTTATTTGTTGACCAATACAAATGTTTTCCCATTCCTATCAGATTTATTCAATTCTTGTAATTAGCTTTGATGTTTATCAAACGAAACTAGCTTTGGTTCTTACCAAACGGAATTAGCTTTGGTCTATACCAAACGGCACTAGCTTTGGTTCTTACCAAACGGAATTAGCTTTGGTCTATACCAAACGGAACTAGCTTTGGTTTTTACCAAACGGAATTAGCTTTGATGTTTATCAAACGGAATCAACTTTGGTGTTTAACCCAAATGGCCCAGTTTCAGAACGACTGAACGGAATTTAAATTCAGTTAGCACTCAAACATGCTAAGTGGTATAGCTTGGTGGAAAATGTTTGGCAACTGGATTGGAATACTAGCCAGGTGGAATTGCTTGGTGGAAACCGCACTAATGCATCTTAAGTAAACATTTCTATTTAGCCAAGTGGAATTGCTTGGTGGAAACCGTACTAACATGTCTTAAGTAAACACCCCTATTTTAGCTAAGTGGCATTACTTGGTGGAAGTTGCACTGACATTCCCTAAGCACGCATCTGTGCACCTACAGAACTTCTTAAGTATCAGCACAACAACACTTCAGTATTGACTCAGCAACCAGAGTTAGAACAAACTCAACCGAGCTAGCATCAGCCTTACTCAGC
This sequence comes from Camellia japonica, assembly GCA_030407325.1. NCBI lineage: Eukaryota > Viridiplantae > Streptophyta > Magnoliopsida > Ericales > Theaceae > Camellia > Camellia japonica. The sequence continues at coordinate 70,927,001 of JAPPVO010000013.1, read as the reverse complement.
CCCAGCTGGGGGCAAACAATCATTTTTAAAAGCCTACCTGGACCTGAGTAAGACATCTCTCCTTGCATTTCTCTCATACACACTTATACTATCAAAGTTGAAACAGACTCAAGCAATTCTTACAAAACAATTTCGATCTTACTTAGCTCCAGGTGGGGGCAAACAATTGTTTTCTTACAAAACCAACCTGGACCTAAGAAAGACCCACTTATGAACTTAAAGCACAGCCATACTATATATCCGTTAACCACGCCGATCACTAGTTCGGCCCGAGGTCCTAACAGTGCTCGGCCGGGGGCAAATGAGTGCAATGCCACACAGATCATCAGTTCGGCCCCGAGGTCCCAACAGCGCTCGGCAGGGGGCAAGCAGTACAGAACCAGACCGAGCATCTATTCGGCCCCGCGGTCCCAACAATGCTCGGCCGGGGGCAAGCAAGTATAAGAAATGTTCAAACATAGAAGCTAAACAACATCAAATTGCAGAGTTCAAAAAGGAAACCATATCATCCAAGCAAGGGGCACAGAAGGCCTCATAACCAGCAGTAAAAACAAAAAAGAAAATAAAAGGAAAAATTGTCTTCATCAGAACAGAAATGTAAAAGGTTCAACTTTCAACTCTCATCACTTCAACAATCAACTTTCATCAACAGCGGGCAGTTTCGGAGCAGCATCAGCAACTTTGTCAGGACCATCCGCGGGAGGAGCAGTAGAGGGAGCTCCAACTTCCTGAGAAGTAGGAGCCACCTTAACCACATCCTCCGTGGTTTCGGTCTCCAGGTGGCAACCCCTTCAATGTCCATCGTTTCAGTGGCAACATCCATGCTCTGGGTCTCATTCACAGGGTCATCTTCAGGGGAAACATCGTCCGGCAGAACAGCAGGGATAGGAGTAGTCTTTAAACCAGAGGATTTCGAGGAACAGGGACATCACGATACAGAGAAGAGCCTTCAGGAACCATCGCAGCAGCTAAGGCACCGTCCAACCCTTCACAAAGAGCTTGTCTCGCAGCACTAGAACCTCCCCTTGTAGGCGGCTCCAGCTTCATCCCAGCCCTGTTGCCAGTGCTTGGCCTCCAGCGCAGTACGCTCAGCAGCCATCACAGCAATAACGGCCTCCAGCTCGGCCACCTTCCCCTCAAGTTGGGCCTGGGTCTCAATAGCAGCCTCCTTCGATTGTTCAGCAGAAGTGACAATTTTGTTCAAACGGAAGGCTTCCCTCTCAGCGGTTCGGCGTCCCTCCTTCTCCGACTCCAAGCTTACTGTCAGTCTTTCCGCATTCATTGCAGCCTCCAGCACGGCCCTTTCCAGCTCCTCAGCGCGGGTAATGGACAGGTGCATTCTCTGGATACACTGCAAAGGACGACAAAGAACTTAGAAAAAAGGAAGATGGCAATACAACAGTAAGGTCAAGAAAAGCGAAGAAAAAAGAGCCTACAGCAGTCAACATTTGGAGGGTCCCCTTCAGGATGGGAATGTCACGAGGCCCATTATGTCCAGCCATATCAACCGGCATCAACAAAAACTTGGTTAAACTAAAGGCAAAATCCTGTGAAGCAACAACCGAATCAGAGGTGGAGATGGGCCTGCCCTCATATGATATCGGTGGCTCCCATCTCTCAAAAGTTTCATCTTCAGCGGGATCCTGAGAAGTCTCCCCCACCACGGCCTTGCCAGTCTCCCTCCTTCTCTTTTTTGCTCGGGCAGCGACCGAGGCGGAGGGCTCGGCGGCAATTACCGGGGTCCCAGATGCCCCAACCTCCATCTTCACCTCCATAAGGCTCTTCGTCTCGGTCTTCTCCACGGGGAATTGCAGAGCGCCAGGGGCTCCGAAGGCCTCAGCCTCTAAGTCCACCAGCACCCTCCTCTTCGCTACTGATCCGCTCCCTGCGAAACTGGGGGCAGGGGAGGGCGCTCCCTCAGGTGCATCTTGGACAGTGCGGCGTCTCGGAACCAGCGGGGTAAGAGACACCTCGGTCTCGGTATCAGAATCCAAAAGGGCAGCAGCGAGTCTCGCCTTCTTCGGCATAACAGAGCGGTAACTTGACTGATAATCCAACAACTCAGGAGCAGATCTTCTCTTGTACCTCAAGGCAGCCTTGATGGCTTCAGCATTCTCCCGATTCGGCGTCGCTGCTGGAAACGGGAAGATTCTGTAAAAAAAAATAAATAGAGAAAGAAGAAAGCAGACCATCAGAACAATATTCAGAACAAAGTAAGAAACACTGAAGGCATTAGAAAGGGAGGCCCAGACCTGGGTAGCCATCTTTCTGTGGCATTCTCTCAGATTGAAATTCGGTCCCAGCAGGGAACTCCCAATTCCCACCAACTTGCAAGAAATCATCATTGTGTTTATCTGAGTCCGGCAGTCCAGTGACTAGGTGACAATCAGCGGAACGAACACGCAGGTAGTATGTACTGTGGTCTTTGTTGTGAGAGAGGGTGTAACATCCCAGAATATCCCATATATCAAGGTTCAAACCCAGTCGTCTATTGAGGGCACACGCCACAGACAACACGGAAAAGATTTACAGACACCTGCATAGGGGTCAACTGGACCTGATGCAGAAAGCGGCGCACCAACGGGTCAAGAGGAAACCGAACCCCTCCCTCGACAATTGAAGCAACGGGAAAGGCAACGGTGTTCCTCGTGCCCATGCGTTTGGCATCCACCTTCGCCAGTGACAAGGTAACATCAGAGGAATGTTGTAATCTAAACGGAACATGGCCATGGCTTCCGGGGTATCGACTAGGGAACGGAACTTCCCCATTTGATTAAACTGTTGGGCAGAAACGGGATTCAGATAGCGGAATACGAGACCAGATGGCAAACACACAGGACCAGATGATTAAAGCAGAAAGAAGAAGAATCATAAGAAAACTTACAGAAATCACAGCAGCGATCACGAAGCAAGAACCAGCGGTGAAGAAACCCAAGCGGAGCACCGGCGAGATCAATCCAGCGGAATAGGAAGAGGCTCCCTCTCTCTCTCTCTCTTTCCCTTTCTTTGGAACTCACTAAAAGGATGAGAAGATTAAATCGAGGGGTTTGAATCGATAGCCTGAGCATTTATTGCACTAGTCGGCGCGCAGGCACACAAAGCACGATCTTCAGTATGGAATCGACGCATAATCTCTGCAAGCCTATCACGCGTTGCCACGTGTCACACGAAAGGACGCATGCAGGAACCGTGTGTCAGGATTGAACCGTCACCAAGGCCGAACTGGGGAGAAGCCGAGACGACGCGACGCTTGGAGACAGAACAATAGCTCCCCCCAAGGGAACCTTAGCGCGAGCTAGGGGGCAAATGAAGGGGCTGAATGTGAAATGGGTCAGGTCCAAGCCTTGGGCCGGCCCAATCCGACAAAGCCCAAATCCAAGTGGGTCAGATGAGCATACGGACAGAACAATTGAGCCCAACTTCATGAACAATAGTACGCCCAAGTCTTCTAGCACTTGGGCCCAACCCGCAGTGGAAAGGTCAGCCCAGTCGCAGCGCTGGTCTGGGCCGAGCTGCGGGACAGAGTTTGTGGGCCGAACAAGTAACAGCCCAGCCCATCTCCATGAATGAGCCTGAACAAGGCCGAGCCGAGGCACATCATTACCGAACTGAAGTACCTGAGTACCGAGCTGGAGAACTCTCTCAAGGAAACGTGGGATCTGTGAGCGCAAGCATGTGCAGGTTGCCACCTCAGCTGGTCCCCCACACCTAGAATCACGGAAGTTGTTGAGCCAAAGGAATGTGGTTAGTTATCAGCATGCTTACAATGAGAATATACAATCAATGACAACTACCAAGTGGTCCCCCGCCTAGAGCAATGCTGAAAGACACCTGGCAGCACCTATACCTCATGAACTCACCTTGAGAAGCAAGTAAGGAACACTATATATATACAACATGAACTTCACATTGAAGGTAACTGAACTATCCCAAGCTGAACCACACCTACATACAAACAACCTTCGATATACTCTTCTCCGATCGCTAATTCCCACACCGGAGGGGTTATCCGGCCAACCGGCCGCCGGCAGCTCTAACGGTGTTTCTTGTGGCAGGAGTCCCGGTCCCTGGATAGTCCAACTGAGTGTGAAGCCCCGATCCACTTTCATCTAGTGCGGAGTCCAGTACGCACAATATATATATTCATTTATTTATTGTGCCAGACTTTTTTTTAAAGGGTTTTGCTAATAACCGTCCAGGGTTGTCAATAAGCACCATAACTGGCCAAAAAATTTGTAATTCCAATACATTTTTCACATATTCTAAAATACTGTTACACAATATTTTTAATACTAACAACAACTCTTAATATTGTTTTTAGCATATTCTTTTTTTTTAATAACTTTTAGGGACAATTGAAACCTTTAGGAACAATTGATGATCTATCACTTTCAGTTTATATTCGTAACTTGATATACATTTTGAACATATTTTCTTTTCTAATAATTTAAGTTTTAGTGACATTAGTAACTTGACCCTTTCAATTTATATGTATATATCACAAAGAAATTAAAGGGATTTTTATTGATAAATTTCATATTTATTGTATTCCATTTAATTCTATTCATAATTTACAATTCAATTCCATATCTTCTTATGGAGAATTACTTAACAGTTAGAAAAAAAAAAAAAAAAAAATACACAAACATGGAGGGTGCAACTTGCACTCCACCACAAATTCACTTACACCCCACATGTTCTTTTAATTTTTTTCTATGCCCAGTGTCAAGTAATTTCCCTAACTTTTGAAATGACCAAAAAAATCCTATCTTCAAATTTGGAAAGGGAACCTCAATTCAATATGTAACTTAATTATAATATGGGAAAATAACCAATAAGTCCTATTTTACTCATAAGATTACTATAACTAAGTCCTATTTTTCATAAAATATTTCCAAAAAGTTCATTACTCCATAATAATGTATGTTATCTCAATTTTACCACTCATTAATATGAACACCAATTTATAAATATTTTTAATTTAAGTAAAGTAATATTTTTTAATTGTAGAAAATATGATATTGTATTTAAAAAGAATGGGGTATTTATTCATAAATCCCCCTTTACCTTCTTATGTTTCACTTAGTTCAAATTATTTTCTTATATTTCAATAAGTCCAACGGGTGACATAGTTATCAAAATATCTCTAATAATAATAGGGTAAAGTGCGCATTAATGTTTATATTGACAATATGAATGTTTCATGAAGTGAACATTCACACTGTCAAATTTATTTATTTGTTTTTATTTTATAAAATTACATATTCAAGTGAGATCTTATTTGATAGATTTCGAAAACTAGGTTTCAAAAATATAAATTTCATAAATATATATATATATATATGTACAACAAAAATTATGAATTTTTAAATTTTAATATATAAAAAGTACAAAATCGTTCAAAATATTGCACACCAAGTTGTTAAGGGTTCAATACAAGAATATATGTTATGGACTAATTGGGATACACGTATTTGAAAGAGAATTTCTAATAAATTTTCCTAAAATAAATCATAAACCACAGTGAAAAATTATCAATAAGTTCTATTTTGTTTTGAAAATTACTATTGAGTTATATCAAATTTTGATTTTAACAAATAATTTATTTATTTATTTATTATAATTGTTATAACAAAAATTCAATTGTTCATAATAGTAATTTTATCTTTCTCATTGAAATATGAACCAAAAATTTAATAAATAATTTTAATTTATTTTTAGTTGTTCAAATTAAATGAATTTTCATAAACAAAACTATAAATATAAGATCCATCAACTATCTCATGATTGAGATAATATAAATTTTTCATAGTATTATTTTCTTAGCTCTTTGTAATTTTAATAGAATTTAGCATTTTAGATATTTTTTTTTTCGCTAAAAGAATTCATAATTTGGAATGATATGTTATACTATACTTGATTCGATTAAATTGTTATTTGTGATTTTTCTAATATAATATTAATAATTTTTACAATTAAAATTTTGAATTTTAATTAATTTAAAATTATTTATAAAATTGTTATTCATATTAAATAAAAGTAAAATTGGGAAAATACACCATTATAAAGCAATGGATCTTTTGGGAATTATTTATTACAAACATGACTTAGTTGTCCATATTGAAACACTTAATAGTAATCTTAAAAGTAAAATAGGATTTATTAATTTTTTTTCCTTATAATATTTCATTAGGGTATCTAATCTAATTTATCTTTACACTATAATCTATTTTTTATTTAGTTTGAATTTTTAAATGATGTAATAATTAGTAATGTGAATATTCATATTTTCAATAAACAAAGTATTATGCTTTTTTAGAAAGTGTAAAAGTTGATGTAATTATTCACATTTAAAAAAAAATATTCATATTTTTCAAGCATTCACATTTTTCTTATTCATTGAAAATGTGAATATTTGCACTTTTTTAAAAAATCCACTATTTTTATTTGTAACAAGTGTGAACATTCAAATATTTTATTCTGTAAAATTACAAAAATATTCAATAAAAAAATTATGAACTCGTACTTTTTACATTTCAAAAATATGAAAATCACTTTAAAAAAAGGAGAGAAAAAAAAAAAAAAACTTGTCTTACTATAAAAATTTACTGTGAAATTTATTTCTATGTTGTTTACATTTCAAATATGTGAAATTTTATACTATTAGAAATTTAAATTTTAAAAATTTCCAATTCAAAAACTATGTGAAATTTTAAAAATATGTCTAAAAATGTGAAAATTTAGAAGTTACATTTTAAAATTTAAAAAAGTGTAAAGTTTTATACCTTTTTTATTTTTCATAATTTTATATTCAATTAAAATTTGTTTGATAGATCTCAGCGATTAATTTTAAAAAATATAAATTTTATCGAAAACAAATGTGTACATTGAAAGTTATAGGATTTTAAAATTTGAAGTATAAAAAATAATGGTTACCATATAAATATATGGCTACCGCTTCTCTCTCGTCTTTAATTAGACTAGATGATGCTATTGGGTCTTGGTCGGCCCAATTCCGAGCCCATCTCAATAATTCAAACTATTCGATATGTAGATCTCGTTGAGTATATCATTCCTGCAAAAATCACGTTGATCGGATATCGATAGATATTTGATTAGATTGCATTTCTTTAACGACAATTATGATTTTAAAAATAAATCGCAGTGATAAATGCATGTTGATCAAGTGGCTATTGATATCCGATTAACGTAATTTTTTACAAGAATGATGTACTCAACGAGCTCAACATATTGCACGGTTTAGATTGTTGAGACAGGTCAGGAGTCTAGCCTAAAACAGCCTAACATAACTATCCAATTCATTTCCAAACTGAAGAAGAGCTAACCCCAAGTATATTGACTATTTCAATTGTTCCACATAAATAAGGTAAACATATCTAAAATTTTGAAAAAAGACTTAATCTTGGATGGCTCTATTTGCAACCAAAAGATTGGTTGGACAGCTTTACTTTATAAAATATTTTATTACTATTACGTCACTATTTAAAATGTTTAAAAAGTATTTGATATTAAAAAAAATACAAATTATAATGATTTGGACACTCCATCTCATAATCAATTTCAATATTTCCTTTGTTCTTCTCTCTTCTCTTCTCACTCTATTCACTTTACATCTTCATATCATATTTTTCTTGAATCTATAATTTTCGCATTCTATTTCATATTGAAGTTAACAATAGACAATGAAGAAAACATTTCCAAGCTATTTTTTATAAAGCGTAGATTTTCTGTTTATCTTCATCATTTTTGGCCGATGGATTTACGTAATTTGTTTGGAAATTCAGTACCAAACAAATTATAATTTATTCGAAAACTTATTTTTAAAGAAATTTCATATATTCGGCACTGTGTTTTTAAATTATTTGACATTGTTCATTATTTATTATCAGAACAAATTATTTATGTTTGACTTTATATTTTCGAACATTTTTTTTTAACTTCTTTATATTCCAATTCTGAAAAAAAAAAAAAAACTATTCAGTATGATATTTCTAAACAAATTACATATGTTTGGAATTTGTTTCCAAATAAATTAAATTTTGTTCAGTATTAAATATTCAATATATATATATATATATTTGACTATGTGTTTTTGTACCTTTAAAATTTTAACTTCTAACTTCATGGGGTGTACTAAATATATTTTATATGATTTTTGGGATATAATGGGTATTATTTGGAATGTCCAAACTAATAGAATAAATTTTAGTATAGGGACCAATTTTTTTGGGGTATAATGGGTATTATTTGGAATGTCCAAACTAATAGAATAAATTTTAGTATAGGGACCAATTTTTTGGGGGTAAATAGAGGCACCCTTTAATCATGTAAACAACTTATATGATAACTAGGGCGTTTGGTTTTGTGGTTGTGTAGCACCTTTGTGGTGTGAGATTTTAGATTCAACTCTTATGAAGAGGAGTTTGATATCCTTTATAGTGATATTATTTCTTTCCCATTATAGGGATTGCTTATGATTAATAGTTGTTGGGCTTGGGCTTGGGCTTGGGCTTGGTGGACTTAGTTTATTAGTTGACTTTGTAACTATTGTGGGATAGTAGTCTATTTGATGATGTAATATTTCATATATTTGTAATTATTCTTCTATCGATTGACAAGAAAAAATATATATATATGACGAGACTTTATTGATTAAGAAAAAAATTACGAAATCTAATGAAATACAAGTACATCAAATAGGATTTATGGGTAAAAATCTCTAAATTAAATCAGGCTAAAGCCTCATATTTTAAGTTCACCATTGAAGAGATGCCACCTCAATTAACTTATGCATATTATTAGATTTATTTATCTATAGGTCCTGATTAATAAATTTATCACTATAAATTTATTCATAAAAATAAAAGTGGTTGATATCAATAGGACTTAATAGCTAATAAGTCCCAAAAATAGGACCTATTGATAATTTATCCTGACTTATTTGGGTCATATTACTTCTTCATTTTCTGCATATTTTTTTATAATAAGCCAAAAGCCAGCTTGTAAGTCACTTCCCAAAACAATCCAAGTCTATTTTAATGATCTAAATTGTAAACTTTTTAAAGTTTATCGGGTAAAACATATTTATAAAAATCAAATTAATTGGATATCGATAGTCCTTCCATTAAATCATATTTGTATAAAAAAATAAATGATAAATGTAATTTGATATATAAATGTGATTTGATAATAATAAAAAAAACCTACTGATAAATTATATTTGTATTATAAAAAATAAATGACTACTTTTAACATTATAATTGTCATCTTTTTTTTTTATTAAACAAATATAATTTTATCTAATCATTTAAATTTTCACTTAAATATTCTATTTAACTAATCTTAAAAAATTGACAATCCATATTGCCAAAGTTAGCTGAAAAAAACCAACCCATATAAAAATTCATGTTTTATTGTGATGGAATGGAAGTTTGTTTTTGCAGGATTTGAAGGGTTGTCAAGTTTGAGGAAGCTGGAGAAGTTGGATCTTGGTTCCAATCTCTTCAATGACAGTAATATATTTCGATGTTTGGGTGCTCTCGCTTCAATTAAGACTTTGATTGTTAGTTACAATTCCTTGGGTGGATACTTCCCTGCACATGGCACGTTTTCCCTCCATGCCTTTTCCTAGGGCTCCTACAATTCTATTCTATGTCTCTGTTTCTATATATATAGAGAGATTCTTTAATTATATATATAGTTTACGGAAAATTATTCAATACTCCCAAAACACTACGTAACTATACTCCAAGTCAATCACCAATTACTTAGTCCTATATTGTTCCTCTATCCCCAACATAAATTGTGACCCCTTACACTTCTTCACCAATCAAAATCTTATGAAATATCACGTATCTATACTTTAACAATACTGAATAATCGCCCATAATTTACTTACTCATATATATATTCTTAGTGCAGATTTAGTAACATTGAGAAACTTGGAAACGCTGGATATAGGCAACAATCGTTATCTTGGCTGTCTCCCAATGCAAGGTGCGTGGCACAATAACTATATCTATCTATGTTTTTATTGTCAAATTAGTGGAAAAAATATTATGAACCCCAAATAAATTTCTAAATAATTTACCAAACTTCTCACATAGTGTTCCACTTGTGCTGTGTATGGATTATGTTTACAATTATTTGTATATATGTGAATTGTGATTTTTAAATGTCTTTTTTTTTTTTTTTTTGGCATAGAAAAAGGAATATAACAAATACAACATATCTTTAATCAATTATTTTATATTTGCTTTTATTCAAAATTTAAAAATAATGTACGAGAAAAATTTATAACTAAGTTAAGAAAAAATTTATTCCTAACGACATTTTTCTACTTCTATGTAAATACTTAAAAAAATAAATTTGAAAAAGTTAGTCAATATAATATTATACATTAAGTAAAAAAATATGGTTAGCAATTATGCTTATATAAAATTACTATAGTTTTAATTTCAATTTTTATTTTAAAAGCATTTTATTTAGCTAGTACCAAATAGAATTTTTTAGCAAAAAGGAAAGTTATAAAATTTTGTTGTAAATTTTCAAATATCTATTGTTAAATATTCTATTCTACTTATTTGTTTGCTTGCTTGCTTTGGGAGTTTTGATTTTTGATCTTTGCTCCACATTTATCATTTTGTTTTATTTTTATTTATTTTTCTTCTTATTTGATTTTCGCATCATATTTGTTTTATAGTGCATCTCCGAGTGTATTAGTGAAAATATCATGCACTTAAAATGCACAAAATTAAAATATATAGAAAAAAAGAGTAAGTAATTGTCCAAAACTAAAACTACTTTAAGGAAAAATAAAAAAATAAAGACAAAAATGAAATTGTTTGAAATATAAAATGATTTATTTATTTATTTTTAAAAATAAACTATTAAAGAAAACAAAGAAAACTATATATATAAAAAATACAGAAAATAAACATAAAATATAATACAAAAAATAAATAAATTATAGTGTTAGGTTTTTATTTTTAGCAAACCCGTTTGACAAAACTCCTTTGAGTTGTAATTTTATTCGCATTTTTATTTCAGTGAGGCTATGAGTTGTTAGAGGCGAATCAAACCCGAATCGTGCTTTGCAGAGAAGTTTGTGATGTCAATACTTTCAAGATTGCCACTTCGCTGATTATTACGGGGGTCGAGCTGCCCGGTCAGCTCGCGGCCGAAGCAAAATGCAAAAATGCATTCAAAGTTGCCTGTCCGTTCATGTTATACTTTTCAAGATTTTCCAGTTTTGGCCTTCCCGCTCGAGCAGGGAAATGGGCGCTCGAGCGGGGTTTGCAAGCTCACGGTATCTCTGTTTTGCCTGAAAAAATACTAGAAGGTGTGATTCTCCGCTCGATCGGGGAAACGGACGCTCGAGCGGGGAGCCTATATGAAATCACGAAATATGAAGTCTCCGCTCAAGCGGGAAGACCCACGCTCGAGCGGACCCCGCGATCCCAGATTTCTAGATTCATTATGGAGTTGGTTTTCTTCTGAAACAAGGTTTATTTTGGGTTTCTATAAGAACTGGGATTACTTTAGAGTTCTACAAGAAGTTGGTTTTCTACAAACAAGAGGTTTTCTACAAACAAGAAGTTGGTTTTCTTTTCCAACTAGGATTGCTTTGGATTTTCTATAAGTAGTTGGTTTTCTTCCAAAACTAGACTACTCATTGATTGAATTCCTCCAGATCTTCTTTTTGGTTCGTAAAGGTTTATATCTGGGGATATTTTATTATTTTCTTTGATGTTTTATTGAGTATTCAACTCATGGTCTAAAGAGAGTACATCAAAGATTTTTTTGTTATACACAAAAGAGTGAGTTGTTCTTCAGTTGTGGATTCTGAAGAATTCGAGCCTGAAGCTTTGGTGGAATCCGGAGTGGCTCATCAGAAAGACAATTCCGTGGTGAAGATGGGGTTGGAAGAGGCACATAGAGGTTGGTTCAATTAGGCGTTGTGGATTCGCTAGATAATTGAGAGTATACCTGTGTAATTCCTTTAATTCTTCTTAGTGGATTGTCTTGTGGCAGTTGCCCGTGGTTTTTTTATCACAGTTGGAGGTGTCCAATTGTGGTTTTTCCACGTAAAAATCATTGTGTCTCTTTCTCTTGATTGTTTGATTGGGATTGTTTTTTACTGCTTTTTATTGATACATAATCACAAATCAACATCTAGGGTTTCTAGATTTTTCATATAGGATTTTCAAGAAGTGAGACTCACAAACAAATTTTGTAAAATATTGTCTATTCATATACTTTTTGTGTATATTTTTTATACTTCTAATCCCAAGAATGACATTGAAATAGTCTGCACTTCTTGTATTAGGTCCATCTAATAGTTTTAGTAAACACAGATGTAATAAATTTCATAACACAAAACACAAATAATTGTGAGACAAAATATCTAAAAAATGGAAGCAACGTTCAATAATGATGTAGAAGTACACTTGACGTTTTATTTGGAGGTATAACCAGATAAATCGCCATAGAAAGGGAAGACAACCTTTATTTTTCATCACAAAAATTACATAACTCAATATATAATTTTAATGTCTCTCACTCTTCCGCACACCCAATTCTCTATCAATATTAGAATGAATGCATGAACCAAAAAAAGGAGAACATTTGAGAAGACAAAGATATGTGATTTGAGACCTTTCAATTGCTGAATTCTATTAATTAACAGTTATTACGCGTCAATGGTCGGACTTCTAAAATTTATTACTCATTAAAGTTGGGCTCTTTGGTTTCATCTATATTCACTTGATAATTTGAGAGTAGATACGTGTCAAGCCTTTACACAAACACTTAGCACATTTTTTTAGCATTATTAATGAAATGCATAGTGTAATTTTTTTTTTCTCTTTTTTTTCTTCTTCTTGCAATTGCAACCTGTTATTTTTTAATAAAAAAATATATTTTTTTTAGATATTTTTTTTAATATACAAAGTATTTTTTCAAGATTTTTTTATAAAAATAATTTAACAATCCCATCACTAACCATAGTGTATGAAAAAAGTTGAAAATGGTGTGGTAGTAAGTATGAGAGAAGTCAAAAAGGCATATGGGTTGGGAGAAGTCAATAAATGCTGATGTTTTTTTTTTAAAATCAAAAAATTAGAAAATTAAGATTAGAATATTGGAGCTTCCATAAGGCTTGTGGGTTAGAAACCCCTTTTCCCTTATATAATATATAGATAGATAGATATAGATAGATAGAGAGGGCAGAGAAAAAAATTGAAAAAGCCTCAAACCAAACCAATCTAGACTGTATAGTTTGGTTTGATTTTCTCAATACACAGTTCAGTCTTGATTATTAAAATAAATAAAACTTATTTTATGGTTCAGTCCATAATTTCATAATTAGACCATTTAGATATATATATATATATATATATAAAATTTATTAAGCATCCAAATATCAGTATCAAATATATATGCATAAGTTGTAACTTTTTATTCTTCAAAGTTTGTTGTTATATCTAAACAATTACCTAAACAGAATTCTAAAAATCGTGATTCCAAATCATATCAAATTAGGGTTTACTGATTTGGTTCTAAAATTTTCATGATTTAGTTTGGTTTCAAATTTCATAGAACGTAATTGTTTACTCCTAAATTGAACCAATCCAAACCACTTTCAATGAAATAGCATTGTGCATGATAAATAACAAAATATGCAAGTAGTTTATTAATAATTAATAATATATGGAAAGGGGAGAAGAAAAACATGACTGTTGACCTCATTGGCACTGACATTTTTGTCCTCCTTTTCCAATTTTTGACATGGTTTTGGTGGTAGACTTGTAAAAGAATTTAGTTGCTACAAATTTTTATGTTGTATTTGGATCTTGAATTTGTAAAAGTATTTTTTATACTATATGTTGTTAAATGAAATTTTAAAATTTTATTGTAATGAAAATTATTATTTTGCAAAATGGAATGTTGCATTTTAATTTAAACATTCGGAGACAGTGCTATTGTGTTTATATCTCGCTATGTGGATGTTTTGAGCTATATTACATGGACTCGAGTCTGAGTATCATGTGAAGGTGTGTATCCAAACATTAGACCTTCATAAATTAAAATTTAGGATATTGGGATACGTATCCAAATTTGGATATAGGTATGGATGAGTAATATACACATAATACATATATACATATATACATATATATATATATTGCATATTATATAATTTTCTTAGATGAGACGAGATGTTGTAAATTATGTAAAAATATACTTGAAATTAAATAAGATTCAGGAAAAATATGAAATTTCTTTATCTAATTTATGTGAGGCTAAAAATATTGTTTTCCTAGCAACTGTGAGTTTATTCTTCTTCATATATTGTCACAAATTAAATTATTCAAGTGTCTAAATTGTCAACAAAACCTTAAATCAAAGCATAAAATAATAGAAAAGGAGATAAAATAAAGAGCAAGACCATAATCAAGAGAGAGATTGATTGAGAGGGGGAGGAGAAGACCTGGTTTGGTCTTGCTATTGCTGAAATCTAAAAACCTTGAGTTCGCAACTTGCAATTAGGGCTACGAAAATGAAGATCAGGCCTTCTGTAGTCTTCTTCTAGGTATTATGGGTGATTCTATTTGTGCACCACATTTTGTCTTAGTACATACCATTTGTGCAGTTCAAATATTAACTTCCAAACAAAATATAAATATTCGAATATCTACTTCTGAACAAAATACAAATGTTCGGATAACAACTATTGAACATGATTTTTGTTTGAACAAATAGTTTTGTTTAGAAGTTGATATTTGAAAATTTTATTTTTGATTGAAAGTTGATATCCGAACGGCACAAATGGTGTATAGTGAGATAAAACATGGTGTAGGAATAGAATTACCCAAGTATTATCTTCTTTGGTTGTTGGAAAGTGACATAGCAGAATGCACACAAAACTAGATATCGTTTCAGTAGACGCAGATCTTGAATCCACAAGAAAGAAACCCTTGAATCTACAAGAAAAATAGAGTAACTTGAAAATTATATTGATAGAGAATGTCCTTGCCTCTAGGCTTACATGACTATTTATACCAGGCAAAGTCTTGGTCACGAAGCATACTTGGAGACCAAGTAATATAAGAAACTAATTAACTAGGATAGTACTAGTCTTGGACACCAACTATACTTGGAGACCAAATAATATAAGAAAGTAACTAGTTAGGATATTCTTTGGTAACCAAGGAAATTATATTCTTTAAAAAATTCTTGCTATGAAGCACAAACACTTCAAAATAGGTGCCATAGCGGTGTCGGACACGGGGACACGCGCCAAACACGTTGGCATGTCCCATTTTTTGTTTTTTGTTTTTTTTTTTTTTTTTTTTGGTATGGGACACGGCAGGGGACACGTCGGGGTCAGAAAGCCCTAATTGAATCGCTGTTTCTAGTCTCCAGAGCTCTAATCGAAGCCCTAATCAAAGAGAAGCAAAGACCTAGTTGAAGCCCTAATCAAAAAACCCTCATCAAAGAGAAGAAGAGACCTAATCTAGAATTAGAAGGGAAAAAAAAAAGAGAGAGAGAGAGAGAAGAGAAAAGTGAACCTATGATTCTCTTGCCTCTGTCTGTCGTCCCATGCCTCCTTAATCTTTATTTTTTTTTTGTCGATCTCCATTCATCAAGCGAAGTCGATTGCCAATCTCATCTCTCGCTTCTCTCTTTCTCTCTCGTCTCTTTCGTCTCTCTTGTCTATTCTATATATATACACAATAATAAGTATATATACAATAGAAAATAATAAATATATAACATTTTTTAAATATCATATTGTCATGACCCAAACTCGCCCCTATAGGTTTAGCACTGTAACCAGCCAATAATCTGTGATTACCAAAGGCCTGCTTAACAATAATGACAATAAGACAATAATAAAAAATAACGTCCAATGAGCTGTGAGGACTTAAATAAACAACACAAACTTTCATATACTTATATACACAACCACTTAAGTCCATAAAACACTTATATCTAGAATAAGACACAAGTTAGGCAATTAAATCCCATTATCAAAACAACACAAACCTAAAGCCTCGACTCATGACGGTTTGGAACCTCGCGGTGAGACACGGTAGCTGGCTTAACAAAACAGGGTTTGGATCGACACCGCTAACTATGATCTGATGTCTGATCACCTACATAATATAATAAACAATGAGCTAGAGCCTAATGAATAACAACTGTGTAAAGGGGTTATGAATGATGTCCTTACAATAATTAAAATAGTCAATTCATGAATAGATCAATTTCTCAATCAATGTTTCATATCATATCAATCATTTCGATTCATAATACTAATACGTGGTACATCCAATAGCAGAATAATCAATAAGTCTTAAAAACTGAACAATCATTTGATGGCCATCAATGTAATAATAATAGTTCTAAGGATTGGAACTGACAGAGATCTCTACAACAATAACAATAACAATAACAATAACAATAGCAATAACAATACACTGTGGATGCCACAAGCATAGTTCAGAACATAGGACAATCATTCATCAATAAACATTATCAATTCAGTAAAATAATACATTTGTATTAATCACAAAATAATTATAATGGAACATAGCTTTATAACAGTGTTATTCACAGTGGGCTCCCTGAAACATGTGCTAAAGATGCACTAAAGATGCGGCGTTCGATCTAAACAAATAAATTCAAGCACAACAATTCAATTACATTCATATCTTTAGCCAATTTTATTTGATTCCGTTGTTTACTTATTCAATTTCCATTTGTCTTCACTCGTTCGGTTCTAACTTTTCATTCGTTCATTCCAATGCACTCATGAGATGCAAATGCACAAGAAAAACATTTTAAAACTACGCAAACAATGGCCTGGAAGGTAGAAAAATGATGCAAAAACAAAACCCGAGCCTGACCAAAACCGCACGTGCGGGATGCCTAATCTGCACGTGCAGATCATAGCAGATTCTGTGCCCTGTTTTTCGAAATTTTGTTTCATGTGTGAAGCTCAAAGTTTGCAATTTCAACCTCATTTTCATGTATTTCACTCCCAAAAACTCATATAAACATGATAGAATTCGGGCCTTCAACATCATATAGGAATCAAACTTGAAATCAACTCCCAAATCTTCCAATTTGAGGAAAGATTAAAACTTCAATGAAATTACAAAACATAAATCATGTGTTGTGAAGCTTCAATTGTAAAACCCATGAAGAAATCCTTTGGCAACTTTAGAAATTCATGAGACTCATGCAATAAATTATGTATAAAACAATAATATCATGTATATAAACAAGATCAAGCCATGCATGTTGAGTTTTGAGAATTAAATCATCTAATTTCTCAATTTATTTTTATTTTATTTTTTTTATGATTATATACTCTCAACTCCAATTTCTCTCCATGAATTCTTAATTACTCATGAATTTCCCCTTCAATTTTGAAAACCATGCAAGAAAATAAATGTATGATCACGAAATTCAAGAAAACATGCTATGCATGGTGAATTTGAGAGTTAATTTCCTTCAATTCTTGCCATGTGTGCTTATATATGCTTTCTAGGGTCAAATACAACACAACACATCCTCATTCAACTTCAATTCCATGAGATCATGGGTGTATCAACCTTATGTCAAGAAATTAGAAGAAGATTCATACCTTAGATGGTTAATTTGGAGAAGATTTGCTTGATTTCCCTTCAATTTTCTTTGATTCTTCTTCTCTCTCTCTTCTTTCCTCTCTTTCTCGAGCACTCTCTTTTCCCTCCAGATTTTCTTTTCTTTCTTTCTATTTTTTCTTGTTGAGTCCGAAAGGCTCATATTCATATATATATATATATATATAATATTTAATTAAATCAAATTAATTCGTTCTGAATCAGATTTTTATAAAACTTCATATTAAGTCCTAAAAATCATGCTAATTATAATTATGTACTCCATTCTGGTTTCTCAAGCCTCTAAGGCCTTCCATTTGTAGTGTAAAGTTGCAATTAAACCACCCAAACACACCTTAGCAAAGCAGACGAAATAAAATTTCAATTAACCTTTCCAATTGGGTGTAAAAATGTCAATTAGCCTATTCATATTCCCAATTTCAATTTCTGAACCCACCAAGGCTGTTAATTTTAGTTTCAAAGTTGTTCCCCAATAGATAATTCTCTAATTTGGATAAATATGCACAAATTAAACTAGGCACTTTGCATAATTAATCATTATACATAATTAATAATAATAAAAAATAGATAAATAGAATACACATTTTGGGGTCATTACAGTCTCCCCACCTTAAGAAGTTTGGTCCTTCAAACTTGTCTTACTTTGTATTAAGTTCGGATTAAATATCCCAGTGTCATACCATTATCTTTTTCTCTATTCAACGATCGTAACAAATATATAATTCATTCCTCAGTCATTTGCCAGTTCACAATTCAATTCAATCATTCAATCCAGTGGTTCATCACAATCGTCCAGAGTTATACAGATGTCATTAACGTATAAATTAAACCCATAAGTAAGCTCAGAATAATAAATGCAATATTGAAGGAGTCAATCGCATGATGTTCATAATTTATGTATCCCATAGACTCAACAATAAACTGCAGTAACACAGCAGTAACCATTTGCTCAGTCGATCAATCGCAGTCTTCAGAAGTTATTAGAATTATAAAGCAGGATCATGCTTCAATTCCATGGCAGCAAATTCCAAGTATAGTAACACGGTAGCAATTATTCTCTTAATCAAACAATCTCATGATAGTACAGTAATACGGGCACAATTAATCACATGTCGCACATTATTCATATATTCCCATAACATGACTTCCAAAATTTGATAATACCCAAGCAACCAATTCCTATCATAATACATGTGTGCTCAAACAGTCTATAGTAAATATTCAAATGCTGTTCGTACACTCAGTTTCAAATCAATCCATCATTGACAGTCCACATAAAGTTTTCAAAGTGCGGTAAATATTCAAACCAAATTCAAGTTTTCGGTCTATCAATTCCTTTAATCATTCAATAGTTTACAATTCACTTCAAAATCCAATTCCATATTTCATCTAGTAGTCATCCAGAATATCCAGTAAATCCAGAGATTATTCCTATAACAACAAATGTGTCACTGAGGTAATCAATCAGAAACTGTACCAAGTTATATACTTTCAGATGTTCACATGTAATTCATAGTCTCATGAATAAAATTGAATCGGTCAATAGGTTTCAATAGAGTACAAGGTAAGCAGTTACACAATTCAATCTCTCTTAGCTATATATTCTGGTCACTCGGTATAATTATCCCACCAATTCTCACAGTTATATAAAAATCATGTAATAACGGTTCATATTATCTCTAATCATGTCAAAATCAGATCAATAGGCATCATGTCATATTCAATATAGCAGTTTTCATATATGGCTCACATGTAGGCGTATAGGGCAATTATCCATGTTAGACAACTCACTTGTCAAGGTATTCAAACAGATCATTTAATCACAAAACCATAAATTCCAAGTGATAGGATTTATATATATGTAATTCCAAATAGAAGACCAGAAATCAGATTCAAATCATGTCAAATTCATAATCATATTTCAAGTCATATCGATATGCATCATGTCATGTCCAATCCAGCAGTTCCCGAAGAACGTATGGATTCACAATTATTCGGGTATCCCAGACAAGTCACCTAAGTATGCAGTCATGGTCTTGATAATCTAGTCAATAGGAACAATAACAATCATTTCGAGCAAAAGCATAGTTATATCAGTCCAAAATTAGCTGATAAATAGGTAGTTAGTCACAACAGCAAAGTCGCTTGGTGTTTCGTGTGTTTTCTGAGGAAGTTCACAAATCCTCTCTTACCAAGCATATTAATTTTTGGTCACCCCCTCCCCCCGCTTTTTTTTACACTGTAGTACAGAAGGTCAATCAAATTGTCCCCATATTTAAAACCCATGTCCATCATAGTTCGTAGCATAATTCCCAGTGAGTGAATATCAATCAATAGTAACAGTACCCAATCGGATCCCATAAGCTAACATCATACACAATTAATTCGTTACTATAACAAATAAATTCCCAACCTTACTTTACATACCATGTAGTTCTTATCAGTTTATCACATATCTTAAAAGTGAATATTCACACAAGTTTGTTAATCTATAAGCACTTGCTAGTAGATACGTCCACTTCATATCAAAGGTTTCACAAACAATTCACAGTAAATAGCATTAACCCATGACACTATTTCACAGACGTCAAAGTTCCCAGTCCATATGCATAACAGTTCATATTGCTGTATCTGAGTACAGTGTGAAGGACTAACCCAACAATATCTCAAAATCCAACATTTATATATAGTCATTAATATTAACATAACTCTTCCGAGTATAATAAAGTCAACCATTCAATTGTCGGAGAAAAGATTTCCAATCACAAGTCAGTATCATAATACAATCATGGTTTTATTTTTCATAGGAGATTAACAGATTATCAGTCGTTTAGTTCATTCACATGCGATTTAGAAACAGTCAATAGTTACATTTCCTATGGGTGTCACACAAGTGGAGAATTCATATAGGCGGAGTCATTCATGCCGTGTAACCATTCCATATAACCAAATGATATCATACACATTTATGTTATCACAGATCCTCATAGGCAATTATCAGTCAAACATGGACAATACTCATCAAAAATTCATCAGTAATTCGTCTTATAAGAGACATACACCATACACCCTGTGATGACAAAATTTGATAAATTCTCAAATTCGTAAATTCCATTACGTACTCCCACGAGTGGTCAACATCTAACAATCAGTTCCCTCGTGTTCAGTATGTTCTCAATGCGCAAATCTATCAGTAACTCTCTAGTTTCATTTTTCAATAATTAACAGAGACTTCCAATTCCCAAATGGGTTCAGTCAATATGTCCACAAGTTATATGTAACTGTGGAATATACAATCCCCGTACTAATTCCCACATAACCATTTACACATAGGTCAAGTAATACTCGTGTCAGTTATCTCACTGTTTTGGTTAAACTATTCACCATTCTCTCTTGTCAGTCAATTCGGCATTGGGGACCTCAGATTAATCTACAGTTCTTGTTCTTTCCATTGTCTATATGTAAATAGAGGCAACAATAAACATAGGAAAACTTCTCACAGATTTCATTTTCATTTTCAGATTTGGTCATAAAAATAAAATAAAAAAATTCACACATTCACATTTTTTTTTATCACATATGCACACAACAGTTCCACACACACTCACATTTGTAGATGTAATGCCCTAATTTCTATTCTAGGACATCCTATAGCTTATTTGGACGTATGTGTGTGGTAGTACTCATGCTCTGATACCACTTGTCACGACCCAAACGCCCCTATAGGTTTAGCGCTTGTAACCGGTCAGTAATCCGTGATTACCAAAGGCTGCTTAACAATAATGGCAATAACACAATAATGGAGCGGCGAAAGCCAAACAATAATAGAAAATAACGTCTAATGAGTTGTGAGGACTTAAATGAACAAAACAAACTTTCATATACTTATATACACAACCACTTATGTGATAACCCTATTCCATATCATGCTAATTAATCTTAATTATGATTGTGATTATGTGTTTAATACGATTTTGAGTGCCAATTGTATGATTATATGTGGTTTTGAATTTCTTTCTGTTCACCGTAGGAAAATCTGTCTGATTTTCTGCTTTAGAATTTAAATTGAAGGCCTTATTGGCCACAGAAATTGAAATTAACTACGTCATTGTGATTAGCATAATTTTTAGTGCCTATGGTGAAATTTAATTGAAAATTTATTCGGATCAAAATAATTAGATTCGGAATGATTAATTTAAGCTCCATTATTTGGCCTAATCAATTTGATTAGGCAAGCTCATATATAAGGGCCTTATTAAACTTAAACTCCTCATTTTGTGAATTCAAAAATCGGAAATCACACTCTAGAGAGAGAGAGAGAGAGAGAGAGAGAGAGAGGAGAATTGTGTGTCTTGGCTCAAAGATTGGGAATTTGGGAGCTTAACTTCAAGAATTAGCTAGAAATTGGGAGCTTGGAACTCAAGGTGAGTATTTGAGCATAAAATTCATGAGTATAAGTTTGTAAATTTGTGTATTCAAGCTAGTTGGTAATCAAGAACATAAATTGAGATGAAATTGAAGAATTTAAAGCTTATATGTACATGCATGCATAGAATTGCTATGAATTTGTATAATTGAGCATGAACAATATGATCCATGTAGGATTTTGGTTAAAGTTCATGCTTTTGATCATCATTTGCATCATCTAAGTTGAGAATAGAAGTGACATTCCACATGCAAGTGCAATTCATAGAAGCATGGGTGTTGAATGCATGAAATTGAAGTATTGAAGATGGAATTGGCAAGAGTTGTATGTGTACGTAATTAATTCATGGAAATTAAGCTTCATAATGTTGTAATCTAGCATTTGTATCATGTTAGAAGATGTGCATGTGAATATGAGTCATAATATGCAAGATCCATGGGTTTGAATGCAAGTTTGAGCTTCAAGCAGCTTGCTGGCATTTCCAGAATCTGGCATGTCTGCTCGAGAGGTAATGGCCGTGCGAGCGTGAAATGCTAGTTCCCAGCAATTTTGCAGACTTCGATGTCTGCTCGAGCGGGGATATTCACGCTCGAGCGCCAAGCCATGTAGTTTGACTTCCAGCTCGAGCGTCCGAAGTCACGCTCGAGCGCAGATATGAGGCAACCAGTACTTTTGCAGACCAAAGGGGTCCGCTCGAGCGGCAGAAACACGCTCGAGTGGGGAGCCCTGTTTCAGAAAATTTGAAAATGTGATCTATGTTTCATTTTCCGTTCTCTTTTATTTCTAAGCACTCCTAGGCATGCATTGAACATTATAAATGAGTTAAAAGAATAAGAAAGAAGCCTAAGAGGGATGTATAAGTTAAGAACGGATTGAAATCATTTGTGACCCATTATGTTTATGAAATGTGTAGGGTCGAGCTCAAGGGCAAATCTTCCAACAGATCACTGTGAGTAATATCTTAGTAAAGATATTTTGAAGAATGTTATCTGTTCAATTGTTTACTCTTGTTCGAGTTTCATAAGTCTGCTAACATGAATGATTGGGCCAAAGGCCGTTTGACATGAATGATTAGGCCAAAGGCCGTTTGACTGAATGATTGGGCCAAAGGCCGTTTGACATGAATGATTGGGCCAAAGGCCGTTTGACTGAATGATTGGGCCAAAGGCCGTTTGACATGAATGATTGGGCCAAAGGCTGTTTGATAAGAATGATTGGGCCAAAGGCCGTCTGACATGAATGACTGGGCCACAGGCCGTTTGACATGAACGATTGGGCCAAAGGCCGTTGGGCGTGAATGAATGGGCCAAAGGCCGTTGGGTATGAGTAAATTGGGCCCGAGGCCGTTTGATACGTCTAGAACTTTAGTCGTTTGATACATTAGATAGAAACATGAATTGGGCCCAAAACCGTCTGACATAACTGTTTCAAAGTTTGTTCATGTATCTTCTTTACTTGGTATTATTCACTGGGCTTTCGCTCACTCTCATTCATGTGTCTGTAGGTGAGCCAAGTGATGTTCAAACCCAGCCCCAGTGACGTATGTAAGAAGTAGCTACAGTTTTGAGGAGTCAGCCCATACGTCTCATGCACGAGACTAGTTTTCGCCCCCTTTTGTTCCTTTATTGTATTTTTGCTATGTCGGCGAAAACATTGAATCACTTTTTGTATATGAGTTTTGTTTGGCTGACTGTATAACTGAAGTTCCTGGATATAGATTAACTCTATGTATATGTGTGAGTTATTATGAAATGCTTTGAATTGATTTTGTTATGCCATGTAAGCACAGCTCTATGGACAAAGTTTTAAGTTTTGCTTCCGTTTGGCCCCTTAACTCTGATAAGATATGTTTTACTTGGTTTGAGGCCGTAGGTAATCTCTTGATTACTAGCCGGTTATGACCTTAATCCAGAGGGGCGGGTTCGGGTCATGACAACTTAAGTCCATAAAACACTTATATCTAGAATAAGACACAAGTTAGGGAATTAAATCCCATTATCAAAACAACACAAACAAAAGTCCAAAAAAAAATTCCATGACATTTCCATAACATTAGATCACAGTATATATGGGAAAACTCTGAATCACCCTAAAGCCTTGATTCATTATGGTTTGGAACCTCGCAGTGAGACTGGGTTGACAAAATAGGGTTTGAGTCGACGCCGCTAACTCTAATATGGTGCCCGATCACCTACATATATATAATAAACAATGAGCTAGAGCCCATTGAATAACAACTGTGTAAAGCGGTTATGAATGATGTCCTTACAATAATTGAAACAGTCAATTCTTCAATAGATCAATTTCTCAATCAATGTTTCATATCATATCAATCATTTCGATTCATAATAGTCATACGTGGTACATCTTATAGCAGAACAATTGATAAGTCTTAAAGACCGAACAATCATTTGATGGCCATCAACGCAATAACAATAGTTCCAAGGATTGGAACTGACAGAGATCTCTATAGCAATAACAATACGCTATAGATGCCACAAGTATAGTTCAGAAAATAGGACAATCATTCAACAATAAACATTATCAATTCAGTAAAATAATACATTTGTATCAATCAAAAAATAATTATAATGGAACATAGCTTTACAACAGTGTTACTCACAGTGGGCTCCCTGAAACATGTGCTAAAGATGCACTACAGAGGCGGCGTCCGACCTAAACAAATAAATTCAAGCACAAAAATTCAATTACAATAATATCTTTAGCCAATTCTATTTGATTCGGTTGTTTACTTATTCAATTTCCATTCGTCTTCACTCGTTCGGTTCTAACTTTTCATTTGTTCGTTCCAATGCACTCATGAGATGCAATTGCACAAGAAAAACACTTTAAAACTATGCAAACGATGGCCCAAAAGGTAGAAAAATGATGCAAAAAAAAAAAAAAAAACCCCAAGCCTGACCAAAACCACACGTACAGGATGCCCAATCCGCATGTAAGGATCACAGCAGATTCTGTGCCTCGTTTTTCAAAATTTGTTTCATGTGTGAAGCTCAAAGTTTGCAATTTCAACCTCATTTTCATGCATTTCGCTACCCAAAACTCATATAAACATGCTAGAATTTGGGCCTTCAACATCAAATAGGAATCAAACTTGAAATCTACTCCCAAATCTTCCAATTTGAAGAAATATTAAAACTTCAATGAAATTACAAAACAAAAATCATGTGTTGTGAAGCTTCAATTGTAAAACCCATGAAGAAATCCTTTGGCAACTTTAGAAATTCATGAGACTCATGCAATAAATTATGTATAAAACAATAATATCATGTATATAAACAAGATCAAGTCATGCATGTTGAGTTTTGAGAATTAAATCATCTAATTTCTCTTCCTTTTTTTTTTATGATTATATACTCTCAACTCCAATTTCTCTCCATGAATTCTTAATTACTCATGAATTTACCCTTCAATTTTGAAAACCATGCAAGAAAATAAATGTACGATCACGAAATTCAAGAAAACATGCTATGCATGGTGAATTTGAGAGTTAATTTCCTTCCATTCTTGCCATGTGTGCTTATATATGCTTTCTAGGGTCAAATACAACACAGCACATCCTCATTCAGCTTCAATTCCATGAGATCATGGGTGTATCAACCCTATTTCAAGAAATTAGAAGAAGATTCTTACCTTAGATGGTTAATTTGGAGAAGATTTGCTTGATTTCCCTTCAATTTTCTTTGATTCTTCTTCTCCCTCTCTTCCTTCCTCTCTTTTTCGAGCACTCTTTTTTCCTCTCCAGATTTTCTTTTCTTTCCTTCTCTTTCTTCTTGTT
The DNA here is from genome assembly GCA_030407325.1 of Camellia japonica. NCBI lineage: Eukaryota > Viridiplantae > Streptophyta > Magnoliopsida > Ericales > Theaceae > Camellia > Camellia japonica. The sequence continues at coordinate 70,901,080 of JAPPVO010000013.1, read as the reverse complement.
GAGTCCAAGTATAATATTTAATTAAATCAAATTAATTCGTTATGAATCAGATTTTTATAAAACTTCATATTAAATCCTAAAAATCATGTTGATTATAATTATGCATTATGTTCTGGTTTCTGAAGCCTCTATGGCCTTCAATTTGCAGTGTAAAGTTGTAATTAAACCACCCAAACACACCTTAACAAATCAGACGAAATAAATTTTCAATTAACCTTCCTGTAGACGCGCCCGTGGGCTTCACTCTACAGTTCGGACTCCCCTGTTTTTGTTTTGTTGCGGTTCTAAATCTGAACCAAAGAGTCCAATTCTGGCAAATCGTTTTGAAGAAAAACAGATTTTTTGAAAAGTAGTGCCAAACATGGACTGCTTTGCCAGATTACAGAGTCACCACCGAAATATTTTAAAATAGGAAATTTAGGAAACCCTGACTCGGTGCCGAAGGCCACGTGTCCGTCATCACCAAAGTGGTCTTGGCTCGGGAGCTTGGGTACGATCGGGGAAGGTCAGCTATGAGCACCCCCTTTCGCCCGGTCCGAAGACCGGCCTCTACTAACCGTGATATCCAATTTTGAAAACATTACATGCTCTTGTTCCAATTGTTAACCTAGAATTACTATGTTATGCGCGCAGCAAACAAGTATAGACTAGATTGCCTAATTTGGAAACAAACATTGCATATCCGTTCGTTTTGAAAATGCTTCGGAATTTGCTACTCGCAAGTAGGCTAAAATACGGATTTCAACGAGTTTTTCCAACTCAAGCAATCCAACCTCCACCCACAGGCATTCAAACAGTTTATTTCATATAAGCACTTAGCCGTATGGCAAGCATACTGTCATGTTAACATTCACATGTATGCGAGATGCTAAAGCATAAATACTTACATTGTACTCCGTGCCAAAACAATAAACTAGTTAGCAAAATATGCATGACCTAGCTCATGTTAAGATGACTAATGCAACGCATACAGAGTGCAATTAGACAGGCTCGGCTATCCTAAACATGGCATGTGAAATGCGCGAGTAACACGTATTCAAGTTAGATTTGAAATACAATGCAGTTTGTATGATGCACCGAGCCCGATGCATGTCAACAAATGCATGGATGCATGCATGCATTGCATAAGGTATGCTAATTTTAAATATGCCCTAATCTACCGTCATAAGCAGGTAAATAAAAGGGAAGAAAGAAATGGGGGTTGGAAGACATACACACACTCACCCACACTTATTACAAATATGCCCTCCCTCGGAGGGACCAAAAGAATATACAAATTAATTAACTACGCAAGCTAATTAAAATATTACAAATTTCACTAAATTAATCAAATAAATTAATTAATCTAATTAAAGCAGTAAACCGCCTCGGGATGAGGACCGGATGCAACACGCGCTCGGGACTGGCTCGGAACCGCACTGCCATGCACGGATTGCCTCTGTTTCCTCTGCTCTCCTCCTCAGAAAATTGCCAAAGTCCCAGAAGTACCTCTTAGGGCACTGGGGAGTACCACCGGCTGGGGTAGAGCACCACCGGCTGAAGGAGGAGGCCACCGGCACAAGATTCATCCATCGGCAGCTTGTTTACTGCCGGTCAGCACTAAACACTGCCGGCCGGCACTAAACACTGCCGGCCGGCACTAAATGCCTGCAAAACCTGCAACTCACAGCAGCAGAGGGCAAATACTGGCATGGCAATGCAATTCAAAGCATGTATGCACTAAACACACTCCTTATCATACTAGTGACTCAAAGGAAGATACGCCTCGATTCTCGGACCACCAATCACGCATTTCCATGCATGATGGCCCAAAGAACCAAGAATGCAACTTTGATCTCAAATGCATGCAACTCATAGAATCAAACAAGGGTGCCAAACCTCCATCAAACTTCACTTCAAGAGGTCTAGCATGCACAATGCAAATGCAACTCTAAGCATGTTATCTAACATGCAACATGAACAATGCAAGCAAGCTAAACATGTTAGGCATACAACCTAAGCAAAGAAGCATGTAAACCAAGCAATGGAGTGGACTAAAACATGAATTAGGCTACTCCTAATTGGCCTAAAATCAGTGGCCAAAGTGCCTAGAAATGGAGACTAAACACACACACACATGCAAGTGTTATGGTCCAAACCCAAGGCATAAACATGGCAACCCCCAAGCACACTTGGAGATACCAAACAAGGGCAATGAGCACACATTGTAAAGCTCTGAAAATCATGCAAAACATGGTGCCAAACCAAGTCAAAGTAGACCAAACCAAAGCATGCAAATGGTCTAAGGTTCAAAGCAAATCAATGAGGGTTTGAACCACCCTTAGCACAACCACACATGACAATACTTAAGCAACTAAAATCAGAGTTTTAACACATAAAACTAAGCCTAAAGGACCACCTAGATGGCATCTAGGTGACATGAATTCAAAGGCATGCATTAAAGCCAAAACATGAAGCATTCAAAACATGTTTTTAAAGCATTAAAGAGGCAACTAAGGCAAGCATACAAGCACACCAAAGAGACTGAAATAGCATGCTAGGTGGTTCCAAGCCACTAAAATGATGCAAACAAGGCATGCTATGCATTCATGCTCTTAAGGCCAACAAGCCAAATACAAAGAGGCTATATAATGCACGCTAAGGTTGACCAAAATGACTATGGACAGACCTAAAACATGGCAAAATAAGCATACAAGCTTCACAAATGCAAGCCTAAAACATGCTAGAAACAAAGGCTAGCAACCTAGGCATGTTAAGGGACCAAAGAGGCATTACAAAGCAACTATGCAGAACATGCAAGGAGTGCTAAAACCAACTTATAACCATGTCATATTAGGGCATAATAAACATAAAATGCAACCAAGACATGCTCAACAAACATCCAAACATGGTGCTCCTTTGGAGACCAAAACTTGCCCTTTCCAAGGACATCAAGGAGAGGGGGTGGCCCTCCCCTTTTGGAGACTTCAAGGCACCATCTCCACCACTGAAATCCCTCAAGATTTAGTGGTGGAGAGGCCCAAGCACCAAAGTCTCGGATCTCTCACAAAATAGCACAAAAAGGGCCTTTTCAAGGCCTAAGGGTGGTCAAACTTACCCAAACCACCAAACACTCTTAACAAACAATAAAGAGGCTTAAAAAAAAGAACTTTTATGTGTTAAAGACTAAGCACAAAAACAGTTCAAAACTAGGCAAAAATGGAATGCAAGAATGGGGTAAAAAGAGCTAGTTTCTTACCTTTGATGACCACCTTCACAAAGGTTGATATTGTTGCTTCCTTGAGCTTCAAACCAGCCAAAAACTTCAAGAATAAGCTCTGATTTTTGTGGATACCAAGGAAAGGTGGAAGACTAGGTGTTTTAGTGCAATAATGTGAACCAAAACACCTAGAATACAAAAGAGAAAGAGAGAGATAGGATGTGTATCTATTTTAACCCTAAAAACCAGAGCTTGGTTCTCTCTAAAAATGGCTAAGTCTCTCAAGAACTTCAACCTCTTGAGTCAAGAGAAGAGGCATCCCTTGTATAGGCAAAAACTTACAAGTTAAGCAAGCCTAAAGGCTCATCCCTCCATACACGTGTATGGAGGGGAGCAAAAAGTGATACAGCTGTCTAAAAAATATCTGATAAAGCAGCTGCACAGTAGTCGGCAGGGCAAAATGGTCATTTGCCAAAATTGACTGCCGACCGGCACAAAAGAGTGCCGACCGGCACAATATAGTGCCGGTAGCAACACCAACCAGCCGGTGGCCTCTAGCCACTGCCGGTGGTGTGGGGATGCCTCACAAGGCATTCCCTGCCCCTCCAAGGCAAAGCACAAGTGTTTGGTGCAAAACCAGACACAAAACGGTCGAGTTCGGAGGTCCTGAGGCAAGGCACGCGCAGCCGAGAACTCCGGGAACTCCAAACGAACACGGACATGGATAATCACCGAGTGTTCAAGCGGTGACGTCTAGGTCTTGAGGACGGTCAAAAATGGGGTGTCTACAGTTGCCCCTCTTTGACAGAACTCGAAAGTCATAACAATGACGGGAGTGAATGTCAAAGCCTAGAGACGACCCATTTTTGACAAGGCCGAAGACTTGGACAAACATACAAAGCGCAAATGGTTGAACTCGCAAGCTGCCTATGTATCCCTTAGGAATCAAACCAGCGTAGTTCAGGCACAGGCATACAAGCCGCAGATAAGGTATGCGCCCGTAGGCGGGGGCAAGATGCAACTGACGATGCAAAAGGCCGAGCATAACTTATGATCATGCAAAGAAAGCTGTAATGAAGCACACATGCGACAGTTATAAGCTAGCATACAACAATTTACACTACAATGCAGAAAGGATGTAAGAGAATTATGCAAATTCTCAATACGTCTCACTCGGGAGATACAATACCTGCGCGGCCCGTCCGGTTGCACCGGCCTCAAATGAGCCGTACATACAATATCGTGCCTGCAAAGAAAGCAAACTTAACAGGTACAATACTGTTAGCAATATGCATGACAATGCAAAATGAATGCAAAATGATATGCATATATACAAAACTATGTATGAATAATGCAAATGATATGCAATGCAGTTGAAACTATATGTAAACTACGTGCAGGGCAATTGAATCATGATTCAATCGTAAGCGGTTCGAAACCACACATATGTCAAATAGATTGATGGAGGTAACAAGTCCGTCTCCCATAGAACGATGTCTGATCTATGAGTACTTCGCACGGACACCAGAACAAGTATTGGGTAGAATAACATAAGGGGAAACGACCCGCTGGGGAGAGAATAATGATCCTAATGCCGGATGCAACAATTACACTACAATGCAATGGAAATGGATACAAGGGATATGGCACGCGGGCCAAACCGAATCTTGCCTAGGAAAGGCATGTACGCATACGAACCGCGTCTAACACAGGAAATGTGCCGCAACCCTCAAACCAAGCTCGTCAAGGAATAGGCGCGTACACAAAAACTGTGCTTCGACGTGAAAAGTAGGGGCACATACTAGACCAAGCTCAACTTGGAAAGGCGCAAGCCATAGATGGAAGTGATGCAATGGATGCATGCAACTACGATGCAATAGAAATGGATATGGATACAATGGATATGGCACGCGGGCCAAACCGAATCTTGCCTAGGAAAGGCATGTACGCATACGAACCACGTCTAACACAGGAAATGTGCCGCAACCCTCAAACCAAGCTCGTCAAGGAATAGGCGCGTACACAAAAACTGTGCTTTGACGTGAAAAGTAGGGGCACATACCAGACCAAGCTCAACTTGGAAAGGCGCAAGCCATAGATGGAAGAAGATGCAATGGATGCATGTAACTACGATGCAATAGAAATGGATATAATGGATATGGCACGCGGGCCAAACCGAATCTTGCCTAGGAAAGGCATGTACGCATACGAACCGCGTCTAATCACAGAAAATGTGCCGCAACCCTCAAACCAAGCTCGTCAAGGAATAGGCGCGTACACAAAAACTGTGCTTTGACGTGAAAAGTAGGGGCACATACCAGACCAAGCTCAACTTGGAAAGGCGCAAGCCATAGATGGAAGTGATGCAATAGATGCATGCAAACTACGATGCAATAGAAATGGATATTTACAGGAAATGCATGACATATGCACTATACTATAATGATGATGCATGACATATGCATGGTTTTTGTTTGTTTTTGTTGTTTGAAATGCATGACATATGCAATATATACGATGATGCATGACAATGCATGTTTTTTTTTTGTTTTTTGAAATGCATGACATATGCAATATATGCGATGATGCATGACAATGCATGTTTTTTTTTGTTTTTTTTTTGAAATGCATGACATATGCAATATATACGATGATGCATGACAATGCGCTATGATGCAATGACTATGATTGCAGCTTTCCCTATCTTACCAACAGGGCGATATACTAGGTTGGTTCAGTATCCAGGATTGAGGCGTAAACACGCCGCTCAACCTATGGGGCTTCCATACAGATTTCAAGCCGAGGGTACACCCCCTGGGTATTTAAACCAGACTTTAGTCTCGGAAATTCCGAACCTTTGTGTTCTAGGCATAAGCCGTTCGAACTCTAGTTTTCACCGTCCCAGTTGGTCTTCTAGGAACTCACCGCAAACACAGACAGGTGGCTTTACCAGACCACCGAAAGTCGTTCGGGCAGACAAACACCAAAGGAATTGCACCTTCAGAGGATTTAAGGTCTCCTAGACCGGAATGCAAAATGTATGCATTGACAATGCATGTTGTTTTGTTGTTTTTTGTTGTGAAATGCAAATGATGCATGATGTTTTTGTTTTTTTGTTTTTTTGATTTGAAATGCATGACATATGCGCTACCTATAATGATGCATGACAATGCGATATTTACAATGCGATGCATGATAATGCGGATGAGGCACGCATGCCGATGTATCGAAGGTTTTGCACCCTCCAAGGATTTAAGGTCTCTTAGACCGTGCGTGTTTTTGGTCCCGCCGGACCCTCGTTTCGGGGCAACGCAAGTGTGGTGCGCAAAATAGCGCGATGAAATGCATGCCAAATGCAATGAGGGGCAACTTAACACACCGAAGGTCTTGCACCTCCCGAGGATTTAAGGTCTCCTAGACCACGCGTGTTTAAGGTCCCGCCGGACCGACTTTGGGGTAATGCATGATAATGCAAATGGAGTGTGCGCACCAATGCACCGAAGGTCTTGCACCCTCCGAGGATTTAAGGTCTCCTAGACCGGGCGTGTTTAAGGTCCCGCCGGACCCAGTGTGGGAAACGATACGAAGCATAAATGCATGACAGTGCTCGTAATAAAGCGCGTGACAATGCAGTCAAGCGGGTTTAAGGTCTCGCCAGACCGTGCGTGTTTTTGGTCCCGCCGGACCCTGCGTGCACAGGACGGTGTGATGCGCAAAATAGCGCGATGCGTTAAAAACACGAGTGCACAAGACAGTGCGATGCGCAAGATAGCGCGATTGAATGCATGCAAAATGCAATGAGATGCGCAAAACAGCGCGATGCGTTAGACAACGCAAGTGCACAAGATAGTGCGATATGTTGCATGCCAAATGCGATGGGCTGCACCTCAATGCACCGAAGGTCTTGCACCTCCGAGGATTTAAGGTCTCCTAGACCGTGCGTGTTTAAGGTCTCGCCAGACCGGGGGGGGCGTGTTTAAGGTCTCGTCAGACCGTGAGAAACCTCTCAACGTAGCACACGCGAGAGAGGAAACAAAAAAGCCTCTCAGCGTAGTACACGCGAGAGAGGAGAGACCAAAAGACCTCTCGGCGTAGTACACGCGAGAGGGGAAAGACAAAAAGACCTCTCGGCGTAGCACGCGAGAGAGGAAAAACAAAAAGCCTCTCGGCGTAGTACATGCGAGAGAGGAAAAACAAAAAGCCTCTCAACGTAGTACACGCGAGAGAGGAAAAACAAAAAGCCTCTCAGCGTAGTACACGCGAGAGGGGGAAAACAAAAAGCCTCTCAACGTAGTACACGCGAGAGAGGAAAAACAAAAAGCCTCTCAGCAGTAGTACACAGAGAGAGGGGGGGGG